>BSBM01001023.1:20639166-21278333 GCA_027924585.1 Larix kaempferi
TGATTTGATAACCTCAACTGTATGGGTGACCATCACAACTTTGGTCTCCCCATCTGCTGCCATGTCTACTTAGTCAAGACATTTACCTTAGATCCTAAGTCAAGGATGATTTCATCCATCTCATAATCTCCTATCTGTGCAGTGAGCCTAATTTCTCTGCATGTTCTTTTATATCTTTTAATGTGGTGAACTGCGCTCTCGGCATTATCCTTCTCACTGCGTGGTTCTTACTAGTTCAACAATTTTCCGAATTCCACTATAGCATTTGCGCTCTTCAATAGTTTCATGCAGCTTCGTAGAAACTGCGAAATAGAAGTGCTTGTCTCTGTTGCAGTGCATGTCTTGTAATATGCCACTGGCATATCTTGCATCTGCAGTATTTCACTATGCAACAGGATTCTTGGTGACATAGGTGCTTGCTCTTTCAATATGTCCCGCACTTCTTCAAAGACTTCTTTTTTTTTCTCCAGGTTGAAAGCAGGTGCTTTCCCAGTAGCTTTTCTGATCCAGATTGTTTCAACAGGGGTCTGCTTAGTGTCAAAATATCCAAAAGTCGAAGCTTCTGCTTCCCATCCCTTCCTGTGGTAGCACCACTTCGTGTCACCACAGTAATACTTGGATCCACATCCCTTTTCTCTACTTCTATCAAATGGATGTTTAGGTTAAGTACATCTTGCTTTCGTTTTTGCATTTCTGCCGCTAACACTAGGCAGCCCTCAATAACATGATCAAAATATTTTGAGTAATTACAAGTAGAGCATGCATTGGTACAATCTCTAGATACATGGCCTAGCTTACCACAGTTATAACATATTACCTAGCCTCTTCCTCATTCTAGGACAACATTTCTTCCTCATCCATGGTATCCTCCACGGCCTCTATATGCGCCTTGATTGTACTATGCATTCTCTTGTTTCAACGGATTTTCTTCTTGGACTCTATATACTCCTCCACTGCGCATATGCTCCATGTCTCCTTTTCTTTCCGTCATGAGCTCATATGCCCTACAGTTGGATTCATCATGTCCAACTGACTTACAGAAGTTGCAATATAGGTTCTTAGGGGTTCAGACATAGTTCCATATCAGATAATAGTCATTAGGCCGACATCCTCTAGTTTTACAGATTTCACAGCACGATGCTTGATTCTGATTCAGTGGATTTGGCACTCCAATTTTAAGGTACTCTGAAAATAAAGGGCAGTGCTCTCTGGTGTGCCCTTCTGCCTTACATCCTGTACACCAGATTTCTTGTCTCTGTTCTTTTCCCTTCTTCATATCCTACAATTGTAGTGTCAGGGTAGCTAACTGTGCCTGGATCTGAGACATTCTAGTGCTAGTCTCACCTATCGGTGAAGCCTCTAACTTCATCACGATCACCAAGGATTCTTCCTGCATAGCAACCTTCTGTTGCATTAATGGTAATCTGATGTGGGGCAACAATGCAGCTATAAACCATTCTTGGTGTTGTTGTGATGGTGTTGTTGTGATGCTATGACAAAGCTGACTTGGTCTAGCAATGTTTTAAATTTTTGGTCAAATTCCCAAACTATTTCATTAGGATTTTGCTTAATTTCCTTTAATTCTGTTATACATTGGGATTCTGATTTTGGTTTCTTTAACTCGCTCAATAGCACGGCCTTAATGTCCAGTAAAGTTCTATTATGCCCCTGAGAGTACTTCATGAACCAATTCAAGGCTCTATCTCTGAACCTAGTGACAAGCTACGCTCTCTTCAAAACACCATCCTGAACCTGCTTAACACTCCACACGGCTTCACATAGGAACTAGTGTTTCTCAGGGTATTCTAGACCCATTCCGTTAAATATTGGCAGCTTGATGTTGTCAGTCATCCTCCCTCTAGGTGGCGCAGGGTTCTGAGTGGGATTTTGGATAGTACTCCGCAGATTGTTCTAAATCAGGATATTCTGAGATGGAATAGTCAGATTCAAGATGGTTTGAGTCAAAATGGCCTGAGTACCTACTCCTGCGAAGTTATTGGTATTGACACTCTGAGGATTAGGAATATTAGCAACGAGAGGGTTCTGAACTGACGGATTCTAAGAAATAGGGGACGCGGTGTTCACAGCCGACGGATTCTCCATCGTAATAGGATGATAAGTAGCTGATAGACGTCCGGTTTGACTATTCAACTCACATGGTATTTCGCTATCTACGCGGAATCCATGTGGTCTAGGATTTTTGTTAGTAGTATACTTGTATCTCTTTCCACTTCTCAAATTATATGTTTCTTCGTTAGAGTCACTATATATGTTATTTACCATGACAGACTCAAAAATTTCACTGCATTCTTAAAATTCCTTTCTCAGCTAAAAGCATTTTAATGTATAAACTGAGATTGTTCAGATACTTACCTCTGAACCCTTTGAAGAAATCTGCTTCGGCTGTGCTATAGGATTTCAACGTGTCCACAACGAACTCTGTCATGAATCCTTCTAGTATGTTGTCAACCCAAAAGTCGACTGCTCATGAAAGTGGACTAGCTATCACTTTGAGCCTCTCAGTAAGATTTGGAGTCCCCTCGGTGGGTACTTCTGGCTGAAAACAGTTCTTTCACTCTGCGAGCCTCGATAACCACTTTTGCAATTCGTTTCCAAAAAATGCCCAGAAAATTTCGTGAATAACTTTCCACAGGTATTTGTTCAACCACTCTACGTCAGAGAGACGCAGGTGTCTATTTTACTTCCTTGCAAAGTCTCTTTCTGTCTTGTCACACTATGCCCAAATCTGTTTCTTATCTAGGTGCTAATTTTTTGCAATCAACGGAACCTTTTCATCCGATCACATTACTATTTCAAGCACATCAACTCATCACAAATTCTTGGCGCGGCAACATAACCATTTGTTGTCTTAGATAATTGTTCTAGATTTTTCCAATATAGACACAGGTTCTTCGCAGTTCAAGGAACCAACAAAACTCATTTTCATCGGCCCTTTTCGCAAGAAGCTGCAAATAGACTGAGGTCTCACCCGAGGTGAAGCAATGGGGGAGTTGCAGAATCAAGTTTCCACAACCATGTGATGAGTGCTTAAATAGATGTAATGAACAACGCGTTGTGGGGCTCGTGCTGAGGACTGAGGACTGTGCAAAGTTCACCTTCTTCGTGGCTAACACTTATACAAGTTGGGAAGCTTGCACAGCTCGCACATCCAAGGACTGCACAGTTGGGGACTTATTCAACGACTGAACAACGCAACTGATAACTATGCTTCCTCTTCTGAATTAACCAACTTCGTTGACTTTACTTAGTATTTTCTATCCATTCATCAATTGCCTTAGGTTATTAATCTTACGATTTATGCAATATGACGGAACACAACATACTGCACACTTCTGGTGTTGTGCTTTGAAGGGGTCGCATGGCATTGAACTCTACTTACTTAAATGTTGATCCAACTGACTTATGCATTCATAGACTTAGAATCACTTGTGCATCTAAAATTCATCTACATATGCGACACTTAACATATTATTCCCATCTTTATTCTTTATGGCGAATACATATAAAAGTAGAACACATAAAGTTATAAGCAAGATCTTAAGCATTCATTGTAAGCAAATAAATAGATGCAAACACATAAACAATCACACAACACATAATTTAATGTGGCTCACCCTCCACAGGAACTGTTGTTATATTGTGTTGGGAAGGGTACAATAGTTCCAGTCAGTGCACTCACCTGTAGACTCTCTTCTCTCTCAATAGGCCACTGCACACACAGCTTGCAGAGCCTTTACAATGGCTTCCAGCAACACAAACAAGTATTTCCCAAGATTATACAATGAAGTTTTGAGATTAACCCTTTCCCATACAAAATTTTCCCTTTTATAGATCGTGCTCGTAGGTCACGTCTTTACAATGCATAGGCTCAAAAACCCTAAGATTCCCCAAAACTGGTACGGTTACTTGGCACCTTGCCTGTCATCGTCGACAATTTACTCCAATCGCTTCGGCCGCCTTGCGCAGCCACTCGTGGCGCTAACAACCTCCTGACAGCCGCAGTCATCAACAAAATGGTTACAACTGCATTGTGGCTTGTCACTTTCCGCCCCTTTAGCCTGCCTATCGTCGTTGACTCAATGGCCGAGCTCCTTAACTCCTTTCCGCCACTCTCTTTATAGGTCGCTTTCCTCTTTCTCCACTCGACTTCTTACTCAAAATAGGTCTCTTCCCCAGCTCGAACTTCCCTTATACTCTTTACCAAAAATAAGTTTTGTGATGGCACTGCGCACCAACTCAACTGCACCAAAACTGACTACGCAATCCGAATTCCGCACTTCCCAAAACTATGCCATTTGACTCCGCATCCTGAACTGCGTAGTTCCCAAAACTATACTTCAACAAAATCATGCCCACTTGGGCCATGGCCAACAACTACAAACATCGTGATTCCCTCTTGATCTCATGCTTCATTGCCAATTGACTGGTTAATTCAACCAAGGAATTCATGGCCAGTTTGGGTTATCTCAACATAACAATGTCCATGTTGTCTCTACAATTCGGGTTCAAGTTCGTCATAGGAAATCTCTCCAACTTATCTTCACTCTCTATGAACTTCAAGACACATAGTGATACTCTTCACTATGCCTTTCTCCCCTTACTTCCTGTATTTTCGCACTTCCTTCATTCAATACGCACTCCCCCCCCTCCCTGTGTCTCTGCATGCATCCTTCTACTCGACTGACGTCCAACCACCCAGGTCATGTGTTGCAGCAACCTACCCCACTTTTGCCTGGATCACCAAGGAAACCCCGAGTCCTCCTTTTGGATCCCACGTGGCTATCCCAAAGGAACACGTTCCTCCATCCATAATCACGATTAGCCACTAAATATCCAAGTTAATGAATAATTAATAATAATTAATCCCCCACTAAGATTATGTCTTAGGGGTATGGGTTTTGGTTTTATCACAAGGTTTATGGAACAAGAGTTTAGGGAACAAGGTACATAAGTCAACCTTACCCCTCACAACCCTCGATCAATATCTGGATCTCCTCTTAAGCGTATTGCTGCTCATGTAGCCAGCTGGTATTTATATTACAATAATAGCTCCAACCTATCCCAGGGGGTGTTACAAGAATTCTACTATCTTCCTCCCTTCTCTTTTCTTGAAAATTACTTAGAAATATGAAAGGAATGTTGATTATTGCATGTATTTTTGTAAATGAAGCTTCACCTACTTCTAGGAAGAATAGATAATGCAGTAGACAAGTCCCTACACTAATATCTACCAACACATGCTTCTTGCATTCTGCGTTTTACTGGAATTCTCATGTTAGGTTTGTTTATGCCCATATACAAAATTCTAACATACTGATTTTATGTGTCTTCTTAAGTATTATACCATAGTACGGGTTCTACAATATTTCTTATGTCTCTGCGCAACACTTGTATATCATTTAAATTGCATTATAAGGTTCAAGTAATTTATTGTCTATGATTCCTCAGGTTCTGGGACATTTGTATTTGTGGCTTACCTTTGTTAGCATGAAATATTTAATATCTGTTGTGTGAGATATATGGTTCCCGAGATTATGGCATATATGAAAAGCTGTAAATCATGAGTGGATAATATTGCTAGATCCTCAATACTCATCTTAAATCCTATTTCAAATCCAACAATTTTGTGATACTCAGTTTACCCCCTCCAATGTCAAATCAGATTTCTTAGGGATATCCATTTTGACATGTTTAAAAATTTTCTTTCATCCTTTGGTGATTATAATGTGGAAAAATTTGAAATAATACAAATTAAGGATCTCAAATTCCCTCTCCAAAATACAAATTGACCCTATTTAGTTCTCTATTGTGGCATGTTTAAATGTTTATTTTAGTATCAGAAATCTAATGCAATAAAAATATAAAGAGATCAAACACCCTCTCCCAAAGATCAATCTAAATCCAAATATTTAAACATCATCTTAATATTAAGTCTTCACATGAAATCGACACTTTTTGAATATTTTATTTCATGTATCATTTAATTTTTTTTAAGTGTTTCGAAATTGTAACCAAGGCTTAGCATTCCACCTAGTCTTCACTCAGTGCTGAAACAACTAGGTATGTTACCTTCTACAAGTTGAACTCGGCAAATGCATGCCTCCTTGAATTTGATGCTGGTAAATCAATGATCTCCTAAGAGTCTATATTGTGCCAAAAGATCCAAGCAAGAGTGAGTTAGGTGAGTATATTTTCCATCATTATAAATGCCATTGCTTTGATTCTCCTCATTGATTCATTATAAGGTTGTGGGGATCTAAAATTGTATTCAACAAGCCAAATCTTATTCTCATAACTCATTGATCTCACAAGAATCTATTTGTGGCAAAATATCTAATCAAGGGTAAAGTTAGGTGAGAATTTTCGCAACCATTCCAAGTGCAAACGTGACGCAAGGTGCCTTACCAATAGGGTTCTTACTTATCAATACACATGACACAACCATAATGCTTGCATGAACTGGTGTCAAACAGGATGCCAAAAGTGGCTTACATTACTTCTTAATTCGGTTACAATGCAGAATAACTAAAATGCAAATAACTAACTTAAGTAGTCAGCCTCAGTCGTTACAAATCATAAGTAATTGTGGCGTGTTCTCACTGTGTGTCGATCCTCACCCTCTCTGGTTCGATGCAGAACTTTGAGCTATGGATTGATCTCTCCCCTGTTATCAGCATGTGTGACTCTTCTATACCACCAACTCACTCAGACTCTGCTCTCGTCTGTTGCTGATTGCCTCAACTGATCCTCCCTCTCATGCCTTCTACCATGTTCCTGCTATTCTCGAGATCACTTTGATCCCTGAGACACACATCCTCCTTTTTGTTGATTCTTCCACATCCTGCAGAGCTGCAACGGTTAGCACCCCTACCGTGCTACACAACCTCTTCCTGTGACGACATCTGTCATGTCCTTGACCTACTTACAATAACTGTATTAACTTCCTCAGCAACCCCAAATGGCTACCAGGTACAATTTTCTTGACTTTCTGCTCTTCCGACCTTGCTACGAGAGTCGGTCTCATCTCGAACTTTCTTTTAGTTCATCCCTATCTACCGCAGTTTTCGAGTCCTCCCCTTCCTCCATGCTTAGCTTTGCCAAACTTATCGGTGTCATGGTTCGAATGCCTGTCGACCACTCGATGCCTTACCTTCCTTTATCGTCTATCAACCATAACCTGTCGTTTTCTGCTTTGGTTGGTTGCATACCGACTACTCCTGCTCCTGCTTGACTTATTTACTTCAACAAGTCAATCTGCTCCCCTTACCAGTGGTCCTCGGCACCCCCTCTAGTCGGCTTCCTTATGTCAATCAACTTCGATTGATTTGTCTAGGCTCCGATGCTCCTACGTCAGACTCCCTAGGTGAAAAATAACTTGACTGCTCCGTCAGTCCTCTGAACTCTTCCTCGATATTCCATGTTGCCTCCTACAACTCATCATCCCTCCATCGCACAAAATATTCCTTACTTCACGACCTGCGCATACGCTCGACTTTGCATTCTTCTATTACTTATGCGATCTCTTCCTTGTGTCGATCTGGAATCTAGGATGTCTAGTCAATGTTCGACATGTCTTCACTTCCACTGCTTGACCCTACTTCAAATTTGTATAGATCTGTGACATTGAACATTGCTGAAATATTCAAGTCATCCGGCAATTCCAACACATAAGCGTTATCTGAAATCTTCTTCAAAATCTTACATGGTCCAATCTTCTTCAGCTTTGGCTTGCTGTATACTTTTATCGTCAATCTCTCTTTCTGCAAATATGCATAGACTAAGTCTCCCTCACTGAATGACTGTAGCCTCTTTTTCCTATCGGCCCTCAACTTGTATGCTGCGTTACTCTTTTCTATGCACTTCTGCACATCTTCATGGACTTCTTTCATGTGCTCTATGAATGCTTCCACATCCGCGCTCTTTCTAATTTCTGTTAGGATATTTAGACACTTAGGAGTTAGTTAAGATCAACTTGTGTAATATATCCGTTAGGGATAGTGTGTTTCTTTAGTATGCATTAGTATGCATTTGTATATACTTAATCCGACGGTCACGATATGTTTCCGACATAGAGTGATCCGACGGCTCAACTTCTCTTAGATCAAACCTAACCTTGATCTGTGGCTTAACACCCGACTGGTCCATGATCTCTATTTAAAGAGCATGGAGGGTCATTGTTTAGTTGATCGATTATGAGAAGCTCATTTGTAACTTTCTTTCTTTGCATAATAAATTGTCTCGTAGAAGCTATTTGGCCGGGGCCGTGGAGTGTTTCCCTCAAGAGGGTTTAAACCACGTCAAAACATCGGTGTGTTGATCTGTGATCTGTTTGTGTGAAGTGGTTGCTCTTGGTGTTCGGTCCTTTGGTAGTACCCTGTGTACCCGAACATGGTATCAGAGCTTTTATGAAGTGCCGCTTCCGGTTATGATCTAGATCTTGAACTGCTGTTGCCGAAACTCTAAAGGGTTTCTAGTTCTAGTATTTCTGTGCATTTCTGGGCTGTGGGAGGTGTTCCATTGCGTCCGGAGCGTCGTTTCCATTGGGAAATAGTTTTTGTTTGATCGAAAATGGTTCCCGGTTGCTCCAGAAACGCGTTTTTCATCAGATCTGAAGGTATAATGTTACAGTGACGCATTTTTTTTATTTCGTTTTTGAAAAGAAAAAAATCTCATATTTCATTTTTTTTTTACTGTTAGATTTTTTTTGGTTCGGATTGTTGCTTTCCCGTCTGCGTATGCTCTTTGCCGTGCACCTTGAGCGATCTCGGCAAATCAGAAACAGAAAGGGAAAGGGTTTTTTCGGCTGCGTATGCTCTTTGCCGTGCACCTTGAGCGATCTCGGCAAATCAGAAACAGAAAGGGAAAGGGTTTTTTCGGCTGCGTATGCTCTTTGCCGTGCACTTTGCGCGATCTCGGCAAATCAAAAACAGAGAGAAAACGTTGACTTTCCGGGCAAGCTAACAAGATCTAACTCCACAAGTGTGGAAATTTTTTTTTGTTTCGTTTCGTGGTTTGTTTTGCAGGAAAAAGGGCAAGCACGCAAACCGAGCAAGAAGAGTAAAAAAAAAAAAAAAAAAAAGCCCCCTTCCTCATTTCCATATTTTACATACCTTTTAAACTAGCTCACTTGGTCCAAAGTTGCTTTATTCCTTAATAGGTTTTGAGTTCAAGTCTTAGGAAGTTACTTTTAAAAAGAAAAGTGCATGCAATTTCTATTTTCAAGTTACTTTATTGTAAAAGTGCATCTCACTTAAATAATAAAAAATAAAAATACAAGTGAGTCACTTAAGCTTTTTATTTATTGTTGCACTATTTAAAAGTAATATCATTGTAAAAGTGAAATCACTTATTTTACAAGAGTGATTCACTTAAAAGCAACTTTTTTGTAAAGTGATTGTCAAAAGGTTCATCTTGGGAAGAGGGGGGTTCTTTTTCTTGCTGGACATTCTCTAGCTGCCACGTCACTATTGGGGACATCTTCAACAGTTTCTTTGTTCAAGCATAACTTCATCATACAGAGTCCGTTTTCAGTGCCGTTTTTTTTTAAACTGCCTATTTTTTCAAGCTCTTCACATCCAGACTATTGGTTTCTGCTTTTACAGCCATTAATTTACAAATATGGCCGCCCTTTGTGATATTCTACTTAACAGTTCCAACTATTTCTCATGGAAATCTCGTATGGAGGATGTTCTACGAAGTAGGGGACTTTTCAGAATTACAACAGGGAAAGAAAAAGAACCCACTGATGATGATAAGAAAATAAAATGGGCAAATAGATGTGATGAAGCTCGTGGATTGATTGGGATGTCAATCTCTACTGATTTGCGATTCCACATATCTGGAATTGATGAACCTAATGCTGCTTGGGACAAGTTGGAATCTATGTTTGGTAAACACAATGAAATTCGGGGTCACCAACTCGAAAATGAGTTGATTTCTTTAAATCCAAGTGACTTTTCATGCATTCAAGATTATTTATCTAAGTACAAAACTCTCAAGCTCTTATGTGCAGAATGTAAGATTGAGAGGGAAGACAAACAATGCATTTATCATATTCTTTCCAAACTTGGACCTGCATATTCTGTTTTTGTATCTACATTTTACTCCATGAAAGCGTCATTGAATGCAGCTAACTATCAAGAGCCTAGTCTTGAATCCTTTTGTGATTCCTTGATTAGAGAACAAGATAAACTCATTCATCTTGGAATAATCAACAATGCAGATACATCTGGGAAAGCCTTATTGTCCCAACAGAAAGAAAAGTCCAAGCCTCCCAAGAAACAAAATTTTTGCAATAATAAGTCAAACAAGGGTCCAAAACCCTCTCAGTCAGCTCCTTCTTTAAAAAATGACAAAGGATCCAAGCCAAAAGGCAAGAAGACTGAGCGTCATTGCAACTATTGCGGGAAAGATAATCATGATGAATCTAAGTGTTTCAAGAAGATGGCAGCCTTGGAAGCAGCAATGAAGAAGCACCACATCAGCCTAGATTCGCCTTCAGAATCTACCTCTCATGGACATGCACTTTGTGCTTCTGGTTATTGTTATAATGCATCTTCTTCTTCTACTTCAAATGAATGGCTCATTGATTCTGGAGCATCTTATCATATGGCTAAGGATCAAGCCATCTTTTCTACTATGCATGAATGTAACACCAAACAAATATTTGTTCGTGATGATAGATCTCTAAGTGTTGTAGGAGCTGGAACAGTTCCAGTAGATAATGGTCATTTTAGTGATGTACTATGTGTTCCAAGAATTTCCTGCAATTTGTTATCAGTCTATCAGATCACTCATTCTGGTGAAGGTAAAACTGTGACCTTTACACCTCACCAAGTTGTAATCAAGGATTTTAAAGATCCTCAACAGGTTCTAGCTACCGGAATTGTTGATGATATTACCAGGTTGTACAAGTTTAACAACTTTGGGTCATCACCTTTCCCTTCAGTTTTTGTTGCTCATAGTGATAACTTGAGCAAACTTTGGCATGAGCGATTTGGTCACTTAAATTATCGCTCATTGCAACAACTATGTAAAGAAAATATGGTGACAGGTCTTCCGATGGTATCTTGCAGAGATGGTGTTTGTTCCGGTTGTGTACTTGGAAAACATCATCGGGACAGTTTTGACAAACGTGCCTCTTGGCACGCCTCGGTTCCCTTGGAGCTTGTGCATAGTGACTTGTGTGGCCCTCTTCCATCTGCTTCCTTTTCTGGTTTCAAGTATTTCTTAACTTTCATTGATGATTACACCCGACGCACTTGGGTTTATTTCCTAAAACTTAAGAGCGAAGTATTTAACATGTTCTTGGCCTACAAGGCCCTTGTTGAAAAACAATCTGGTCATCAAATTATTAAGTTAAGATCTGACAATGGAGGAGAATATGTTAACAAATAGTTCACTACTTTCTGCACTGAACAAGGCATCCAACAACAGCACACTGTTCCATATACACCACAACAAAATGGTGTAGCTGAGCGGAAGAACCGCACTTTAAAAGAAATGGCTAATTGTATGATCCAATCTAAGGGACTAAGTCTTCAATTTTGGGCTGAAGCCCTAAATTGTGCAAATTACACAGTTAATCGCACCCCCACAAAAGCATTACAAGGTATAACACCAGAAGAAGCATGGAGTAAAATTAAACCTGATGTAAGTCACTTTCGTGTGTTTGGTAGTGAAGCATGGGCTCACATTCCAGATGAAAAACGGAAAGCATTGCAACCTAAAAGTGAAAAGTGCATATTTGTTGGATATTCTGAAGATGTAAAAGGTTATAGACTTCTTCAACCACATTCTCATGCTATAATTATTAGAAGAGATGTTAAATTTGATGAAAATATCTTGGCCTGCGAGCCTAACTCGGCGAGTGTGCCATCTTTGTCCTGCGAGCCTGATTCGGCGTTTGTGCCTTCTTCTTCTTCTTCTTCCAACTTCCTTGACAGGTTTCCAACTTCAGTTTCTGATGATGACAGTGAGGATGAAAATCCACCTCCGCCTGCTCATGTTCCTCCAGTTGCACCAGCACAAGTGCTTCCTCGATGGTCCGTTCAACATGTGAAGCAGCTGGTGATCTTGCCGGTGATCCTAGAGATCAACGTCGAACACGTTCTCAGTTTCAGCGAGCCTCTTCTCTTTTGGCTCAAGTTTCCGAGAATTATGATCCATAAACTTTTGCAGAAGCTTCAGGGAATCCAGATTGGGATGCAGCCATGGATGAAGAATATCGTTCCTTAATGGCGAACGATACTTGGGATCTTGTACCTCTTCCAAAAGGAAGAAAACTTGTTAGATGTAAATGGGTCTACAGAACTAAGTATGCATCAGATGGAAGTGTTGAAAGACTTAAGGCAAGGTTAGTTGCCAAAGGTTTTTCCCAAGTTGAAGGGATTGACTACAATGAAACCTTTGCTCCCGTCGCCAAAATGAACTCCATCCGCCTTGTTCTTTCCCTTGCAGCCTTACACAATTGGGAAGTCCATCAAATGGATGTCAAGTCTGCCTTCTTACATGGTGATTTACAGGAGGAAATTTACATGGAACAACCTCCTGGCTATGTTCAGAATAACTCTAGCCTTGTCTGCCGCCTTAAGAAATCCTTATATGGCCCTAAGCAAGCTCCTAGAGCTTGGTATGCCAAAATGGATAACTTTCTCCTTGACACTGGTTTTTCTAGATGCCATTCTGACCCCAATGTCTATACCAAGAAAGTAGGAAACCATCTCATCATACTTGTTCTATATGTTGATGACCTTATTCTTACTGGTAGTGACCCTAATCTTATAACCCATGTGAAATCCAGTCTTAAACAAACTTTTGAAATGTCAGACTTAGGACATTTGCATTATTTTCTTGGCCTCCAAGTTCTGCAAACCAAAGAAGGAATCTTTCTTTCTCAGTCTAAGTATGCTTGTGACCTTCTTCGTCGCTTTCACATGGAAGATTGTACACCAGCCCCTTATCCCTTCCAGTCTGGAGTCAAACTTTCTGCCACTTGTACTTCACCTGAAGTAGATGCCACCTTGTATCGTCAGCTTGTTGGTAGTCTTTTATACTTGACTCATTCCCATCCTGACCTTTCCTTTGCCGTTGGTCGAGTTGCCCGTTATATGCAGACACCTCATGAAAGTCACTGGAAAGCAGCTAAAAGAATACTTCGATATATTCGAGGTACAGTTCAGTTTGGGATTCATTACAGTACAGGGGGGAAACCTTTGTTGGTTGGTTTCACTGATTCAGATTGGGCCGGCGATCCTGATGATCGAAAGTCTACTGCAGGTTATGTTTTCAGTCTGGGATCTGGACCTATTACTTGGGCTTGTAAGAAACAACAAGCTCTTGCTCTTTCTTCAGCAGAGGCAGAATATCGAGCAGCCGTCAATGCCAGTCAGGAAGCTTTATGGCTTCGATAGATCCTTTCAGAGTTTGGATTCGAGCAGCAGCAGCCTACTCCACTTTGGTGCGACAATCAAAGTGCCATCAAGCTTGCCAAAGATCCAATTCTACATCAACGCAGCAAACACATTGAGCTACATATGCACTTCATCAGAAATCTTGTTCATGATCATGTTCTCGAAGTGCTCTTTTTCCCTACAGATGATCAAGTTGCAGACATCTTCACCAAGTCTCTTACAGAAGCGAAGTTTTCTAAACTTCGATCTATGCTAGGAGTTCAGGAACTTGTCATTAAGGGGGGATAGGCTCTAATGCCTCCTTCCTTCTCCTAATAGTGTCACTTTTGTAAATCCTTCAATCCTATCCCAAGTTGTTCTTAAGGGGGGATGTTAGGATATTTAGACACTTAGGAGTTAGTTAAGATCAACTTGTGTAATATATCCATTAGGGATAGTGTGTTTCTTTAGTATGCATTAGTATGCATTTGTATATACTTAATCCGACGGTCACGATATGTTTCCGACATAGAGTGATCCGACGGCTCAACTTCTCTTAGATCAAACCTAACCTTGATCCGTGGCTTAACACCCGATTGGTCCATGATCTCTATTTAAAGAGCATGGAGGGTCATTGTTTAGTTGATCGATTATGAGAAGCTCATTTGTAAATTTCTTTCTTTGCATAATAAATTGTCCCGTAGAAGCTATTTGGCCGGGGCCGTGGAGTGTTTCCCTCAAGAGGGTTTAAACCACGTCAAAACATCGGTGTGTTGATCTGTGATCTGTTTGTGTGAAGTGGTTGCTCTTGGTGTTCGGTCCTTTGGTAGTACCCTGTGTACCCGAACAATTTCTGTCGGTAACTCGACCAAATCCACCACTACGTGTGGGCTTCTTCCCTGAACAATATGGAATGGGCTCAAACTTATCGATCGATTCACAAAATTTTTGTATGTGAATTATGCCTGTGCCAACACATTCTCCCACTGCTTGGGTCTATCGGCTATCAGACATCTTAGAAGGTTTCCCAAACTTCTATTTACTACTTCAATCTGTCCGTTTGTCTGTGGATGGTATGCCGAACTAAACTGCAACTTCGTGCTCAATTTCTTCCATATGGTTCTCAAGAAATGCCCCATAAGCTTGGTATCCTGATCTAATGTGATACTCTTTGGAAACCCATGTAATCTAACTATCTCCTTAGAGAATAGAACAACAATCCCTGTGGCATCATTTGTCTTCTTACAAGGAATAAAGTGTGCCATTTTTGAAAACCTATCGATGACAATAAATATTGAGTCATTTTCCTACTACGTCTTCGACAATCCTAACACAAAATCCATAATAAGATGCTCCCAAGGGGTATTTGGTACCAGCAGTGGTGTATATAACCCTGTGTTCTGACATCACCCCTTTTCCAATTGGCAAACTCGACACGTTCGAGCCCACTTTCCGACATCTGTCACCATTCCTGGCCAATAATACTTTTCCTCAACCAATGCTTTAGTCTTGTTGGTGCCAAAATGTCATGCTAATTTTCCACTATGCAATTCTCACATTAGGTTTTCCCTAATTGATCCTCTGGGAATACACAATTGACTTCCCTTGAACAGATAGTCTTCTTGGATAAAAAATCCCAAGTACGGAGTCTTGTCAACACTCCAAGGTTCACAACAAGCTTTCCACACTTTTGCAAAATCGTTGTCGGTCTCATACTCTTTCTTCACTGACTCCATCCCTGTTTCCTAAACTGTCGACGTGTTTAGTAGTGCAACTCTCCTACTCAGCACTTTGACAACCTTGTTCGACTTGCCCGACCTATGTCGCAAAATGAATGTATATCCCTATAGGAATTCCACCCATTTCATGTGTCATCGATTTAACTTCGACTTAATATTCAGATACCTCAATGCCTAGTGATCTTTGTATAGCACAAATTCTTTGGGAAACAGATAATGCCTCCACTTCTTCAATGCTTGGATGATAGCATAAAATTCCTGGTCTTATACCGAATACTTCTGCTTCGCTCCATCAAACTCTTCACTAAAGAATGCAATTGATCGGCCTTCCTCGCTAAACACTGCTCCAATTGTCGTTCCACTCACATCACAGTCGACCTAGAAAACTTTGTCAAAGTTTGGGAGCGCCAACACCGGGCTCTCAATGACCTATTCCTTCAACATTTTGAAAGCTTTCTGGGCAGCGTCCTTCCACTTGAACTCGCACCTTCTCATGCATTCTGTCAATGGTTCACAAATCCGACTAAATCCCCGAATGAACTTCCTGTAAAAACTGGAAATTTAATCGAAACTCCTTACTCTTGTCGCATTCGTCGATTCCGGCTAATCTACTATTGCCTTCACCCTTTCTGAATCCATCACTAGCCCTTTACTCGAGATTACAAATCCCAAATACACCAATTCATTCTTTATGAAGAAACACTTTTACAGGTTCACCATCAGCTTTTCCTCCTGCAATCTTTGCAATGCCTATCGAATGTGCTCCACGTGTTCTGCCTTGGTTTGACTGAAAATCATAATGTCATCTAAATAGACTATGACAAGCTTTCCCAAGAATGGTTTCAGTACCTCATTCATCAATCTCATGAATGTACTGGGTGCATTAGTCAATCCAAATGGAATGACTAACCATTCATATAGCCCTTCTTTCATATTGAATGTTGTCTTCCATTCATCTCCTTCTCTAACCCGAATTTGGTGATAACCACTTTTTCAGGTCTATCTTTGTGAAGTATGTCGCTCAACTCAGGAAATCCATCAAGTCTTCCATTCTCGGCAATGGAAACCGATACTTGATCATGATCCTGTTGATGGCTCTGGAGTCTGTACACTTTCTCCATTCTCCACCCTTCTTCTGTGTTAATACAGCTGGTACAATGCACGAGCTCATACTTTCTCTGATCAACCCTTTGTCCAACAACTCTTGGACCTATCGGTTGAGTTCCTAACATTTTATCGGACTCATTCTATGCGGTGCCTTGTTCGGCAAAGTCAACCCTCGAATCAAGTAAACCTGATGGGATATGCTCCCTGTTAGCGGCAATCACGGCAGTGTCTCCTTGGCTATTATGTCGCGAAAATATTCAAGCAATTTTATGATTTCGACTGGAATCTTTTCCTCCATGGTCATCTCCTCAACACATGGTCCTTTTGGAATGATCGCAAAACATCCCGACTGCTTCTCCTCTTCCACGAGGAATTCTGTTGCTGAGCTCATCAGGACTTGCTTTTCCCAAAATTTTCTCTCATTGGGCTTGCTGTCGGCTTGCACTTCTTGCCTCGGCTTTCGAGTCCTTTTCACACCATTATTCCACACTGTGACTGTGTTGGCTTGACCATCATAGATCATTTTCTGATCATACTGCCATGGTCTCCCTAACAACATATGGCATGCGTCAATTAGGATTACGTCGCACAATACACTGTCTTCAAATCCTTCAACTTTGAAGTTGATTAGGCACTATCTGCTCACCTTTACATGGTGTCCTTTCTACAGCCATGAGATCTTGTATGGGTGTGGGTGTTCCCGACACTTCAGCCCAATCTTGTCAATGACTTCTGGCGACACAAGATTATCCTTGCTTCCACCATCTACTATGGTTTTTCAACACCATTCATCGATCTACACCTTCATTCGAAAGATCGCCTTTCACTGTGCTGGCTCTATCTCATCATGTTGATTTCCTTGGATCAAGGCTCTCTAGACCATCAGGTTTCGGTTCTTTCTTTTCTCACCTCCACTGCTATCGAACGTCGACTTTTCCCTCTCATCGACTTGCTCATCTTTTCGATGTCTGGGTTTCGACTCCTCTACAGCATGTAGATTCTCTGGAAACTCATATTCCTTGTGTCCTGCTCCTCGACACTTGTAGCAGATTATGGCTAGTCTGTTAGCTCCTTTTCTATCGGACGGATCACCTCGACCATACGCACCTCGACCATGAGCCTCACGACCATCGCATCAGGTCTCATGCATTTTCTCCTTTGTCGATGTCCCTTTTGCTTGTTGGTTCCCTTTGATCGATTCCTTTGTGTAACCGCTACTTTGGTGTTTCTTGTAAACAGTCTTCGCACCTTGACCAGTCATCCTACCTCTAGTCACCACGGATTTACTTGACAGTTTCTCCTCTGCCTTCAAATTTAACTGGTAGGCTTCGCCGACTGCTCTGAATCTCGACATGCTCAATTCATCCTGAATAGCATATTTCAAGCCGTTCACGTACCTAGTGACAACTTCTTCTCCTTTGTCAATTTGTCCCAACCGAATCGAAAATTGGTAGAACTCTTTTGTGTACTCCTTCACGGTCATCTCTTTTTGTCGAAAGTTCTGTAACTTCCTGAACAAGGAAATCACATAGTCATTTGGCAAGGACTTCCCCTTCAACTTGGCGACCATCCTCTCCCAAGACTTTATTTTCTCCATGCCTTTGTTGACTCTGTCAGCCTATAAATTATCCCACCATAATGAGGCATGACCTTTCAACCTAATACATGCAACTTTAGCCCATTTAGGGTCCTCGATTTTCTCTTCATGGAAGTATTTCTCCATCTCTCTGAACCAATTGATCATATCTTCTAGGTCCAGGCTTCTCGGGTAGGTGCGAACGTCTATCTTGGATTGACCCCTCATTTTTGTTAGAAGTTTGATCAATTTCTCTTCTGGTTCTTCTACAGCTTCTTCTCAACCTTCCACCTCTTTGACTTCCTCATCGTTGTGGTCTAACGCATCAGGAATACAACCACGCCTTTGGCCTTATTTGATTGCTGTGACTTCATTTGTCAAAGTTCGCATCATTTTGATGCATTCTTCAAACATCTCATGATCCACTGTGATGGCTATTGCACCACGTGCTCTTCGTCCTCAGACGTTGATGCCTCTGTGAGCCATTTTCAACCTCGGCTGAAACTTCCATGCGTTCAATTGCAACTGGACTTCAATAGGTCATGCACAACTCTACCCAACCTCATCTGGAGCTGTTTAACACATTTGCAGGCTCAATATCGCTGACGTTCTTCAAATCCATGGATTATTCCACTATGATACCAGTTGACGCAAGTTTCCTTACCAAAAATGTTCTTGCTTATTAATACATACGACACAACGACAATGTTTGCATGAACTGGTTTCAAACAGGATGCCAGAAGTGGCTTATATTACTTCTCAATTCGGTTACAATGCAAAATAACTGAAATGAAAATAACTAACTTAACTAGTTGGCTTCAGTCGTTACAACTCAGAAGTAACTGTGGTGTGTTCTCACTTTGTGTCGATCCTCACCCTCTCTGCTTCGCTATGGAACTCTGAGTTGTGGCTTGATCTCTCCGCTATTATCAACATGTGTGACTCGTCTCTACCACCAAATCACTCAGACTCTGCTCTCATCTCCTACTGACTGCCTCAACTAATCCTCCCTCTCAGGCCTTCTACCCTGTTGCTTCTATTCCTGAGAACACTGCGATCCCCGAGACACGCATCCTCCTATTCGCCAATTCTTCCAAATCCTGCAGACTTGCAACGGTCAGCGCCCCTACCATGCTGCACAGGCTCTTCCTGTGACGACATCTTTCATGTCCTTCACCTACCATCAATAACTATATTAACATCCTCAGCAACCCCTAACGGCTACTAGGTACAGTTTCCTTGAATTTCTGCTCTTCCGACCCTGCTATAGGAGTTGGTCACATCTCAACCTTTCTGTCAGTTCATCCCTATCTCCCACGGTTTTCCAGTCCTCCCCTTCCTCCACGTTGGGCTCTGCCAAACTTGTCGGTGCGTGGTTTGACCGCTTGTCAACCACTCGATGCCTTACCTTCCCTTATCGTCTGTCGACCATAACCTGTCGACTGTCGACTTAACGCAACACCTATTGTTTGCTTCTTCGGTTGGTTGCATATCGACTGCTCCTGCTCGACTTATTGACTTTGAAAAGTCAATATTCTCCCCGTACCAACAGTCTTCAGCACCCCCTCTAGTCGGCTTCCTTATGTCGATCAAGTTCGACTAATATGCCTAGGCTTCGATGCTCCTACATCAAAACGCTTTGATTCTCCTCAATGATTCATTATAAGGTTATGGGGATCTAAAATCATATACAACAAGCCAAATATTGGATGAAAATAAACTTTTTGCATATTAATATTTGATCTATTTAAATGCATCTTATCATTGGATTCAAGACTTTGATTTCAGAGCATAGATACCAATCAGTTTGGAAATTTGGAGAATATTTGTTAATCATTTTTAAAAGTGGATCTGTTTCCATTGTAAATTGTACATCTTTCTTGGAATCATCTCAAAATGTCTTGGATCGTTCCATTGGTTTGAATAAAGGAAATTTAATTTTCAAGGTTATTTTCCATTATTTGGTAGCAATACCTTATACCATTGGATATAAGATTTGAACTCTTATTAATGCTCGGTATATATTCATCAAAAAAATCTTCTCATTAGGTGTTGAATATTTGGGATATTGACATCAAAGGCTATTGAATAATTTGGAGTCAAGTCTCATCCCAGACTTGAAGCTATATATTTGTAATAAACATAAATCCATCATTTCAAGTCACCTAACACAAGTGCATTAGAGTGATTATTATCATTGGCCATTTATTTTTCTTGGGTTGTATGCATTCTTCTTAGCTATGTTAGGATAATTAATACTCCATCCTTATCCTACTTACCATTATTTTCATTTACCTAGTAGTTGCTGATGTCATTCTCCCTCTAGTGGAGTGCAAATGTCATATACGACCCAATAGACACCTAATGTGCCCTGCATGCTAGATTTTAGGACCAATAGAGGCAGTTCCCTACATTTTAGGATCCAAATAAGTGTTCTAGTTCAGTCCACCTGAGTTAGCTGACTCTTGCATGGGGTTTGTGCTCTGATTTACATTGAGTGTGGCCTCATGCGCCCTTTTTGGAGTGATTTTCATAACAAACTGATGATTGCACCCTCCTTGGTCAGTTAACTAATATTTTTTTGAGTTTAACTGAGTTTCGGAGCTCCAGCGCACTGATAGAGGTGACAATTATTGTGCTAGATTGACTGAGACTTGAATTATCCTATGTGATTCAAATTATATCCATTGTAACACCATTATTGACTATATTGATGATTGGATCAATTGTCTGCTGATTTTTACTGCAATTTTCACTATAATTCAATTTCTCCCCTCATTCTCTCTCTGTGAGGTATACTCAGCTCCATGATATGATGTGACTTATAATTTCACATGGTATCAGAGCTCAATGAATGTAGGTTGAGAATCTACTTTCAGTAGTGCACCAGAAGCCTCTAGATTTCCACAGCAAATCATGGTGCTATTGCATGGAATTCTTTGAGAAATCCTTTGAGGTCTAGACAAGTGTGAAGGATATGGAAAAATGTGCCTATTGTCCTAAAGAAGTGCTCAATAGTAGTCTTTCTCCAAAATTGAGATTTTTTTGTAGGATATTGAAAGTTTTTTAGTGCAACAGTAGTAGCAGTACCACATTGCATTTGCTCTAGTAGTTCTAATGGAGAATTCAAATTCTCCTCTCTCCCCCAAGATCTTGACACCCTTCAATTATATTGATTGGAGGGATGATATGCATATGGTGTTGTGTAACAAGGCATTGTACATGGTAACAATGGGAAAGGAGGTAGAACCTCAAGAAACTGTTGAGAAGGCCAAGTATTTGAATAGATTGGATGAAGCATTCGGTTTCATGTGTATTCATATTTCCATAGATCTACTCTTCCACCTCAAAGAATTGAAGACTCCAAGAGGCTTGGTTGAAGTTGGGGACCCTGTTCGGAAAACTAGATGAGATAAGGGGCCATATTCTGGAGAATGAGTTGATTACTATTCACCCCAATAGTTTAAAAACCATCTAGCAATTCTTTTCCAAATTCAAATATTTTCACATGCAATGCAATCAATGTGGCATTAATAAGGACTTTGAGTTTTTGGTGTTATCCATTCTGAGCAATATTGGTCCTGAGTTCTCCATGTTTGTTTCTACCTTCCATTCAGGAAGATTTTCAATCCATGGTTTGAAAATTCCATCTCTAGATTCATTCCCTGAATCTCTCATCCAAGAACAAGACAAAATGATTTATATGGGTGGTTTGCAAGTCTCCAAAAATCAGGCTCTTATGGTTGGGGATTATAAAAGTGTGAATTCCAAAGGGAAGAAAAATGATAAAGAGAGGAGGCAATTTAAGGACAAGCAGAATCCAAAGTCTAATCCATCAGAAGGAGCCTTCAGCTCTAAAAAGAATTAGCAAAAGCGTTTTGAGAAATCCAAGTGTTCCTATTGCAGGAAAGGAAACCATCTAGAGAGTTCATGCATGAAGAAGAAGATAGATCAGATGAATAAAATTATTGAACAACACAACATTTCCCTCCCATAAGGTGCAAGAGAGACTAATTCTAGAAGTGAGTATGATGGTGATGAAATATTCCATGCACTCAAGGCTATATTTTCACAATCATAAGCCTTCCTCATAGATTAAGGAGCCTCCAATCACATGGTTTCCTACAAAGAATCATTTTATTCTTTAGATATCAATGATGTTCCCATTATTCACATGGGAGATAATTCTCATATATTTGCTGAAGGGAATGGAACAGTACATCTCGAGCATGGAAATTTCAAAAATGTTCTATTTGTGCCTTCTTTTTTAGCAAATTTCTTGTTTTGTTTATCAGATGACTCACACAGGTTCACTGAAGAGAGTTGTCTTTGGAATTGACACATTTGAGATTGGAGATATCTCTTATGGGAATATTATAGCAAAAGGGTTCGCAAAACATGCCTCAAAGGCATATGAATTCTCTCACTTTTTGCCATACTCTATGCTACTCCATTGGAATATGATGAAGATCAGATTGATATCTCTTCGAATGAAGATGATGATCAAGATCTTGATGTTGAGAATAAAGTTCAAGAAGATCCAGATGCATATCCAATGCTTGCTCCCAATCCATGGCCGAGGCCAATATGGGGTCACAAAGTCCTTGTAGCCACTAGGAACATAGTTGGGGATCCATCTCACCATAGAACCACCAGATCTCAGTATCATCCCAACTTAGCACTATGTCATGCATATCCGCTTCTCTCAGGGAGGTGCTACATGATAGTGGTTTTTTATCCATAATCCCTTGAAGATACTTGGCATGGGGGATCTACAACCAAGTACAAATCCCAGTTGGTTGACAAAGGTATTCAAAGATTCATGATTTGGAATACTATGAACCGTTTTCTCCTGTAGCAAATATGGTTTCTGAAAGACTTGTTTTGGAAAATACAGCTTCGACACAGTGGGAGGTA
Source organism: Larix kaempferi (assembly GCA_027924585.1). NCBI lineage: Eukaryota > Viridiplantae > Streptophyta > Pinopsida > Pinales > Pinaceae > Larix > Larix kaempferi. The sequence continues at coordinate 20,661,918 of BSBM01001023.1, forward strand.
CATCATAGGAGAAGATCTAGATCTAGCACCAACATTACTATCCTACATAGGAGCAGATTGCCAGTATTTTTACAAAGTCTTTCACTCACAATGTTTTTGCACACATGAAGGTTCTTTGAGTTTCTTGTTGTTCATTTTTGAGTGGGGGTATTTTTCCAATGAGGTTTTTCCCCATTTCCTTAGTTTCATGAACAGTTCTTTTATCATTTATTTGATTGTATGGGTGACCTTTTGTTTCAGTAACCAGGGCCCTGAATGTCAAATTTTGTATTAAGGGGGGGTGTTAGGATAATTAACACTCCATCCTTGTCGCACTTAGAATTATTTTCATTTAGTTAGAAGGTGATGATGCCATTTTCCCCCTAGTGGCGTACTTATGTCATCTAGGACCCAGTAGCCACCTAATGTGCCTTGTATGCATTATTTTAGGACCACTAGTGGCAGTTCCCTACATTTTAGGAGACAACTCAGTGTTCTAGTTCAGTCCACCTGCGTTAGCTGACTCTTGTAGGGGGTTTTTCCTTCAATTGCCACTTAGTGTGGCCTCATGTGCCCTTTTCTAAGTGATTTCCATAACAAACTCATGATTGCTCCCTCCTTGGTCAATTAACTAACAATAGCTTTAGTTAACTAAGATTTGGTTGAGTTTAACTGATTTTCGGAGGTCCAGAGCACTGATAGAGGTGACAATTCCTATGATAGACTGAATGAGACTCGAATTCCCCTAGGTGCTTCGAATTATCTCCATATAAACATCATTGTTGACTATACTGATTATTGGATCATGTGACATTCTTATTTTTGTATCTGATTTCTCATACATGTTTAATTGCCTGCTCATTTTTCTTGTAATTTTTACTATCATTCAATTTATCTGCTCATTCTTTCTCTATGAGGTATACTTAGCTCCATGATCTATTGTGATTTAGAATTTCACAAGCTAGACCCCCTTTTGTAATTGTATGGAATAACTCATATTTTCATTGTTGGCTTTAGAGAAACTAGAGTCATTATAATCACTGGTTATTCTAATGGTAGTGAGTCCACCTTTACCATCTCAAGTCATTAATGAGTTCACATTGTGTGGATTTGATTTCCCACATTGGTTTTAATTTATGTATATATTTTTTATTATTTTCAAATGATATGTTTGAAAAAGTCATTTGGGAATTTGTTATTGTAAGTTTATGAAAGAAGGTGAATTGATTGTTTTAACGACATGTTTATTGTCGATTTCATTATATCTCTTTTTCATTAGTTTCCATAACCTTAGAATATGGAGAGGTGCATTATTGGAGCTATCTTAATTTCAAAAAGTTCTAGGTTATGTGAATATAGAAAAAGGTATGTCATTGCTTTTGTTTGGGAACTACGGACATTGTACTAATAGGGTGGGTGCACAAAGTTGGGTCCACTTTTTTAAGCTACCATATTTTAGGATTCCAAAACACAATGCTCCATTATTTCTATTGTACCTTTTTACTTGCTTCAACATTTCTCAAACATATTATATGGTTCACTAGAAGAAGGATATCTCTATACAGTCATATACAAAAATTCAAAACTACATTAAGTGATGTCATTAAAGTGTTGCACATGCACACATGGTCCTTCTTTTAGTGATTTTCGACTTCAATAAATCATAAAAAATGAAAACATCATGAATAATTTGGAAAACATAGCCTTGCACAAGTACAATATGTCCTCTACATATGTAAAACAAAATATTTAAAAATACTACTAATTAGTTCATATAGTGTTGCAAGCGCACATACATATATGTTATATTATGCTGAAAATTTAAAAAACCAATTTTATAAAAATAAATTTTATAAACAACTACACACAATTTATAAAAGTAAAATTTATATATTATGAGAGATTATTTGATTTCCTATATTTTTTCTTTTTACACCGTCCTAAAATTTAATATGCAAGTACCTCTAATTACCTCTTGAATCATAGGTTTCTATTTTTCAGTTTATGGGGCAACGAAAGTTCCTTTAAAGGAGACCATGATTGTGCATTAGCCCCATAACATGAGTATAATACAATTCTCTCTTATGATTACTTTGCTTGATTGAAATAATTCTAGCTCAAATATATCCCACTATCATACTCTTATGCAATTAAATCATCAAGAACCTACCTTTATATTGTTAGGTTTTTACAATTTAATTCAATATGATATAGGATCTTATCTGAGAGAACAACATACACATAAAATCAAACACAAGAGACAAGAGACACAAAGCATTTCACTAGGAAAACCATAAAGGATAAAACCTCATAACTTCCTCAGAGATAGAATGAGCAATATTAGAAAACCCCAAAACAAAGAGATGGTCTCCAGCAGCTTCCTCCTCCTCCACTTCTGTGAAATTATCTCTCTCTCACTTATGCAAATGAGTGAGTGAGTGAATGGATAAATAGAGAGGTGCTCCTCTCTATTTATACTTTACTTTCACTTTCCTTTTACCCTAACCGGGCTGACTTATCCTAGGAGAGTCTAATAACCCCCTACAACTTAACTCTAGGCCGACCGCACTAGGAGAGTGTAATAACCCTGAGGAATGAAACCTCTCCATCGGAAGTACAATGACATATGAATACAATATAAAATATACAAGTGAAATATATTCTGAAGTTACAAATACATCAACACTCCCTTTTAACTAGGAAGGTATTCTCTTGACATAGTTCATTAGCACAAGTCTTCATCACTGGATCATCATCAAAGATGAATCATCATCAAAGCTGGATCATCATCGTCACTGTTGCTTCTATATCGACCATCAATATCCAATCTACTCATCATAGGAAGTTCTACAGATCCATCTCTTTTTCAAGTTGGATGTAGGGCCTAGCCTCCATGTTGGTCTTCATCGTCTCTACGAGCAAGCCATCAAGTAGGTACATATCAGGACTTATTATATGCGTCTGTAAGATCTCCCAGGACTGATTATATGCTACTGTAAAACTTGAAGGAGCATCCCAGGACTGATTATATACCACTTTCAAAACCTGCAAGATCTCCCAGGACCGATTATATGCTACTGCAAAACCTGAAGGATCATCCTAAGACTAATTATATGCCACTTGCAAAACCTACAAGATCTCCCATGACTGATTATATACTACTACAAAACCTGAAGCAGCATCCCAGGACTGATTATATGCCACTTGAAAACCTATGTACCCTACTCTCACCTCATTATCTACAGATCATCTCATCGTCAACAGAGCACAGCCCAGATGCACATAACACTGCACTTACATCAACCGACATGGGAGAAATTTCCTACCACCATTTGGGAAAGGATCAAGAAGTATGTCAACGACCATGGGAGGACCGACCTACCACCATGTCCGAAAAGATTCAGAAATTACATCAATGACCATTGGAGGACCAACCTACTACCATGTCGGAAAAGCTCAGAAATTACATCAACGACCATGGGAGGACCCACCTAACACCATATCAGAAAATCCCATGTGCATCCACGTCTTCCAAACTCATCACTTCCTCTTGGAAGGAACCTCGATTTGAAGTACACCAAGCTTCTCTCTAAAGTATTCAATCTTCACTCTGGCCAGTGGCTTGGTAAATACATCGGCTATCTGCTTGTCTATCGCAACATACTGGAGCTTCACTGCTCCTCTCTACATCATATCCCTGATATAGCGGTACTTGATCTCAATGTGCTTCGAATTGTCATGGAACACTGGGTTCTCAGACAACTTCACACAACTCTGGTTGTCGCAATATATACAAGTTGCATCCAACTAGAGATCAAACAAATCAGACAATAGCTTCCTTAGCCATACTGCCTCACAACTAGACGAACAAGATGCGACATACTCTGCTTCAGTTATACTCATTGCCACACAAGACTACTTCCGGCCAAACCAAGAGATCACACCTGATCCCACACTGAAGTAGCACCTTGAAGTGCTCTTCCTATCAATGGAACTGCATGCCCAATAAACATAACCCTCTAGGTTAATCTTCTGATTCTTATCATACTTGAGCACATAATCAACCGTACCCTTCAAGTACCTTAGAATATGCTTTGCAGCAATCAAGTGAACATGTCTCGGATCCGTCAGGAACTGGCTCACTGTGTTCACAGCAAAGCAAATATATGGTCTTGTATTCATCAGGTACATCAAGGATACAATCATCTAACGATACATCGCGGAATCAACCGACTCTGATGAAGCATCACTCAATAGCTTAGATTCACGTTTGATGCCATGTTGATGATTCAACATTCTTCTTGCACAGATTCCTTGCATGAAGGAATCCCATGACCTAGAAAGGCCATTCAAGGTGGTCATCACTATTTCCCATTCTCTATATCTTCTCCCATAGCTTCAAGTTGTTCTTTTATCTGATAGACCCTTGTAAAGTAGGATTGCATGGTCTCTGCATTTTGTATCTTGACATTCTTCAATTGGTTCCTCAATATAATCTTCCTATTTATAGTCCTCCCTTCAAATAAGGTGGTCAAGGCATCAAACATCTCTTTAGGTGTCTTCAAAGATGACACTAGTGGTATGAGATGGTCCTTGATAGAATCTGCAATGATTCTCTTATCCTTAACCAGGTTCTTCTTGTGTAATGGTTTAGCCTCATCTCCCTCTGGAATTGGAATTGGAACCTCTTCATTCACATAGGTGTCCAATTCATTCTCTTCAAGGTTAGTGTAATCCTATACTTCCATGCTCGGAAGTTATTATCCCCTTCAATCTTATCCTAAATATTTTTGTGGTGAGACATATTTAATGAGAACCTCAAATGGAAATGCAAAATATTTAGATCTTACCAATCTGAGATGTTCGGGATGGATCTAGAGCTGGTTGGCCTAGGGTTTGTCAGAGAAAGCATAATTTTCCAAAATTGGAATTTGGAACTTCTGGTTGTACAGATAGATGTTCCTCCTCAAGGAAACTTGTCCAATGTACTCACTTCCCTAAATTTGTGAACATAAACCCAAAATATTTGATGCCCTAGTTTTCCTTCGATAGTAGTGATGGGCCAAAAAATGAAGATTCTCGGAATTGAATTATGCTTTCACAGGAAGATTCTCCTGGACGAGGTGAGTATGCTGGTGCACTTTGATTTTTAAAATTCCAAAATTTGACCCCTCAAAAGTGACTTGCGAATTTTGGGTCTGCAGTTTCTGTCAACTTCTCGTTTTCTGGTTTTCTGGTTTTTCTTGTCCAAAAGTCAAACTAGGCTTTGACAAATCCCAGGGTTCTACCCAACCAAAAACTTCGATCTTGGTCTCTACATTTGTATTTTGCTGAGGAGAATAATCCTATCCTCAGAGCATTCCAAGATTCCACTTCTGTCGAAAGCCCTAATTTCCTGCAGTAGTGACACGCCGAAAATTGAAAATGCTCATAATCCAATTCTACTTCGACAAAAATATACGCCTTGCTTAGGAGAGATAGCCTAGCCTCCTTCCCTTGATGATCTGTGGAAAGAGACCCCAAAATTAGGAATCCCTAGCTTCCGCAACTGTGCAGTGTCTTCTTCTCAGGTTAGCTCTGATACCATGTTAGTTTTTTACAATTTAATTCAATATGATCTAGGCTCTTATCTGAGAGAACAACATGGACAACAAATCAAACACAGGAGACAAGAGACACAAAGCATTTCACCGGGGAAACCATAAATGATAAAACCCCGCAACTTCCTCAAAGATAGAATGAGCAATAATACAAAACCCCAAAACAAAGAGATGGTCTCCAGTAGCTTCCTCCTCCTCCACTTGTGCGAACTTCTCTCTCTCTCACTTATGCGAATGAGTGAGTTAGTGAATGGATAAATAGAGAGGTGCTCCTCTCTATTTAGAATTTACTTTCAGTTTCCTTTTACCCTAATTGGGCCGAATTCTCCTAGGAGAGTCTAATAACCCCCTACAACTTAACTTTAGGCCGACCCCACTAGGGCAGTCTAATAACCCTATCAAATACAATAATAGCTTTCCCGATCGGAGGAATGAAACCTCTCTGTCGGAAGTAAAATGACATATGATACAATATAAATTATACAAGTGAAATATCTTTTGAAGTTACAAATAGATCAACATATATTGAATTTTAGATTTAGGGGTAGGAGTTGTTTCAGTGGGTTCTTGTTTAAGAAACTTGTGCTTGGACAAAATTGGTTTGTTTAAAAACTACAATGTTATTTTTTTCATACCTGCTTAGGTGTGTCTTGGAGGACATTTGATAGTGAGGATTGCAGAAAGAACAAAGGGATTATATCTATTTTGATGAATGACAACCAAAAATATAGAGGATAGGGGAGGCCAACATGTTGTAGTAACTGATATCAAAATAGTGAAAATATGATACTAGATCCTTCTCCCCTCTTCCATAGATACTCTTGAATACATGTAAAATTGAAATCATTTTTGGATTTTTCTTGGATCCTTCATGGATCCTTTTTTGAAGGGATATATCATAGATTTTTGTTGGATGCATACATAAGTTGATCCAAACACTTCCAAGAATAATTCCTATGTCATATTCCCCTCTCCCTTATGTCATTTTTCTATGTCGATTTCCATTGGAGGTCTTGATGTTACATGCTCTTGTTCTGCTCACAATCTGCACTTTTTACTGTGATATCATTGCACTTCAAATGATAGTAACAGGTTTTTTGCGCATTTTATTTTCACGTCACACACTTTTCACTACCATTGATCGCATGCTATGCCCTTGGGATAACACTATTTCTAGAAATGTACCTTACGAAAACAACCATTCAGAAAAGCACTTAAACTTATTGTGAATTTTTTTGTTAAATATGATTTTATATTAAGTTTATGATGATGATTAATATTATATTATATTGTAATAATAATAATAATAACAACAACATATATTATATTCATATATAATAACACAGATATTTTGTGTGTAATCTAATGATCACAATTCATTTTATATTCCATTATATTCCTTTTGTATTCTATGATCATATACGTTTTGTATTATAGGTTGAATAATTTAATATAAAAACCCTAAGTTGACACTATATCCATTATTGTATACAAGTTAATGATTTAAGACTTGCTAAAATTTTATGATTTAATGGAGAATGTATTGGGATGATGAAGTTGCAATTTTGGTATAATTGAATGGTGAAATTGCATGACTATTTTGTCAAATGTAGGTAATTTATTGAGTGTAAAGAACATTCAAGAATTGACTTTGCAAAAGTTTAGAACAAATTTACAACTAATTAGTTTAATAATTTCTTGCTTGCGATTTTTGTTTTGGGTTAGAATGTTGTTATTTTCATGAGTTTGGGGTAGGGTAGTCGAGCACTTTAGGGTTGGTTGGATATTTTTTGATAATGTCTTCAAGTGAAAAAGCGTGAAATAGAATATTCTAGTGGTTTCTTTTTGGAAACTTTATAGAGATGACTTTATTGGTTTTTAGAAATTACTTGATTCTTTTCTAAAAGTGGTCGATAAATGACATCAAATTGTTGCTAGAATGGTTTCTTAGGTTAAGTAATGTTTTTAGTATAGTAAACACATTTAGTAAAGACGTATAAAACTTATGTCAAAGATTATTTAAAAATAATTAATTTATAAAAAAAAATTGAACATAAAAAACAAATATAATGAGTAATGTTATTATAAACCTTATTAAGGGAAATAAAACCTTATAACATACAATTCAAGGTATCTATAAAAAACAAATATAATGAGTAATGTTATGATAAACCTTATTAAGGGATATAAAACCCTATAACATACAATTCAAGGTATCTAGTAATTAGCTAAAAATATATTACAAATTAATACAATAAAATAAATTGATTTAATAATTACAAAATTACTAAATGAATTTAAAAAATAAGTAAGATTTGATTATAAAGGGTTTTTGGGCACCCAAAATCTCAAAGCTTGACAATTGTAACCAAGATTTTTAGAAATTTGTATCGATTTGTTTTTAAATCGTGCCTCGAAGCTTTTAAAAAATACATTGTAAAATAAATACATAAAGCCCATAAATATTTCTTTTCTTTAAAACAAACTTATCTTCAAATTAATTGTATATTAGAAAAGTCAACTACGAGGTTTAATTTCCATTAAAGGTGAACTAGTTAAGAAGAAATGGATACAATCTCATAAACTAAAAAATAAAAACAAAGAAATACCTCATTCAATATATAAAGCATTCATGGTTAGGATACTATAAGGCTGCAAAGATACTATAAGGAGGTTCAATTCCATAAACCACCCCAGTTAAGATGAAATTAACACCGAAATTCTAATGAAGGTCAACCACCACACAAGCTAAGCTAAAATTAACACCTAAATTAAAAATGAACTCTAAAGAAAAACATGAACAACCTTCCATTTTTTTGCAATTCTCTTTCTTTCTCAAATCATCAACCAATTAGTTTATTCATAAAAAATTTCCAAACAATATTAAAACCAAATCAATAATAATATTGTTTGAACACTCCTACATGTATCCTCACTCACTAATGTATGAATGCTAAAGAAAAACATGAATAACCTTCCATTTTTCTCCCATTTTTCATTCTTTTTCAACCAAAAAATCATCTACCTATTAGTTTATTCATAAAATTTTTCCAAAGAATATTCAAATCAAATAAATAATAATATTGTTTGAAACCCCCTACATGTATCCTCACTCACTAATGTATGAATTGTAAAAGAAAATATGAACAACCTTCCTTTTTTCTCCCGATTTTCTTTCTTTTTCAAATGACCTATTAGTTTATTCATAAAAATTTTCTTTACAATATTCAAACCAAATCAATAATAACATTTTTTGAAAATCCCTACATGTATCCTCACTCACTAATGTATCAATGGTAAAGAAAAACATGAACAACCTTCCATTTTTCTCTCATTTTTCTTTATTTTTCAATGAAGAAAATCATCAACCTATTAGTTTATACATAAAATTTTTCTAAACAATATTCAAACCAAATCAATAATAATATTTTTTGAAACCCCCTACATGTATCTTCACTCACTAATATATGAATTGTAAAGAAAAATACCAACAAACTTCCATTTTTCTTCCAATTTTCTTTAAAATGATCAACCTATTAGTTTATTCATAAACTTCTTCTAAACAATATTCAAACCAAATCAAATAATAATATTGTTTATAACCCCTACATGTATCCTCACTCACTAATTCACTAATGGATCACTCAGCTAATCAACAGCAAGGCACACCAACATATCGTCCATGTAATAGTCCTCCTCTACTCTTTCCACCCTTTCCAGATATAGTCCCGGTGGGTGTTGGCTCCAGGCACGCCTCTACCCTTTCCACCCTTTCCAGATATAGTCCGGGTGGGTGTTGGCTCCAGGCACGGGTTTTAACAGGACACACTGAGGCGAGTGCCTGAGTGGTGGATACTCCCGTACCCCGACTACCCCTCCAGCACTCTCGATCTCTACCTGCATCGAATCAGATTTGAAATTGGTTTTGCAGCATCTTGTATAATGTTGGCCGGAGTACTGCGCTCATGCCAAGACTCATCCATCAACCAGGAGCTGAAAATATCACGAATACGGCTGAATATGCCTCATGTCGATCATCATGTGGATTAATGTTATTCATAGCCTCATGTCGATCATCATGTATCTGTACTCGCGGTTGGTGCTCGTTACTACTAACGGCTCTAATGCTACCTGCAGCACGGGCCGCGGCCTTTATCCGTTGCTTCACTTGGAATGGTACTACTGGGAAATCAACAGTACTAGTCGAATCGAAAATACCTGTATTCGAGGTCGAGGAGATCGTTGGAGTTGAAGGAGCACCAGATGTGGCAGCTAGGATTTGGGCCAAAACATCCATTCCTTCATCGTAAGGGTCTAGACTAATGAGCGAGGAAGCTTCTAATCCATGATCCCCCAGACTAAAGTTGGCGTTAGATACTCGGAAATCAGTATTACTAGTCGAAAAGGGCATACCTGTATTGGTAGAGATCATTGGAGCTGACGTAGCATTAGAGCTGGCATCTGGCATTGGGGCTGAGACTTCTAATCTCTGGTCCCTCTTGACCAGAGGAGACAAGTCATTTGCGCCCTTCCTCGCTACACTCTTTAAGTTTTCGTCAGATTTGGAAGGAGAGCAGCCTTTCAGTCTGCTTTGGATGTCAGAAATGAACTGAGGAAAATTCAGACGATCAGCAGCTTTCTCTCCCTTCAATTGTAAGACGGCTGTGTCGAATGCAATTGCACCTATTTGTGGTGTACGGAACGTTCCAAGATGGACCCGCTTTTTCTTTCCCTGGGCATCCGTTCCATTAGAAACTCGGGCCTTCCAATTGGCACCACTAGGCCCCACACCTGTGTAATTTTCTAATCGTTCTCGCATAATTTTGCCGTTATGATCTCCAACACCTGTTGGACGAGCTTCTTGTTCGGCTTCTGTACTAATTTGCCCCAAACCACCGTCATCAGCCACGGGGTTTCCTCCCTCTTCAATGTTTGTGGGTTCAATAGAAGAACCTCCATCTGCATTAGTAGTCATCGAATAACTGTGCGGCATTTCTCGACCAGCAGTGTTCGAATAGCTGTGCTAGTTATAGCAGGGAACGCAAAGCGTATAAAATCCGTGAAACAGAACAGAATGACCTAGAAAGGGATAACGGGGTATCTGGGGACAACGTGGAATATTTAGCCTGGCTTCCCTGTGAAACGGAATTGTTGAGAAGATGGATTTCAGTAAAGCTAATTCACTTCTCTGTGAAACAAAATGCTTCACCAGATGGATATGATTTGAGATCGACTCACTTAGACTTCTATTTATCATAGTAGCATAATTCGAGTACTAATACGGATACGAATATAATTCGATACAGAAAAAATATCTAATGGAAAATTCCAATACAAATAAAATACAGAAGTAGACTTTTTATATATAATACTTTTAATTAAATATATACAAGAATATACCATAAATATACATCTCACACAACAAAATTTACTATTTAAAATAAAAAAATATTGTAAAAGACTACATTGAGTTATTAATAACTATTTTAAAAATTATTATTTAAAAATATTGTGAAAGACAGCATTTAGTTATTAATAATTATTTTAATAAGAAAGTAAAAATGTATTTATTGGAGAATGATTAATGGTTGGAAAGTATGAAATTGAAAGTTATTTATATTTTATAGTTTAAATAATTGATGTTTGATTTTTTAAAATTGATTTTCAATATTTAATTGTGTATTCGTATTAGATTTATATTGAATAATCGACTAATTCTAATTGTTCGGAATTTCCGTACATGAAAGTCCAATACGGCTGAATTATGCTACTATGCTATTTATAGAAAGGTACCTGACCTAATTCCTCATTGCACATATAGGTTGGTAAAAGTTCCGGATAAAATGGATCATTATAAATATAATAAAGTGTTTTGGTTAAGGATTTTAAGTACCGGTATGTTATGGAACTTAGCGTCTCTAATCTCCTTGTTAAAAGTTGAGTTGATTGAGTTCAACTTGATACCGAATAGAGGGTGATTATTGGGTTTTAATTAATTTATTTAACTTTATTGATTTTTAATTAATTTATTTAACTTTATATTTTAAGTGAATTAACAATTTAATGTTATATGATTATTATTATTTTTAAATGCGAAAATTAAAATTAAATAAATAATGATTAACCATTAAAATTTTAAGTACGGATATGCTATGGAAGTTAGAGACTCAAATCTCAATGTTAATACATGTTAATAGTTCAACGTATTACGGAAAAGAGGGGAACTATTGGGCTTTAACCTATGTTTTTAGTTTTCCTCTTTCACATGGGGTTTTCACTCAACCTCTTTTAATATTAAGGTGAATTAATATATTTTTTACTTAATATTAAATATTAAGGTGATTAAATATTTTTTTAATATTAAGTTTAATTAATGTTTTTTAATATTATAATTGTTTTATTAATAAAGTATATTATAATTATAATTATTATTTATCTTTTTAAATGTGAAGATTAAATTATGGTTACTACTAGTAAGATTAGTATTGAAAAAAATTGAAGGAGTAATGATTGAATTTGTCCACTTTTTAACTGCCTTTATTTAAAAATTATTTTATAGTGAACTTTTATGGTACAATTAGTTAGCCAATTTGGATATCTTTTCTTGCTTATCATTTTCTAACCATTTTTCCTTAAAATCCGAGAACAATAATTATAAATTATTCCAAAATCTAGCTAGACTAGGTTTTTAATTTTCTAAGGCTAATGGATGCATATTAAAATAATAAAATAAATATAAAATGACTTATAACTTTTATTTATACCTATAAATATATTATTAGTACCCCTTGATGAAATTGTTTAAAGGATTCTTCAAAAAGAACAATAGAAAAATGTTTACAATGAGGTAAATTTAGAAAATGTTAACTTAATTTTAATTTACTATGTATATAAGAAGAGTGACTATAGAAATTGACACACAATTATTTCAAAACAAGAGCCATGTAGCGACAATGTCCCTACATTGGTGCAATCCAAAATAGTTGCAAGTGCAACAACTTTGTGGGAAAACAATTCTAAAATAGCCGAGGGAAATGATAATTATACAGAAAATTTCAAGAAACATTGAGATATGCAAGAAAGACTTGTAAATAAATCGTCATATGAAAACAAAGCTTCATAGAAACTACAAAAGCTTAAGGCAAAAACCTACTATAGGTAAAAAAAAAATTGTGTCCAAAGTATAGAGCAATAGATTCATGCTTTTTGGCCAAAAGAGTTGAGCACCGTGGCCAATGCTACTACTAGAGGTTGACTAATTCCATCAAGGACTTGATTGTTGTTTCCCTTCTTATATTTATGGTTCAGGTGGAATTTATGCAAGTATGTGGACCACCTTTAGTTGTGGTCATTATGTAACTTTCCTTGTGTTTGCATGAACTACATGGGCTTATGATCAGTGTGGATGACCATCTCTTTTCCTAGGATGTAATGCTTACATTGACGATAGGTTTGGACAATGAAATACATTTTCTTGTCATGAATGGGGTATTTGTGGACTGCATTAGAAATATTCTCACTATGATACGCCATTGGATGGCCATGGTGAGCAAGGACTATAGCAATAGCATAGTCCGAAGCATCTGTGTCAATTTCAAAGGGATTTTGCAGATCTGGTAAGGTAAGGATGGTCGTTGAACATAAGCACTACGTAGGTTCCCCAATTGCTTGTTGTTATTACTTGAAACAAACAAACTACGCCTTGTATCCATATTTGGTAACCTGGATAACGGCTCAAGCAATATTAGAGAATGCCAACACAAACCTATGATAGAAGTTGGCAAGGGCTAGGAAGCTGCAAAGCTCTGTGAGAGTTGTCGGTGTCACCTAGTCATGAATGGCTTGGATCTTGGATGGATCCACATGCACCCCATATTCATCCATGATGTATCCAGGATATTGAACCCTCTCCATGCATGACAAAAACACATAAATAGTATGGAATTTATCTCAAGGAGGGATCACTCGGAAAGAGGGGTCCACTAAAGTATGTATAAGGTACAATAATAAATATAGAGTTCATAAAAAATGAAAATGGGTTCCGTTGTACAATGATTGGATGAACAACACTATTAAAGTCACCAAGGCACAAAATGAACTAGGATGGAAAACTACCATCCAACAACAAGTTATAAGGTGCTAGGGATGTCCCCCATTCCACATGGCTCTGTGAGATCCATGGTCTCCCATACTTTTTTAGTTTCCTTTGCTCAACCATTTGGTTAATTAATTAAATAACAACAATCATCCAAAGAGAACAATAATGACAATAATAACAACAACATTAACAATTAATAATAATTCCAAATTCCATAATCATATCATCAAACAAATGAGCATAAGTCCATAGTCATATTAACAAATAGAACATAAGTATAGGGCTTAAAAACTGGGGTATTACATTCTTTCTGCTTAATACGTTCTCTATAAATATGAGATAAAGATTTACTTTAGGCAAGTACCTTCTCTCATGCCATCCCATTAACACAATTCATTAAAAGTTTATACTGACATATCGGAAGTGCTTCCCACATTCTACCACGTTTGATTATTATTATATTGGCTATCAATGAGATGATTCTTGAGTAAGCATTGAAAAAAGATACACAGTGAGAAATATTGATGCCTAGGCACAATTCTAAATACAGCCTTAGAACGTCTCTGGGACTAACAAGTCACATCAATTTATGTGAGCTAAGTGATTAAAAGTATGTGTTTTCCCTTTACAAAATTATATGTTCAAACCCAAAAGATGTAGAGTATGCACAAACATGTTCAAACTAAGACAATGATTTAAAAAACTTTATATTGTTATTATATCTTTTAATATTTTCCTCTTACTATTTACTTAAATATGAAATTACCTATATGCGGCCAGTAACTTTAAGGATGCCCTTCTTCCCACTAGACTTGTATAGCTAGAAAGAGACACATGGCACGAAGGAGGCTAGAGGAGCCTTAACTCCTACTTTCCTTCAAAGCACATCCACATTCAAGCATTGAATTCCATTAGAGATGAGTTCTATGCATGATAGTTTGAATTTTATGAGTGACCATCTAATTAATATGTGGAGGGGAGCAATCCATACCTTGAACTTGAAGGACATGGGCACATTCACGGTGGGTAGGCATGCCCCATGCAATGAAATTAACCAACAGGCTCAAAGGACTGAGACAGTTATGTTTGCATATGAACCTGATTGGAAATGTGTTAGCAAGGACTGGAGTGATGAGACCCATAGAGTATGCGGCTTAACTATTCATGGCATTTGGTGTTTTAGCTAAGAGGGTGTTGGAATGGCAAATGTAGTTTTCCATTCGAGAGACATTATTTCTAGAGAAGTATGGTATGTTTTCTATATGTCAAGCCCAAAGGAATTCATAATTTTGAATGCAATTTCATTGTATTCAAGATTGAAGCGCTCATGGCTCCTTGGTAGAGGGATTAAAGTAGGAGGGCTCAAAGTGGATGTTCCATGCATGAATAACATTTTGTAGACCCGAAGAAATATTTTAGAGAGGAGGTCCCTTGCCATATTGAATCCATTATTTACACAATGCAAGTGTTCTTGATCCTAGAAAAGGAAGGGGACCCCAAGTGAACATAAGCAATCAATCCATATTTGACGATAATAATGATTCTTACCTGTGTACTTAGGTATAAGGAATTCTTTCAAACAGTGACTATCAAGGTCATTCATGGCATAAGGGATGATTTGGAAAACATATTCCATGGGAAGTTAAGCAACAAATGTTATTTACTAGTTGGCAGGGTATAGCAACTCAAGGCCATGAGAAGGTGATAACGATTCAAAGCCTAAGAGAGAAGGGTAGTATTAGGCTTTGAAGAAATATTTTCCTTCCTTTCGTTAGCATGTTGGTTAGGTTGTGAAGCACTTGCAACAATTAATTAATAAGAATATGTGAAATAGCAGAAATGACAGAACTCAGAATCACTTTTATATTGATCGTAGACCACTTCGAGGGGGCAACCTCCTTTGAGAAAGCTCAATACAAATAACTTCACAGTCCTTCATAGGCCTCAACACACACTTATATACTAAGTCGAGGCATCAATACTATGGGTCAAAACCATGGGCCACTACAAACTATGGATCAACAATACTACGGGAGACTTACAAAGCATATGTGCCAACAACAATAACACAAACTATTGATCAACAAATACTAATGGACGACTTACAAAGCATATGCATCCAACAACAATATACTAACAAAGTAAAGACATGGGTTCCTAACATCCCCTCCCCCTTAAAAAAGGCTTTGTCCTCAAATCTTTAGATGTGGAAATTGTTGTTGAATCTGAAGGAGTGGTTCCCATGTAGCATCCTCTGGTTGCATGCCATGCCACTAAATAAAGACCTCTGTGATAGAGTGAGAGCGAAGCTAACGAGTGCACCGATTGAGGATGACCTCTGGCTCCAAAAGGATGGATCCTTCATTATCCAGTTTAGGTAAAATAGTTTGTCCACTGATGTTGGTGCCAAGAACTTTCTTCAGACAAGAGACATGAAATATTGGATAAATGCGGGAAGAAGGAGGAAGTTCCAATTTATAAGCAACGGACCCAATCTTCTGAAGAATCCAATATGGCCCATAGAACTTTGGAGTGAGCTTATGACACCCTTTGAGTTTCAGGGAGGATTGCTTGTACGGCTGGAGATGAAGAAAAACCATATCGCATACTTGTAAAGTGCACTCAGAACATTGTTAATCAGCTTGTCACTTCATGCGATTTCTTGCCATGTGAAGATTGTCCCGCAAAATGCAAAGAATATGATCGCGGTTTCGAAGGACCGTGTCAACTTCCTGAACTGGTGAACTATTAGGGGTGTATGGAAGAATAACTGGAGGTGCCTGACCATAGACTGCTTCATATGGGGTCATTTTAGAGGCAGTGTGGTAAGAGGTATTGTACCACCATTCAACGAGAGGGAGCCACTTTTCCCATTGATGTTGTTGTTCAGAGGTGAAGCAATGAAGATAAGTTTCCAAGCATTTATTGATAATTTCAGTCTGACCATCTGTTTGTGGGTGATACCCTAAACTCATCTTTAGTTTGGTGCCAGTGTGCTGAAATAGTTCTATCCAAAAATGACTAGTTAAAGTCGCATCATGATCTGAGACAATGGAAGAAGGGATGCCATGAAGATGAAAGATCTGGTCCAGGAAAATTTGAGCGACTGAGGAGGCTGTATAGGGATGGCTGAGAGCACAAAAATGACTATATTTGGAGAAATGATCAACCACAATGAGAATCACTGTCTTCCCGCCATATTTAGGGAGCCCTTCAATGAAATCCATAGAAATATATATCCAAATCCATGTAGGTATGGGCAAGGGTTCGAGCAATCCTAGAAGGAGTGTTGTTTCACCCTTATTGCGTTGGTAGGTATCACATTCAGCCACCATATGTTGAATTGTCCTCTTCATGCCTTGCCAAAAGAAGTTACGTCGTGCCCATTCATACGTTTTGAGGAACCCAAAGTGCCCTGTCGATGGAGAAGCATGGAGTTCATAGAAGAAAGCCTATTGAAGATATGTGCTCTGGGGAAGCACCAAACGACCCTTGTATCTCAGAGAAGCACCATCCCAAGAGTAATGTGGTACAACAGAAGGGTTGTTGGTCAAGCGTTGGATGATTTGAGATAAGGAAGAGTCATTGACATAACCCTGTTGAACAGATTGCAACCAATTTGGAACAGGCATAGAAATAGCTGAAAGAGAACGTTGGGCATCAAATGTGCAAGAAAGAGCATCTGCCACAATATTGTTTTTACCCTTCTTGTAAGTGATGTCATAGTCATAACCCATGAGTTTGCTAACCCATTTATGTTGTGCTGGGGAGGAGGCACGCTGTTCTAAGAAATATTTCAAACTCTGGTGATCAGTCTTGATGCAGAAATGATTCCCTAATAGGTATGGTCGCCACTTCTATACTGCATGCAAAATAGCCATCATTTCCTTCTCGTATGTAGAGGCAGGTAAACTCTTACCTGAAATAGCTTTGCTGGTGAACACAATGGGGTGTTCATCTTGAAGGAGAATAGCACCAAGTCCATTGTCGCAAGCATCACTCTCAATAGTGAAGGGCTTGGAAAAATCGGGCATAGCTAGAATAGGTGTAGTACACATAGCTTGTTTTAGTTTGTCAAATGCAGACTGAGCAGCGTGTGTCCATATAAAAGCATCCTTTTTCAATAGAGCAGTTAATGGAGCTGCAATCTTCCCATAATCCTTGAAAAACTTGTGGTAGTAGCCAGTCAACCCCAAAAAACCATGAAGGCTCTTGAGTGTCTGAGGATGCGGCCAATTCTTCATGGCATAGGTTTTGGCAGGATCCACGTGAACCCCTCGTGCTGAGATAATATGCCCGAGATAATCAACTTCCTTCTATCCAAAAACACATTTAGACTGCTTGGCATGGAGATGATGGTCAGAGAAAAGTTGCATGACAAGATCCAGATGCTGGAGATGTTCATCCCATGTTTTATTGTAGATGAGGATATCATCAAAGAATACCAGAATGAATTTCCGCAAGTAGGGCCGAAATATTTTATTCATTAAGGCCTGGAATGTTGAAGGAGCATTAGTGAGGCCAAAGGGCATGACCAAAAAATCATAATGGCCATCATGTGTGCAAAAAGCTATTTTAGGGATATCATCCTCATGAACCCGAATTTGATGATACTCAGAACGAAGATCCAACTTGGAGAAAAATTTAGCCCCGTGAAGCTCATCAACAATAGGAATTGGAAACTTATCCTTGATGGTGAGGTGATTAAGTGCTCGGAAGTCAATGCAGAGGCACCATGACCCATCTTTTTTGTGGACAAGAAGAACTAGAGAAGAAAAGGAACTAGTGCTTGGGCGAATAATACCTTGCTTCAATAAGTCCCGAATGAGCATTTCAATCTCTGTTTTTTGGTGAAATGGGTAGTGATAGGGCCTGATGTTGGGAGGAACGCTGCCAGGAAGGAGCTGAATACAATGGTCTTATGGCCTTGAAGGTGGAAATCCCACTAGTTCAGCAAAGACACCTGTATATCGATCTAGAATTTGTTGTAGATGCAAAGGAGTAGTGGAGACTGTTGATGGTCGCATCTGAATGGAATGGATCTGAGAGATGAAACAATGTGAATTCTTCTTGAGGATTTTTTCCATGCGATGTGAACTGATGATGCTGAGAGACCCTGGTTGTAATCCTGTCAACATGTGTTTTTGTCCATTGAGGGAAAACTGCATCCAAAGTTCAGCAAAATCCCATAAGATAGGGCCAAGTGTGCGTCGCCATTGAGCACCCAAAACCACATCACATCCGCCTAAGGTCAAGGCAAACATGTCAGAGTGCAAGGTATAATCTCCCATAGAGATATGCACATTTTGACACTTCCCTTTACAAGGTAAGGTTCCCCCATTGGCAACCATGACTTCAAATTTAGACCAAGGATAGATAAAACAATCAACTTGTTTGGTGATCTGAGGGTCAATGAAATTATGAGTGTTACCAGAATCAATGAGTATTGTAAGAGGAAGTGTCTTGAAGTAACCCCTGACCCGCATTGTTTGAGGGGTGGTGATTCCAGCTAAAGCATGGAGAGATATCTATGGTTGGTCATCCTGAGACGGAGGGTCAATAGGCGGTTCCTGAATGTCGACCTAAGCATCCACTATATCTGGATCTTCATCACCAATTTTAGAGGCAGGCGGAGATTCCACATCCAAGAAATAGAGCTTTTGCTGAACACATCTATGTCCCTGAGTGAATTTCTCATCACAATTATAGCAAAGCCGCTTTTCTCTGCGTGCTTACATCTCTGTTTCAGACAAATGCTTGATAGGAGTTGGTCGAGGAGCCTGCGGTATGGGTGGTCATTGAGAACCTATATTTTAGAAGGGAACAAAAGTGGGCTTGGAGTGCTATTGGGATGCAATCTTGTCTTCTGCCAACTTAGCCCAACCTAGGGCTTCCATCATTGTGTTGGGACAGAACATTTTGACCTCAGAGCGAATGGCATCCTTTAGACCACTGATAAAACAACTCCAGTAAAAGTCATCAGACAATCCTTCAGTGTGGTTGGCTAGTTTCTCAAATTCGGTTTGATACTCTCTCACAGTGCCAATTTGGTGAAGTTTAATGAGGGCTCCTGTGAAGTCATCAAAAGCACTAGGACCAAATCGTTGCAAAAGGAGCTAGCAAAAGTCTGGCCATTTGGGCTCTTCATGAGCCTTGATGTACCAACGGTACCATTGAAGAGCTTCCTATTCCAAATGAAAGGCTGCAAGCGGAACTTTGTTGACATCAAAAGTATTATGCAGACTGAAATACTATTCTGCACGATAGGTCCATCCAATTGGATCAGTACCATTGAAGCGAGGAAAATCAAGCTTCAGACCACGAAAATTGCTAGAAGAAGAGAACCCATTGTTTGATGAAGACCCGGACTGCCATTTGTTGTTCATAGCTGAATGTTCAAGATGGAGGCCGAGAATTTTTTCATTCAGATCCTGGAGTTTGGCTTGGATGGCTGCAAGTTCTTCTTCCATGGTTTTTTTCTCCTGCACAGGTGA
This sequence comes from Larix kaempferi, assembly GCA_027924585.1. Lineage (NCBI taxonomy): Eukaryota > Viridiplantae > Streptophyta > Pinopsida > Pinales > Pinaceae > Larix > Larix kaempferi. Next base: position 20,682,089 of record BSBM01001023.1, read on the forward strand.
CAACCATAACCAGGAGTGTTTTTTTTTTTTTTTTCCCGGGGGGGGGCGGGGGTTGATTGGGTAGAAAAACAAAGACAGAAACTGCTTCAGTAAAGAAAATCTGGATTTGGGAAAAAATATGAAGGCTAATTGGGGATTGACTAGGTTTTGGACACTTTCAAATAGACAGGGAAGCAAAAAATGAGGATTTCAGAAGCGGGGTGAAAGAATGGGAAAATTTGGCAGAGGGGGACAAAGAAGCAAAATTCGGAAATGAACTCTGTGGTAAAATTTGAAGGTGATTGGGTGAAATCTGAGGAAGTTATGGAAAACCCTAAAAATAGACAAATGTGGGATTTCGGGCTTTGGGAAGTGGAATTGGAGATAGGGTCCTCAGGAATGAAATATGTAGAATGGGATTATAGGGGTTCCCTAGAAGTTTCAAGGGAAACAGAGTGAAAACAAAGGAGATATGAAGATAGATAGATCTACAACAGATAGATCTGCAATGGCCCGGAAGTGTACGGAAACAGAGGAATCTGAAATGGCACCGAATGTATTGAAAATGGATGGATCTGAAACAGCGTCGAATGGAGTGAAACAGATAGATTTGCAACGGCCCGGAAGTGAGCGAAAACAGACGGATCTGAAACGGAGCCGAATAGACTGAAAATGGCTAGATCTGGAACGGATTTCAGAATGGATCTGAACGGCTGGATCTGAAACGGCGCAGCAGTGATCGATAACAGTTCAGCTGAAAATAGATATGGACCCTAGGTATGTGCGGCTTCCTAACAGTTGAGGGGTTTCACTTGGCCACCAATGCTGTCTAATGGCTTGCGTATTGGGCAGTACCCCTCACTCCATGACTCATGTAAAACTGATAACCACTTTGCCACAAATGACAGCTCTTGGTTTACCTCACGAGTGGGAACTAGTTAATCAGGTAGGGGTCATTGCCCTTTTTGTTGGCAGGTCCTCTCAATGGGCTAGCTACTTCGGGGTTCCTATGGTAATCCTCACAATGATTTTTAGGGCTTATGCCCAAGTACTTCCCACAGTTAAGCGGATAGAGATTATTCCCAAATCCGAACCTGCAACAGATGCAAAAAAACAAATTTGGCAGAAATTTCACCCAACGAGCCCAAGAAAGTGCTCTGATACCAGATGGGAAGCACCTGTAACAATTAATTAATAAGAATATGCGAAATAGAAAAAATGACAGAACTCAGAATCACTTTTATATTGATCGCAGGCCACTTCGAGGGGCAACCTCCTTTGAGCAAGCTCAATACAAATAAATTCACGGTCCTTCATAGGCGTCATCACACACTTATATACTAAGTCTAGGCGCCAATACTATGGGTCAAAACCATGGGCCACTACAAACTATGGATCAACAATACTACGGGCGACTTACAAAGCATATGCACCCACAACAATAACACAAACTATTGATCAACAAATACTACGGGATGACTTACAAAGCATATGCGTCCAACAACAATATACTAACAAAATAAAGACATGGGTTTCTAACATAGGTTTTCTATCAAAACAATGTATACCTAGTTTCCCTCTATGGGGAGGTCTAATCAAAATGAATGGCATGCATGTCTCTGTATTTATTTTTTACAAACTATCCCAGTCATGGTTTCATGTTCACAGGTAGTCACTGGATCTTACCTATAGCATTGACACCTTAGGCAAAATTTTTCCTTGATTTAGTTTGACTTCTCTCGTAAGGAGTAGGGAAATCACAGTTTGGTACTGTATTAATTTTTTTTGTTTGATAATCGAAGGCTTCTATTTTAATTAAAAGAAAAAATGTAAATATGAACTTATTTGTGACATAAATATTGTAATCGGCCCTCGTACAAAGTTGAAGGACCCTTTATATGCAATCGTACATTCGCAAAACGCGCTAAAGTTTAGCAAATTGAAAATGCATGGGCGGGAAATCGTTTCTTAGAACTAGGCATGGGAGGGGCTTCGAGCATGCCATGTCATTAACATGTAGGATAGGATTCCATAACGCACGTGCATTTTGGACACACAAAACGCACTAGCATTATGGACACAAAAAACCCGCACGTGTTTCTTGAATGTTAAAAAAATACTAAGAATTTAATATGTTTGGTGCATGACTAAATAACACCTAGTGGCAAAAAACACACGAGCGTTTCTTCATCCAAAAACGCGCTAGCGTTATGGTAATCTACATAATTTCCATTTTCATCAAAACCTTATTTAATAGTTTATCTAATAATTTCTATGGGTTAGGAGGTTAAATATGGATTTGGTGTTAGGGGCTAAGGGGTGAAGGGGCTTTGGGGTTAGAGATGGGGGGTGGTTAGTGGTAGGGGAAGGGGGATTAGGAGAGAGACAGAGGGGGGGGAGTAGGAGAGAGAGAGAGGGGGGGTTAGTTAGGGGTTAGGGTATAAGAGTGGGGTTAGCAAGGGGGGGGGAGAGAGAGAGGGGGGCTTAGTAATGGTTGGGGGGGTAGAGGAGGAAGAGAGAGAGAGAGAGAGAGAGGAGAGGGTGTTAATTGTAAGGAGTGAGAAAGAGAGATGGGAGGTCTGGTTAGAGGTAGTTGGAGGTGTAGGAAGAGAGAGAGACTGAGAGAAGGGGTTAGTAATGGCTAGGGAGAGGAGGGGAGAGAGATATAGAGGAGGGGGTTTTGGGCTAGGCGAAGTAGAAGAGAGATAGAAAGAGTAGGATGGCTAGGGATGGGAGAGAGCTTAGGGATAGGGAGGAGGGGTTTAGAGAGATGGAGAGAGAGGTGTAGAAGCAGGGAAGAGAGAGTAAGAGAAGGGGGGTTAGTTAGGGGTAAGGAGATAGGAGGGCGGTTAGCGAGGTGGAGAGACAGAGAGAGAGAGAGTGAGAGAGGGGGTTAGTAATGCTTAGGGGGGGATAGGAGGGAGAGAGAGAGAGAGGAGAGGGTGTTAGTTGTAGGGAGTGAGTAAGAGATATGGGAGGTGTGGTTAGAGCTAGGTGGAGGTGTAGGGAAGAGAGAGAGACTGAGAGAGACAGGGTTAGTAAGGGATAGGGAGAGGAGGTGAGAGAGATAGAGAGGAGGGTGTTTTGGGGCAGGGGGAGTAGCAGAGAGATAGAAAGAGTAGGATGGTTAGGGATGGGGGAGAAGTTAGGGATAGGGAGAGGGGGTAAGTTATGGGTAAGGGGCTAGGAGGGGTGTTAGAGAGAGAGAGAGAGAGGGTTAGTAATGGTTAGGGGGGAGAGGAGAGAGAGAGAGAGAGAGAGAGAGAGAGGGGAGATGGTGTCAGTTGTAGGGAGTGAGAAAGAAATATGGGAGGTGTGGTGAGAGGTAGGTGGAGGTGTAGGGAAGAGAGAGAGATTGAGAGAGCCCGGGTTAGTAATGGCTAGGGAGAGGATGGGAGAGAGATAGAGAGGAGGGGGTTTAGGGCTAGGGGGAGTAGGAGAGAGATAGAAAGAGTAGGATGGCTATGGATGGGGGAGAGGTCAGGGAGAGGCAGAGGGGTTTTAGAGAGAGAGAGAGGTGTAGAATTAGGGAAGAGAGAGTGAGAGAGGCAGTTTAGTTAGAGGTAATGGGCTAGGAGGGGGTTAGCGAGGGGGGGAGAGAGGGAGAGACACTGAGAGAGGGGGTTAGTAATGGTTAGTGGGGGGAGGAGGTAGAGAGAGAGAGAGGAGAGGTTTTTAGTTGTGGGGAGTGAGAGAGATAGATGGGAGGCGTGGTTAGAGGTAGGTGTAGGTGTATGGAAGAGAGAGAGTCCGAGAGAGGGGGTTAGTAAGGGCTAGGGATAGGAGGGGAGAGAGATAGAGAGGAGGGGGTTTAGGGATAGGTGGAGTAGGAGAGAGATAGAAATAGTAGAATGGTTAGGGATGGGGAAGAGGTTAGGAAGAGGGGGTTTAGAGAGAGAGAGAGAGATGTAGAAGTAGGGAAGAGAGAGTGGTTTTGTAAGGGTTACAAGGAAGAGGGGATAAAGAGTTGGGGGTTAGGGGTATGGGGAGTAGTAGAGACAATAAGAGAGGGGAGGTGGTTACGTGTGGGTGGGGTGGGGTGGGTTAAGGTGTTATAGAGAGATAGAGAGGGAGGAGGGTGTCAGGGGGTTAGAAGAGAGAGAGGGGTGGGGGATAGGGGTTGGTGGAGGAGTATAGAAGAGATAGAGAGAGATTGGATTAGTAAGGTTTATGTGTAGGAGGGGAGAGAGTGAGAAAGGGTTAGTAGTGACATGATTATGAGAGGTAAAGAGGGAGGGGAGTTTAAGAGTGGTGGGGATTAGGGAGAGGGAGATGAGGGGTTAGGGAGTGGTGGGTATCTAAATTTATTCAACACTTAAAAATAAAAATTTCTTAAATTAATAATGCACGCACGTTATGTACATACAAAATGCGCGTGTATTTTGTATGTACATAACGAGCGCGCATTTTGTATATACAAAAACGCACGCCAATCCAAATATTTGAATTTAAATAGAATGTGCGCGTGTTCTGGAACACCTAATCACCCCCTCCTCCCATGCCCGCATTTCAGCCACAGTCTTATGTGGTTGGTTCAAACTTTTTTTTTTTTATTAGAAACAAGGAAATAGAGTGTATTTATAAAAGCTGTGCACAGCTATTCATTACATGCATTCAATAGGATTTTTAACAGAAGAGGAAATTTCTGAAAAGATTGTAACTATGATTTCTAGTAGCATAGCTTTAGAAGCTCCGAGCGTTGTCTTTCTGAAACTGTTCAAAATGGTGCTAGGATAAACCTTGATAAACTATCTGTTGAGTATAATGCAGAAATACATTGGCAAAATAGGTACAAAATTTTGAAACCTGAGCTAAGATGGAAATTAGCCATAATTCTTGAGCTGAGCAGAAGTTGCATCCACCATTTCCTGATTGATCTCTTGATTGACTGTGGGGGTTTCTTGCACATAACTTCCCTGAGTTTTCCCTGTCAGAACTACCATATCTTCCTGCAGCATGTCAACCTTTCCCATCAGCTCGAACAAATTCTTCTCTAAGTCATCTATCCTCGAATCCTAGCAAGAAAGCTAGGAGACCATGTGATTAAGATCCACGGCCAGCTCCTCATTTTGCTTCATGCTGGTGCAGACGGCGTCGTATGTGCTGCGAACCGAGAGTTTAATGTCCACCACAGTGCGGCTCAGGGCAGCTATGGCCACCATAACACTTTGCATTGTTCCAATGTTAAATGGAGGCAGCAGAAGGAGACGGGAAGGAGGGGAGTCTAGTTCGCAGAGGGAGAGCCGACTCATAACACAGGAGAAATGAGGAGGATGAGCCATCGCAGGTGAAGAAGGGAAAGGAGTGGAGGGAGGAGTTAATAATGGCTCGTGGGAGCTGACAGCACAGCAGGGATCCATGTGACAGGTGCATGGAAGGTCGGGGTGGCGTGTAGCAGAAGCAACGATGGGAGGGGAGAGCACATAACCAAACTTTGAGTGAGGGATGAGGAGGACCCTCGTGAATCCAAAGGACCCTACCTTTTTTTTTGTAATAAATTTATTAACCCTTGACATTTAACTTAGGGGATGAAGTGAAATCCCATGGCACCATAGAGATCCTGGGTGTGCCCAATTTCTAACAAGATTCCTTTATTAGCCTCTAAGTCTGCAAGCCTGTTGTTCTCTCTGCGGATGTGAAAAAATGAGGTATTTGGGAGATGAACATTGGTTTTTATTCGTTTCATGTATCTATAGGCTTTTGAACCTTGAGGAGCAGAACCCCTTCTCATGATTTGAATAACGTGTCTAGAGTCTCCATAAATTCTGAGATTGTCAATGCTGAAGGAGGAGGCCAAATCTAATGAGAGGATGAGTGCTAGCCATTCTGCCTCATTATTTGTCTTGCTACCTAGGCCACAAGAGAAGGCTGTGACTTTATTTCCTCCGGGATCAAAGAGTATCCCACCCGCACCTGCCACCGCAGGATTCCCTTTGGAAGCCCCGTCGAAGAAAATGCTGTGACTGTTTTGCTCCTTCCACCACTTAGAGAAAGAGTCTGGATGTTTCCTGATTTCCCAATCAAAGTAGGGATGTAACTTTTTGGACTGAAGGGAGCTAGCCTTCACGAAGACACTACTCCATTGGAATTCAGACAGAGAGAGAGGTTCCTGAGCTAGGATGATGACTCTTTTTGAGGATAGACACTCGGATATCATTGTAATGGCTTTGATGGCAGCTCTATAGTTGTTAGCACTCCTACCCTCGAAGATACTTTTATTTTGATTTAACCAGATCTGCCAGCAAATGTTCATTGGGACTAGATTTCAAATTCTTAACATTGTCCTCTTGGATCTGCGAGGAAAGGAGCGACCCCAGTGGTCATTAAGTTCTTTGAGAGTTCTAGGAAGAATGGATGGTCTCCATTGATTCCCCAAGACTTGAACCCACATTTGCTTAGCAAAGGAACATTCCAAGAAAATGTGGTGGTAGTTTTCCTCGGCAAGTTTACACAAAGTGCACCTTGAGGGACCTGCTATTCCCCTGGCTCTAAGATTTTCCACTGTTAACAATTTGTTGTGGGCCAGTAGCCAGAAGAATACAGTTATTTTGGGAATGCCATCTGAGTTCCAAACTTTCCCCCATCTATTGTCAACCGGAGAATTGGAGAGGGTGAGTTTTTCATAGCCGAATTTGACTGTATATGTACCTGCTTTCCCCCATCCCCGAAGATCTTTTCCTTTTATGTTTACCGAGGCTTTCCCATGCAGGAAATTGAGAAAGTTTTTATAATCGCTTTTGAGATTAGTAGGGGGACTCTTCTGCTTCCAGCTCTTCCATTCTCCAGTGTCCTTCCATATCACGAAGTCTTTTAGCTTTGTGATGCCCATATTTTGCAGCCAATCTCAAATAGAGTCTAGACATCGCATTTTTCCAAGCGGCTTGTCTCCATTTATACTGTCGGTCCAGAGATTTATTCTTTTCCCATTACCAGGGATCCAATAGAGATTTTCAATTATTAAAGCAGCTGAGGAGGAGATGAGTCTCCATATTGTTGTTCCTTTTTTTATATTTGGATTGTCGAGGCATCTTAATCTTGAGCTTCTTGTATATTTTCTCCTTATTACTTCCTTCCACCATTCTTTCTTTCCAAAAACAATCCTCCATGCTAACTTGGCACCCAAAGCTTTTCTTACTAAGGGAAGCTCACGTATTCCAAGCCCTCCTCTCTTTTTCTTTTCTTTGACTGTCTTCCAGTTTATCAAGTGGAATTTTTTATTTTGTGTCTTTCCCCCTTGCCACAGGAACTTTCTTATCTCTATGCTAAAAGCATTCTGGATAGAGATGGGGGCCAACATAATTGCTACTGTGAAGACAGGCATCGAGGAAAGGACAGATTTTATCAAAGTGACTTTCCCAGCTAAATTCAACCAGCGAGTTCCCCACGAATTTATTCTATTTTTGAATTTCTCAAGGATAGGAGTCCAAACGGAGGAGGTAGGATTTTTGAGAGAGATGGGAGTGCCAAGATATTTAAAGGAAGACCATTCAAGGTAGGGTTTAAAATCCAATATGGATGAAATGAGTCTAACAGTGGCAGGCCGACAATTCCAGGTGTATATATTGCACTTGTTTTCATTGGTTTTGCCCCCGGAAGTCTTAAGGAAAAGGTCAAGAGTAGATTTAAATCTCGCAACAATTTAGGGAGAAGCACTGCCAAGGAGAATGGTATCATCGGAAAACTGAGCATGGTTTATAGCTGGGACATTTCGGGCATAGGAAATACTGGGGAGAGAGGCTGAAGCTAAGAGGGAATTGAGTTTTCTACTTAGGGAGTTAGCCATTATGACAAAAAGGAAGGGAGAAAGAGGATAGCCTTGCCTCAGTCCCGGAGAGAGGCGAAAAAAGGAGGAGGGCTTTCCATTTAGGAGAGGAGAGATCCACGGAGCTCCTATACAAGCTTTCACCCAGCTAACAAACTTTCCATCAAAGCCAAATTTTCTCAAAACAGCATAGATAAAGACATGCCTAACTCTATCAAAGGCATTGGCCATGTCTAGTTTAATAGCCATACCTACGTACTTGTTCTGCTTTCTTGAATGAATAGCCTCTTGCACTAATAAAATGTTATCATATATTTTCCTTCCTGGGATGAAGCCTCCCTGATTAGGAGAAATTATATTAGGAAACAGTTTCTTGATTCTGTTTGCTATGACTTTTGTAAGAATTTTATAGGAAGAATTGCAGAGCGAAATAGGTCTGAATCTTCCTATAGAAGTGGCCTTTTTATCCTTCAGGATTAGAGCTATGAAGGAGGTGTTGGTGCCTCCTCCTATCTTCTCTCGATTCCAGGTCCAATTTATCATTCTGACAAGATCTCTTTTCAGCATATGCCAACACTTTCTGTAGAAGTGTATGGAGAATCCGTCTGGGCCTGGAGATTTTCCCGGGGGTAGAGACCAAACAGCTTTCCTGACTTCTTCTTCAGTTACCTGTTCCATGAGCATATTGTTATCTTCAGCTGAGATGAGGTTGGGAATGTCTTGACACATTATATCCAGGTCTGCAGCTGACGGCTCATCTTCTTCTTTATAGGGAGACTCGAAGTGGTTTTTGACTTCATCCTTGATGATTGTGGGGTCTTCTATCTTCCTTCCATCTTCTTTGATTAGGCAGAGAATGTTGTTTTTCCTGTACCTTTCCTTGCATTGAGCATGATAAAACTTAGTATTTTTGTCTCCAGATTTGAGCCACAAGCATCTTGATCGAAGTCTCGATTCCTCTTCGTCTCTTCTAGCCGCCTGCCGAATTTGAGCTTCCAAGTCATTTTCTTTCCTCAACGTGGCTTCAGATATCAGATCAGTTTCCATTTGATCTTGCAGAATTTTCAGTTCCCCTTGCAGAGTGATGACTTCTTCTCCAGGTCTCTTCATGTTTTGTTTTTCCCATCTTTTTAACATTGTCTTATTGTTCTTAAGTTTGGTCTCCCAAATATACCCTGCAGAGCCTGGAATAAACTGTTTCCAAAGTGCTTTGACTTCTTCAAAGCAGTATTCATACTCCAGCCACGCTGGATTATATCTGAAGGGAAGGGCACCAAGGTTTCCGGGGAGTGAGAACAAAAGAGCAATAGGGAAATGATCAGAGGTAGCGGAAGCCAAGATTTTGGAGTCGGGCAAGAGGGGTTTGCTTAGAAAGGATGAGCTAAGAAGAAATCTGTCAAGCCTGGCAGCAATATGTCCTGGGCTAGTTCTTTTGTTATTCCAAGTGTAAGTTCCATGCAGGGGTTTTATATCTTCCAGTCTCTCTCCAAACTGGTCTCTGACCTTCGAACCTCCTCTGCATTCATTTCCACTTATTGTGGCATTGAAATCTCTAGCAACTATGCAGGGAGAGGGGTTTCTACCAAGTTGTAGATCTATTAGATCTTTCCAAAAATTATCTTCGAGCCCATGGAGCATAGTCCCATACACATTTCCTATCCAATATTTTTCATTATTTGACAGATCTTCTAATTCCGTAAAGAGCCAATTTCTGTTATTAAATGAAGAGTTACACTTGAACTTACCTTTGTCCCACCAAGTGATGAGCCCTCCCGAGGCTCCTATGGAGTTGACTGCTATTCCTTCTCCTTTGGGCCAGATTTGAGTTAAAATTTTGAGACAGTCTTCCTCCTGCATTTTAGTCTCCCGGAGCATGAGTATTGAGGGGGTTTCCAACTTTTTGATTCTTTTGATTGCTTCCGTCTTTTGCTTGCCTCCTAAACCTCTACAATTCCAGCAGACTATCTTCATTATTTTTTAGAGTGATTAGGCACTACTCTTTCCTTCTTTTCCTCTACTATTCCTTGATTTTGCTTTGTGCTGGATAGAATTCTTACATGCTGATCAAGACTAGTTTGCTTACCCGTCGCTTTGTCTCGAGCCGTTTCTTGTTCTCTTACGACCTTGTTAAGCTTCCTGCCTTTTTTTGTCTGAGGTTCCATTTCTTCTTCCTTACTTTCTGAGGTTTCTTCTTGAAATAACTTGGCTTTTTCTCTTGTGACTGAGCCACCTAAAGCTTTGGATACCTCACTTTCAGGCTGCTCTTGTTGTGTTAAGGATATTACCCAGATTTCCCCTTCCTCTAGTTGCTGTTTAGCGGTCTCCTTCCTTTCTTCTTCTATAGCTTTTTCTGTCGCTACCTCTTGTACATGTTCGAGGGCTTGAGCCTTCTCTTCCTCAACTAATTCAGAGGATAGAAGCTGAAATTTATTGGCTTCTCTAGTTGGATTCTGCTGCTTGTTGGTCGTTTCCTTCCTTTTTGGTGTTGCTTGATGAGGAAGGGTGTTAGAAGGCTTCCCTCCCTTTTTTCTAATAACCTCATTCCAGTCTCCCTCTTGGGTTTCTTCCACTTCCTGTGACTTCCTTTGAGGGCATAGTTTAGCAAAATGCCCATATTCGTGACAGACTTTGCACTTAAAAGGGATTTGTTCATAATCCACAGTTTGTAGATGATTCCAACCGTCCATTGACAGGCTTAAAGTTTCTGGGAGCCCTTTGTCAAGATCCACTTCTACACATATTCCGGCACAGGAAAACATAGGGGGTTTTGGTTCAGATTTATCTATATATTTCCCCAATGAGTTGCCAATAGCTTTCAGATCTTCATCATTCCAACAGTGCAATGGGAGATGCGGAAACTTGACCCATACTGGAACTGCTGAGGGGATATCCTTTTCTGGGTCAAATGAAAGATCCCACTTGTTAATGTACATTCCTCTTGGCCCCATAAAATAGGGTCCATTTCTGAATATAAGATCTCTGTCCTCTTTTTTTTCAAAATAGAAGACAAAGAAACCCTTTCCGCAAAAGATCTGTTGAACTTCTCCTTGAATGAGAGGGCACCACTTTTTGTTAAGCCAAATCTCGATAGATCTCGGAGAAGGCCACAAACCAATGAAGTGCCCAACCAACCCTTTTTTTGAGAGGGTGAGGGCTTTTCATTTTGAAGCTGTGGAACCTAGTTTGACCTCTGGGATGGCAGAATTTTTAACAAACCTCGAGTCAAAAGGTCCGACCTGCTTTGAGGACGAAGGTTGAGCTGCTACCAGCGAACGAAAGAGAGCATCGAGAGGTGCTTGGCCTGGATTGGGGGGCGGATCCATCAGGGACGACCGGCCCAAACCCTAAACCCAAACACTTCAAAAACCATAGTTCCTTAGACCCGCGGAGTCCATGTTCTTCAAGATCTCCACTAAATTCTTAGTCGAGCCACACTTAGATCCAATCCATATCTACAGTAGAAGGGTGACTCCGATTCCCGAATACAATGAATGAACCCAACTCCAATGCGACCGGCTAGTACGAATGCCAACACAAGCTCGTCGCCAGGCCTTGGCTTCCAAAAACCTAGAGCGACGTCACCTTTGGTTCAAACTTACCAAACCTATGCTATTGAATATACTGAACCATAGCTAATTAGGCATTTCCACCATTTTTCTCAATATGCATGTTTTTCACCGCTCTCTACAGCATGACATACATGACCATTTTTGACGAAATTTTAGGCATTGATAGAATTTTTTATGAGGATTCCGAATATGTAATTTAAAAAAAAAAAAATATTGAGATTTTCTATTTGTTTCCTAATTTTCTTGTGTCATCACTCCTTAAATCAAAAAACATGTTGTTGGTATTTATTCTGAACTTTTTCATTTCACAAACATTTAAAAAAAATGTATGTTGCACTAGTAGACACCAACCTCTATATGCTTTAAAAAATCCAAGTCGAAATAACTACATTAAGACCTTCAAACGCTGCACCCACATTTGATGTACCGTTCTCGAGGTTTGATCAATTATATAATTAAAAAAAATTAAAAAAATAAACATTTAACTTTGGAAAAATAGTGTTGCACTAGTGTTATGGGTTCTATACATGTCTACCAATGTTTATAGCCCGAAACCATAATTTAGGAACTAGAGGGCTGCACCCACAAAAACAAATACCTTATCATTTGCCAAAAAAATAAAAAGTGACTATTAGAAGAAAAAAAAATTGGCATAGTTATGTAAATTCTCAATACGTTAGACTTATATATTCGAAAATGTGACTCAATTTCCTACATTTCATCTTTTTTACTCGATGCATGATATCTTGTGTAAGTATCCAAAAAAAAGCAAGTAAGTTGAGGGATTCCTGATTTTTCAGGTTTCGATTGCATCTAACGCCCCAAAAGTGACCCTCATTATCTTCCACATGCTATACTCCTAATTCTCCATTATATATCGTGAAGCCTATTTCTATGCCATGGATACTGAAAGGTGTTCTTAAGTGCTCGGCACACAATCCCAATGCCCGAGCCACTTGGAACTACTCCATTGTAGAATATTTGGGCCAAAATCCGTGTGCCATGTCAGCTCTCAAGGTTCTCCAGGCATTTCCTCCACAAAGGAACGACCTTTTATGTGCTTTGGGAGTCCAGGATTAGGGTAACCCTAATGTTATCAAGTTCGACACTACTAATGTCCAGCCTCGCTTACCTTATCATGTGGCTTTCCAAGTCCATGTTAGGGGCCTACAAATGGTCGTTAAACGTACTATGGTTGATGAAGGTGCTTCCACTTTAGTAATTTCGTTAGGTTGCTGGAAAGCTCTTGGCTCTCATCCCTTATCGAATTCTATGACCATGCTTACTGCATTCAATGGTCGTTCGTTTAGGCTGCACGGTATTCTCCCTTCCCTTGAGGTACACTTGGGATGGAAATCTGTGCCTATTGAAGTCGAGGTGGATGATGTGCCCATCAACTACAACCTGTTACTGGGTTAGAATTGGATCTATGCAAAGAGGGAAATCGCGTCCTCTATTTTTGGAGTTATTTGCTTTCCTCACGAAGGCAAGATTGTGACAGTTGATCAACTAGATTTTACTAGTTCCAATACCGTAGCATCTCTAGGAACTATTGTTCCTCAAATTGAAAATTCCCATCCGGCAACTGGGAATATTGGTGTAGGATTGATTCCTCTTTTATGGGATATTTCAACTTCCCTAGACCAATATACTTCATAGGAACCATCTCCAATGATGCTCCTTCCTCATTGAATCATGTACCTTTCCGGACATTGTATTTTAGTGATCCATGGAATCTACCTTCCACGAGTTACCCGTCTGGAGGCGTTTCTCACATCGGAATAGATATGCCCTTTTCTGCAGTTGAGATTTCTTATCAAGATATTCAACAAGCCACTACAAAGATGGATCTCTCTTCTTCACGGACAGAGGAAGAAGATCCCGTTATGCTTCCTGCGTGAGCATTCGACTCATCTTGCTAACATGACTACCTCAATGGTACTTAACCTTCGGATGAAGCTATTATCGAGGCCATGAACAGTAATGACAAGCCTTGGGGGGATCTCTATCATAAATCTTATTTCCTTCCCACCCTTGATCTTATTTAACAATATGAGTCTATAATATAGTCTATCATCCATTTGGATTTTGATCGAGTCGTAATTGTGTCCAGCCTTGGTTTGACATTAGAGTCTGATCTTCCTAATGTTGAGTCTTTGGACTCTCCTATAGATCCGCAAATCAATGTTCCTGCTGAGTTTGATTCTAGATATTTCAACTGCCGTGATGATGAATTTGTTCTTTCATATTCGTCCACATCCTTCAACTTTGATCTTCATCCTAATGTTGATCATTTTGATTGTAAGCCCTCGGGATTTGGTACTATAGAGTCGTCATTGTTGAGCTCTTCATGCATTATACCCAGGGTTGATAATGGTGAAGTTGAAAGTATTTCTACCATAGGGACTTGTATCATATCTTTGTTTACATTTGTTTTAGATATGATTTTGGTACTAGTGTTTCTTGGAGACAAGATTCTTAGGTGGACTTATACTTGTTTACTGGTCCTTTTTGACATTTGGTTTGGTCATGGGAGGCATATTCAGAACCTTGCATATAGTTTTACGCCTCCTCATTGTTATGATGTATTTGAACCTTTTGCCATCCTATGCATAGCTTTGTTCCATGTGCTTGGAACTAGTCTCGCATATCCCCGACACTCGTCTGCTCCCATGACGAGCATTCTTCCACCTTTACTTCGATCTCGTTAAAAACAGTAAGGAGGTTACGAGCATTCTTCCACCTATCCTTTGAGCTTGTTAAAAACAGTAAGGAGGTCACGAGTTTACTTTTTCGGGATCATTAAACCTTTACAGAAAAGATTTTTATAAATTCTTTTTTAAGCCCTTGTTAGACTTTTTCAAATCAAACAAGATTGCCCAGTATACTTGTCACTTCAGACTTGTTAAAGGATTTGAAGCAACATCCACTTAGGTATATGTTTACCCCTTTTCCAGACCTTTGTGGATTAATTACGAAAAAGGTATACTCTAGTCGTACGTGACTAGAAGAGTTCTTCCCTCATTGTTTTACACTTTTTCGGGTGAGGAGACTAACTTTATGAAAAAGGACTCCCCATTTATGTCGAGTTGTGAATGCATTGCATTATCATGCTTACCTTTTGAGCCTTGTACCTGCTCCCGCTTACTCAATTATTAGCCATGTGCATGAGCACTTTCCATTCCGATCCAAGCAGAGCTTTCATTTATCTTTCACAATTTGATGACCCTTTACCCTGAGGGAACACCCCCCCCTTGAGTGTCCACACCTTGCATGTGCTTCCTTGCATTGATCATAGGTATGTTCCACTCCTTGGGACTAGTTTTTCTTGCCATTTGACACTCGTTTCCTCACTTTTGTACCATAAGCAATTTTATTCTTTTTCAAGCTTTAAAATATGAAAAAGACAAAACAAATCAAATAACTAAAAAAGGCGGACGAGAAAATCTTTACTACCTCTTATTGGCAGTTGTCGTGTCACCTTTGAATAGAGCATTCACCTCCACTCCATTCATTATGAGTCGGGACTATAGTATGACCTTAGGAGCTGTACTCGTTTTCGCAGATATTACTCCACTAACTCGTTAAGCTTCCAGTCATTATGGATCCCTTTGTTGATGCCTCTTGCATCACAAAGAGTTATTATTATATAGTACTTGAGTCTATGCTTCCTAAGTCTATCCATCAGTTCATGCTCTTGTTCAACGGAAGTTCTGAAACCAGATTCAGCCACTCCTTAGATCTCTTGACTATTGCATGTCGGCCATCCCTTCTGAGTTAGTCTGTTCTGTTCATCTGAGTTCTTCCAAATCTTTCAGCATAGATATTAACTCATGCTGTTTGATGGGGGATGCATTAATGCCTTCCTTCCAGCAAGCTCTGTTCCTTCGAATTCAACCAATTTAATTTGGAATTGAGACTTAGAGTCCGTCGAGTACCTTGAGGCTTGCAGTCATCAGTGGTAGATTCTCTTACCATCGACAGTTTTGGGAATACATCAATGTCCCCTGATCGATGGATTCATAATAGTGTTCGACCTCAACACCTCTATTCACACTTTGATGAATGTATTATGCGCCTTGATGCCCATTTTCATTATTGGTGGGTTATCTCGCATCTGTTAACGGTATACATCTTTGAACGGTAATCAGATGATGTCACATCAAGTTTAACTTCAAAACCTTTATTCACTTGATGGGACTTGCACAGTAGATGATTTGTGTAGAAGACCCTAGACTTCAGCGGCATTCAATATGCTACTCATGATCGTGATTGTACTTATGAGATGCCATTCTCATACATGAGCAGTTTGTACCTTCAGTTTGCACCAATGGTTTCCTTTTCAGCAGGAGACCGTAAGTTATTGTATATGGGTCATGGCTATGATCACCTATGACATGTATTCACTATGTACTTCCTATTCATGGCCATTGTATCAGATTGTTGTATTGTACCGACATGTATTCAGAGATATCATTGTATTATGACGAGTGGGCTACTTCTTCCATTTGTGTCTCCATCACTCCACTGATGAGATTATAATGTATTTCAGCCATCGTAGTCCCTTATGTGACCTCACACATTAGGGGGCATCTGTTATAACGCATTTTTCCACCTTGTGAGCATCAACACTCATTGGCCTTCAGTGTTCATTTTATTGACTCAGATCCACATTTTGTCCTCCAGGAACCCATGTTTCCCTACTTTTTTTCCTGTACGCTAGTTGTTCCACTATACCTAGCGTATATGTAGGCTGCACCAATATAGCTTGCATACATCGAGTTAAATGGTAAAAACTAGTAAAAACTCACTTTCACTACAAAAAGCGGTCTCACAGTGACCTTTGGCCCTCCATGTACCCCGAAATGACTCGATTCGACCTTTCACCTACCTTTGCAGGGTTATATATTGAGTTCTTATGGTGCATGGAAGGAAGAGGAAAGAGAGAGCAAAGAAACTCTATTGGATTTTTGCCATGACTTGAGTCTGCATCCATTGATCCTTGTTGTTGTGAACCTTCTATGTTCACCTACCAAACTTTTCCTTATCTTGTGAAGGACTCTATCCTTTTCTAATGAGTTTGTCGTTGCATGGGGGATTGAAGTGGTGGAGGCCAAGAGGTTGTATCAGGTACTTCTTGTTTTTCATTAATAGAAATACTCATTTTCTTGTCCAATTGATCTTGTAAATGTTTGTTTAAATACATTGGGTTACATTTGCTTATTATATCATGGACCATGCTATTGTTTATGCTAATGTCTTTCATATATTATATGCACTTGCTTGTATTTGTTGTTGATATTAAGCTACAGGTTCAAGTGTAGAGATTGAAAGTTCAACGGGGATCTACTACGAACATCTGGTTGAAGGTTGGTCTTTTATCCACAACTTAGCATTTTAATTTATATAGCATTGTATTGAGAATTGAGTTGATTTCTAGTAGTCATCTGTCTGTTGTGGTGTGCCCCGAGCCATACGAAGTTTTTCTCCATAACAGGAAACCACATTATCACACCCATATTATGATAATAGATATTAATGTCCATTGAGACTAGCTTTGGTTTATGAGATGGATGTTAAAAATAAAAAGAATCACTTGGTTTTCTTTAGAATTTTATTTCTATGCTAAAAAAGGATTAAGAGAAGCATTCGTAAATCACCATACTTATGATAATTTAAAAAAATTAGGAATTTTTGAGGGCCCTCTTTCACTATGGAGCACGTGAGAGTTTGTTCTTATTTTAGTAATGTTGATTTTCTTGTTTATGCTAGTTAAAGTACATACATGTTTTCTATATTTAAGGTTGATCACCTCCTTATAATATCTTATATGTTTCTCTTATCCTCCAACTCTTTATCCCACCACATCTTTTCCTTAAATTTAAATGTAATTTAATTTTAATATTATCATATTATGTAGTGATTTTTTCTCCTCAATGATTTAACTAAGTCTTAGGATCTTTAAACCAAATTCATAAGACTAGAGTATAAAATCTCATAATTTATGCAAATGAAAATTAAAAACATATAAATTTTATAACTCTATATCATAAAATAATTAATATTTAAAAATTATCTATAACATAAAATATTTGATATTTAAAAGTCTATTAAACGTTTTTATAAAAATACAAGGTCAATATTGTAAACTTACAATTAAATAACATATATTAGAAAAGAGGAAAAATATGAAACCTCCCATTAAAAGTAAAATCGAAATTAACATACCTTTATTCATTAAATTTGTTATATTATTTTATAAATAATTTAAATATATTTGCCGGTGACTAAATCTATATTTTGTTTTCCATACTATACCAATTTTGAAACAAATAATTCCCATATTCTACTCCACTATATGATGCTTTAATTTCTAATATTCTACTTCACTATATGAGCTTTAATTTCTTAACGAGGATTTTCGTCACTACTCCATGTTTGATTCCCGCGTCATGTTGTTTACCGCTCATAGTTTGCCAATTTGGACCTTTTCACACTGGATTTCTTAGGTACATTTAAGACATCTTAAACAACCAAAATAAAATATTTATCTTATATTAACTCTTTACCGGAATTCTGTGGACGATATTTAAGAAGTAAACCATTCGGTTTAATTACTAGTGTTATTTAAATTTTAAATTGATTGAAAATATATTATTATTTGGTGCAGTTTAAATATTTCAAGTTTTTAATTTTTTATGATTTTATTTTCTGTCTACTTTTATATTTTTGTTTGTGTTTTTATTAAAAATCTTTAAAAATCTTAGAATTATATATTATAAAAATTGTATAATTTAAATATGTTTAATTTATTTAAGGATATTAAATTTATTTATAAATAAAAAAATGTAATTTAAATACTTATAAATTTGAATTTAAAATTAACTGATTCCTACTAAAAACTCACATTAAAATAGAAAAAATAAAATAAATAAACTACTTCTTATTATTTTATTATAATTATTTTATTATATTTTATTATAGCTAATTAAAGTTTAAGGTCCTTATTATTTTATTATAGTTGTTTAAGGTTTGAGGCAGTCAACTTTCATTCGGCATAGCTATGCAATTATTAAAGCATTTTCGACTCATAGAAGGGGCGTTTACTGCTCAGGATAGGGAATACGATTTGATTTGCTGATAGTCGTTACGCTTTGCCCAGAGGGAATAGTGATAACGATGGAGCTTCTGATACTGCAACGGGGAGGGCTGCGAAGGGATTAACCGAAAGGATCTTGCCAAGAACAACAGGTATGAAAATTTCCCATTCGTAATAATGAGGATCATGAGAATGGAGTTCGTATGGATCCAAATGTTACGGGAGAAAAATTGCAGGGCGGAGGGAACAGTGATAATGATCTGCGAAGGGATGCGAAGGGCTTAACCAAATGGATCTTGCCGAGAATACCCGGTATGATATTTTCCCATTCCTATAATTGCAGGATAGTTATAATAAGGGTGGTGATAACAAGGATCGTATGGGTCAAAATCCGCAGGGAAAAAGCGGCGCGGAGGCTGGTCCATCTTTAAGTACCTACATTCAGCAAACTGCAAATTTCTAGTAAATCTTTGTGTCCATCTTTTTAAGTACAGTCCAGGTCCGTCCAGCATTGAAAAGAAAGAAGAAATATTTTTTTTACATGTAAAAATGATTTGAAGGTGCTAAGAGAGGCGGCTCTTATTGTCATCAAAATGAGATCCTTCTCCCAGATATAGAGTCATTGAATCCTCCTTACTGTCTATAAAACCAACATCACCAGTATGTAGCCACCCTTCTTTGTCGATTATGTTGGCTGTGGCCTCGGGATCACTAAGATAACCTGTCGGGATCATTATTTTGTCTGTGGCCTCGGGATTTAGTGAGTGAACAATATATTACTGAGCTAAGCAAGGAGTAAGCAAATTTTTTTTAAAAAAATTGGTTCACCTTTCATAATTTGGGGTCCACAAATACAGATTTCTGTCTATTGAGGGAGGGACAGCCCGGTTTCCAGATCAATGATCTTCATTCGAGCATTTGGGACTGTGACTCAAGTCCAGAAACTCAACTTGTATCAACTGCCACAGTGATGGTGGCAATGATTTTAAAGGTATCGAACTTAAGTCCAATACCTTCGTTTTGTCCTAATGCTAGAGAAACCAATTTAGGATATCCCAAATTTGGCAGAGACTCAGACGTAATCCTATTGTTCCTCACTGATATTCTTTTGCAATCATGAGGGACCTCGATGTGGGGGAACTGTCGAAGACTTTGACCTGCCCTAAATACACAATTCTCCTCATCTCCTATATAAACTGCCATGTCATGCAAAACATCGTGAACTGTAATGTAATCCTCATTCACCTGTAATAAGCAACGATTTTCAAGTAACTTGACATAGCTGTTCCAGTTCTCCAATAAATACTCATCCTCGCCATCTTCTGTGGTCAGACTTCACCAAACCCTTTGGGATCCCATCTGCACCAATTTCTCAACAGGAATTCGTGCATCTCAAACCTGAATGGCCAATAGCCGAATATAGTGAACTCGACAGCTCATGCCTTTAGGGTTGAAAGCCTGAATGGCCAGTAGCCCAATATACTCAACTCGACAGCTCAAAGCAGGCAAGATTTTTAGGGATCGGTATCAAAATTGATTTTGTTGGAGTTGCGACTTGCGAGTAAAAAACCGCGCTTGCATTAGATTAATCAAAAGAGTACTGCACTTCGATCAAACAAATCAGAAAATACCGTACTTCCACATGTTTACTCAAAATCATTGTTGAGTCAAGAGACATTCCAACTTGGCGAGCCTTATTAAATAGACACACTCGCCGAGCCTGTCAGTTAGGATACCCATCCATTGACCTATATGGTCATGAACCCATCGTGGGGCATGGCCACCGGTTTACATCATGAACGCTATTCTCCGGCCATCCGAAAACTTCTGTAATTCAGCAAAGTTCTTTAGAGAAAATAATAATTTTTTTTTATGGAAAACTTCACTCATGATCCCGACTGTCTTATTTTTATTCGTGTAAACATGCGTGCACTTCTTTAAGGAAAATTGGTGCAGGTAGGAAATGGAATGCTTGTTGTATGCTTGAATTAGGGAAAATTTCCGCCATGATTCCTATTGTCTTATTTTTATTCGCGTAAACATGTGTGAACTTTAGGGAAATATTGGTGCAGGTACGAATGCTTGACGTATGTTTGAATTCATAATTGATTCTTTAACACAATGAAACCGGCAGATATCATCTACGGCGCCTCTGTTCATTGTGAATATTTTTCCAATGGTGGCATGCCGTCTTACCCTTAATTCAATTATTAAGTAAGTTGTTGTCGTATGCCTATCGTGTCTATGATAATCTCTTCTGAGAAATAATTACTCAGTTTAAGACATAACCTTTAATCTATTTTTCCTGTCCCTTATTTCGCTTTGGTAGGTGCGATATTTTATTGTTTTTCATTACCTGAGTATCATTTTCACTGTCTAACGTTCTGTGTTTTGTTTTATGAAAGGATTTGATCCCTGGTTCTGATTGTATGAATATGACATTCTTACGGGGTTGAGTGGACACTATAACTTGCAATACCAGAACTATAGCAAACTTGGTACAAGACAAAAACATCCCAATAGTACAGTAATTCAGCACTAACATTATTCTGTTTGGCAATTGGCTAGTTAATTGCTTGAGTAGTCTTCATATTTAGGAAAAAAGTGATTCTGTCAAGAATGTATTTACATTCCCAAATCATACATCCTAATATCTGGGACGGTCGAAGAGATAAGGTTGATAAGGTTGCTTAAGCATGGACATCAACCGATCTAACTAAATATGTAAATATTATGTTCACCCGTCAGGTCATGCTCTTCTTTATTGCCATAGCTGCAGTGATTCTAGTGAATACTGATGATGTGAAAGTTAAACATCTCTATTCTCGAGAGAGGTCGTATCCTCCATGTTGAGTGGGAAATGCATACCAGCAAACGTATCTAAATCCCTCAATAAAATGGTAAATGGTTTTAATCTACAATCTAATCTCTTATGAACTGGTGCAATCCCTTTCTGTGGTTCAAAATTTCTTGAGAAATGTGGAATGAATAGTTATCAAACCCAATTAAGATTGTTCCTTGGCGATAGTGATTGTTGTGGCAGTTTAGATCTGCGAATTTCACCAGAACTATAGTTCTAATTTCATGACCCAGTATTTCATTCCTCTGACACATTTGATTCCTTGTTTGGAATCCGTCTCGAGGGCAGCTTGGAAAAAATTAGTGGATATAGGTATGTAAGCCTTCCTGAGAAGGTGGCTTTGAAAAACAGATAGTGTTGGGCATTGAGCCCACATATCACAGAAAATATAGAAGATTTATAATAGATATATAACATATTTACACAGAACAACAATCACACAAGAGACATAGAAATTTCCGTGGTTCACCCACTGAATGTGGGCTACATCCATGAGACAAGGGTAGGCAATCTTTATTCATCATCAACAATAGTTTACAAACTATCCCGGAGAGGGCTTAAAGCCCCAGCTCAATATTTGCTTCAATGGGCCACATATTTAAGATCCTCCTTCTTCAATTACACATAACCGATAATCAATTATACCGTTGGTGAAACCTCCGTGAACCAACTTGACCTAAACCGTCAATTGGTTGTCACATTCCAACAATCTCCACCTTGACAACAATTTACCTGATGCCATGCCCTTGTCCATTTGTGCTTGTAAATACCAAAGCACCCATTTCACTGCATCCACTGACAACACCAAACACATGTGAAAAAATCTCAACGCATACATCACACCAGTGTACCATACACAAGACATATAACCCTTTTCTTCATTACGTGGACATCAACCTGAAGAAAGTTTATGATGTTTACCAGTTTCACTAAGTATCATTATCATGCACTCATCCTATGATAACCAAAACTTACAATCAATCCATCTCTTGTACATTTACACTCAATATTGTTTTGCTGCTCCCTGATCCTTCATCATATCCAAAAATGCCAAAATAGTGAATACCATAAACCCAATGGTTACACCCACTTCTTGTAAAACCTGGTTCACCATGAAGAAATCAAAACATCTTGTACCAAACAGTTGAGCGTGCTCTTCAAGACATACAATGATTACCTTGAGCTCGCAAACAAAATCTTCTTATGCAATCCTGAGCACCTTCTATGCTCCACCTCGAACTTTACATCCAAAGACCTTAGCCAAATCCACCCAAGACAAGCGAATGAGCCTTTACCGCTCACCGTGAGGTCTATTACATTGGAGTTAACCAAGCCTTTAAAATAGGCTTTATTACATATAATCTCATGGGAAAAAAACATAAGCCCACAACAACCAACTCATGCCCTACCCCTTTTAGTTTACCTAGATCTATGTCTAGTTTCATAGGTAACTAACAACCCAGGGTATGCATGCCATTTCAGGTCTTATAGACATATGCCCAGTTACATGTAAAACACTAAATTTTACAACTTGAAAATTAATAAAAATAATTTATATATATATTTTTAATAATGATAAACTCCACCTATCACCATTGCTGCCATTTCTCTCTTTACCCTGCACTTACAAATGCCACCAATACTCTCTTCCAAAAAATATTCCAAAATCTTTACACAAGAAATTAGTAAATCAAAAAATACCTTTTTGCTGCAAAACACCCACAAAGATGCAGACGGCTTGCAATTTCAATGGACTCTACATCGGCCTTCTCAGGCACCTTCTACTGGAGCACAATCTCCTATGGTGGCTACTCCTCTGCACTCCACCAAGGTGGGCACATATTCTGCGGCCTTCATGGTTCTTCTTGTGACATTCCTGGAGCTCCTTTCATGCACACGCATAATACCTCATGCACTGACAGTGATCTCTCTCTCTCCTTTATGCAGAAAACCTCTACCACATCATCGTGGCTCTTCACTACGACGTCTCAGTAGAATTACGACGGCCTCTATTCTAGGCACACATTGGGCCTTCACTTCTCCAAGAAGAGCCTTCATGACTAGTGGTTTGTCTCGGCCTTCCTACCAGAGGCTCGTGCTGGCTATTTCACCACCAACATCACGGCCTCTATTCTCAGCACGACGGCTCGTTCCTCCAGGCTCGGGTTCTCTCGAAACGGGACTTGTTCCTCTACTCACAGACTAGAGCTTGGAAGGGCCTCTACACCTGCATGAATAGGTCTTCACCACGACTCTCAACCGGGCTCTCTTCTATCACACAGAAATGCACCAGTGTTCACGTGGGCTTCAGGCTCTTCTTCATGCGGTCTGAATTAAACTTAAGCATAGGCAGGAAAAAGAAATGGAGGCTAGCAACGCTCTACGACGGCTCCTCCCTCAGACCTACTCTACTTCACGTGGGAATATTTGCTCCTCTTGGCTCTTTCTGTCTCTTCCATTGGACTGGCTACAGGATCCACGAACGCTCTCTGCCAGTGTTTCTCTATCCAGGATTGCTCTCCCTTCAGTTGTAGAAGACTCCTCTCATTCTTTGCAACTTTATGCTCTCCTCTCGTGTCTCTGCAACCTTATGCTCTTCACCTGAGCTCTGATACCACTTGTTGGGCATTTATCCCACATATCACAGAAAACATTCATCCCACATATCACAAAAAACATAGAAGATTTATAATAGATATATAACATATTTATACAGAACAATAATCACACAAGAGACACAGAAATTTACGTGGTTCACCCATTGAATGTGAGATACATCCACAGGACAAGGACAAGCAATCTTTATTCATCATCAACAATAGTTTACAAACTATCCCGGAGAGGGCTTAAAGCCTGAGCTCAATATTTGCTTCAATGGGCCACATATTTAAGATCCTCCTTCTTCAGTTACACATAACCGATAACCGATTATACCGTTCGTGAAACCTTCGTGAACCAACTTGACCTAAACTTTCAATTGGTTGTCACATTCCAACAGATAGGGTGAAAAAAGTGAGACTGCGACAAGGGAAAATAGAAATTACCGAGGGGATAAGAGATGAGTCTGCAACAAATAGAAATGCAATTTTGAAGTTGTGAAATCGTTGGTTTAAGAGCATAGCAATGTAACATTCGCCGATAAATGGGTAGGTCGCCGAGAAAGGTGCCAAACTCGATCACTAACTTTAAAAATGTGGAGCAACATGATATTAGCATGAAGTGCTTTAGACTTGGCATGTGTCTCGTGTGTCTGATGTGTGTGTTGGAGGATGTTTTGAACCTTTTCGTGGATTTTAGCCAAGTTCTGCAAAAAAGAAGCAGCTTTATCTTGTGCCTTATTACAAGTAAATTTTGTTGAACCGATTCAAGGTTTGTATGAGAGCCATCTCGTCCCGATTTGCTTGTTTCTTCCTTAAATTTATCAGGTCGATCTGAGAAGATCCCTTCCAGAGGACCATTGTTCATCGCTTATTCCTTCTCTCCGAAGGCACTCCAGAAATCGATTGTCATCTCGATGCCCTTCGTAGGAAATTTAGACATAATATTTGTACACCTCTCAAATGACCAGCGTTTACAACCGTCCATCCAACGAACATCAAGCCACCACGAGTTGCCTCCATGCAGAGTGGTGTAAGAGCACGAAACAATGCCCTTCTAAGTTTAAAAACAGGTTTTCAGGTTTTTGACTTTACTTCAATTTAGTATTGTTATTTTTTTTTAATATTTTTTAAAAATTTGATATATATTTTTGTTATTAAATAGGTATTTGTTTAATTGTATCAAGTTTTAATTATTTAAGATTTTTGAAATTAAAATAAAATAATAGTTATATTTTAATTTCACATTTAATAAAAATAATTAAAATGATTAAATATAATTTAGAATTATGATATCTACTTCTTTCATATTATTATGAATTATTATTATTTATCTTAAATTAGATATAGATTTATTATTAGTGATTTAAGAGAGTAGTTTTAGTGTTCAATATTACATATTTTTGTCACTAGGAGACTTCGAAGACACATCGCTATCCATGAAGCTTGTATAACAAAATTTGAAATTTTAATACAGTTTAGAAAACATAAGAATACAAATTTATATAGATATTTGTACGATATAAACTAGTGCAAAATACGATTATAATAATCCCTATTTGGCATCTACTAACCAAAGCTCCATATTGGCATAAGTCAAAAGTGTTTGACCATAAAACGCTTGATATATATGTCAAAGGCAGGTATAATGACCATAAAACGATTATTTATACCTATGAGGCATGTATAATAAAATTGGAAACTTTAATACAATTTAGAAAACATAAGAGTAGAAATTAATATAGATATTTGTACGATAGAGACTAATGCAAAAAACCATTATAATAATCCCTATTTAACAAGAGCTCCATATTGGCATAGTTCGTGCCTTTATTTTTAGTTGATTAATTTTATAAATTGCATTATTATAATTTGCGATTTTTACCAATTACTAATAAAAACTACTAATGTAGGTTAGAGATAAACATATATGACTAATTTACTAGTAAATCAATATAAATGGGTAATATTTAATAGTATTCAATTTAATTATAGTAATATAAAAATTACTTTAAGATATATTGAGTTTAGGATGATTTATATTGGTATTATTATTCCTACATTCATATTTCTTTTTAAAAATGTTATTTATAGTAACTAAGAGTTGTACTTTGAGCTATACTTTGGATAAGATTTCATTTTATAAATGACATTTTTATACTATCAAAATCATCCAAGAATTATGCCTTACCTCATCCACACCTAATCTAAGGGAGTTTGAAACGAGGTAGTCACATTATAAACACAAACCTGATTTCATTGCCTTACACCCATGGGTTATGCATTCCTCTTTGTGTAGAGAGCACATAGTATGAGATTTAATAGTAATAATTAGGGTCAATCATGGGTTAGGTTAGTTCTTAGATGTGGCTAGTTAAAGATTAGGGTTAAATATATATATTAAACTGTTCAGTGTTAGGGTCTACTTATAAAGGGATAGGGTTCAAGTGTGTTTAGTGACTTTGGGGTTAGATTAAGTTAGTTATAAGTTACTAGTCAAAAGTGTGTGTTAGTGGGTTCGGAGTAATTGAGCTATTAAAAATATATAATTAGTTAATATTTTAGATATATAGTTAGGTACCAGTAGTATATAATTAATTATATATCATAAGCATATAAGTTATATAATATATACGTTAATATATATAAAGACAATTACCAACTAGATAAGAGCTTTAAACTCAAAATGAGAATTATAACCTTAAAAATCTATATAATTACATCGAAAGCAATTATATATCCTTAAAAACTATTATGTGTTTTCTAAATTGTGTTAAAATTTCAAATTTTATTATACAGGCCTCACAGGTAGCTACATCTTCGGATGCTTCTTTCATAATAGTTCTATTTTAATTTCACATTTAATAAAAAAAATTAAAATGGTTAAATATATTTTAGAATTATGGTATCTACTTCTTTCACATTATTATGAATTATGAATATGAATTATCATTATTTATCTTAAATTAGACATAGACTTATTATTGGTGGTTTAAGAGAAAGTAGTTTTAGTGTTCAATGGTGTATTTTTTGGTCAACTCTAAATGAATTTTCATGGAAACCATGTAAGTTAGGGTGAATATTTACTTCACAGAATATTTGTAATTTATTTGTATCAAAACTAGATGTTAATGTTTCTCTCTTAATGCACCTCATGTTTTAAATGCATTAGATTAACTTATTGTTTATGCTCTAAATGAGTTAGATTAACTTATTTTTTTATGATGTATGGAAACAAATAAAAACTAGAAAGACTTTTTCCATTGGACAAATAGATTTATGTTTTCAATGATGCAAGCTCGAATACTTTTGAAGGATATCAAATGTATCGAGGAGAATGTGTTTGCTTATTATTTTTGTTGGAATGTGTTCATTTATGGAATATAAAAATGATTTATGGACACTAGTAAGAAAAAATTGCATATTTTTAATATGTTTTATTGAAAAGTTATTTGTTCCCCGCTTAAAAGGAAAGGTAGTAATTAAATGTTTTGAAATTTCTTTATCCTCTCCTCTTTGAACATAAAGAGGATTGAGACTATATGTTTAGGAAACGACTTTGATTCTTTGGCCCATGTGGCATGTATTTGCAAAGATGGCTTCTAGAGACTATAACCTTTTCAGCGATGCTTGTTTGGTTTTACCTTCCTTTCTTTCTTTCTATTGAATTTGTTCTATTTTTATGAAATTTAAATTATCAACAACTTTTAGAAATACTTTGGGCAATTTTTTAATACATTTTGAAATTAGTAGTTATGATTTTTTAATTATATTTTTATAGTTGTTATGATTCTATTTTTTTAACTTAATTGTTTCCAGGTATTCTATACATATTTATTGATATTCACACAACATATATTCCACTTTCCATACAAGGTATGTCATATTTTATTTACATTAAAATTTTATGCCATATTTCATTTACGATATAATTTCATATTATTTTTAATAATTTAACTTTTGTTTTATTTCATTCTTTAGAATTGTTATAATTCATATTAATGTTTATGTTATAATCCGTATTTATGTGATGATTGTTTAAAGATTTACTATATACAACTTTTTTTTTTTTAAATGATTGATAGTAATGATTATTTCAATATTGTTTAGTAAATGTTTAAAATTGAAATTATTATATTAATGTTAATGTTTTAACTCTTATTGATTTTAATTATTATCGTTAGAAATCTTATAATGTATATACATGTTTTTATTTCATTATTTATCATGGTATTGTCATAATTTATATACAATCTCCTTCTTTTTTTCATTCGATACTAATGTTAATGATCATTTCAATATTTTTTTAATTCCTTATAAATGTTAAATTTCATATCAATGTTGATGTTACATCTCAGTGATGTGATCATTATGTCAAAAAAAATGCTTCATATTAATGTTGATGTTATAACTCATATTGATCTAGATAATTATTTCAATATGTTTTTCTTGTTCATTCCTTATTTTTTATGATGGTATTTTCATAACTTATTTTTTTTATTTTTTTTTCCTTGGAAAAAGTCGTAATTTTATTATCAGAAGATACAAAATTACATTCTGCAGATATATGGAGTGCAAAAGTTGCTCCATACATTGTCAGATATAAGTGTGTACAGTAAATGAGCTCGGGAACAAACCCTCATTGCACAGAAAAATGGAGAATACAAAAAAGAACTAGAAGCTCAACTCACTTTGTAGTAGACCCTCCACAGAAATATATAGATCTGTCAAAACCAAAACCCTCAACAGAGGAAGCAGAAGATCCATGTCTGTGGACAGAGCAGCAAACACGGTAGACCTACCAAACCGGAAAATACAGCCAGCAAGCAAACCCCTGATGAAGAAGCAGCCAGACAAACCCCATTTTGGACTGGAGGAGTCTGCCATAGCAAGCTGAGCGTCCCTGAAACCAAGAGCCCCACCAAGGGCACCGCCCCCCACCAGCCTCCAAGAACCCAAAGCAACGGCTCTAAGAAGGTCTGCTCATGATGAGCTGTAGATAGGTGAAAGAAACCCTAAGAAAAAGCTACAAGAAAGACGCTGGAGTTTCGACCCCACACAAAAAGGTAGCAAAGCCACCGGATCTACACGCCACAGTGAAAAGTCCTCTGCAAACTACCACCATGGATCAGTTCCCAGCCACCACTGTGCAAGCTCAATCCGACCACGTTCGCGGAAATAGTAGCGACCGCCGCCACTCAATAAAGGAGTCTTCCCTTACGCCACCACTACAGGTCTGCACGAGCTGTTCTTGATCGCACCTATCCTTGAAGTGAATAATTGAAGATTCATCCACTGCATGTTGTTCGAAAAATATTGACTGCCCTTCAAGAAAATGGAATCGTCGCTGAGCGTAAAGATGGTGAGGTTTTGTAGGCTCAGAATCTCTGGGGACTTGATGCCAGTGCCAATGCCAGGATGCTGTATCCCTCATTTCTCAGAATCAGCTCTGCATCTTCAAGCATGAAGGGCATTATGATATTCATTGGAGGAGCTGCACTTTCAGGTGTGTGGAAATGATGGTGACTTCTCGGGGACGACGATTCAAGAACAAGAAACAGCCTGTCCACTCCATGGATGGTTAGCAGCCCGTCGTTGAGGAGATCTGGATGCGCGACAAGAACCCTGTTAATGTACAGTGGACGATATGGGGCATCTCCGAGACTCAAATTCCGTTGGGCAGCATTTGGAGACGTGCGTAGGTACAAGGCTTCTTCTGTGGGAGCGAAAAGAGTGAGAGGGCCCTTCCATCCCACAAGAAGATCTGGGGAGTACTGCAAATGCATGGCGAGAGAAGTTCTGCTGAGACAGCGCTGCCGCTCGAGGCCCGCAGAAGCCCAACCAATCTACCAGACGCCATGCTACCACGGACATCATGCGAACAGTCAGAAAATCACCACCACAGATAGGGAGAAACGCCACCGCCAACACTAATGCAGGACAATGGGTCGTCGCTAAGACCAGGAACCTCTCAGAGGGGAAAAAGGGTTGGCAGCCATGGAAGGAACCATGGCCGCCGAGATCTTCAAGTCGACCCTCTTCCTAGTTGCAGAGCAAAAACCCTAGCACCCTCATATTTTTATAACTTATATATAATATTCTTCATTTTTTAATTATTTCAACTTATATACAATCTTATAACTTATATACAATCTTCTTCATTGTAACTCATATTAATGTGATGATTATTTTAACTTTTTTTTTCTTAAAATTGAAATGATCATATTAATATTGATGTTATAACTCATGTTGGTCATCACGATTATTTCAAGGTTTAATTTTTTTCTCATTCTTTACAGTGGTATTATCTAATTATTTCAAGTTTTGTCATATCCAATCTCCTTCATTTTTTTAATTCACATTGATGTTAATGATTATTTTAGTATTATTTAGTAAATGTTAAAATTGTAATTGTAATATTAATGTTGATGTTTTTATCTCATATCGATTTTGATGATTATTTTTTTTAGAAATGTTATAATTCATATCAATGGTGATATGAATTATAACATTTTCATATTGATATTAATGTTTTTTTTTAAATTAGTAAATGTTCAAAATTCAAAATTATCATTCAATGTTAATGTTATAACTCAATTTGGTCTAGATGATTATGTGAATTTTTTTCTCATTCTTTAGGGTGGTATTGTCACAACTTATATACAATCTCTTTCCTTTTAATTCATATCGATGTTAATGACTATTTCAATAATTAATTTTCCATTTCATGGAAATGTTTTAATTCATATTAACGTTGATGTTATAACTCATATAACATGATGATTGTTTCAATTTTTTTTCTTCTAATTTTCATAAGTTATATACAATGTCATCCATTTTTTAATTCATAATGATCTCAATTGTTAATTCATTTTTTTTTCTCTTTATTTGAAATGTTATAATTGATATCAATGTTGACATTATAAATCATATTGATGTGATGATTATATCAAGATTTTTTTCATTAAAATTAAGATGATCATATTAATATTGATGTTATAACTCATATTGGTCTTCATCATTATTTCAAGGTTTCTCATTCCTTATGGTGGTATTGGCACAATTTATATATAATCTCCTTCATTTTTTAATTCATATCAATAGGGTATCAATATTCATTTTTTCTCATTTCGTAGAATGGTTATAATTCATATAAATGTTGATGTTTTATCTCATAGTGATGTTGATGATTATTTCAAGATATGTTTTTCTAATTTCTTTTAGTGGTGTTGTCATACACAATCTTTTTCATTTTTTGATGTATATTGGTATTTTTCCTCGTTCTTTATGGTGCTATTGTGATTCAAAGTTTATATTGATATTGATGATTATTGTGTAGTATATATTCAATACTTCATTGGGTGAGATATGTCCCGATGTCAGAATTCAAGGGACATGTGCTTTCATCTATATGGTGAGCCCCCCCTTGCACATCCCTCGTTGGATGTTAGACTCACAAAGAAGATATCAATGATCTCAACAAACCAATACTAAATTAAATAACATATAGATTTTAGTTTTCTATCATTATATATAAAATATATAATAATACAAAATATTAAATTCCATAATACCATTATAAAACTAATAATGTACACTCTATTTAAAACAAGTATCATTTTACAATAAAAATATTAGACTGTGTACATACACTTAAAATACATTACTATGTAATGTACATTGTGTAAAAGTCATACCACTCTAATATATTTATTGTACAGTAATAGTTGTTTTAAATAAAGTGTACATTATTAGTTTTATAACAGTGTTATAGAATTTAAAATGTTATATTATTATATATTTGATAAATAATAATACACTTTATAATAAGATATCAACTTATGATCTTTGTTTTTGTTTCTGATGGAATTGACTAAGTTAAATGTTACAGTTGGAATTAGACACTTGATTGATGAACCACGACTTAGAAGACGCTTTCAAATTCATGTTATTCATCCTCATTGTGGAAACCTATCTAGCCCTGAGTTGAAGAAAGAGATTGCCAAAAAATTCAATGTTGTCAATCACCAAACAATTTTTGTTTTTGGTTTTCGTACATATGGTCATAGGTCTTCTGGTTTTGGCATGGTCTATGACAAGTTGGAGGATGCCCTCAAATATGAGCCAACTCGTAGATTGGTTAAAAATGGCCTACATGGTATTGTCAACAAAAGCCTAAACGATAGTAAAAATAGGTGCAAGAAAATTAGGGGTGTGAAAAATAGGAAGAAATAGATGTAATTTATATCCAATGACCAACATATGTTTTTTGGTTCTCCTTGACATTCGTATATTAGAATCTATTGTTATATATATTTTTGAAATACACTTATGTGTATTTTGTTATATACAATCACTAGCAAAAATGTTCACGGTTTTATATTGATGTTAATAATTATTTCAAAATTGTTTGGTAAATATTTAAAATTCAAAGTATCATATTAATGTTGATGTTTTCTTGAAATGTTATAATTCATATCAATGTTGACATGAATTATAACATTTCTAATCTTATAATTCTTATTGATATTAATGATTTTTTTAATTTGGTAAATGTTTATAATTCAAATTATCATCTCAATGTTGATGTTATAATGCATATTTGTGTGATAATTATTTCAAGAATTTTGTATCGTTAAATTATGAAATTGTCATATTAATGTCAACGCCAATATTGATGATTATTTCAATGTGTTTTTTTTCTCATTCCTTGTTTTGGTATTATCATTTCTTATATTCAATGTCATTCATTTTCAAAATTCATTGATGTTAATGATTATTTCAATATTTTTCCCTCTTCTTTAGAAATGTTATAATCCATGTCAATGTTGATGTTATAATGCATATTGATGTGTTAATTATGTCAAGTTTTTTTTTCATTAAATTTAAAATTATCATATTAATATTGATGCTATTATCATATTGGTCTTGATGATTATTTCAATGTGATTTTTTTTTTCATTCTTTATTATGGTATTGTCATAAACTTATATACAATTTCCTTGATTTTTGTAATTCATATTCATGGTAATGGTCATTTCAATATTTTTTGCTCATTCCCTGTAAGTGTTATAATTCATATCAATATTGATGTTTTAACTAGTATTGATGATGATGATTAATGCAATAATTTATTGTATAATCATACTATTCTACTATATTTATTGTATAGTAATAGTTGTTTTAAATAGAGTGTAAATTATTTGTTTTTTTAATGGTATTATGGAATTTAAGATTTGTAGTATTATATTTGTTATACATAATAATACACAAACTGTAAAATAAGGTAACAACTTACATTCCTCATTTTTGTTTTAGATAACAACACACTATATTGGTAAAAATGGCTTAAATGGATTTGTCAACAAAAGTCTATAGGATAGTAAACATAGGGGCAATAAATTTAGGGGTGTGAAAAATAGGAAGAAATAGATGTAATTTCTATTCAATGACAAACATATGTCTTTTTGTTGTCTCCTTAACATTTGTATATTAGATTCTATTTTTATATGTACTTATGAAATATGCTTTTGACTATTATGCTATGTATAATCATTAGCTTGATATACAAATTAATATACTCATTTTCCATGAATTTTGTTCAAGGTTCTTTAAGTGGTTCCCCCACCTTGTTCCTAAAAGAGCATATCTCATAAGACAATGACAGTAACACAGGTATGCCATGTATGTCAAAGTACATTAATGTGAAGACTCATTATTTCTCATAAATACTTTTGCATAACTTATTTTCCAATTGTAGGAGGATGCAACTTATAGGGTGGTGAAAGGTGATGAAGGTCGTAACTACTTCTATTGTTTGGCCCCCGAATGTAATGGTCTACACCGCAGTAGGTGTCACGATTTTAACAACCATAGGATAAAGGTCCATTCATGGGATCCAATAACATTATGTGTTGGTGCACCACCGGGACTGAACTATAGGGTTAGATCATAATCATTTCTAAAAAAAGAAAGGGATCGAAAAAAATACAATATAGAATACCAAGTGAAGAAGAAGAGAGATAGAACAGAGAATGTTGCAATCTGAGAGGATATTAGAAAGGAGGTACAAACAATTCTATAACAATTTATTTTTATGTTTTCACTACCATGTTCATGAGATAATCTATATGTGTTTTTTACAAGTAGGGTGTGAAATCTATGAAAGAGCTAAGCATTGAAGCCTTGGATCGGATAAAAGAACGTGTTTCTATTTTTGATGCTCAATCGCTGGATTTAAGAGAGAAGATCAAGAATGATTTACGTAAATAGATAATAAAAGAGAAGAATTGGAATATGCTCCGTGCGATGTTCAATGAGTCCCCTCCTGTAAGATTGTAGTCATTGTCTTTCACACTTTTTAAACCCCGGATAATTGATATATCATATATTGTTCAAGGAGTTAACATTATTTTTACATGTTTTCCTTATAACAGAAGAATGAAGAAGAATTTACCCAGCGAAGGAAAAAAGTTGTATCCTCGAGCAAGGGGATTGAGAGGGTGATAAATTCCATTAGTGTGGAGGGAACATCCTCGATGAATTCAAATGACAAAATCATAGCCACATTTTTAGATAATTTGTCAGAAATGGGAGCACATAACAATAGTCGAGGAGAAGAAATGAGGGTTTCTGAACCATTTGTTGACGAAGTACATAGTCCCGTCCACGAGGAGCCAATCCATGTTGTTCATCAAATGGGATCCTCTAGAAAATATACTAGTTACTCTATAGAGAATGCAGTAGAGGACATGTATCATTCATGTGGTGGGGATTCTTCAATTCCTGTGTATGATAAGACACCAACTAACTCTACC
Organism: Larix kaempferi; assembly: GCA_027924585.1. NCBI lineage: Eukaryota > Viridiplantae > Streptophyta > Pinopsida > Pinales > Pinaceae > Larix > Larix kaempferi. The sequence continues at coordinate 20,716,772 of BSBM01001023.1, forward strand.
AATGAACACATGGTTCAATTTGAACCTCTAGCTAGGATGCCTTTCCAGCTCTCTTCTGTGCGGAGTTCTATGCCAGTATTTGATATGACACCAGAGGATGTTCATGCATTATTTTATATGACAAAAGAGGAAATAACGCCAAAAGATGTTCTCGTAGATAATACCATGGGAATAGAACTCAAAGAAGAAGTAATAATTTTTGTGAACGAAAGCACAACCATTGAAGGAGCTGTTTTTCATCCTTCCACTGACATAAATCCAAAATGTCATCAAAAGGGGCGCAAAAGGACATTTCTTACTCCAGAGGAAGCAAAAAAATGAGGATCAAAATACTTACACCCCTCTTTCTACTCACAATATATTGCACACACAAAGAAGCCATGCACTTGTGCCATCAACAAAAAATGATCTTATTGCACATGCCTAGAAACTACACACTTTTTTATGAACAAAAGCTAATGTTCAAGGCGTTCAATGCGACATTAAAATTTTGTACAAAATGTAATGGCCAATATAATATTGACATTTTAAGAACGAAAAAACTATCACATTATTGTATATTACATGGATTTTACTTAACAATTTCAAAATATTAGTGGTGTGAATTTTCCAAATCATTACCTTACAAGCGTTGCTCATTTTAATTTTTGTTTTGTTATGGTTGAACCTTGCATTTATTTTTATTGTTTCATTAGTTTTAAACATAGCATTTATCAATACAGTCTAAGATTTCTTTTATTATTTTTAAACTTTCCATTTAATAATATGGTTTTACAATTTCTTTTAAAAATTATTGAAACATGGATTTTATGAATAAATTTCAATTATTATTAGTGGTGCGATTCTTTTAAAAGCCATTACTTTATGTGAGGAATTATTTTTTTTTTCAAAAAATGTAAGATTGTTTGTGTATCATGTGTATTCATTATATTTGTATATTAAATATTTTGCAATAAATTCTAAAAAATGATTGAGAAGTCGCTATATTTGCTTACTTAAAATTCATGATATGTTACTCATATGATGAAAATAATATATTTGTTAAATATATTCACATTTCTATTGATGAAGTATAGTATTTTCAATGCATTTGATTAGTTTTAAACATATTTGTGCAAAAGATATTTCATTTTTATGCAACTTGTATAGATATGGGAAGAAAGGGAAAGTGGGAAGAAATTTTAGAGTTGGAGGTTCAAGACCCAGAGGATATGATGGAGTTTTCAGTTGAATATTTGACGTGGACACAAGTTTTTGGAGACCAAGTTATTGTTATTCCATATTCACGATTTCAAGATTTTATAAGCGGAGAGGAATCAAATCCCAATGCCCCCACTCATTTTGTTGTTAATCAAGAATGAGTAAGAGATGTGGAGGATATCACCCATTCCCGCGTTGATACATATTTGAAATATGCTGTGTGAGTCAAAATCCGTTCAATATGTTTATAAACCTATAAATCAAGTTCAATTTGAAAAACATGCAACAATATTATGCCTAAAATGTTTGGATTATTTGTGTTCAGTTATTGGTGTCCATATGGTCCGACAGATTCCAAGCGTAAAGTTAGGAATGATAACGAGACAATGAGTGGAAAAATATCTACCAAGAAAAAAGAATTCCACGCGAGAGCATTAAAGTCAGTTGCAAATGCCATTTCATCATGCGTCGACTTTTCCAAAGGCCAGAGGATGCCATTATAACATACACTCACTATAGGCATGTTGATAACTCTGGCATTGTGTGTCATGGAAAGGATGCGATCGGGAAGCCTCAAACATTTAACTATGCACCGCGTTTGTCATCAAATATAAGAGATGGTGTTGAACAAATGATTAAAGATGGTTTCAATGTTACAATGGTTTGGGATAAATTCATATCTGATGTAGAGCACAAATCTGGTGAGTTGTTTACAGGGGTGACTCGAGATACCTTGATGACAAGGCAAGACATTTTAAACATTTACCACAATATAAAGAGGAAAGAATATGTGAAGGATGATAGAGATCCAGTTAGTGTTGAATGTTGGTACAACCAATTTCCGGATAAATTTTTCTACTACCAAAAGAAAGATATAGTGCACGGAATTCCATTCATTATAGGTATACAAACAAGTTGGATGCGTTCCATGATGGTGAGACATTCACACAATGATGTCATATCAATGGATTCTACTTTCAGCACGAATATGCATGGGGTGCGTTAATATTTATTATAGCTCTCACTTCTTTCCACTTTTTAAATTTAATTATTTTATTGAATATATAATTCCAATTGAGTTCTTTGAATGTAGTACCAACTATATACATTGATGGTATTCGACAAACATCGTAACGGTGTCCCTATAGCGTGGGTGATTTCATCATGAAACACCACAGGGGATATTAGTAAATGGTTGTCAGCACTATTTACTGTTGGATTGAAAGAATGTCCATATTGGAATGTTCAAGCCTTTATCACAGATGATGCCGCAGCTTAAATTCAAGCATTAAGGTGACATTATTTTTAAGAGTCATGAAAAAACAATGTTACATTAAAATATATAACTTATACCCTTTTGTTGTAATTGCATTTTAGGAGGGTAACCAATTCCACCATATTGTTGTGTGTTTGGCATGTGCATCGAGCATGGTTAAAGAACATCCAGAACAAAGTTCGTGGAAAAGAAAATCAAGCGCAAATTTATCATTCTCCTAGAGAAATTATGCACTCTTGCCATGATGATGAATCTGTGCAGGAAGCAGTTAAAAGGATGCTCGAAAAATTCCAATATCAAAAGAAATTTATAAAATATTTCCAAAACACTTGGTTAGAAAATAATAAAAAATGTAAGTGATTTGTAGTGTCCATGTATGTATATATTCTATGATGACATGCATTTAGTTAATTTTTTTATGGTTGACGTTTATTTTTTATTTCTTTAGATATGTGGGCAAAGGCTTATCGCAAATTTCCTCATTCGAACCAAGACACCAACAATGCCATAGAATCCTATCATGGGTACATACAGAGGAGGTTCTTAAATGAGGAAACCAATGCATGCAATCGTCGAGTTGACTGGCTCATCCATTTATTGTTGATGAAAGTCGAACTATATTATATTCATAATCAACGATTGAAAGAAGCTGAAGTTACAAGGCCCAGAAAATCTGAGAAACAATTAATTCTATCGAAGTCCAGAGCATCTCAAATACCATATGAAGATTGTCTGCATTACCAAAATAAAACAGATCATTTTCTCCTTCGTAGCCAAAACAAGGATACCTTTGATACATGGTATCATGTCATATATAAAGGGTCCGAGTTTAATTTCTGTAGTTGCGATTGGCACTGAATGGAAATGTTTGTAAACACATCTTAAAAGTTGAGATGTTGGTAAGCAAAGATGTTGAAGGAATTGAAGTATTACCAAATGTTTCAAATCCAATTCTCGAGTCACCTAGATCATTAGTTGACTTAAATGACACTATTCCATTGAACCCTTTATCATATCTCCATAGCCAAAAAGCTTCTAAAGATATAATGCTTTCTCCATGCATACATTCTTCTAATGATTTAGAGAATTTGTTAGATCCGGTTCATTTTGCCACTACAGGGTTGGAGCATTTAATGTCCGAGGATAACGAATTGGAAGTTCTTGCGTTAGAAAATAAACAATATGGGAGAGCTATATTAGATAACCCAGGCACAAGTTTGGAATGAGCATGTGCACTTAACAATGGCCTTAAGAGCTTATTCAACACTTTGAGCCAAGATTTTAAAACAAAGTATAAATACTGTATCTCCATCTAAGATCAATACACAGAGGCAACATAGTTTTTTGAGCCCAGTTAGTAAAAAGAAAAAGATGCATTAGTGAGTCACATTCAACCAAGGATATGCAACAATTCCAAAGGGTTGGACGAGCTCGTGCAAAAAATAAAACCATGGACAAGATAACAAATTTTTCTAGGAAAGAACAAATAAATGTGCATGAAATAGTAGGTCCAGTCAAACATCATGCGCCATGTAATACAGGTATTTCAATTTGATATTTTAATTTATTTTTCATGAGATTGCAAGTTATATTATCGACCCCATTATGAAATGTTCATGACATACATTATATTGTTGACTTGAATGTAACAATAATAGTATTTTATTCATTGTTTTCATAGTTAAGAAGTCCACATTTCACATGAGACCTCTTGATGTTCGACATTGTCGACTTCGATTATTTTCTGACGATATTGTTCAAGAAAACACAGGTATTTATATTAGAAATAGTGTAAACGCATGCGAGTTATAGAATTAATTGTTGTTTATGTAACATGTTATAGAACCAAAACATTGATAAAGGTTATTAAATGGTGTATGATGTTACTTCAAGGAAATGATCTAGTGAAAGAGGTGGACTCAAACATGCCAACAAGATCATTAATTCCGGATTTGAACTTATGAGGTATGTTGAATTGTGGATTAAGTTATAAAGTTCAAATCATTTAGTCTTGTTAATGAGTTATTTTAATTTACAATAGCTCATATATTTTTACAGTTTGTCACTGCTATGTTACTTTTAGGAAAAATTTAAAGTAGGGTTTTCACTTCTAATGTCATTGTGTAGTTGTTTGTTAAATCATAGTTAAATTGGAAAAGATAAACTTTTCTAGTTATGGATTTTATCTTTGATTTCATTTATTTGTTGCTTGTGACAGGGTTGTATTAGTTTCTATGTTAGCTTGGATTCCCACTTCCAAAAGAGACACAACTGAAGACTTCGATATGACAGAGAATAAATCTTGTGTTCACTTTATTGATGTGAAAAAAAATATGTTTTTCATTGCTCAAACTTATTTTGAATCTATTATCACTCATATTGTACAAAATGTTTCTATAAATAACGGTCAACAACTCGAGTTTAGATATATTTCAATGTTTATACACTTATATTTTTTGCACATTTAGATGTTTTTTCATTTACCCACTAGAAACAAAGTAAATAAAACAAACATACTAAAATCAATAATTGGTAAATATATGAATCAATAATTTTTTTTATAGTTATTGATATTGATATATTTTAAGATTACTTTATAAGTTCCAGCATTTTAAGTTAGTCATTGATGTTATTTATTTTAATATTAATCTATAAATTAGAAAATTCCAGTGAGGAGCCTTCCTACAGTTTTCAAGAGAGAGAGAAAGCTATCCATCTATCTGCGAGATCTAATACTGTTATTTGTTGACTTCGTTTATAAAGTTAATGTTTTTTTACGGATTTGGATCTAGTTTGCAACTTCATGTTCTATTTTGCAACTACATAATTTTAACATGTGCATTGCCAAAAAAGAAGAGGCTTTAACCATTAATTCTAATTTTACAATGTGCTATGGAAATATGGCTAATGCCTGGAAGGTGTGCCATAGTATTGTGTAACACTTATCTATTGTTTTGATATATAATTGCATTTTCAATGTTTTCTTTCATTGAATAAAATATATTATAATATTCAATGATTTATTATATGTTATTTATATTATTTACCCATATATAGTGATATTTGTAGCTTTGTATAGCAGTTTATAATATAAATAATTTGGCTACTGCAAAATAGGGAAAGAGGCAAGAAGTCCTCTAGTTGTGTGCCGAAATGGTGGAGAGAGGTCTCATCCCAGATCATTGCACTCATCAATGGTTTCTCTTCTAAATGTAAAATTTTTAAGGTTAATAGTTGTTGGATGAAATGTTGAACAAGCATTCACCAAATCTTATATAACTTCCCTTCTAAATAGAGAAGGATAAATGTGCATAAACTTTTATGCATGAACTATACATTTTGATTTTTACTTTAATATTTATCCACTGAATATTTAAAACAACACACCAAAACTATCATATAAATAGCTACATTTTTTATTCAAAGCATTCTTAAAGAATATTTTGTAGGATTTTATCTGCTTTTTTAGGTTATTATAATAATTTGATCAATAACAATTTGTTGGAACTATGTTGTGATGGTCATGAGAAAATAAAATCCACCAACAATGCTCATGGTTCCATAACTAGAGCTCATGGTTCCATGGACAGTGTTCATGGTTCCACCAGCAATGACCATGGTTCCACAAATAGAGCTCATGGTTCCACCAACAATGCTCATGGTTCCGCCAACAACGTTCGCGGTTCCACCAACAACGCTCATGGTTCCATAGCTAGAGCTCATGGTTCCACCAATAATGCTCATGGTTCCATTACTAGAACTCATGCTTCCACCAATAATGCTCATGGTTCCACCAATAATGATCATGGTTCCATAAATAGAGCTCATGGTTTCACCACCAATGCTCATGTTCCAGCAATAATGATCATGGTTCCATAAATAGAGCTCATGGTTCCACCAACAATGCTCATGGTTCCGCCAACAACGCTCATAGTTCCACTAACAACGCTCATGGTTTCATAGCTAGAGCTCATGGTTCCACCAATAATGCTCATGGTTCCACCAACAACTCTCATGGTTCCACCGACAACGCTCACGGTTCCACCAACAACACTCATGGTTCCATAGCTAGAGCTCATGGTTCCACCAATAATGCTCATGGTTCCACCAACAATGCTCATGGTTCCATAACTAGAGCTCATGGTTCCACCAACAATGCTCATGGTTTCGCAAACAACGCTCACAGTTCCACCAACAACGCTCATGGTTCCATAGCTAGAGCTCATGGTTCCACCAATAATACTCATGGTTCCGCCAACAACTCTCATGGTTCCACCAACAACGCCTAATTGAAAGAAATACCTGCAAATAGAAATCTCCCGACCTACATGTTGGAGGGGCCCTCCCCAACCCGTACTCAGGAGAGAATAAAACTTAGAAACACTGGCTGGAATTAATCATCAATCTCTTATTAAAATATAAAATCCATGCCAAAACAAAGGTCTGTAGTTTGTAGTATCGATAGGGCAAAAACGTTAAAACAATGTTTTTCTCAAAATAACAACAGGGGCCTCTCGCTACCTGAGAGGTCCATATTTATATGTTTTTAATGAGGATCCTAATTGATTGTCAAAATGCCGATTCTTCTTGAAAGTGGGAGTGCGTCCTCTATAAATCAGGAAACAAGGCACCAAGCTTGGTGATCCTTTAGTCTTCTACACGTCCATCCTTTAATGACCCTAAACCTGCTCAATCACGCTTGGTTTCCATATAATTTGTTTATTTGATACGCATTCGAACATACAAGAATAATCATAAAAACAATTTCATTAAATAATTAAAGTAAAACACTTTTCCCACAATTGAGTGTGTTTCTTCGCCATTGCTTGAGCTAGACTGTGGAAAAAAGGTTATCAAATACCTGAAAATTGGACCCATCAGAACCGTGAAGAATGTAGGTGGAACAATGTAAAATGCATACAACACCATGTGTAATTAAGGAACCTTGAATAACGTTGGTGGAACCAAGAATACCATAAGCATTTATTGGTGGATCGTGACAAACCATGAACATTGTGGTGGAACCATGAGCTCTATTTATGGAACCATGAGCATTGTTGGTGGAACCATGAGCATTGGTCGTGGAACCATGAGCAATGGTTTCTAGGTGGTGGAACCATGAGCATTGAAAAGGTTTAAGAATTTTATTGTTTAGAATCAATTATGCTTTTGTTAAAACCGTAATTATGAATGGATATAATTGTTGTTTTTAATGTAGAAATGGGTTCACCAATATCTAAGACTCTTATTATACTAGCAATTGCCCCAGAAGGTGCAAAGGAACATCTAAAGGACAAAAGAAATTGAAAGTAAAGAAGATATGATGAAGTGAAAAAGAGAGCAGTAGCATAAATAGATGTCATGAATAGCTTCTTCCTCATCATAAAAATGTAGCTTTTCATTTCCTAAAGCATCACAAAAGCACTAAAGAAAAAGGTAAAATTTAAGTGTGTTTGAAAATTTTGTAGAAATGCAGAAACTTGCACCCACAACTTGCTTCTTGTTGCTTGAGTCGTTCATGGAAATGGTTCCTTAATGTGTATATAATAGTATATAGACTAGTATATGTAAACATTAGTAGTGTGGTGTCAGTAGGGGTGTAGGTGCGGGGTGGGGGGGGTCAGTAGGGGTGATAGAGTGAAGGTGGGGTATGAAAAACAAAGAGATAGAGTCGGGGGAGGATTATGAGAGATAGAAATAAAAGGGTGTAGGGGGTTAATGGCGAGAGAGAGAGAGAGAGAGACAGAGAGAGACAGAGAGAGAGAGAGAGATTGGAGGTTAGGGGTTTAAGAAGACTGATTAATGCTAACCTCCTACACCCTTTTATTTATATCTCTCCTAATATTTGGAATTGTTGGCCTCATTGGCTTCTGTACACTTTAAACCAATCCCAAGGATTCACATATACACATGACGAGGATAGACGATAGATGAAGAAACTTTTAACAATCAAAACTTTAGAGCCAAATCGATATAATAGACTATTAATTCATTGTATAATCGATTCCAGGGTTAAACCCCTTTTTATATAGATTATGATAAAACAAACCTAAAAATGATTTCTTATCAACATAGAACTATTGGCATCATATCCATTATAATATTTTACTTACAGAGTAACACGAACTACAGTTAGGGTATAACCCAAATAATCTTTAATACTAATTTCTCCTCAATCCCTTACTAAGATTAGTTTACTCATCAAGCTGTGCGATTTTACTATTAACTCAGGCGTTGCCCGGTTTCTGACTTAATAAGTTAATCCTTCAATTCACAAACACAAATCGAAATCAATCTATTACAAGACAGAGTTTTATAAATATGGATTATTACATTAAAATGTCACGATCAAATCCCCTTATTACAAAAATAATATAGTCTATTATATACATTGATAGAGCCATTGTTGGCTTAAAATTTTCATTAAAACAAATTTATGAAGCCAACATCAAAACAGAACTACTGTCGCCAGAAGTTTAAGGGGAGGTCGAAATAAAACAATGCCTCTAAAACCCTGATAGATTAAACCATTTCTTCTCCAACTAAAATATTTCAAACAGAGTTTTAAAACCCTTATAAAAGCTGGAAGTTACATATGGTATTGATCGAATCCCGTAACCTTACACATATCCATATTTAGCGCAATGCCCAGTTCTTTTAAAAGAAAAGCAAAATTCAAAACTCTACAAGTTGAGAAATAAACATGTAAACACACAGATACAAGATTAAAAAAATATGTTTTCCATATAGAATTAAAATGCTTGGACGAGAAACCCTTCTAATATATTCATGCCCAAAATCAAAACAATACAACAATGTTGTTCCAAAGTTTTCAAAGACAGAGAACAACTTTAAAAAACAACCAACACTGATAGCAATAATATTATAACGTTGTACAGTCAAGAATGGGGCCAACTCTTCACATTTCTTGCTTGGAAAAACATAAACTTAAACTAGAACCATGTTAAATCATACAACGACGCTCAGGGTGGTTCCAAGTAGGCCCAAGGCTTACCGATACTGCTTAAACCCTGGAGCCTTCCACCTTCTTCTTCTCAAGGTTTTAATGCAACTAGGAACTCCATGGTACCACCAGTGTCCTGGAAAGCTTGCACAAAACACAAAAACGTGTTAGTATTGTTCCAGATTGAAATATAAATCGAAATGCATTTCAATAGCAGTAAGATTTCTTACCTCAAAGTTGGTTGTACACTATCTTGGAGCTTTCCTCCAGCAACCACGTTGCCAAATAACCATCTCCGCATAGAATTACTCACAGACAGAAAAGCCGAGAGCTCGACCCTCTCAAAACACAAATGAATAAAATAAATTCCAATTTGGTCGAAGTGATAGAATGGGTTAGGGTTTAGCCACATCGTAGCGCCCAAACCCCCAAATCATTTCACGTGGCCTCATAAATGACATGCAGTTGTCTTCCACTCAAATTGAAATCTTACAACCCTTTCTCTATAGTTTTGATCTCCATTTTAACGTTTGATTGTTATTTCTTCAAAGTCATAACTAGAATGCTATTAACCTATAGTTGGTTCATCCCTTAGAACCTTGGATCAACACCTTCGTTCGCTCATGCTAGCACAACCATATTCCTATAGTATGAAGCTATGATCTAACTTGGAATTTTTACATTAATCATGCTATCATTTTTAAGTATTTAAGCTTCAACCCAAATCTAGTTAGGGTAACTTGCAAACTCTAGCAAAATATTTTAATCCTCAATCTTTTACAATTAGGGACCTTACCTGGAAAACAAGAACAGGATTTTACATCATGCATTAGATTGCGAAAGTTAAGTAAGCCCAAGACCTCTCTGAAAGTACACCCTTCATCAAGAAGAACATTTTTAAGCTTAACAACTTTAATAACGACAAAAGATAGACAATATCTTAAAGATGCATGATGTTTATAACTAGCAATTGAAGATGACGTAATTACAGTAAGAGATCAACCGTTACATAATCCATGTTAAAAGTACGTAAGAAATAATAAACGACAAATTAAAGATCAACATCGATGCAAGTAATCAATTATTATATTCAATACAGTAAAAGAGAATCCATTATCATTATCAATGCCTTTAGGATATATAATAATCAAATGTCATTTTTTGTAAATAATCGAGTATCGTCATTGAATATAAAACACAGTTAAGCTGTTAACAAATTAAGAAGTAATTCTTAAGTATAGGGTGTGTGCAAGAAGATGAGGGTCACTTTAGATGCAATGCTACTTTTTTCAAATCTCGTTCCTGATATCTAAAACATAACGCGTTTCTGATATTTACCACCTGCCATGGTAAGACCCGAGCCTAACATGTCATTGGACATGTAGGCTAGGTAACAATAACGCGTACGCGTTATGTAGTTAAAAAACGCGTACGCGTTATGTATTTACAAATCGCGTACGCGATATGTAAAACTAAAAATGAATTTAAAAACACAGTCGGCCGATTGCCGACCACCCGCGACACTCACGCATCAGAAACGCGAATAGAGGCGAAATTGACCCTGGACGAGGACGCTTTGTGGCCCACTCAACTATCCGTGTTGCTCGATTTAGCTGGAGGGGAGACAAATTCACCGGTGCATTCTCATTTAGTCAGGTAATTTATTCACCCAAATCATTTTTTTGTGATTTTTTAATCCAAATTACTATTTTTTTATTGTTTAACCTAGTTTTGTAATATTGATCAAATTGGGAATAACCCAATTTGTAATTAAATTCACACCTCAAAATGAAACCCTTTTCAAAAAACTCAAAACTTCATAATCAAACCAAAAATTGAAAAAATTAAAACTCCCCCCTTTCTACAATGTATTCATCTAAGTCACCCGACACGAGGACACGGGACACGAGTGTCCCCACCAGGCTTCAAATTTGAAGCCTGCAGGCCACTTCAAATTTTACCCACACGTCATAGAAGGCCACTTCAAATTTTACCATGCAAAAAAAATTTAATTTCATGGTAAGCCCTTCAATAATTAAATTAACCACTACTGTTTAAAATTGCAACAGAAGGGTAGCTTCAAATTTCACCCATCAACAATTTTTAGTGGGAAATTGGGAATGTGGCTACTAGCTAGGTGACTTGGGAGTGGGACTCGCTTACTCTCCAATATCCACGTGTTCGATCATCCATGGATCATGGACCATTGGGCCTCTAATAATATCATTGAGCAACTTACGTGGACGGGCTTACACTGAGTAGCCCATGGCTTGAACGCTTCGAAGTTCTCGTGTTTGTAGCGAGCGCTTACGTGTTTAACACATTTAATGGCATCAACAAAATTATTAAACCTGGAAGGTGGCTCATACGTGTTGTTGCTAGCGGGCTTACCAAGTTACAAGTTATCACATACCAATTCGTGAATGCTGACTCCGTGAGTTAATTGAGTATTCAATGTATAATATATTATGTTAATATGCCCCCGCGAATTTGGCATTTCAGACAAAATCCACAATCCATAAACTTCTTGTAATGTTGCAGGTTGTTGCTCCTGCCCGTGGCCCCTACCTATAGACCTGTGTTTTCTTTGTTGTATCAAGTTAATTCTACCATCTACGGCTCCCAGCCTCACACCCTGTGTTTTCTTTGTTGTATCAAGTCAATCCTGCAGCTCCCAAGTTCCACCTTTTGTTTTCTTTGTTGTATCAAGTCAATGCTGGAATTCCATGCTTCCATGGCTCCGACCATATTGCATGAATAGAAACAAGCTTTTTCTTATACCCCTATTCCACTGTGGTTGAGCTACTTCCAAGTTCCACCTACCCTATCTCCTCCAGTCCTCCAGGATAGTTTGCGGAGCGAAGCTGGCAATGCCAGCCTGCCATAAACATATTTAAAGAAATTCGTTTTCTTTGAGGAGCTCAACTTCAAGGCTGACTAGATTTTTGACATCCTATGAATTTACAGGTCTGCTATATCCACTGAAAAATAAAGCCTCTCAACTTTACTACGTTAGTAAACATTGAAATTTTGATGTACTATTACATTTTCAAATGAAAAGAATAACTTATTATTAATAAAAAAATCAAATCATATTAATATATTAATGAATTTGAATTTAGCTTCCCAATTATATTAAAATAAATTATACATTTTAAATGATCCACAACCAAATATTATACTGAGAAGGAAATGGAAAAAAAGGAATTTCCTCAACACAACATGCTATTTCCTTATGATGATGCTTTTACGTTTATGATTACCAACCTTGGAATTAGGTTTGGTTATCCGAAGGTGTAATATCTTCTAAGCTAAGTCAATAGGTAGGGATGTTGGTATTGATATAATTATGACAAAGTTTTATAAAGGATTAGGAACAATTCCGTTGGCTTGTAGATGACATATTTATGGATAAAAAGCTTGTTGTTATGAGATAATGACATCATGCATCAAAAACATGTCCCATACAATCTAATGTTAATGGGCGCTCTACATAGAAATTGGAATGTCAACATTTGTGAGTACAATAAATATGTGGATGATTTTGGCCTACTACAACTTTAATATATTGAGTGGATTGATAACCTTCACAATTATATAAGAGATTGTAGCTATGACTAGGAGGAGAGTTAACAATGCAACAAAATCAAGTAATCGAATTTTGTGCATAAAATGAACATAAGACTCCCACCAAATTTCACTGAATCTACGTCTTAACAAAAGAACTCATCGTTTCACGGGATTCCACCCCATCAATCCTTTTAACAGTAATGGCCATAACAGATGCTACAACCCTAGCGCGAGAAAAATCAATCGAGCTACGCATGACAATACTTGAAACCAGACTTTTTGAACTCCCTATTACGTCATAGGAATCAATACTACTTTCTCCACAACATGTGGCACCCTCAATATCTTCCATCACCGCAATTTACATTTGATAAAAAACTTGTTCCCAAATAGTAATTACCCCATTCTTTGCTCTAAAAAGGCCTCGGTTAACCTAGAATCCAATCCATACAACATGAACACATCCATATATACACATAGAATAAATATTAATAAATTTCTCATAGCCCTTCAATAGTGTTCAATATCTCATAGCCCTTCATAGTGAAATGGGACCCCACCCTTCAAATTTGATCCCTGGTCCCCACTAGACACGGTGACCCCCGGAATTATGACACGTAGGACACGGTGACCCCCGGAATTAATATATTTTTAAAATATATTAAAATTTAAAAATATAGACATATAGATCATCCAATAAAATTTAACATTTACAATTACAAATATTCAATAGAAATTACATTTACAATTACAAATATGAAATATTCAATAGAAATTAGATCATTCACAAATCACAACACATTTGTCATTCACAATCACAAAACACAATGAGACATTGAGACACATAGATGCAAACTCATCACTGCCTTGATCCTCCTCCTCCATGCCTGAATCAACAAACTCATCACTGCCTTGATCCTCCTCCTCCTCCTCTCTGCCAATCTGACTAACTTACTTTTTAATTGTCAAATGTTTAATTTTAAGTTTTAAATGTATGTAAGTAAATGCCATTAAATTGCTTATGTGAGTTTGATTTAATACATGTTCAATTTTGAAGAGACGTCATTATATACCATGTATATGTTTCTAATGATTTTCGTATTAATGTCTTTATTGCAGTTGCGGCTATGGATGACAATGCCGAAATATTGATTGAGCTTGCCCAATTGAGGGGCATAAGTGAAGCTTTTAGTGGTGGCGACAGGATTCGCCGTTCACTTGCATCAACCTTGGATGCAATTGTGGACACAATTTCACAATCTACGAATGTCCTATATGATATTGCATCTTACAGAGAAAGAAAAAGACAACAATATGCTGATGGACTAGATTACAATGCAGTAAAAAAGTTGAAAATATCCAAAGAGGTTATATTTGCATTGTTTAGGGACCCTCGGACGGGGGAAATCCCTAATGCAAGCAAGCCGCATATCTCCATTGAGTGGTGCACGTTTCAACCATTTGTTGATAACTGGATGGACAGATGGTACATGGTTTTTGATATGCCACCACACAACAACAGGGAAATTCCCTTATATTTCCTTCGAAAGATGTATGCAGAGTTCGTGTTGCATAAACACGTTAACTATTTTGACATCTTACAGTTCCAGGGGATCGGTGGGGGGATGCCCCAAAACCGACCCAATGCCAGGCTTCGAGACCAGGATCGCCCTATCCCTGCACCTCGCAGGCAGTTGCCTGGGCCAGATGTCCCACCAGCACATCTCATTATTCCGCAGACACGGGATGCATTTTTGAGTTTGGCACGGACGGTTGTTCGCCATGGCAGGATGGTTCAACATATGGGTGAGGAAGGGACATCTGTCCCTGGTGTGGTACATACACCAGCTCGTCACCATGCAGGACCATCAGCTAGTGCAGGACCATCTAGACCATCCACTAGTGCAGGACCATCAGGACCGTCCACTAGTGCAGGACCATCAGCTATTCCCCATCCTAGTACTGATCCTCACGAGTGCACGTCATGTGGTCGTCCCTGCTATGGTATTGCATCAGATGTTGCCTTTAGTGGCTTTTTGAGAGAGGTATCTTGATGGTTAATTGTAATAAATTCTTCATTTATTTTCGTCTTTGTACACATATATATAGTTTGAGCTAATATATTAATTTTGTGAACTTGCAGTTGATGATGATTACCGGCAGTGACGCCCCAGAGCCGGATGTTCTAGACTCGACAGGGGGGCATGATGCTACCCATTCGGCAGGCCCATCTTATATACCACCTATTGTCGTATCTCACACCGAGGTAAACATTTTAAAATTTCAGTTTTTTAATACTTGTTAATTTGTTAATTTCCACATACTTTACATTTTAGTTCATTAATGCTATATACGGTCTAATATTTACAATTATTAAACTTGCAGATGGCAGATCCTTCACAGGGGCAAGGTAATGTGGAGGTAGTGCCCATGGTCATACCGTCCCCTGAAACATCTAGGCTCCAGGTAAACAATTAAAAATGACATTTTTTAAATACATGTTTGTTTGTTGAATCATGCATGTCTAACTACATGAACACTTGCTGACTGTAGGCACCATCCGACACATCTGGCCCATTGCCTGGATTTGCATCTCCCTCCAGGCCATTCGTGAACAAGGGTCGTGTGTATGTGAGGCGTTCTACTCCGAGAAAGACTCCAGCTGCCCACGACCATGGGCTTACTCACACCACGGTAATGTATATCCTTCGATGATATTTGTTGTTTAACTTGAAATCCAGTGCATAAATCGTTTTTGTTAATGTTTGAATTGCATGTTTACTGCAACAGGAACCCGAGTTGTCTGCTGAGAACCTTGCATCGATGGTTGATGCAGCAGTTAGTGCCGCATCTGCAGTGGCGACTGATCACACACAGGTATGTAACTATTTCAACATTATCTTTACATAGTTTATTATTGTTGGACCTATTGTTTATTCATGCATTTCTAACTATTTCAACATTTTTTCATTATAGCCACCACCAGCAGGAGCAGTGCCTGGCCCCCCTGGTTCAACCATCCTGGATGTTCAACCGACGGCTCCATCTGCTACACAAGCAACACAATCTCCTTTGTCAGTTGAGGTGAGATGTCCTTCAGTGACCAAGTGTTTCATGCACTTTCCATGCACCAGTTGATAATTGTTGAGATAATGTATTAGTGTACATAGTTAGTTGAATTTAACAATTGATATTTAATTTGCAGGATCCAGGGATGCACATTGATCCTATGGATGTGCCTAGAGGATCAACGTCGGGAAAGAACAAGAGAAAGCTTGAGTTTTGATAGTTTTGGATAGTTTTGGACACATGTGCTTTTGGATACTTTTGTATATATATGTACTTTTCGATACATTTAGTTTTGGAGACATGTACATTGACTTTATTGTGCATGTACTTTTGGAGACATGTACATTGACTTCATTGGATACATGTACTTTTCGATACTTTTGGATATACATGTACTTTTGGAGACATGCACTTTTGGAGACTTTTGGATATACATGTACTTTTGGAGACATGCACTTTTGGATATATATGTACTTTTGGATACATGTACTTGTGTCATTCTAATGTGTTGATTTGTGTGGATTATCTATTACTCATGAATGCACTATGTCAAAAGAACAAACTATTATATTCAAAGGTTTCAACGAATTCACTACATGCATGCACTAATTGGTATCTAATTAAAATTTGTGATTTTGGATGATCATTACAAGTTATGTCAAAGTTCTTGCTCGTGTAATTTAATCAAACTAAATGCAATACAATGTTTTCAAGGTTTCAACGAACTCACTCATGCACACCCATTGCCATCAACTACCAATGAAAGTCTAACATTATGAGGTTCTTCTTAAAAAATGGGTAATATTTCCTTGATGATCGTAAATTGAGAACCATTTGTAGCCACTCATATAATACCATCTTCACTTATCTTTGTACATGATAATCCATATAATGTGCTATGTTTTTTAACCTAAACAATCATCAAAAACCTAGAATTATAGGGATATGACAAAGAACCTTATGGGGCACCTTATATATTAACCTTGTGTATACATTAGGATCTTTGTCATACCATTGTTTGAAATGTCATTCAATACCTTCAATTTTATCAACATCAAATTAGTAGACAAAGTGACCCATCTTTGATCTCTTGTATAGGCCTTTGTGTGCCTTATCAATAAGATGTACATCATGAATATTATCATAGGTCTCATACATAGGTGCATCCTCATCCATGCAAACAAAGGTGTCATGGATCAACCTATTATCCCTTTATTCTCAATAATATTAGTATCATTATCTTCCATAGGATCAAATTCAACTCCATCACCCCCATTATTACTACTCTAAATTACAGCCTTAGGAGTTTTGATCATGTGTTTTTGTCTCTTTAGGAGTTTTGAAATATTATACTCTTTTAAAAATAATATGGAAGTTCAAATATTTAAAAGTGGCTTAAATTATAAAATGGGCGGAAATTCACCAAGTGTCCCTGAACGGCATTTTCATGCGACTTGCAACTCGACATAACTCGGAAACCGGACGTCGGACCGACGAACCGTCGACTCCGTTGGTCTCCTGGCGTGTGATTACCTCTAGGGGGCCCTCTCCCTCGTCTTTCCATGGCCCAGTGGCTTCATTGTGCATTCATTTCGTAAACTAGGGTTTTGCTCAGTTTAATTGCATGCAATCTCGCATTGGTGGGTCAACTCTGCAAAAACCTCCCCCGAGCCAGTGTTGGCAGTGTTCCCACATCGGCATTGCCCACACACACTTGCGGGAGCCAACGGCATGCAATCTTCTTGCTCCGTTTGCTTTTTGGCTCCCGGACGGAAATTCACCAAGTGTCCCTGAACGGCATTTTCATGCGACTTGCAACTCGACATAACTCGGAAACCGGACGTCGGACCGACGAACCGTCGACTCCGTTGGTCTCCTGGCGTGCGATTACCTCTAGGGGGCCCTCTCCCTCGTCTCCCCATGGCCCAGTGGCTTCATTGTGCATTCATTTCGTAAACTAGGGTTTTGCTGAGTGTGGGAGTGTGCAATTTTTGCACACAGGGGTCAACTTTGGAAAATCATCCACCGGGCAAGTATGGCTAGTGTTCCTAGCCCGAACCTATCTAGACACACCTGCAGGACTCCCCGGAACCCGGTTTTGTTGCATGGTTGGAGTTCTATGCCCCCGGTAGGTATCCAGCAGGTGTCCCTGAAGGCCTTCTGGTAGTGAGACGGGACGAGCCATAGAATGAAGACCGTGGCTCGGATCGACGAACCGTCGACTCTGTTGGATTCAGCACACCGGGATAGTGCCATGAATGCCCCTCCCCTCCTACCCGGTGGCCCATGTGTCACCTTGCAGGTCCATCTTGGAAACTAGGGTTTTGCTCAATGTGGGAGTGTGCAATTTTTGCACACGGGGGTCAACTTTGGAAAATCATCCACCGGGCAAGTATGGCTAGTGTTCCTAGCCCGAACCTGTCTAGACACACCTGCAGGTCTCCCCGGAACCCGGTTTTGTTGCATGGTTGGAGTTCTATGCCCCCGGTAGGTATCCAGCAGGTGTCCCTGAAGGCCTTCTGGTAGTGAGACGGGACGAGCCATAGAATGAAGACCGTGGCTCGGATCGACGAACCGTCGACTCCGTTGGATTCAGCACACCGGGATAGTGCCAGGGGTGCCCCTCCCATCCTACCCGGTGGTCCATGTGTCACCTTGCAGGTCCATCTTTGAAACTAGGGTTTTGCTCAGTGTGGGAGTGTGCAATTTTTGCACACGGGGGTCAACTTTGGAAAATCATCCACCGGGCGGGTATGGCTAGTGTTCCTAGCCCGAACCTGCCTAGACACTTTGGAAACTAGGGTTTTGCAGGTCCATGATGATGATGAAGATGTTGATGATGATGGCTTGGTCTAAGGTGGTGCTCTCAACTAGCTAATTCATTATGAAATATTTAACAAGACATGAATTAAATTTAATATAAGTGTATTGTTTAATATAGTGAGCATGAATTGAATTAATTTTGTTGGGTGAAGCCAATAACCAACATGATGAACATAATATAATTTTAGGGTTTACTGATCATATGTAAAAAATGGATTAAAAAACACAATTATTATAATTTTAGTTTAATGTTTATCCACTTTAATCCATATATTTTTTTGTTTTGACTATGAATACACAATAATTATTATATATATATGTGTGTGTTTTTGTGTGGATAACTTAGAGATGTATAATAAAAATGGGTAAAAGGTGGTTGTCACTAGAGACTTTCATAGTTGTATAGTGAAAATGTAATAGCTATTAAAATTTGGATTAGAAAATTATTAAAGAAAATAAATTCTATAGAAATGGGTAAAAGGTGGTTGTCGCTAGATTAAGAGAGACTTTCATAGTTGTATAGTGTACAATTGTCTAGTGGTTATGGCAGTGATGTGTAAAATCTTATGATCACATGAAAGAGATCACAAATAGGTTCATAAAACTAAGAACAACAATACTTTGAGCAATTTTTCAAAGGAAACTAGAATAGAGCCAGTAAAAAGAAAAAAATACTAAAAACTTGATTTCATACTAAAATGAATGAAAAATGGTTTTACATAAAGAAATTTGAATTACTCAAGGAACCAATTCAATTGTCTAGTGATTCATAAGGATTTAGTTGGGCTTAACATAGAGCTTAAATGCCCTTAAAGTTAGCTAAGCAACCTCTCAAACATGATTAATATATGGTTTACTGATCATATGAACATAATATAATTTTAATCCATCTCTTGTAAATTTGGCATATCAAGAACGCAAAATTGACATATTCATATGAAACATACATGTGAAAATTGAGCATATATCAATATTCAATTACAAATAGTGAAAATAGTATAGTATTAAAAGTATGTAACGTACCTCATCATGCTAGATCCCACCTATTATCATACAACCAAGCCCTCCGGATCATCTCTTATACTGATGGTCTCCATTAGTCTCTCGTGCTCTGTATCCGGTAAGAAGTAGCGTACCTTCGATGTATTTCGACTAGGCATTGTTCGTACCTGAAGGTTTGTGCCAATGATTAAGTTGGTAAAGTGATATACACTTGCACCTGGTTTGTAATCCCTGTAAACATATCCACCCTTCTTTCTTCCATTGTTGTCCCGTGTCAAGTATTCACCTTTAACAACCATAGACCCAGTTGGAAAGTGGTTGTTTTCATCGTCAGTCATGGACACAATGAGGGTTTGCTTTCCATCTATACAGCGTGCCAACCAGTATTCATCACCCCATTCAGTATCTTTTGAGGCAACCACTGCGTATATGTGCCCTGCATTATATGATTGTAGGTATATGATCAAAATATTTTTAGTGCGATACAAGGCCATTAATGTGCATTTGAAGACTACGTAAACAAACAAAAAATGTTAAGGAAATGCATCATACCGGGTTGTACAAGGTCTGAGACATGATCAAAATCTGTAGAAATAGATGATTGGTCTTCTTCCAACGGAGTTAACTCAACAATTGCACGCTGATCAAGTGGAAGTGATATGCGATCCCATCCATCAACCCAATCCAATGATTCACACCCATCCCAGTCACCATCACAACAAGGCGGGCAAAAACAAGCAAGTTTTCTGGTCCAAATTTCAAATACTGGGTTATCAGAGCTTCGAACCGAATGAAAGCCACGAGTCCCAGGCACAGTCTTGCATTCCCATGCATGTGAACGATCTATGTCTACCACCTCCCAAAAAAATCTCTCCACATGTCTCTTTCTTGTGGATTCTACTCGCATAGTTGATTCCTCTCCCATTACTGACGTGCACCACCTGACTATAGATTGAGCATTTAGAATAGTAGATTATGTAGATACTTTCAATTCCTCTCTTCGTAGGGCTGTTTTGACACATGCTCCGGCTCCATCATGCTCTCCTTTACCATGCCCAGTCTCAAAATAGTTCCACATATGTGGCACTTTGTAGTTTTTATGCAATGAACACAACCACTGAAATATGCGTGCATTTTTTAACTGACCAGCACACCCATCAGACCAAATCCAGTGTCGGTCCATCTGTATGTTCCTTCCCTTCAAGTGATCATAGAACATGATGAAGCAATGACGTACATAGTGGAAGTCGTGGCACCTATCATCACTTATGTAGAAGTGATATTCCTTCAGAATTTCTCTTTGCTCTTCAGTGCTATTTGGGCCATGCCTGTATGTGATATGGACCATCAAGGAAACCTGCTCAGAGTGATAATACTGACTTTGGATCTCATTTTGAGGTTGCAGAGTGTAGTTCTCGGCAAAATCAACAACTGAAAGTATAGTACCAAGGGGAAATGTATCTCTGCATATTGTAAACTTCTCATCCTGCCATCGTGCCACGTGGACATGCTGAACATATTGATGTGTCTTTTCAATAAATTCCTTGATGAAGTCACTAACTTGTACCTGGTGACACAAAATGATCTCAATGTCAGTTTTTTGTTGTAAGTAAGGATCGAAATGTAACCGTTACAACATAATTTTATAGATATAAATGCATACCTGAGATGTCACCAATTGTATTTTTTTGCTTTCTTTCCCTGGGACTATTTCATAGTTGATATATTTGAAACTTTTCATGTCTGTAACCATTTTCCCAAATTCACTGTCTCCATTCTCGTGCATACATTGGCTCAATAATGCCATTCCAGCACAGTTGGAGCATGTTCCATCCAAACAAGATTTTGGATAGTATGTTTGCCCCTCCGGCCTATTGCACATGATGCTATGAATGAATTCTCTTGATGAAGTCGGTGGTATTGTCATGGAGCAATCCTGCACAATGTTAGTATGCAACACACGACGAATGTACAAAAATGTTTCATAGTAATATTCATATTCTACATGGTATCTACAACAACAAGTGTTACGAAGAGTATTTATTCTAACATACCATGGCTTACATTTCTCAAAAGATCTTTGCCCCAAGTTCAATTGTCTATGCTCAATCTTAAATTTTTCGTAAAGCTCTGTCTGTGTTATATCAAGAAGATGCTTAGTATGTGGCTCACGATCCTTTGAACCCCTTCTTAGTTTTAGTACATCCTTTCGGTTTGAAGAAGGCCTTGTGTGATCATGCCAAAAACTATGCACTAGTCCCTTTACTGCATCAACTAGCTTCATGTCACGACGTGGCAACCGACCAACAAAGGCCCAAAAATCTGTCTGATCGGTTGTGTCAAGATGTTCTCTTCTAATAGAATACCTACGGAGGGTTTTTACATTCAAATTAACTAGTTTGGATGTAGGCCTGAGAATACGAAGGGCCCTGGTGTTCTTATCTGCAATTGATTGTGACAACACACGACGAGCAGCATTGCGGTCCTTTGAACGTGTGTTCTTACCAATTTTACCAAATGCATCTACTAGGCTTTTAACTATATGAGAACTTGGTTCAGAATTCTTTATCATCTTTATCCCTAACTTTTTCCTAACAACATTCATGCTCCTAGATTTTAACAATGATAAAAATAATCTACATTTATCTCCATCACATTTAGAAACAAAATATTTATCAAGTATCTGTTGAGTTTGATAAGCAATACTACGTTTAGATAGCGTACCTTCAATGGAATTCATAAGTCTTTCATCAACTTGTATACGCTTCGGAGTTCTTCGACGTGTGCTTGCTAATGGAGGTAAGGGGGTTGGAATTGTACCATGTAGCGCATCACCAAGACGCTCTGGCGTTTCAGTAGTAGCTTGGTGTCCTTCATTCTCTTCCTGGTAGTTGGATGGTGGAAGTCCAACATCCTCATCCATGGTCTGTGGAAGTCCAACATCCCCTTGTGGAAGTCCAACATCCTCATCGATGGTGTGGATAACATTCTCTTCTTCAACAGTAGGCAAAATGTCCAACGCCTCTCTGACTTCATCGCTTGTATAACCACATCCGGATAGCAAATTGTGTGTTTCTTCGTGAGCTTCATCTTGAGATGGTAACTTATCACTTTGACTTGAAGTGGGAATTGAAACATCCCCTAATGAGCACCTACGTTTTGCTTCTTGATTACTTCCATGGGGTGCTTGTTCAACAACTATTGTGGAAATTGAAGGTCCCTCTTGTCGTGGATTAATAGGATGAACCATGGTATCCTCTACAATTGGATTTGGATTAGTTTCCAAAGAAAGCCTCCGATTCATCATGTATATTCTTTTCTTTTCTTTCTCTTCTTCAATGACTTCTTGAGGTCTCTTCTTCCTTGTTGATTTGTTTACTCGGTTACGTGCATTCCCCATCACCACAATGATCAATTCAATATAGTTTGTTTTTGTTGCTCCTCAATTACAAGCTCTTCAATAATAAGCAAATGGAAGTTCTTCCTTGTTGGTCTTGAAGCTTGATATCTTACCTTGTGTGCTCCTCAAATATAGGCAAAATGAATCTTTCAAAGGCCTTATCTTTGGTGTTCTTCAATTGGAGATTCTTCAAGCTTGCTAATTATTTTCTTCAAATATGGCCATATAACCCAACACCACAGTGAGCAACCATGAAAGATGTCCTCAATGCTGCACCTGCATAAAAAAAAATGATGGAGTTGGTGTAGAATGTGAAAATTTTCAGACGCGGGCTCGTGCTGTTCGAAAAATCGTGGGATTGTTGCTTTCGTTCGGACAGAGTGAAGTTGCTCTCGGACAGCAACAGTCCATTATTTCTGGAGTTCCAAAACGCGTACGCGTTATATAAATATAAAACGCGTGCGCGATATGTAGTGAACAAACGCGAACACGATATAGTCAAGCACAATAAATAGGTTAGGTGCACGGCTAGGGCAACGAACAAAATCAAAGAAAACTAATAATTTATATGATTGCATACAAAACAAATATTTTGTATGGTTTAATACCCCCTAGCTCTCTCCCAATAATCCCTAGATACCCCCTATCTCTTTCTAAATATCTGTCCCTCATTCTCCCTACATGTTTCTTTCATGTTTCTTTCTCTCCCTTCAGCCATGTCTCTACCACCCCACTCTCCATCTCTCCACCTTCTCTTTATCTTCGTCATTATCCCTCCCTATAGCACTCTCTCCCTTATTCTCCCTTAATCACTAACCCTCTTTGCCTTTATCCCTCCCCCCTGCCCTCTCTGTCTTACCTTGTTCCTAGAGCCCCTCCCCCATAAAGGCCTTTAGACCCTCTTCTAAATATTAATCCCTAAGTGCATAAGTGCACAAGATGATGAGGAGGAGGAGGGTGATGACAATGAAGATGATCATGATGTAGATGAAGATGATAAAGATGATGAGGAGGAGGAGGGTGATGACAATGAAGATGATCATGATGCAGATGAAGATGATAAAGATGATAATGTTGATGAAGATGATGGTGATGATGATGAAGATGTTGATGATGATGGTGATGAAGATGTTGATGATGATGGTGATGATGATGGTGATGAAGATGATGGTGACATGATGGAGATGTTGATCTGATGAGGAAGATGATGATGATGATGGTGATGATGGTGATGATGATGAAGATGTTGATGAGGACGATGATGGAGATGAAGATGATGATGATGAAGAAGATGATGATGATGGAGATGTTGTGTTGATGGGGAACCTAGAGATGACAATGATGATGAAGATGGTGATGGTGATGGTGATGGTGATGGTGATGACGATGAAGATTTTGATGATGATGCTGATGGCGATGATGATGAAGATGTTGACGATGATGGTGATGGTGATGTTGAGATGATGATCATGATGATGTTCAGAAGATCATGATGGTGATGATGGTGATGATGATGGAGAAAATGACAATGATGGATATGTTGATGAGGAACCTGCAGATGCCAATGATGATGATGATGGAGATGTTGATGAGGAACCTACAGATGCCAATGATGATGGTGATGACGATGAAGATGTTGATGATGATGGTGCTGGTAATGATGATGATGATGATGATGACGAAGATGATGGTGACATGATGGAGATGTTGATCTGATGAGGAAGATGATGATGATGATGATGGTGATGATGATGAAGATGTTGATGACGATGATGATGGTGATGAAGATGATGATGATGAAGAAGATGATGATGATGGAGATGTGTTGATGGGGAACCTAGAGATGACAATGATGATGAAGATGGTGACGGTGATGACGATGAATATTTTGATGATGATGCTGATGGCGATGATGATGAAGATGTTGACGATGATGGTGATGGTGATGTTTAGATGATGAGCATGATGATGTTCAGAAGATCATGATGGTGATGATGGTGATGATGATGGAGAAAATGACGATGATGGATATGTTGATGAGGAACCTGCAGATGCCAATGATGACGATGATGGAGATGTTGATGAGGAACCTACAAATGCCAATGATGATGGTGATGACGATGAAGATGTTGATGATGATGGTGTTGGTAATGATGATGATGATGATGATGATGATGATGAAGATGAAGATGATGGTGACATGATGGAGATGTTGATCTGATGAGGAAGATGATGATGATGATGATGGTGATGATGATGAAGATGTTGATGACGATGATGATGGTGATGAAGATGATGATGATGAAGAAGATGACGATGATGATGGTGATGAAGATGATGATGATGAAGAAGATGACGATGATGGAGATGTGTTGATGGGGAACCTAGAGATGACAATGATGATGAAGATGGTGATGGTGATGACGATGAAGATTTTGATGATGATGCTGATGCTGATGATGATGCTGATGATGATGATGATGATGATGATGATGAAGATGTTGACGATGATGGTGATGGTGATGTTCAGATGGTGATGATGATGATGATGATGATGATGATGGAGATGTTGATGAGGAAGGGGGAGATGACAATGATGATGAAGATGTTTATGGTCATGAAGATGATGATGATGGTGATGGTGATGATGATGGAGATGATGGAGATGATGGAGATGGCGATGAAGATGATGATCATGATGATGATGGTGAAGATGATGAAGAAGATGACGATGATGGAGATGTTGACCTGATGACGATGAAGATGATGATTATGGTGATGATGATGAAGATGTTGATGCTGATGATGATGGTGATGAAGATGATGATGATGGAGAAGATGATAATGATGGAGATGTTGATGAGGAACCTACAAATGCCAATGATGATGATGATGATGATGGTGATGACAATGAAGATGTTGATGATGATGGTGATGGTAATGATGATGAAGATGATGATGATGATGGTGATGGTGATGGTGATGTTTAGATGATGATGTTCAGAAGATGATGGTGACATGATGGATATGTTGATCTAATTCAAGGAAGATAATGATGATGATGATGATGGTGATGATGATGAAGATGTTGATGATGATGATGATGGTGATGAAGATGATGATGATGAAGAAGATGATGATGATGGAGATGTTGATGTTGATGGGGAACCTAGAGATGACAATGATGATGAATATGGTGATGGTGATGGTGATGGTGATGACGATGAAGATTTTGATGGTGATGGTGATGGTGATGATGATGAAGATGTTGATGATGATGGTGATGGTGATGTTTAGATGATGATCATGATGATGATAATGATGATGGAGATTTTGATTTGATGAGGAATATGATGATGATGATGATGATGGTGATGATGATGAAGATGTTGATGATGACGATGATGGTCATGAAGATGATGATGATGAAGAATATGATGCTGATGGAGAATATGATGCTCACAACTCCCTCTAGTCTCTCTCTCCCCAACCATCAATCTCTCTCTCTCTCTCTCTCTGTCTCTCTCTCTCTCTCAAACACACACACATACACACACATTATGTCACTTTCCATTCTCAAACCCATACCCCCTCCATCCATATCTATCTCCAACTTTCTCCCTCCATCCCTCACCCTACCTTCTCTCCCTCCCTCTCTCATCGCCTGTCTCTCACCTTCTATCCCTCCCTCATATTTCCCTCAACCTATCCCAATCTCTCCATCACTCCCTCTCTCTCCATCGCCACCACTCTCTGCATGTCTCCCACCAACACTTTCTGTCCCTCCCTTTCTATCTCTTATTTCGTTCTATCCCCATCTATCTCTCACTCCCTCCAAATCCATTCCTCCCCATTGTCCCTCTCCCTCCCTCGCTCTATGTCTCTCCCCCCCTTGTATTCTTTATTTCTCTCTCACATCCCCCTTGCCTCCATCCATTCCCCCTTGTCACTCAAGTCTCACTTTCAACTTCTAACCCTATACCTCTTCAGAACCTATTCTACTCCTAATAGTGCTCTCAAGCTCCACTTCCCTTCACCCCCTATAGCCCATCATGTTCTCATTCCCTTCATCTCTCCCCACTCAAGCTTCCAACATCCTTCTAAGCCCTTGACCCTTTCCCACCCCTATTAAATATTAACCATAGATTCCCTTGACCCTTCCCCACCCCTTCTCAAATATTAAACAAAATTTCCCTTGACTTCTACACCCCCTCTTTCTCAAGTATTAAACATGTATTTTATGATTTGAATAACGCGAGCGCGTTTTGTAACTATATAACGCGTACGTGTTATGTAGTTATATAACGCGTACGCGTTAATTATTAATATAACGCGCACGCGTTATTTAGTTATATAACGCGTACGCGTTATTTAAATCTAAAAGCGCGGCAATATTTTTGAATTTAAACAGGCCGAGTCACATGCTTACATGTCAACAATAATCCTATGTGTATGCTTTGGAGTTTGCTTCGGTAATTCCAAACCTGTGCTATGTTAATGAAAAACCAAAGCTAATTGGGTATTTCTTCCAGTTTCTGGAGAAGCCTGTGCTTAGCCACTCATTACAATATGCTACACAGAGTCATTTTTGACGAAATCTTAGACACAAATAGCATTTTTTCTGCAGATTCCAAATATGTAACTTTTATTTTGAAATATTAATTTTTCCTATTTTCTTTCAATTTCTTTTCTGTCCTACCTCCTTAACTCGTGAAACACATTGTTAGTGTTTCTTCCATAACTTTTTCAATTCTCAATCATTTCAAAAAAAATTGTATGGTGCACAAGAGGACACTAACCTCCACGTTCTATGAAAAACCCATTTCAAGAATTTTGCATTAAGACCTTCAAAGGCTCTACCCACAAAAGATGTACTATTTTTGAGGTTTGATCACTTAGACAATTATAAAAAAATTATAAAATTACTAATTTAATTTTCGAAAAATAATGGCTCACAAGTGCTATGTGTTCTCTACATGCATGCCAATTTTTGTAGCTTGATTCCATCATTTAGGCCCTCAAAGGCTCTACCCACAAAAACATATACCTTATCATTTGCCTGAAAAATAAAAAGTGTCTGTTAGGAAAACTGAAACTTGACATAGCTATGCAAATTTTCAATACATAAAAGTTATATATTCAGAAACGTGATTCAATTTCCTACATTTCATCTTTTTTACTCAATGCAAGATATTTTCCGTAAGTAAATCAAAAAATCCAAGTAAGTTGAGGGATGCCTGCTTTTTCAGTTTTCTATTGCATCTAACGTGCCAAAAGTGACCCTCATTAGCTTGCACTGACCCTATAATTTTAGATATTATGGACAATTATACTATATATAAAATAAAATATTTTTTTCTAGATTTTTGGAGTTGTTACACCTTCTCACTTTAATGGGTTTCAATGCGAGTTTTGAACCCAATCTACACACTCGCGATCTAAGATCTAAAGGTTGTGGGTGGTGAAAAAGAGAGTGAGCCACAAACAATGCAGCTAAGGGAGGCACTTTCTACAAAGAAGGTGATCTTGAAAACCACGAAGCGATGGAACGACACTAGAAAACTGGGAGTTTGTGGCTCTCGTAGTTTCCATTGCAAATTGTACCTAACTAGTCATGCGAGCCAAGAGAGTCACCCATAACTAGTTTCATGCTAAAAAACAGAGATTGGAAACACTACAAGAATCGAGTTTTTTAAAATTGTTTTGGAGTTAAATCTATATTTCAAATATTTGAATTTGAATTTGAACAAAATTTCTTTATCATCCCATTGATATAATGATGCAACGCTGCCAATAGGTGTGGTTGAAGGTACTGCTAGAGGATTGATTGCCAAAAATTGGGGAGGGAGTGTACGCCAAAAAAAATCCAAATCCTCAATCCATAGATGGCCATACCTCATGACATGGATGGTGTGACATGTGACGGACTCTAGGTCATAGTTCATGTTAGCTAGAGTTCTTGAGTTCATAGTTCGTTTCATGTCCATAGTTCGGTTGGTTAGAGTTCCTGTGGGTCAAAGTTCATGAAGTCATAGTTCTTATGTTCATAGATCGTGTTGCTCAAATATTATGAGGTCATAGCTATTGTGGTCATAGCTCTTGTCATTCGGGTTCCTTAGTAAGGAATCAAATGATTTACAAATAATTGAGTACCATGATGTAGATTAGAGAAGATA
Source organism: Larix kaempferi (assembly GCA_027924585.1). Classification (NCBI taxonomy): domain Eukaryota; kingdom Viridiplantae; phylum Streptophyta; class Pinopsida; order Pinales; family Pinaceae; genus Larix; species Larix kaempferi. The sequence continues at coordinate 20,746,252 of BSBM01001023.1, forward strand.
TGCTTGATAAAAAAATCTAATTACTTATTAAATATTAAAGAAGAATGATTTTATTACATATCCCAAAAGGGATTAGTTTAATTAAAAATGTTCATGTATTTACTAATTTTAGATAATTATCTTTAAAGTTCTTTAATAATAATGAATAATTTTATTTTCCTTACCTTAATACCATAATAAAAAAATAGATTTTAAAGCAAATCAAATATTAAATATTATTACAAATTCATAACAACAAAAATATATCCTCAAAAAATATATTTCATATATTACAATATTTCTTCAATTCAATTAAAAAGAATATTTTCAACTCAATTAAAAAATCATTAAGTTTCATCACATAATTCTAAAAATTTTCTTGTTCCAACTACAAACTTTAAAATCAAATATTTTAAATATTTATATTTATAAATCAACTATTTTTAATTATAATTCTTAACTTTTTTTTATATTATTTTAAAATAATAATATGATAAAAAGATATTTTAAAAACTATAAATCATAATCTTGTAAGACATTTATATTTATAATCATAAGTAATATTTATATTTAATATCCTAATTAACTATTCAAAAATATAAACCATTTATATTTTGTTTTAATGCTTGTGAACAAAATATTATTTACAATTTTATTATTACAATCTAAAAAAATGAATATCACATCTACCTATAATATTAAAGTAAAAAAGTAAATCAAATATTGATAAATAGTAAGTATGAATAATTTACTAATTATCATCTATATGTGTAATGATAATAATTTTATCAAATTGAAATATTAAAGAAAATATATAATAAATATAGATAATTATCTAATAACACATTACATATTATTAAAAACATTATTTATCTAATCATTAAAAATATTATATAAAAATTATACAATTTGATGTAAATAGTTTTACTAAATTTTTTAATGTCTTTAAATATTGTTTATGTGAAAATTTATTCTGAGTTATTTATAATATATAAATGCAATTTTTTTATGAATGAGGATTGAAAATGTTTTAGATAGATATAAAAATTTGATAAACTATATAATAAATAAAAATTTATATTTATGATGTTTTTAGAATTTTTGTAATTATTAATTTAATTATAAAAAATTTATAAGAATGAATAAAATTATTGAAATTTAATTTGCATAAATATTTAGAATTTTTGTAATTATTAATTTAATTATAAAAAATTTAAGAGAATGAATAAAATTATTGAAATTCAATTTGGAAAAAAAAATTTATGTAAATTTTATGTAAATATGTAACAAACACATAATTTCTTATTATTCCTTGAAAATTAATCATTAATATATTTCCTTTATAAAAAATATAAAAAAACAAGAGAATCCCATAACACATATTATAATAAAAAGTTTAAATAATTATAAAACAAAGTGAATAAAAATGTTGGCTAAACACGAAAACAGATGCCCTCCACAGCCATTGAGATATGCATACTCATTGTGACCCTAATCCTAAACTTATTCATCAAAAAGTAATAGAAAATGAAGTTGGGATCCCAAGTGTAACTCTTCACGGCATTATCCTTAATTCCATGGTTACATCAAACCATCCACAATTTGAGTGCATGATAAATGGACTAAACCAAAAAAATGCAAGGGGAAATAGATGCAAGAAGCTTTCCACAATCATATCGCAACTTTGAAGACGAAACTTGGCAAGAACAACTTAATCTAAAGACAAAATCGACATACGAAAATCTTAGGTCCATAATGAAACTTTTGAGACTCTATACGTTGCTGTAACCAAAGTATTGGGAGGCTCCTCTGCAACTCTTGCACTGTGACAAGAACGATTTATAAAAATATGGTATCGAGTTGCAAAAATATGTTTACTATTGGAATGCAAAATCAAGAATTGTAACCTAGTCTGAGTCTGAGCGTTATGCAGAAACCATTGACTCAAATGGGCAGGGCACTAACAAATTTTTTTAATAAGAGACATCCAAGCCACCATATTCTACGAAGGAAGCTTCATAGTGACATTGTTTATCTACAATTCGAACGAAGCTCAACATATCATGTAAAATAATATCACCATCAATTCGCTCGGATGTTGAGCCCGCCACAATTAGTGCAAGACAACCAATGAAGAATGATTGAGATTGAGGCAGAAAATCACAGGAAAGGCGCATTAGTCTCGATTGCGAATGCAATGATGAATAAAATAATTTCTATGAAGACAGGAGGCCATGAGAGAAAGGAACAAGTTTGCAAGAATTTCCATGAAGATACGAGACCATGAGAGGGAGAAACAAGTTTGCAAGAGGTCCTCCCTTTTGCAGCAATATCATTTATGATCGGCTGCGAGAGCAGGTAGGGATCTATTGGCAGGCGAGGTAGTTGAAAGTGTAAATTTAACCAAGCCTTCACTGCAAAATGGAGAGGCGGGGTAAAGTCAATGAATAGGAGACAGGAGATCCGTGGGCGAGCCTGTTCTTCAAAGGTGTTTTCTTGGCATCTCTTAAAAAAGCTTTCCTCACCAAAGTGTTCTTAAAAGATAGTGGGAAACAAAAACAATGTCACCATGAAGCTTCCTTCGTATATAAACAAAATCGACACACGAAAATCTTAGGACTCAAAGTCCATAATGAGACTTCTAAGATTCTCTATGTTCGCTCAGCAACTCTTTCACAACATGATACACATTGCTGTAACCAAAGTATTGGGAGGCTCCTCCGCAACTCTTGCACTGTGACAAAGAACGATTTATAAAAATATGGTATCGAGTTGCACAAATCTGTTCACGGTTGGAATGCAGAATCAAGAACTGTAATCTAGTCTGAGCGCTATGCAGAAACCAATGACTCAAATGGGCAGGGTGCCAACAAAAAAATTTAATAAGAGACAGCCAAGCCACCATATTCTCTTTTTATAGGGTCTCACATATTCATTCGAGGCGATGCATACTGCAACACACCTCATCTAACATTCTTACAAGGTTTGCAATCAAATGAAAATTACATAAAGGGAACAATCCTCCTTGCTGGCAGAGGTATACTATCGATTTGGAAATGGATGCAGCAACAACTTTCCTCCAAGAAAGATCGAAAGTCAGCGTGAAACATAATAGCCATCCTCCAATCCCAATAACCATGGGATTGTTGCAAATAATTCTTAATGTGTACCTTTCACAATAATGTTTAACTACAATAGAACAGCTTACGATGAGTGACCCAATGAAATCCATCACGGGAAAATGATGGAATGATGAAATGTTTCTAGAATACGAATAACATAAAGAAAAATCGTGGCCATTCCACAACCTTGGACACACAGGTTTGTTACCACAAAGAGCCCAGAATTGCGATCTGCATACAGTGACAGGAACATTCTGCTGAGTCAACTAGATTCACACCGTCATCTATGGCCCCATCGATCTGGATATTCTAAAGGAAGTGCAATGTAACAATGGCTACACAATTATTGGATGATATTTCTCCAGACCCTTTTCCTTCCAGAACTAAATTGTCACTAACAGCCAAATAAATGAACAAGATTACGGTGACGACGCAGGTAATCTAATAAAAAACTCCTCTAGCTTCTAAGTTGTAGGTAAGAACAGCATGAACCCGCTTTGGCGTTATTAAGAATGGCTATGGCACTAATCGCTCAAGATCAAGAAGTTCCACCAGTGTCCGTGCTCAAAGTCAAATCCAAAAGAATGGAATGGGTGAGTCGCAGGCATTAATACTCCAGCTAAAATTCAAATTCAAATAAATGAAAAGGTGCTGCAAGTTCCAACAATGAGTTTCCCTCTTGGATTCAAATTCAAATTTTTGCAATGACGTGGTTTTCCGCATAGTGTGATAGGTGGATCGTGGATTGGACCTCTAATGATGCAGTAGCCGGGGCTCGGAATCAGTGGATACCCTGTAGTAAATAGTGTGTCAGGTAGATTGGACGTCTAATTTTTCTGTCGCCTGAGCCCGTGGATAATACGAACGTCCATACCATACGTTCACACCATGCCATGGATGGGTGCAGATGGGTCTAGCACCTGACAGGGTCACCTTAATGGCGAGTGTGTCTGTTTAATAAGGCTCTCCGTTATAATAAGGGTGGTGATAACAAGGATCGTATGGGTCAAAATCCACAGGGAAAAAGCGGCGCAGAGGCCGAAAAACCGTGGTGCTGCTGGTAAAGAAGAATTGCATTGAAATGGCTGCCAACGATGGAGGTGAATGTATTTCCAGTTCTTCGTTGATGCAACAACCTGCAGGAACTCCAAATCCAAGTTCTGTGCAACAAGCTGCAAGAACTCCAAATCCAAATTCTGTGGATGTGGAGATGCAGGACGTAGAGGAGGATCATGATATTGCATTGATCGAATATCGTGCACTTAGGTTCTCACCGGTGTGTGTTCTGTTGAGACCTCCTTTTTTTTTTCAGAATAATTTTAAGTATGGTGAATTGAACCTTATCCCACGTATTTGTTCAGCTTATAGTTGTAAGAAGGTAGTTGTTCATTTTATATTTGTATGATTGAAAATATTATTTTGTAGGAAAAGAGAAGTTAAAATAATTGATGTTATTTGTTTGTAATAATTATTTTGTCATATTATATGATTTTTTATTGTTTTAATTAAGATTATTAATATCATTTTTTTTCTTTCATTTTTCATTAAGGTAGAACAGAAAATACATTTATTAGGTGCTTTAGGTGTCTTCACCATTAACTATTTTAAGTAAGATCTCAAAGAAATCAAATCCACAAAGATACAAAAGGCGGAACTATTTCATGGCTTTTAGAAGCACTAGTCTTTTAGAAGTTAATTCCACATTTTCCATAAGAAAGCATATAAACCCAATAGTAGTTAATTCAACATTTCCCATAAGAAAGCATATAAACCCACAATAGTAGTGGCTAGTATGTATTCATCCCATCCATGTCAAAATAAGAGGTTAGAAATCATATAGAGATGAAGGGATTCTCTAGATACTAAAGTGTAATCAAGAATTCACTTGCAGACCTTTCATTAAGAGGATATTCACTTCACCATTTTGTTGTAATTTGTATATATGCTTGAGCAAAACTAATTGAAACCAAGAGGCTACATATTTCAGCTTAAGGGCCAATGAGAAAAGACCAATATTGTGAATATCCATGGGTTTCTCATCCATTTTATTAAGATAATAGAATACTCAAGTACATAAATGTAGATTATATGTAAAATTTTATGAGATAAAGAAAATGCATAGAGCTTACCAGAATTGTTCATTCCCATTTAACTTTAAAACAAAAATGTTCCCAAGCATAAAGATGCACTAGAAATCGCAAGTCCCCACTTTCCTAGGCCCTTGAATGGTGTCATCAAAAGATACCAAAGGATTCAAAGGATCAACTTGTTGCTCTTAAAGAATTGGAGGAGCCTTTGCACAAGAGATCACTATGAAATGTGATAGGAGGGACCATGTCTAAGGCATTGTTTGTTGAGAAAAAATGAATTTTGCCTCAAACACAATTCCATTCAAAGCCAACTAGACTCCCAATAGAGTTAAATAAGGAAGAGCTTGCAATTTTTTTAACTCTCTTTTATTAAACCAAATTTTAATGCAAGAATACAAAGAATAACCAAACCAAACAGACTTGGATTAAGGAAATTCTCCAAGGTCATATATGTCATATGTAATCCTTGATGTCTGATTTGTGTCATAGGTGTCATACTTCATCATTGTTGTCATAGAGCTAGGGAATCTAGCCCAAGTGTCCCACTAGCTCCAAATTTCCTCTTCCTCTTCCATGGGAGTTACTCTTACTCTACATTTCGACCTTGGATGAGTCATGCCATGAATAATACCTTTTGAAATCCCCCAATTATGTTACCATTCACCTTAAATTCGACTTGGTGAGAGAATGATATCAAATGTAGTGCGGAAATCTAGCCATATTTGGGTCCCACTTCCTCCATGTATCTTCATGATCAAATGCCACTTTGATTTTCACTTGTATATATTTATTTAGCTCCTTTATTAAATAGTTATGCCATTCTAATTTTCAAACATCATTTATTATCCCCCTTATTAAAAATCCCAAAGCTTCCACCCCCAACCTAGGAAACTAGTAATTTTCCTCCTTAGCAATTATTTGACCTTTAGCATCAATTTGACAAACTCTCATGAAAATGGCCAATGGCCTTTGGCCATTGTGACCCAATTCAAAATTTGGGACATGACAAATCCTCCCTTCCCAATATTGCTTGTCGTCAAGCAATTTCAAACATGGGTGTTGGAGAACATGCTTTCTATATAATTCTTTGAAGTGGCCATTGAATTACCCAACCTTGAGCCTTTGAGATTCCATGAAGATTTTATAGAAGAACCACCATGCTTTATGTTGCACTACTCTGATAAAAATCACTTTATTAAGTGGGAAATCCATTTCCCATACTGCTTGTTTCCCCAAAAAATTGGAAACCAATGAGACAAAAATTATTCCAGGGTCCCATTGCTTCTATTGCACCCCAAAAATTAAGAGTGCTCCCCAACCCATACCATTAGATAAGAGGATTCCTGGATCCCATTTTCTTGTATGCATTCTTCCAAACATCATGAGTACAAGATATATATTATCAAAGTACATAACAACATAATGAAAATGTATGTCAGGGAGGTGCTTCATCAAAGGATCATGAAAGTGCTTATACCGCCAAGTAAGTATACCACCATTTGCCAGGTGCATACAATCTTCAAGTGTCCAATCAAATCTGCTCCAATGACATAGGTGAGGATCCCATGTCCAATAATGCTGCTGCAAAAGGATGTGATATGCATCAAAATAGTCAGCCATGTATTCTTTCATCCAATAACTGAATGAAAAATCTCCACTAAAATATGAACGGAATAATGAGCAGAAAAAACAAGGAGACTTCAAAGGACTCAAAGAAGTCTCGTCCATACATCCATGAATGTGAGAATCATAAAGATATAACAAAGTATGTGGCTTTCAACAAAAATATTCTTCAAGCAGAAATCTCTTCACCCAAGTTTTGGATGAAGTTCCTCCAACATCAATGAACCAAGTGTTGAGCAAGAAAAACCATGAGTCTTAAAGTGACTCAAATGCATATCATAGGTGCATCCATATAGATGTACATCATCATAAAGTAACAAATGATGCTGGTACAAATGTGAATAAGAATTTGCTCCAACCATGTCATCATAAAAGGTAAATCTAGGAGTTCCATACTCCTCATGTGGCCCCATCAAAAGGAACCGTTTCACCCATTCTTCATGGATACTAATGCTGCAAAACATGGAATTGTAGGATGTAGGAGAATGAACCAACTCACCCAAATGATCAAAAAGTGAAGAATTTTCATCATGGGAAGGATCCATATGGGTAGTCTCATGCAACTCCTTCAAAAGTGTGAAACCTTTGTCATAGATTGGTTCCAATGTAGAGGAATCATGCTCTTCTTTAAAAATTACATAACCTTCATCAAGAGACAATTCAAGTTCCTCTTCCACCACATAAAGTGTTTGTATCTCTTCAAGTTCATCTTTAAACACATTAAGAAAATTCAAATTTTCACATTTCTCATGATCCACCATGTCACGAGAATCCTCCAAACAATCTACCATTTGACAATCTTGAACATGGGAGGAAAAACAAGTATCTTGCAACTTTTCAAGAAGTTGCTCATTTTGAATTGTGAGCTTATTATTATCCTCATTATTCTTCAAGTATGCATCATGTAACAATTCATTAAGCTCAAACAAATGGTTTCTATCAAAAATCAATGACATGAAATTACCTTTGATGTGGCACATTGCTCTTTGAATCTTCTCCATGTCTTCAAGGAAGGATGTTTCCTCCAATGAAGTAGCTTTCCAACAAGAATTTGACACCAATGCTTGAGTGTCATGGAGAATGTTGAGGGACTCTTGGATCTTCTTTTAATTCATGTTTAAGGACCCTTCAATAAAATGAGGATCTTGCAAATGAACCTCCTCATCTTCTTCCTTCTTTCTTGGACCAACTTCATGAAGCTCAAGTGGTGATGGGGAAGTTGATCTTGTTTCTTCTTCAACTACTACAAGGTCTTCATTTTCATGCTTAGGGGAATTTTGTCTTGCTGCAAGATTGTCAAAAGTGATCTCTATGTCACCAGCATACAGGTGTGAGAACCCATCAGTAGGTACTCCTTCATAGTTCAAGCATCATGAGTAGATGCTCCTTGATTCATGTCCAAAGTAGAATGTGTCTTGAATTGATCTTCAATATTTTCAATAGAATCTTCTTCATGCTCTTGTGATGTCTCTCCATTTTTCCCCTTCAAGCAAGTTAATGAATTTCTCCCCTTGTTTGCATTCGTATCAATATATTTGGAATCTCTTTTTGAATAATTCCCCAAAACGCTCCTCAAGTAGGACATATATGCCTTCGCGAAAGCTTCAAATATTTCATCGAACTTTTCACTCACACATATATGATACTCTCTCCAAGGTTCTTTAAAAGAATGAAATAAACATTTCTTCACTAACTCCACATCTTCATTTTTGGGCCTATTTGCAAACATCCAATCAGCAAAGTCTTCAAAAGGAGGGGCTTTTTTTGTATTTCCCATAAACACATCAAGATATTTCTGATATTCTTGGGGCAAGGTTGCATATGTTGCTCTCCATATTTGTAACTCATTCATAGAATTATCCTTTGGTGGTGTGACGTACTAATATTTATCATACATAGGGTCATAATCATAATCATAATCTTCATTCCTCCTGAAATTGTAAGAAGTGTTGCATGATGGCACCTCTTCCTCAAACCATTCACATTCTGCTTCATATTGCTCATCAGCGTCTGCATATTCCTCATAAGAATTGTACTCATAGGATTCCTCAATGGATGCAAATTATTGTTGAATGTATGATATTAATTCACAGGTGCAAGGACCATGCTCTGATACCACTATAATTTCCCTTTTTAATAATTTTATTAAAATGAAAAAATTTCACTTTTTTCCCTAGTTCGACCTTTGACTAGTTTGGATGTCTAGGTCTCCAATTTGCTCCAAATGCTCCCAAATATTTTTATAAGGTATATGAATGATATTATGAATTGAATATGATGTTCAGGGATGATATATGACCTTTAGATTACTTCTGCAAATCCTCTTTTAATTCTGTCCAAAGTAGGGAGTTTGACTGGCAATTCCTCTTTGACTAGTATTGGCCTCTTGGTCTCCAAATAACCCCAAATGATTGTATAATGGGTCTAAAGGTATTTGAGAGGTATTAATACATATAAAAGAGGCTCATGGATACTTAAAAACCCTTAAAACACTTCTTCACATTCATTTACAATATAGAAAATGTAGGGAAGATTACTAGTAATTTTGAGCTTCAAACCCCTAATGGTAGATGGCTCTAAATAGCTCCAAATGCTCTCAAATTGTACCAGTAGGTGTATGGATGATGTTAATACATAGAAATGGTGTTTATAGGTGTATTTTAACAATCAAATAACTTCTGCAACTAGCTTTGGAAATCTGATCAATATGTGGAGTTTTACTAGTAAAATTGTGGTTCAAATCCCCTAAGGGTGGATAATGAAAACGACTTTCCAAATGCACTCAATCCAACTCAAAATTATGAATGGAATTAGGGGAAATATAAATGAAATCAAAATGAACTCATATTAATCACCATTAAAATCTTAATGTCTTCTATAACTACCTTAAATAAGATGCAAGAAGACTAGTTTCGACCTTGGGGGAAATAGCATTAAATCTTCTTCAAATGAAATAAAATTGAGAAAGATGGCTCCAAGTTCTTAAGTGATGAACATGAAACTTGTAATAATAATTAATGGAACTCCATACATCATAAATATATCAGAGTAACATTCTTCCATTTGAAATAATCATCAATACATTTGCATACATCAATCTAGTGGGGGAATGGTCACTGTTTGCTCAATAATCATCAATTTTACATACAACCACTTGATATTTCAACCCGAAAATTTCTGAAGATGAAGAATAGAGTATTTAATCCATATTATGAAATAAATGGGGCATTAGAAGCTCCCCCAAAGAGTACAATATCTCACCAAAAATGCCCTCCCTCGAGGATCAAGAATATGCAATGAAAACGGGAAATGGTTGAAGGAGTGAGCTGCACTAGAAGAAACCATGAGATTCCCTATAGATTACACCTGCAAATAAAGACTCCATTAAATCTCCAAATGAAAGGTCTGAATGGCCTTTTCCAATTACCAACTTGGATGGGAATCTTTCACCCTCGAAATTGGCTAAGGCAAGAAACTAGTCATCCACTAGCTCTCCCTCTTCACAAATGCAATTGTAAATTTCTCAAATGATCAAAAGATGCCTTCATTCTTTTTTCTTGACATTTATAAATTTTTCAATCTCTCTATGGGTCGAATTCCTTCCAAGATATGCATTCCAACTCAAGTTGGGAAGAGATTCTGAAGAATGACACTTGTACAACAATTCCTAGTCTCCCACTTCCACCAAATCACATGTGGAAGCATCTTCTCTGCCATAACTCCCTTCAGCACCCTCTTGGAGGCTATTTTTAGCCCTGACATGTCATATTTCAGCCTTTAGGTCTGATTTGTATAATAGGTGTCATAGCATCTTCATCATTTTTGTCATAGAGCAAGGGAATCTAGCCCAAGTGTCCCACTAGCTCCAAATTGTCTCTTCCTCTACATTTCGACCTTGGATGAGTCATGCCATAAATAATACTTTTTGAACTTCCCCAAGTATGTTACCGTTCCCCTTGAATTCAACTTGGTGAGAGGATGATGCCAAGTGTAGTGGGGAAATCTAGCCATATGTGGGTATCACTTCCTCCATGTATCTTCATGATCAAATGCCACTTTGATTTTCACTTGTATATATTTATTTAGCTCATTTATTAAATATTTATGTCATTCTTATTTTCAAACATAATTTATTATCCCCCTTATGGCAAATCCCAAAGCTTCCACCCCCAACCTAGAAAACTAGTAATTTTCCTCCTTGGCAATTATTTGACCTTTAGCATCAGTTTGACAAACTCCCATGAATATGGCCAATAGACTTAGGCCATTGTGACCCAATTCAAAATTTGGGACATCACACAGGGCACAGGTGAGTAAAGTGATCTCCCTTACAAATTTTACAAGCAAACTTTGGTTTGCGTTCTATAAACTTAGATTCCTTTCAAGCAACTGTACTGTCAGCATGACTAGCATTAGTTGACAACTTGCCCCCAGTATGACTTGCAGTGGCTGGTTGCTCAGAAGAAGAAGAATTTTGAACTATGGACCACACTCTTTGTATTTCTGGAAGTACATAGAACAAAAAGGTCAGGTGGTCTCCCTCACAAAACTTACAAGGGAACTAAAGCTTTTGTTTATTAGGTCTATCGACAATGTCAACTTTCTCAGTATGACTTGTAGTGGTTGATTCAATGTCTCCAGTATGACTCACAATAACTGGTGACTTGTAATTAATATGACCAGTAGTGATCAATGGTGTGTCCTCAACATGCCCAACAGTGGTTCAAGACATAATTTCAGTATGATTTGCAGTGACTGAAATTTTTCTCCCAGCATGACCTCCAGAGGCTAGGGAGGTGCCCCCAACATGACTTCTAGAGGCTAGGTGGGTGCCCCCAGGATGACTTCCAGAGGATGGGTGTGTAGGTTCAGTATGATTTACAGTGACTGAGTGATTTCTCCCAACATGACCACCAGAGGTTGGGTAGGTGCCCCCAGCATGACTTCCAGAGGCTGGGTGGCTGCCCCCTTGCTTTGGCATCTTCTTCCTATTCTTCCTCCATCTATTCCTTTTAGATTGTTGGTTACTAATATTACTACTTTCACCACATGAGGTATAAGGAGGAGGAGAAGATGTTATTGGCGAACCAGGCATAGGGTCTTGATGCTCTTGATGTGAGGTGCTTACTTGAGAAGCATGAGGAGCATGTAAGGAAATCGGAGTGGAAAACAACCAAACTGATAGCCCTATAGTGAATCCTAGAATATTCAAGGTAGTCATTAAGGGAGTACCAATGTTCCCAATAAATGGAAAAGCACAAGGAGCCCCTTGAATAGTGGTCCCTTGAATGGTGCTCACTGGGATGTTATCAATAGTTTCCAACTCAACGGGCCAGAAATCTCTAAGGCCAACTAAAAACAAGCAGCACAAAGAGCACAGCACTAAAAAATGTCCTACAGTGATCAAAAAAAGGAAAACAGAGATAATATTCTCATAAGTTAGTCCAAGATGATAAGGGCCCAAAACAAACCAATAGAGTATCGAAGGTTAGTTACACGACATCCAGTGCAGGCCCTATCGGTGCAAGCATTTGAATCACCAAACCGCCCTCTCGGGATTATTGCAAAGGGTTACTTTCCGTATCTGTCCAAGGTGCAGTGGAAATAGCCTTCCACTATACATATGAAGAGCCCTAGGGTTAAGATACTAAGGATACCACAAATACAAAAATACCTGGTGTCAAGTCTCCATACAAATTTTTATTTTTTATTTTTTTTATTTTTTGTAGTTCCTTACTCTATACTGTAAATGAACAGAAGGTAGATCTATGTTAATCAACCATCTAAAAATAATTAATGCCTTCATAACACTGATCTTACTTATGTTCTTACCCTTGTATTTTCCTACTGGTTAGAAGGATGTTATACTGACATACCACTTACTTAGCTCCGGCTAAACTTTCCTTCGCATACTGGTATGCAGGTTCCTATGCTTCCAGAGTTTCCTCATGAAGTCAGTAACAAGGTATGGTTGAAAAGATGCTTTAATGTTTTTCTTATAACCTGGTATTGGATTCACAAAATGCACATAATCATAACTAGGTTGATAAGTTGTACTCCAAATTGTGTTGATATGGTCTTTTAGCGAACCTTTTGTATTAACACCCAATCTTCAAAAAGCAGTACCATATTATTAAAGGTATAGGTATAATATATCACGTTTTCTTGAATCTCAATAACATGACAATAGGACAATTTAAATGCACTAACGTTGTCCAAGCCTAGCAAAGGATACGGTTCAATCACCATGTACTTTACACAGCTAGGTAAAATTAAAATGTTTGAAACTGATTTATAAAACCCTTCAATTTATTGGAAGGATATAGGAGTTACTCTAACATTTATTTTGCAGGTACTCCATACCAACCAGCGAAGCTCAGCTAGGTGAACTAGTCAAGTGACACAATCAATGTAGATGTTGTCGAAGGTGCCACCTGCACCTTGACAGTTTTACTCGTACTAGGGTGTATTCAATACCAACCAGCGAAGCTCAGCTAGGTGAACTAGTCAGGTGACACAATCAATGTAGATGTTGTTGAAGGTGCCACCTGCACCTCGACAGTTTTACTCGTACTAGGATGTATTCAATACCTTCTTGTCTGGCCATGTGAATACATTTATTGTGTTTGAATGCTAAGGTGCCACTTGCACCTGGAAATGACAGGGTTTGGTTGTCTCGGTGTTTGGAAAATAATAATCTTCTCAACATATATTCAATCTTCTCCGAGTCGAATACTTTTTGGCTCTCGAATGAGGTTCAATGACATTGTCCACACTTACCCTGGTAATCCGGTTATATCTCGGTCTGTTGTTATCACTGTATTTCTTCTGTAGTTTGGGAGGAAATGGATACTTGCCAGCGTGGTTACTCCAGAGGGAGTTCTTCTTGAGCTTCAAGGACGCAGCCACTTCCTTGCGATGCCACGGAGGTAACTTCATAACGCCACAGTTCAGAATTCTTTTCTCTTAATGATTTGTTTTTTTGTAAAGCAGTCCATTGCCATTTGGTAATAATGTATTGTTTTCTCATGATGGTAGGTGTCTCCAGCTTGAAACGGCGTAGGTTAAAGAGGGAACCTTCCCTGTCCGGTAATTGGTATTGCTCCTTCGCCTTCATACAACGATAGGAAAACTTGGGAAAGAACCTCCTCAACGACAACAGGGGTTTTTAGTTTCATGACATGGTTAGTTTGTTTTGAAACTTCAACGGTTCAATGTGGCCAGGGGTTTTTACTGCCACGAATCCGATGTAATAACTATTTGTTATGCTTCTTCCTTCCCGAGGATCTAGGCTTTAGAGAAAGTATATTGAACTATTTGCAGTTAGGCTCAAGGGTTCTTTTTCCTTTTAGTTTCTCGAAGGACTTACTATCCGTATTTATTTCCAGAATTTTCAGGAATATATAGAATGTTTTAATTTTTGAAAAACTGTAAGTGAATGGGGTTTGGTCTCTTTTGTTCCAGGACCCCAGGTTAAAAATGTAAATATGATTTTTGGATACTTTAAATCTTACCCTAAGTATAGTTTTGTATGATTCTGATCTCATTCTCTCCGGTATATATATGGTAGGTAGGATAAGTGCATTTTTAACTTTCCGTCGGTTTCATTTTACATACTGTTAGCTGGAGAAAAATACACAATTAACAGAAAAGACATACTACTGTAATTTATTAGTCTAAAAGGAAGGGAATCTAGAATTCCCAACATTCACGGTAAGGACATTACATAGAGACATCGTGATAATGAAATAAAACCCTATTCCACAAGTCGCCGGAACAATATATAGATTCTGGCGTTTCGAATGGGCTTTGAATTTTTGTTTGCCTCGGTTTTATAAGATCCCTGTCTAAAGGATGTATGCAAATTGTGGTAAGTGAATATGCCCAACTAGGATTTCAGTTCGGCTCCTGTGTTTCTTATCCCTTTAGACATCGGCTGATTGGCATAGAATATGTCTACAGGCGTTTGGTGAAGATCGGATTCTATCCGTGTGTATTTTCTTAAATCCCTTAAATTAGCGGTACAAAATCTTGAAATCAATCCTATTAACTACTCTGTATTTCTCTAGCAGGGAAATGTTTTAAAGATCCATTTTGTCTACGCGCTACAAAACAACTTGGTACATAGATCACCATTTCTCTATCGTATACTAAATTTTTAGAGAAATTCCTAGATCTTCAGACTTGATATTTTATTTTTGCGATGTCCTCCTATTACTTGGCAAGAGTGGGCCTGTATCTAGATAGGGAATTCCTCAAGAGTTGTGAAGAACCCAGAAATGCAGATATGCCTCCCACTCTAACACCGAGAATCCCTCGCTTTCAGGTTATTACCTATCTCAACTTTACAGAGCGACTTCCACCAAAAACACAGCGATCCATTTCTTTGCTAAGCCGATCTTACCCTCCGGTGAGAAGTTATCATACATTTTTTATTTCTCTCTACTTGATATATATTTATTGCTAAATCAAACTCATATTAGAGTCTCTGTAATCTCCGTCTCATCATATTTTTATATATATTTTCTTTATGTTTTGACTGCACCGATTATGAGAGAATGATGGCGTTAGTAGCTGATTTTGGCACAGACCCTTGTCGTTCCCTAATTTCACCATAATATGCTCACTACCTATGGTTCCCGATCTCAGATTTTGATAGGTACACTTACCTTTATGCCATCTCAAAGTATGATATGCCAAATATAGTATATACGCCTTTAGTTGCAAACTAGGTTTTCGGATGTGCTCTATTTATTTTTGTGGGAGTTTGTACCACTGAGTCATGCAGGTTAAGAATGGATTGAGTCAGTTTGGTATTACATAAGAATAGATCCTTGCATTCTGGTGTTTCAGTAAAACTTGTAAACCACGGAAATCGATATAATAAACAATAAGGATGTAAAAGAAATTGTGAAATTTTTACCCCGAGGGCTTTATAAATTCAGCTTGTAAACCATGGAAATCGACACTTCTGTGAGCACATAATCCATTCCATTTTGTCACTGTTTTGCTAGCAATACTAAATATCTATGTTGCAGATCAAGCATTATTCGACAGCATTGTAACTATCAGTTTTCCCGTAAACACAATACTTTTAATAAATTGAGACAGATAAAATAACAGAAAAATGCTTAGAGTCTGTAATAACAAAACCTGGAACTTGTAACCCGAATGCAGTAGGGACAGCCACGTTCCTCCCAACCGTAGATTAGGTACAAACACCAAGTCTGTCTGCAATCACCCCCGAGCCAAATGCATCCATGAAAGGTGTGGACAGTTAACCTCAAAACTCAGTCACGTTTCCGGAAGTTCCTTGCCTAGCACAGAGTGCTCACACAGCAATTATCATCCTCTACGGCATACTAAGCAGCGTCCTGCCTCCCACATATGCCATCCTTTTATAGTTTTTGCCTAGGTCTTACCATTAGCAGCCAATTCCTCATGGAATTTTCGCAGCTAAGTAAATCCCTGATTTTCAGGGTGTGTCTAGTGTCTTAATTACACTTCTGACACTTGTTCTGGTTTCCCAGAGGTTAACTCTAACTTGTTCCCCACTTTTCCATGCATGATCTCCTCATTTAACGTGGTTGTTCCTGCTACATCCTTTTATTAAATAAAAATAATAATTAAAATAAAAGTTGTTTCTTACAACAGTCCTCCTAGGACTTCTTCTGTAGATTTTTCATCTAGCCCTCTTATTGAAATGAATTTCACAACAATATATAAATATATATTTATATATTTTAAAACAAAACATAATGTCCTATCATTATTTTTGGGGGACGTTACATCCTTTCCCCCTTATTATGAACACTGTCCTCAGTGTTCTAGTCTTCCTCCATCGGTTCTGGGAACAAATTCGGATACTTTTCTAGTATCTCACTTTCCAATTCCCAGGTTGCCTCCTCAGGAATAAAGTGCTTCCATTGCACCTTTACCTGAGCGATGGCTCGGTTCCGAAGTGTTGTTTCTTTCCTGTCCAGAATGCGTAAAGGTTCCACTTGAAATTCTCCTTCTGGAGCCTCCTGGATCAAATTCCAATCAATGATATGAGTGGGGTCATGAATATACTTTTTCAGTAATGCAATGTGAAAAACATTATGAATTTTTAAATGTGCTGGTAATGCCAACTTATAAGCTACAGGTCCAATCCTCTCAAGTATTTGGAAGGGCCCACAGAATCGTGGTGCCAGTTTAGTGCAACTCCCTAGTCTGAGTGAGCTTTTCTTTGGTTTAACCCGCAAGTACACATGTTCTCCAACTGAGAATTCCTTATCCTGTCTTTTTAGGTCAGCATAACATTTTTGGCGGTCCTGAGCCACTTTAAATTTTTCTGCACCCTCTGGACTGTTTGTTCCATAACCCGCAGCAAATCCGGTCCTACCAACAAACGATCGACCGGGCTATCCCAGCTAACTGGGGTAGTGCACTTTCTTCCATAAAGAATTTCGAATGGACTCATTCTTGATGATGCTTGATACCCATTATTGTAAGCGAACTCTACCAGATGTAAATAGTCCTCCCATTTGGTGGGTTTTTCCATGACGTACATTCTTAGCATATCTTCAATGATCTGATTGGTACGCTCAGTCTGTCCATCCGTTTCAGGGTGATAACTCGTGCTGAAATTAATTCTTGTTTCTAGACCTACAAATAAAGATTTCCAGAATTTGGAGGTAAATTTTACATCCCTATCTGAAATTACCATCTTGGGTACTCCGTGTAATCTGAATATTTCTTTTAGAAATATTCCTGCAATATCTGCTGCCTTGTAGGTGGTTTTTACCGGAATGAAATGTGCAGATTTGCTAAATTTGTCAACCACCACCATTATAGAGCCATGTTGTTGCTGTGTTCTCGGCAAACCTGTGATAAAATCTAGTGAAATCAATTCCCATTTCCGTTCAGGAATTGGTAATGGTTGTAATAAACCAGCAGGATGTCTATGGTCTGTCTTCACCTGTTGACATTCCAAGCATTTAGATAAATAATCAGCTAGATCAGTTTTTAATTTAGGCCAAAAGAACTGTTTTCTAAGGGTTGTTATCATTTTTTGATACCTGGGATGACCTGCAAATGGGGGTTTGTGCATCTCATTAGAATAAATAATTTAATTTCTGCAACATTAGGCATGTACAGTCTATCTTTGAACCAAATCAGACCTTTCTGATCGATACTTAAATCTGTCCCGTTCATGTTTATCTCATTTTCCTGTATTTTACTTCACAGATTTATGTATTCTGCGTCCTGTTCGCTTGCCACCCTTATTTTATCCATGAGATTACTCTCTGGTTGACTCATTATTATTTCATACACCTCGTGGGTCCTTCGACTAAGTGCATCTGCCACCGTATTTTCCTTACCCTTTATGTGTTTTACATCAAAGTCGAATTCACTTAAGAAGGCCATGCACCTTGCTTGTCTGGCATTGAGTCCTGGTTGGTTAAATAAGTTCTTGACGCAAGTGTTATCTATTAGTAACAGAAATTTCTTTCCTAGTAGGTAGTGACGCCACATTTTCAGTGCGTGTACTACTGCCGTTAATTCTAAGTCGTGAACCACGTAGTTGCGTTCATGCTCTTTTAGCTTCCGTGACTCATAACAGACTACATGTCCGTCCTGGGACAGTACTCCTCCCACTCCTTCTTTAATAGCATCCGTACAAACCGTGTATCCCTTACACGGGTCCGCTACTTTTAGAACAGGTGCCTTGGTCAGTAAATCTTTGAGTCGTTCAAAACTTTCTTGACACTTGCAGGACCAAACAAACTTAATCCCCTTTTTCTGTAGTGAAGTAATGGGATAGGCGATCTTTGAGAATCCCTCAATGAATCTCCGATAGTAACCGGTGAGTCCCATGAAAGATCTAATATCAGCTACATCTCTCGGTACTAGCCAATCTGCTATGGATTTTATTTTCTGTGGGTCGACCGAAATTCCTTCTTCATAAATAATATGGCCTAAGTACTGAATTTCCTTTTTAAAGAACTCACATTTCTCCAACTTAGCATACAACTGATGCTCCCTCAAGGTTTGCAATACAATTCTTATATGATGTTCATGTTCTTCCTTTGACTTGGAGTATATTAGGATATCATCAATAAAAATTAACAAAAACTGGTCTAGGTATTTGTTGAAGATTCCGTTCATTAGGCACATGAATGTGGCAGGGGCGTTGGTTAGACCGAAAGGGATCACTACAAATTCATAGTGTCCGTATCAAATTCGGAATGCAGTCTTACTGATGTCTTCATTTTTAATTCGAATCTGATGATACCCAGATCGAAGGTCCAATTTGGAAAAAACTTTGGCTCCCCCTACTTGGTCGAACAAATCATTAATTCGTGGTAAGGGGTATTTATTCTTAACAGTTACCTTATTCAGTTGCCTATAGTCGATACACAGTCTTAGAGTCCCATCTTTTTTCTTGACAAAAAGGACTGGTGCACCCCAAGGTGAGACACTAGGTCTTATATACCCTTTGTCTAGTAATTCTTGAATCTGAATTTTTAATTCCG
This sequence comes from Larix kaempferi, assembly GCA_027924585.1. Lineage (NCBI taxonomy): Eukaryota > Viridiplantae > Streptophyta > Pinopsida > Pinales > Pinaceae > Larix > Larix kaempferi. The sequence continues at coordinate 20,765,584 of BSBM01001023.1, forward strand.
TCAATTCTGGGATACTCATTCTATAAGGTACTTTTGACACTGGTGCTGATCCTGGTAAAAGTTCAATGGAAAAATCTATTTCTCGTTGAGGGGGTAACCCCGGTATTTCTTTTGGAAATACGTCTAGGAATTCACCTAAGACAGGATGCTCTGCTATGGAAGTTTGACTTCCATTGAGGAGTAAATCAGATACTCTTACAGCGTAAATCTTGCATCCTTTTCTCGCGCACTTCTTTAACTGCATAGCAGAAATCTACCTAACAGAGACAGGTTTTTGTTTTCCATTCATTGTTCTTAGAGTTTGGTCTTCCGCAATGTAGGTAAAGTTTTTGGTAAAGCAGTTCAGTACAACTTTATATCTTTCAAGCCAGTCCATACCTATTATCATGTCGTAAGATCCTAAAGGCAACACATTTAAATTAATCTTTGTTTTGTGGTCCTGTATTTGAAGTTCACAATCAGATATATATTCAGTTACCTTCCTCTTTGCTCCTGTAGCTAACTGAACTAACCAGGGTTTTGGGTGCTTTACCTTGGTGAGTTGAAAGTGCTCCATCATCTTGGGAGTGATGTAGCTTAAAGTTGCCCTAGGGTCAATTAAAATAGTAAAAGTATGGTTAGAAATTTTACCATCAATTTCCACAATTGTAGATTGGTGATCTGCCTGTCGGTCTTCCAAGGCTGCATTAATTCGGTGATAACTTTTCCCAATGTCGCCCACCGTGGATGCTTCTTGCATATTATGCAGTACCCTGTTTGTTTCATTGTATCGGGGACAATTCCTGCGTAAATGGGCTTCACCACATTCCCAGCACTTCAGGGGTTCTTTAGGGATACCGACACTTCCTTTTATTCCCATGTTAGGGGGTTTAAAAGTTTTCTGCTGTAACTATTCATTTTTGGGAAATGAATTTCCTTGGAAGTTTTTGGGCATGTTCCTGAAGGGCGGGGGTTTGAAACCATTCTTCCAACTTTTCCTGTTTCTTATCCTTCCATGCCTTAGTAGTATCATTCCTTTGTTTGTATTGCTCAAAACATAGTCTGGCTTTTCTCAGTGCTTCGTCTAAAGTTCTTGGATTGTCGAACTCAATTCGATCTTTATAGGACTGTGGCAGACAGCTTAAGAACTGCTGTACCTTCAGTTTTTCTTCCTTCATATATGGAACGAACCGTAAAAAGTCTAGGAATTTATTGATAAGATCTTCCATTGTCATTTGACCCAGCTTCAATTCGTAGAATTCCTTGGTTTTTCTTTCATAATAACTTTCTGATAAGTATTGTTTCTTGAAATATTTCTTGAATTCTGACCATTCAAGGTTCTTTTCTTTCAGTCCCTGGGAAATCTTAAGGTCTTGCCACCATATGCTGGCCTTTCCCTTCAGATTGTACACAACCATTCTGACTTTCATATTGCTGGAGTAATTGTAAATTTGAAAGTACTTTTTTATGTCCAGTAGCCAGGCTTCCGCTTCTTCGCCAGTTTTTGATTCTCCATCGAAGCTGGTAGGTTTTATCTTTTTGAATTCACCCTCCAGGTGGTAAACCTTCCTCTTTCCCATGGTCTTGTCTTGATGCTCAGATTTCTGGGTCTCATTGGAGGAATTACCCTTTTTCTCAGCGCTTTCATCAGTCTCTTCTTTCCTCTTGGTATCCTCCTTCTGTTTTTTGCCATTATTCCTTTCGTGAAGACTCTACAGCAAAATTTCATTGATTTCTTGCTATTTTTCCTGAGCTTTCTTTAGTTGCTCATTGTCTGCTTTGAAGCTGTGTATCTCCACGATCAAGCTTCTCATGGTTTCTAGTACCTGACTTGCTTCAGAATGTTCTTCGGTTCTTGCCTGTTCGTTTCCTTCAGGCTGTTCTCCATATTCCTCGTGCGAAGTCATCTGAAAACTCAAACTGAAACATATGCATACAACATCCGAATATATTATTAGAAATTTAAATTTTTTGCACAACAAAAGTTAGGTGTTTCCAAGGCAACAGGGTTGAATCTAGATCTGATACCATATGTCAAGTCTCCATACAATTTTTTTTATTTTTTTGTAGTTCCTTACTCTATACTGTAAATGAACAGAAGGCAGATCTATGTTAATCAACCATCTAAAAATAATTAATGCCTTCATAACGCTGATCTTACTTATGTTCTTACCCTTGTATTTTCCTACTGGTTAGAAGGATGTTATACTGACATACCACTTACTTAGCTCCGGCTAAACTTCCCTTCGCATACTGGTATGCAGGTTCCTATGCTTCCGGAGTTTCCTCATGAAGCCGGTAACAAGGTATGGCTGAAAAGATGCTTTAATGTTTTTCTTATAACCTGGTATTGGATTCACAAAATGCACATAATCATAACTAGGTTGATAAGTTGTACTCCAAATTGTGTTGATATGGTCTTTTAGTGAACCTTTTGTATTAACACCCAATCTTCAAAAAGCAGTACCATATTATCAAAGGTATAGGTATAATATATCACATTTTCTTGAATCTCAATAACATGACAATAGGACAATTTAAATGCACTAACGTTGTCCAAGCCTAGCAAAGGATACAGTTCAATCACCATGTACTTTACACAGCTAGGTAGAATTAAAATGTTTGAAACTGATTTATAAAACCCTTCAATTTATTGGAAGGATATAGGAGTTACTCTAACATTTATTTTGCAGGTACTCCATACCAACCAACGAAGCTCAGCTAGGTGAACTAGTCAGGTGACACAATCAATGTAGATGTTGTCGAAGGTGCCACCTGCACCTCAACAGTTTTACTCATACTGGGGTGTATTCAATACCTTCTCGTCTGGCCATGTGAATACATTTATTGTGTTTGAATGCTAAGGTGGCACCTGCACCTGGAAATGACGGGGTTTGGTTGTCTCGATGTTTGGAAAATAATAATCTTCTCAACATGTATTCAATATTCTCCGGGTCGAATACTTTTTGGCTCTCGAGTGAGGTTCAATGACATTGTCCACACTTACCCTGGTGATCCGGTTATATCTCGGTCTGTTATTATCACTGTATTTCTTCTGCAGTTTGGGAGGAAATGGACACTTGCCAGCATGGTTACTCCAGAGGGAGTTCTTCTTGAGCTTCAAGGACGCAGCCACTTCCCTGCGATGCCACAGAGGTAACTTCATAACGCCACAGTTCAGAATTCTTTTCTCTTAATGATTTGTTTTTTTGTAAAGCAGTCCATCGCCATTTGGTAATAATGTACTGTTTGCTCATGATGGTAGGTGTCTCTAGCTTGAAACGGCGCAAGTTAAAGAGGGAACCTTCCCTGTCCGGTAAGTGGTATTGCTCCTTCGCCTTCATACAACGACAGGAAAACTTGGGAAAGAACCTCCTCAATGACAACAGGGGTTTTTAGTTGCATGACATGGTTAGTTTGTTTTGAAACTTCAACGGTTCAATGTGGCCATGGGTTTTTACTGCCACGAATCCGATGTAATAACTATTTGTTATGCTTCTTCCTTTCTGAGGATCTAGGCTTTAGAGAAAGTATATTGAACTATTTGCAGTTAGGCTCAAGGGTTATTTTTCCTTTCGGTTTCTCGAAGGACTTACTATCCGTATTTATTTCCAGAATTTTCAGGAATATATAGAATGTTTTAATTTTTGAAAAACTGTAAGTGAATGGGGTTTGGTCTCTTTGGTTCCAGGACCCCAGGTTAAAAATGTAAATATGATTTTTGGATACTTTAAATCTTACCCTAAGTATAGTTTTGTATGATTCTGATCTCATTCTCTCCGGTATATATATGGTAGGTAGGATAAGTGCATTTTTAACTTTCCGTCGGTTTCATTTTACATACTGTTAGATGGAGAAAAATACATAATTAATAGAAAAGACATACTACTGTAATTTATCAGTCTAAAAGGAAGGGAATCTAGAATTCCCAGCATTCACGGTAAGGACATTACATAGAGACATCGTGATAATGAAATAAAACCCTATTCCACAAGTCGCTGGAACAATATATAGATTCTGGCGTTTCGAATGGGCTTTGAATTTTTGTTTGCCTCGGTTTTATAAGATCCCTGTCTAAAGGATGTATGCAAATTGTGGTAAGTGAATACGCCCAACTAGGATTTCAGTTCGGCTCCTGTGTTTCTTATCCCTTTAGACATCGGCTGATTGGCATAGAATATGTCTATAGGCGTTTGGTGAAGATCGGATTCTATCCGTGTGTATTTTCTTAAATCCCTTAAATTAGCGGTACAAAATCTTGAAATCAATCATATTAACTACTCTGTATTTCTCTAGCGGGGAAATGTTTTAAAGATCCATTTTGTCTACACGCTACAAAACAGCTTGGTACATAGATCACCATTTCTCTATCGTATACTAAATTTTTAGAGAAATTCCTAGATCTTCAGACTTGATATTTTATTTTTGCGATGTCCTCCTATTACTTGGCAATAATTGGCCTGTATCTATATAGGGACTTCCTCAAGAGTTTTGAAGAACCCAGAAATGCAGATATGCCTCCCACTCTAACACCGAGAATCCCTCGCTTTCAGTTTATTACCTATCTCAACTTTACAGAGCGACTTCCACCAAAAACACAGCGATCCATTTCTTTGCTAAGCCGATCTTACCCTCCGATGAGAAGTTATCATACATTTTTTATTTATCTCTACTTGATATATATTTATTGCTAAATCAAACTCATATTAGAGTCTCTCTAATCTCTGTCTCATCATATTTTTATATATATTTTCGTTATGTTTTGACTACACCGATTATGAGAGAATGACGGTGTTAGTAGTTGATTTTGGCACAGACCCTTGTCGTTCCCTAATTTCACAATAATATGCTCACTGCCTATGGTTCCCCATCTCAGATTTTGATAGGTACACTTACCTTTACGCCATCTCAAAGTATGATATGCCAAATATAGTATATATGCCTTTAGTTGCAAACTAGGTTTTCGGATGTGCTCTATTTATTTTTGTGGGAGTTTGTACCACTGAGTCATGCAGGTTAAGAATGGATTGAGTCAGTTTGGTATTACATAAGAATAGATCCTTGCATTCTGGTGTTTCAGTAAAACTTGTAAACCACGGAAATCAATATAATAAACAATAAGGATGTAAAAGAAATCGTGAAATTTTTACCCCGAGGGCTTTATAAATCCAACTTGTAAACCATGGAAATCGACACTTCTATGAGCACATAATCCATTCCATTTTGTCACTGTTTTGCTAGCAATACTAAATATCTATGTTGCAGATCAAGCATTATTCGACAGCATTGTAACTATCAGTTTTCCCGTAAACACAATACTTTTAATAAATTGAGACAGCTAAAATAACAGAAAAATGCTTAGAGTCTGTAATAACAAAACCTGGAACTTGTAACCCGAATGCAGTAGGGATAGCCACGTTCCTCCCAACCGTAGATTAGGTACAAACACCAAGTCTGTCCGCAATCACCCTCGAGCCAGATGCATGCATGAAAGGTGTGGACAGTTAACCTCAAAACTCGGTCACGTTTCCGGAAGTTCCTTGCCTAGCACAGAGTGCTCACACAGCAATTATCATCCTCTACGGCATACTAAGCAGCGTTCTGCCTCCCACATATGCCATCCTTTTATAGTTTTTTCCTAGGTCTTACCATTAGTAGCCAATTCCTCATGGAATTTTCGCAGCTAAGTAAATCCCTGATTTTCAGGGTGTGTCTAGTGTCTTAATTACACTTCTGACACTTGTTCTGGTTTCCCAGAGGTTAACTCTAATTTGTCCCCCACTTTTCCATGCATGATATCCTCATTTAACGTGGCTGTTCCTGATACATCCTTTTATTAAATAAAAAAAATAATTAAAATAAAAGTTGTTTCTTACAACAGTCCTCCTAGGACTTCTTCTGCAGATTTTTCATCTAGCCCTCTTATTGAAATGAATTTCACAACAATATATAAATATATATTTATATATTTTAAAACAAAACATAATGTCCTATCATTATGTTTGGGGGACGTTACACCTGGGGGAACAGTTGTTAGCCTAGCCAAGACTCATGGGCAGAGTAGCAAAGCTCAAAATCCAAAAGCACTTAAAAGTACTAGTGGAACCCCGTACGTGAATAAGCTCTGGTTTATGTTTGAAAGGAAAGAGATGGGGTATCCTCAGCAGTTCCAATCGCACACGGGCTCGTGCTTAACTCTGGTTTGAGTAAAGCGTTCCCAGGATATTTTGATATAAGTGGGTTTACCTAAGACATTATCTTACTACGATTATTAAGTAATGAAACTGATTTTGGGTAGTTTAAGGTGATTTACCCCGAAACCCTATCCTAAGCTAGGTGATGTAGTGTAAAACTAAAAAGAAAAAGTTGTGAATTGATTTTATTAAAATTGCTTTTTAGAGGCTACTTTTTACTCAAAAAGGGTAGTGAAGTGTGTGGTATGGTTTATGACAGAAAGAAAAGTGTGTACAAATGATGCTTTAAAACTTCACAAAAACTCTTATTTTTCATTTATGTCTTTCAAAACAAAATACATGAAATCCTAAGCATAAGCATTTTTCTTTTTCAATTTTCTTTTTAATTTTCAAAGCAAATAGCAAAATAATCTATCTTTGAAATAGTAATGGAAAATCTTACTACTAAGCTACCAATTTTCAATTTTTGATATTTTCTGCTATTTTGCAAAAGAAAATGAATCTGAAAAAAGGAAACAAGCAAGATCTAACGAACGTGTCGGTAAAGATAAAAACTTAATGGTTTAAAGCAATCAAATCCAAAGACCAACAAAGACTTGACCTACAGATTTGTTTCAACGAAAAACTCTAGATTTGGAACAAGATGTAAAAGAAAAGGCAAACCTAATGCATGCAATAGAAAGACAAACCTAGAGGTCCTACCTAAGCATCAGGAACCAAAGAAAAATGTTTGCCAAATAGGTAAGGTAGGAAAGCAAACCAAAGTAACTCTACCACCACACAAACTCAAAGGAAAAGCTCTCAAGAAGACTTCAACCAACTCAGAATTTCCTGAACATGAGTTCATAAGGTATCCAGACAATCAAAACTTTCAAAAACCACCCAAGAAAATCAAACTCAAATCAAACCCTGAAAAATAAGACAAGACTCAGTAAAAGTGCGCAGGTATTGCAAAAGACAACAAGCATTGAGTGTGTAGGTCTGTATTAATGCAACATGCATATAGGGAAAAATGTGCACCTCTGTACCTAGCAGAGAAACGCACACAACTTCAAAAGGCTTAAAAAGAAAAGACACCCAAAACAAGTGTTGAAGCAAGTGAAGCAATCTAAAGGGACTTTCGAGAGGCTAAACAAGACTCAAAAAAAGACAAAGATGTTTCCAAGACAGTCAGGAAAGACAAAGCAAGTGCCAATAGTAGACCAAACAACCTGGAAACCAAACCCTAGTGAGAGGTTTAGACCTACAGGTAAAATTCCCTTATGTCTGGTATAAACATCAGCGCCTGCACCAAAAAGTGCGCGGGTATGTTTCAAGGAAACCAGTGCACAAGGAAAAAAATGTGCTTCTGTATGTACAGAAGACTAGCGCACAAAGACTGAAAGTAATGAAAATGGCTTTGCATAGTCAGACTGAAGAAATCAAAGCAAAAGGAACAAGCAAAGTAACCTATAAAAACCTCCGAGAAAACCAAGAGACTGTAAAAACTGAAGAAAAACATAGACAAGGTCACAAGAATAGAAACAACTAGTGCTCCCCAGCGAAGTCGCCAGTTCTATTGTGCGGGAATATACCCTATAGTGGGGTAAATGACACTATGAACTTACATGGGGTGGGAGATAGATACATTCTACCTTGCACTAACTACTATGAATGAAATGATATTATGATTCTGAAATCAGTACATTGTTAACGACGCCTGGTCCTAGCTTTTGCCCAATCTCCACAGTAATGTACCTCCAAAATAATTCAACCTTCCTTAGCGTATCTTGACTGTAAATAGATAATAAAATTGAAAACAAACTAACATTAATTACAATAAGATATTCAATAGAAAATACATTCCATTGGGACAGGAAGGGTATCTCGATCTTTTATTGCCAAAGAAATGTAGCCAAATACAGTTATACCTGATCTGTCCAAACACTTCTGCAACAGAGTCCTAGGCTCCTGCTCTTCACAATGACTTAGAAAACCCTTCATGGTAACTGTAGCTTCTTCTTCATTGGCCTCTCCCTCATGGCTTCCCCTTGTATTTATGGGACAAGGCTGGAAGTTGGATTCGTGAGGTAGTTGAATTGGGAGGTTGGGGGAGTTACAAACCAACCTCAACTAATTCCAATTCGTAATCTTAATAAACTTTTTCCATTCATCTTAACATGTGTGCAGGTATCATAATAGTAAACTAGCACATAGTATGCAACTAGTGCTCTTTACAACTAGCACACATATCTTTTGGGATAAGTGCGCGGGTTATCTTCAGTAGAACCAACGTTTAGAGCGCTAGATGTCAGTGGCAAGAGTAGCGCACACATAGTGAAAACTGCTGAAAAAAAATATGATTTTCAGTTGAAGATGTATGATCTGAGCAATAACTCATCCAAGTTCAATCGAGTTCTTCCATCCATAGTGTTATTTTGTGTAATTGACAGAGCAATGTCATCACAAACGGAGAGGTGCAGATTTGACCTATAACAAGTAGTTTTGACTAGAGTATAAAATCCCATAATTTATGCAAATGGAAATTAAAAACATATGAATTTTATAAATCTATATCACAAAATATTTCATACTTAGAAGTTATCTGTAACATAAAATATTTAATATTTAAAAATCTATTAAACATTTTTATAAAAATATAAGGTCAACATTGTAAATTTACAATTAAATAACTTATATTAAAAAAAAAGAAAAATAGGAAACCTCCCATTAAAAGGGAAGATCAACATATCTTTATACATTAAATTTGTTTTATTATTATATAAATAATTTAAATATATTTTCCCTTAAACTAAATCTATAATTTTCTTCCCATACTAAACCAATTTTGAAACAAATAATTCCCATATTCTAGTCCACTCCACTATATGATGCTTTAATTTCCAATATTCTACTCCACTATATGAGCTTTAATTTCTAATGATGATTTTCGTCACTACTCCATGTTTGATTCCTGCGTCATGTTGTTTACCGCTCATAGTTTACCAATGTGGACCTTTTCACACTTGATTTCTTAGGTACATTTAAGACATCTTAAACGACCAAAATAAAATATTTGTGTTTTATTGACTCTTTATGGGAATTCGGTTGACAATATTTAAGAAGTAAACCATTCACTTTAATTAGTAGTGTTATTTAAATTTTAAATTGATTGAAAATATATTAGTATTCGGTGTAGTTTAAATATTTCAAGTTTTAAATTCTTTATGATCATATTTTCTGTTTATTTTTATAATTTTTTTATATTTATTTATTTATCAATTAAAAAATACAATTTAAATACTTATAAATTCGAATTTAAAAAAATACTGATTTAAAAAAAAAAAACCACATAAACCCACATTAATGTCGAAAAACTGGAATAAATAAACTACTCATTATTTTATTATAGTTGGTGGAGGTTTGAGGCAGTCAACTTTCATTCGGTATATCTATGCAATTATTAAAGCATTTTCGACTCATAGAAGTGGCGTTAGGGTAGTGAATACGATTTGGTTTGCTGATAGTCGATACGCTTTGGTTTGTTGATAACCGATCATATCGATCCAAATCTTTGGAACTGAAAAAATGCAGCGCAGAGGGAATACTGATAACGATGGAGCTTCTGATACTGCAGCGGGGACGGCTGCGAAGGGATTAACTGAAAGGATCTTGCCAACAACAACAACAGGTATGAAAATTTCCCATTCTTAGAATTGCATGTAAACCACGATAGTGATAATGAGGATCATGAGAATAATGTTCGTATGGATCCAAATGTTACAGGAGGAAAATTGCAGGGCGGAGGGAACAGTGATAATGATCTCCGAAGGGATGCGAAGGGCTTAACCCAATGGAGCTTGCCGAGAATACCCGGTATGATAATTTCCCATTCCTATAATTGCAGGATAGTTATAATAAGGGTGGTGATAACAAGGATCGTATGGGTCAAAATCCGCAGGGAAAAAGCGGCGCGGAGGCCGGAAAACCGCGGCGCCGCTGGTAAAGAAGAATTGCATTGAAACGGCTGCCAACGATGGAGGTGAATGTATTTCCAGTTCCTCGTTGATGCAACAACCTGCAGGAACTCCAAATCCAGATTCTGTGCAACAAGCTGCAGGAACTCCAAATCCAAATTCTGTGGATGTGGAGATGCAGGACGTAGAGGAGGATCATGATATTGCATTGATCGAATATCCTGCACTTAGGTTCTCACCGGCGTGTGTTCTGCTCAGACCCGTGCCCGGGGCTAACACCCACCCAGACTTTATCTTCAAATATTAGCATGGGGCATGGGAACCCTACATAGAGTCTCCAGACATTCGGCCAGCTTCCAGCCACTTGGAAATCTATGACGTTATTAATACTTGAAGGTATTTGTTTTGTTTTAAAACCACCGTGTTTGATTGAATGAACTGATCTTATTCAAGATGGTGTGATCTTATGTTTGTCAGATAATTATATTATATTGCTGTTTCTGATTACTATTTGTTGTTTTAATAGATGTGATCGGTGTCACATTATTGAAGGTTTTTGTCTGTCAAAAGTGCAAATTACAATTGTATCATTGGATATATTAATCTCTATGATAAGATAAGTTAACTTATTTGGTTGATTATATTGTTTTCTTTGGGTTTGTCTCATAATTGTATTATATTGTTGTATGAGGATATTATTGGATATTTGGAAATCTAGCAGGTTATTTGATAAGTTTGATAAGAGATTCAGTTCATAAGGAAGGTATTTGTTCAACTTAGTTGTAAGAAGGTATTTAGAACGTTGTGCTTGGTTTCAAATGTTTACCAAAATTTGCAAGTTTTGGTGTAAAGGAATACTTTACATGCTCTTACACCAAAACCTACAGAATTTTGTGTAAAGTAAAACTTACATGGTATCAGAGCTCAGCTCTCACATTCATTTTTCCCAAGCATTCTCCTCAGCTACACTCAAAGAGAGGTGTTGGTGTATCTGTTATCCCACATGTGGAATATAATGTGGACCAACTGCCACCCTCCATAATTATACCTTGTGCTTGCTTTCAAATGTTTACCAAAATCTGCAGATTTTGGTGTAAAGAAAACATTACAGTATGGTTATCTCCTAATTCTAACCATGTAGAAAGCTTTCAATTAGCCAATCACAATTTATTTCAAGCATCCAAATGGATTTCTTTGCTTCTAAATGTCTTAAATTAAAAGGGTCAAACTCATTAAGAATGACATCTTCCTTACAAATAATCATGTACCCTAACTCCTCCATTTTCGTAATCTAAAGATTTATTTCATTCAATTTCTTATGAGCCCAAGAGCCCAACCTCCGCGAACATGAAGGGTGAACCCTCGATTTGCCACTCTATGTGAGAAAAGGTGTTGAAATAAAGTTAGTTAGATAGGTTAAAGTAATCATTGTCTATAAAAGGCTTAATAGTAGAGTTGGTGGTGTTTATCTAAACTTCTCATTATTAGTTATGTTATTTTATTTTATCTGGCATTATGAGTTCTTGATTTGTAGTTAGATCAATTAATACCAAGGCTAGATCAATAGTTTCATAAGTTTAGAGGACAACCCTCCAATTAGGATTTGAGAAATATTACACCCTACTCGGCTTGTCCCAATGATCCAAAGTTTAGACGACAACCCTCCAACTGGGGTTTGAGAAGTATTACACCCTACTCGGGCTTGTTTGAGTGATCATTACGCTCTTGAGCCCTTCTTAGGGATGTTTGTGAATTTCCTTGCACACTCCTCAAGGACAGTTCCCAGTGCTATTGCTCCCTCCTCACAGAATATGCAAGTACATGCCATTTGTGGAGTTTTTATACCCTCTCTTAGTGCGCCCTTGCTCAAACGATCTACTAAGTGATTTCCTATGCCATATCTAGGGTTTTATGTCCTCTCTTTGTGTCCTTGCTCCCTGGACCTTTTCAGGGTTTTATGTCCTCTCTTTGTGTCCTTGTTCCCTGGACCTTTTCCCTGTTTTGCAGATCTGCAGTTTTAACACACTTTTCTCAGTGTTCCTTGTGCCCAAGTTCCCTTCAGTCAATCTCAGTGCTAAATATGTCATTTCTACACCCTATATTTCTAGTGTCCTTGCTCACATTGTTGCTTATTGGCCTCATGAGCTTATTAAAATCATGCCTCTTGGTCGAGACCCATCCCAGCAGGACTCTCCCTCTAGTCAGACTTCAACCATCAAAGACTTGGGGCTAGTACTTAATGAGCTCACGAGTCTACAACAACAAGGCTCTCCAGCACCTATGCACTTTGACACTCGCTTCCAATTGCCTAAGCTTTCACGACAAATGAATGGCGAAGTGGCAAAGTCATGGATCCATAGCCTATCGAGGTATTTAAAGGCGTCTTAAAATTTGGAGGGGGAGACTAAGATTCAGACTGCAAGTCTGCAACTTGAGGATATTGCTCACGCTTGGTGGGATTGTTAATTGGAACGTCCCTCATGCCTGCTCGAGTTGGGGATATCACAGGATTTGGATTCTCCACCTCACTTCTTGGCATGCCTTACGTCAAAGGTTGCAAAAGTGCTTTTATCCTTCAAGGTATAGGCATAATCTTATCGCCCACTGGTCTGCGGAGAGCTGTATTGATGTCTTAGGAAAGCTTCAGAAACATTTCCACGTCATAGATGGAAGAGGTATTAATTTTCAAGTTCAATTTTGCTTTGTTATTAGTCCTTAGACAAGAGGTGGAATTGTTTGATAGCACATCTATGGACAAGGTCTTCATTCGATCCTTACAAGAGGTGGAATTGTTTGATAGCACATCTATGGACAAGGTCTTCATTGGATCCTTGGTAGTGGAAGGAAAGATGGCTCCCAAGATCCTCTCTCCTAAACGTAAATCTGTGCCTTCACCTTCATCTCCCTGCTCACCCTCTTCCCGATGCACTCTCCACAAAACTATTTCTCACTCATGAGTGGAATGTCAAGCTCTTAAGAACCTACGTGTTACCAAGACCTTATTTGATAACGATGCTCTCACCCCGTGAGTAGCCCAATAAGACCTCATACCTCTCGAGTAGCCCAATAAGACCTCATACCTCTCAAAAACCGTACAAAACAAGATCCATCACTTATTCTAATGACCTCCAATGACACTGCCACTTCTACAACTCCTTTGTTCACCCATAATTGTCAAATCAAGAAGGTGTTAGCTAAGATGATTCTAGACAATAGGAGTGTGAAGAACCTAGTCACCGACCAACTTGGTCCAAGGCCTCAATCTTCCCACTTCACCTCATCCCTCCCCTTGCCTGTTGGGCTAAGTGCAAAAGTATGGCCCTTTCCTTATTGCTCAGCAAGGCTTTTGTGTGACCTTTTCCATTGGCCCTTTCTATTGTGGGTGACGTTTCTCCAGTGAATTGTGGATTTTGTAGATCTCTTACTTGGCCTCCCTTAACAACAACAATGCCATGGTGTTTATCATGTTAAAGGACACTAGTATCATCTACTATAATATGTCCTTACATATGTTCTTGCTAATAAGTCTTCTCCTCTCATGGGTAAGGATTCTCTTAGACAAGTCATCTTGAATCAATGTGCTTCTCTTTGTTTGATCTGCCCTATTAAACTAGACAATTTTAGACACCCAATGTCTTGTGAGATGATACATCTCCTATAGGAATTCAAGGATGTTTTTGGAATTCCCATAAGCCTCCTCCCTCATAGCTCCATCGACCATATTATTGATCTTATTCATGGGGCATCATTACCCATTGCTCCTTTCTATTGTTTGCCTCCTCGCGAGGGTGCAAAGGTTGAACAATATTTCAACGAGTTACTTCTAGTTACTTGAGTCAAGACACATCCAACCCATCTCCTCTACATGTGCTTCCCTAGCTTCCATCATCCAAAATAAAGAGTTCAAGGAGTGAGGCATGGTTATAGACTATCATGCCCTCAACAAGGAAACCATTAGGTACCCCTTTCAACAGATTGAGGACTTACTCGACCACCTATGGGGTCCCTACTTTTTCAATAAAATGTACTTGAAATTGGGCCACCACCATGTCCAGATGCAGGAAACACACATGTGGAAGATGACATTCAAAACAAATTGTGCATTGTATGAGTGTCTCCTCATGCCTTTTGGGCTCACCAATTATCCAACCACCTTCATGCAATTAATTAGCCACATTTAGGCAGTGTTAGTACATGGATTTTTCTGCATAAAATATCATATAGAACTATTGTGCATGGCACATATGTTTTGTTTACAGCTCTTGCGAAATAAAAAGTTCAAATAATAGTCGTGTAGACCTTAAAGATGACCAATGGCTAGCGACCGAGGGATTAAAGATCAATGCTATAGAAAAAAGAGTGGTCAACCATTAGATGGAGATCTAATGTGACGGCCCATAGACCATGCACTCCCACAAAGTGCAAGTAAGTTAAAGGAATAAAGCACATGCACAAGTTCAAGGGTTCTTCATATAGATCGACAACTTAGATCAAAAGTTCATCGATAAGTTGCGCCCACCAAAAGTGGCCTTGGGCACACATTGTCCTCGAAGCCACCCAGGACATGTGCTCCTTTGTGATTGGCCACAACTCCTTAGGGCAGTTTTCCTAAACTTCCAACTATTGGTGCGTTACCACTCTAGCAAACGAGAAGTTGTATCCACCCACTTTTCCAAAGTGCTTCACAACTCATTCGCTTGCGAGATTACCCCTTCATCCTGCCTGCCATCTGTCACATGGACCCCAATTTTTGTTACTCACTCTTTGATTTCCATCTATCATATGGGTCACACTACTGCTACTTTTCCCTCCACCTCATTTTCCAACATGTAAAGTGCAATTTTACCAAAGGGATAAAAGATTTTGACCTATTTTAAAATATTATTATTCATTATCCCAAAGACATGTGTTCTCGACACACTAGTCTAGTACGAGGTTAACCGTTCTCAAAATCTACTGGTCTAAGTCAACAACTAAGCAGTCCAAGTCATCTGCCAACTGTCACTCGAGTATCTTTCTATCACTATTGTCGAGCACTATTTCTACAACCTTGTTTTTGCAATTAATTTAGTGAAGCCCTAATTCTGTAAATTTACCCTAATTTCACTAAAATTCACTAACTAGTCATTTGAAATGGCACCCAAATGCAAGGTATCCCTTCAGAATCCTCATTTCCTAGGGGAAGAACACGTTTACAATCACGAGGCCGATGTTTTTGACACCATTATAACAAATTTGAACCTAATTGAAACCATTAGAGAAGCAAACAACCTAGCCTTTACCAATGAGGATAATTTTAATGTGTGGAATTCAAATTTCGCCTCAGAAACTTGCCCTTGGTTTGTATTCTTCCTCGAATTTTTCACCTGGTGTTCCAAGCATTACTCCGCCATTATCCTGGCAATTTTATCTTCAGATATGTCCAAAAAATTATGCTTTATCACCGTGGATGCCCTCACAAGGATGTTTTGTAAACCAGAGTCTTTAGCCCCATATCCTTTCAATGAAAAATCCATATCAAGTGCTTTTAATAGCCTTGGCCACTATGAATACTTCAATTCTTGTCCAAGCATCTAGAACCTAGGATGGCCATACCAACTATTCACCCTCCTTATGCTATTACTAGTTAAGTTTTTACTTTATTTAGCATAATAACACTAAACAATAGAATCATTGAAACAAAGACAGGCACAAGAACAAAAAGAACACAAGATTTCTCTCAGGGAAACCACAAGGGAGAAAACCCCAGTAAAACTTCCTCAATATAGTGTTGGTGGGTAAAACTACCCTATAGCAAGGAAACTAATGCTATCAACTGGGATGGGGTGACAGGTAAGTGTATTAAATGTACTGCAGAGATATTTATGAAAAGAAATGAGTTGTAGACCTTGAGAAAATACCTTTTAACCGACGTTCGGGGTATAGTTCCTAGCTCTCGTTTGTAAGAGTGCATCCAAATTAACCATGTTAATAAAAGTTTCATCGACCCTAGCATGTGTAGTGCCCCAAGTGTTGGAGGTGCGAGAAGTTGAGCTCTTCCCTTTAAGGAATGGATCTTTCAGGATGGCAGGCTTCTTTTCTCTTAAGAGCTTCTGGGCTTCTTCAAGCAGAGCGCATTGGTGAGTAAGGTGGTTCTACTTGCAAAGTTTACAAGGGAACTTAACCTTCTTTTCCTCTTTGTTACCCTCTTCGACATTCTCTTTTTTGGGCTTTTGTTGGTTTCCCTCTCCTTTCTTGCCCTTCTTTTTATTATTGGGCTGCCGAGGGCCCTTTTGATTGTTCTAAACCTGATTGATAGGCTCAGAAGTAGAAGGAGAGGTTGTGACGGAAGGAACATCTACAGTCGATTGCTTGACAGATAAGGCATGAACCTGTTTGGTCAATGCTTAGAAAGCTGCAGAGTCAACTGAAACCACTATGCCGTCAGCATGTGGTCCAGGTTTAGGTCTACTCAGATCGGTATTCGATCGCGGTGCATCAGGTATAATCTCATACAATAACCCGGATTGTGCACAAATGAGATCTAACTGCTGGATCCATAGGATAGCTTCTTCCTCATTTGATACTCCAGATGTAGCTACTTCCTTAGAAATATAAGGAACGAGTGATTTCAAATACCACTCAAGAAGGAATTCTGGAGGTATGCTGGCCTTAATGAGCCTCTTCCATCTTTGCCACTCCTGAATGTGGTGAGATAAATGAGTGGCTTTATTTTTCCTAAATGTACACAAAAGGTCTGTTCCGGCATCATACCGAACAGGAAGCTGGAAGTGATTCAAAAAGACAGTCGCGAGATCTCCAAAATTAGAGAATGTAGCTGTAGGTAACTCAATGTACCATTTAACTGCACTACCGGTTAAAGTCCTTTGGAACAGTCTCAATCTAATGGAATCTTCATTTAATGAATTCGAGAAACACCATAAGTGGAAAGTAGTGACATGGTCACCAGGGTCTTCACCTGCTTTTCCTTCGAACTTTGGAATGTCCGAAGGTAACTTGGTAGGAACTGATGGCCATGTAGCATTATGATACACTGGATCGTTGGTCAGTTTGGAAAGATCTGGCAAATTTAAAGTTGCCAGAAATGGTAAACGAGGCCGGTAAGACGATACTTGATAAGCTGGGGTCGAAAAAGGGGAACCACCTATAGTTTGACCCATGATTTGCTGGTAGGGGTTGTACCTAGCCGTCTGCTGGTAGGGGTTTCCCCCAACCATCTACTGATAAGGGTTTCCCCCGGCCATATGCTGATAGGGGTTTCCACCTACCATATGTTGATAGGGGTTTCCCCCAGCTACTTGTTGGTAGGGGTTTCCCCCTGCCATCTGTTGTTGTACGAAAGAATTATTGAAATTTCTCCACCCATATGAAAGTGGATTAGTGCTCTGTGGGTTCATCCACTATGGCTGGGTATTAGCCCCCACATATTGTTGGTTAAAAATATTACCCCCTCCCCCTGAGAATAAGGAAAAAGGGACATTACCTGCAGGCATATTACATTGATTCATGTTGGGGCCTGCAAAGGTATTGAAACCAGTGGTAGCTGATGTAGACGGTGCAATCATGGTACTCATGACAGGCACGGTTGCAGAAACACTTGGTCCTACAGCAAGTGTGGAAATTCAAGTACTAGGTATCTGATATAATGGTTGAAAAGCAGGAGGTGGTGCTAAATTGGTTGTACTGCTAGGTCCAACAATAGGCGTAGGGATAGATGCCATCGTTGTTGAACTTGGCATACCTAATGTACCAGTATTAAAACTGAAAGACGGAGTAGACACAGAGGTTGTTTGTGTCTGACTTGGCGTAGCAGTAAAAGAAGGATTTACCATGTTAGTGTTCATACCTATGGTGGGAGTTTGTGGAACTCCCTGTTCACCTCATAGAGTAGACATCAGATGTTCGGGAAAGGAATTATATGCACTATAATGGGGCTGCTGGAAACCAACAGGTAATAGAAGCGGATTTCTAGGATTGGTCAGAGGAGGATTGAAGGGAGTGCTATACTCCGCAGAAGTAAGATCTTCAATCTCAACTAAACTAAAGTGTCGCTGATCTGGGGTACCTGGTTGTGGTTCCTCAGGAACCTCTATTTCAAGGTTTTCTATTGCTGTTTGTTGTTCTTCAGGAAACTCAACTTCAAGTGGTAATTCCTCAGGAATTCCTATTTCAGGATTTTTTGTTATAAAAATTTCCTCAGGAAATTCTGTTTCAGGAATAGTTTCTGAAGAAACACTGGGGTTTACCCACTGTCATCTAGCTGGCTGTAAAGGTTCTGTTCTAACTGGTGGAAGGTTTTGAAACCTTCTCGATCTACGAAGTTCTTGATACTCCGTGATTATATATATAAAATAACAAGCTAGAACCTAGTGGCCACTACAACTAGGGGGCAAACAACATGCCAACTAAAAAATCCTAAGTATGCAAACCAGGCAAACAAGATGCCTTCCGGAGAAGAGTCTGGGATGATGAGGGCCCAAAACAGATCAACGAAGGAAGAAAGACAGTAACCCGGGGTCCACAATACAATGACTAAGGGTGCAAGCACTGGAATCACCCAACCACCCTCCCAAAGACCTGCAAGGGATTTCCTCCCACGTCTGTCTTAGGTACAGTAGATATACCCTCTGCTGTCACTTGTGTATGAACCTAAAGTAAGATACCAAGGATACCACAACACCGAAAACTCTTGGGGGAACAGTCGTTGGTCGAATCAGAAGGTGTGGGTAGGGTAACTGAGCTTGAAACTCTAAAGAGTCCCCATACGCGATCCAATCCTGGTATATGCTCGAAATAGAAAGTAGGAGGAGTATTCCCAACAATCTGATCTCACAAGACCTACTACATAAATCCCAGGAAAGCTTTGAGTGAAATGGATTTACCTGTGATAGTCGAACTACGATTTTTGCGTAATGTGTGATCTTGAGTGGTTTAAGGTGATTTAAACTCAAGATCCTAACCAAGACTAGTTGGTGTAGTGTATCCCTAAAAAAGAAAAATTGTTTCTATTTCATTTTATTAAAAATTTTGAGGGCTGTTATTACTCAAAAGGTAGTGCTTTTGTGTGGCGTGGTTGCAACAGGAAAACAAAAGTGCATAAATTCAAACTTTCTACAACAAAGCTCTTTTTATTTTTCCATTTACTTCTTTTCCAAACTGAAAAACTGAGCAAATCTACTTAAATCTCTTTTTTTTTTTTTTTAAATTGTACAGAATAACCTATGCTATCTTGTAACAAAAAAATAAGCCTTATTAAACTTAAACTACCAAATTTTTTTCTTTTTCTGTTATCATAAACGAAAAAGAACTATAAACATGGAAAGCAAAAATAAGATTTGCGTGCAATGTGTAAGTATGGCTAAAAATGGTTCTTAAGCTTATAGCTGTCAAGGCACTAGCTCAAAAAAGACTTGACCTACAGGTTTTTTGCAAAGAAAAAGCCTCTAAACTTGGAAACAAAGTGGGAGAAAACAAAGGAGATAGATACAAGAGGACTGGCCTAAAGCATCTAACCCTAGCAAGACCACTATGCCAAGCAAAAAGTAGACAAGCAAGCTACCAACTACCCTACTAATAGAAAGAACTGAGACATGAATCAGCCTAAAGCACTTTAAATACACTTGAAACCAGAAAAAGACAATAAGTCTAAGAAGATTGGAAATCAACAAGTTCGGAAGACACCCTAGAGGCTCTAAAATGGACCAAACCCTAAAACAAAGGATAGGATAGGTACAGAGCAGACAAACATTGCCACAAACAATAGATACAAAAGTATGCAGGTTTGTAAACCAGCAACATACAGTCAGGGCGTAAAAAGTGGAAGTGCTCACCACAAAACACAACCTAGTCTTCCAAAAAGTTATAAACAATCCAAACGTTCCAAAGGTATACAAGCGATCCAAAGATGGTAAAAAGACTCAAAGAAAGGTTCTATGACTTAAAAAAAAGTTAAAAACCTCATAAACCAATCAAGGAAATCTAAAAGCAAAGTCAGAAAACCACCAAAAAGGCTAAAAACTCAAGCAGACCACTAACAATAGGCTTCAGGAAATGTGCCCTACTGTGCAGTAGGGAAACTCGCGCCCCTACAGATATGGGCGCTACTGTATGTATAGCACAGTAGTGTATGGGCACTACTGTATGTACAACAAAGTAGTGCTCATATCTTAAAAGTTTAAAAAACTGACTTTGAAAAGATACAAAAAGACTGATGGAAGCAGAGAAAAACAGGTAGGGGATGCCTACAGGGTTTCTCAGCACATAAAAGGAGTCAAAACAATTATGGGAAGACAAACCAAGAAAAATTTTCCTAGAGCAAAAACACAAGGGTCCCCAGCGGAGTCGCCATTCTGTTGTGGGGAAAATGCACCTATAGTTCATGGGAGAAACTACCAACTTACGGTGATAAAGATAGACTTACAAGCATTCTGCAAGTACAACAAATAAATGAAGAGATTAAGGTTTAGATATGTAAGCACCTCATTCAGAAGGTTGATCCTAGCTTTTCCTCCCTCGCTCTTCAATGCTTATCGAGTGTCGCAATGCCCAGACCTGCAAAACAACTTGATACCTTTCTCAAACACATTTGACTACATATATAATACTAATATCCATAATGGAAGAAGACATCAAACTACAATAAAACAATAATCAAATCTAAGACACATTAATAGGTCATATTTGGAAAGAGAAGAATGTCTGAGCTTTATTAATGAATGAAAGCAAGTACATGCCGTTATACCTTCTTTCAAGCTTGGCACTTCATGAATCCTAGATTCAAGGTCTCCTACTTCCATTCTCCAAGGATTCCAGCCTCTAATCAACTATGCTAGGGTTTACTAGAAACTAAGCACAAGAGAGGGGGATGAGGGTCTTGTTGTTGCAGCAACATCCCCCCCCAAATTTTTTGTACATATTGGGGGGCCCTCCTTTATTTTTTAGAAAGACTGCTGTAGGAGGTCAATTCTCCTTTTTAATGTCTTTTCAAGTGAAAATCCTGCTTTGAGAAGTTCTAAGTTTCCTTACAAGTATAGAATTCCTGAAATCTTCCTCAAGTCGCGGAAGCATTTGAAAAAGCTCCCCGCAGTTGCGGAAATATTCAAGTTATTCTCCCGAAACCGCGGGAACCATTCGGGTTTTCCTCCCGAAACGGTGGGAACCGTTTCCATAAGCGTCCCAAAAAGGACTTAGATTTTTCTCCCAAAGTTGCAGAAATTATTTGGGAAAGTCTCCCGAAACTGTCGAGCCATTCGGCTTATTCTCCCGAAACTACGGGAGTCATTCACAAATCTTCCCTGGGGCCGCCAAACGACTTAGTCTTTTTTTTCAAAAAATCTTAAATTGCGGAAGCCTTCACGTTATCTTTCCGAAGCTTGTTGAAATACTTTTGCGGAACCTTTTGGGTTTCCCTTCCGAAATTGCGGAAGCCTTCACAGTATCTTTCCAAAACCCCGCGGAGACGTAGAAATTTTTTCGAGTTGCGGAAGCCTTCACGTGATCTTTCTGAAGCCCGCCGAAAGACTTAGACCTTTGCGGAACCATTCGCCAATCCGTTCCGACACTACGGAAGCTATTTGGGTTTCCCTTCCGCAACTATGGAATCTTTCGCGTTATCATCCCGAAAATCCACCGAAAGACTTAGTCGTTCATTCAACTTGCGGGAGCCGTTCACCAATTCCTTCCGAAATGACGGGAGCTTTTGCGGAATTGTGTCGCAATTGCAGAAGCCATCGGCATATCTCCATCGAAATTACGGAAGGAGATTCATTATTCTCCCGAAGCCGGGTCTCCAAAGGTCGCATTGCGGAAGGATTCATCAATCTCTTCCGAAATGCCGAGGGTGTTCACCATAACATCCCGCAATCGCAGGTGGAGTTCGTGAGTCCGCCCCGCAAAGTGACAGTCGCGCACAACTATCGAGGCGGATTGAAAAGACCGCAACGTACACAAAATTAAAACTTGTTTTAAATGGCGCCACCAACCGAATTAAATATCACACGTGCCCAACTCGTTTAAATGGGCAGTGGGAGGTTGGACCGACCACATTTTTTTTTTCGATTAACAAACGTCGTTGGAACACTGCGTCAGACCACTCCAGCTCAGCTCGTTCGTCCACGTCCGTGTCCACCTCATTCAGCCATCTTCACGTTGCCACGTAGGATTTTTAACCATTATTTTTGTCCCTTTTTCCACGTCAAGTTACCTTTGAGGTTTTTCCCTGTCCATAGCATGGCCATATGTCGTTATTGGTCTTTATTTTTTAAGGCCGCCAAAGCCCCGTAGTTTCTTAGCTCTTCCAAAGCCATAACCATCTCTACCCGAGTTTCTCCACTGGCTTTATTTCAAGCGTTGTCACCCTCATTTAAAATCTAAGCCGACCACACAGCTTCTCACAAATCTTACTAATAGTGGTGGTGGTCGGATGAGATCCCTCATCTTTTGATGATTGTGCTTCGGCCCCTGGTTTCGTCATAATATTACTTCAATCCAAGCTCACCCGGTGTTAATCGTTCGAAGTACAACCATGGAAGACACCCTCTCTCCTAGGGCTAGATCGAGAACAGGTTATTTCCACGATATATACTTATCCTTTCGAGAACATTCCAAACTATGTCCCCTTAAGATAGCCAAATCTTAGAACTATGCTTCTTGCTTGGAATGGTTTATTTTGCTTTCCCAACATGCAGCGTCCTAATTTGTTTATATATCTCATTAGCATGTTAAAATGGTGCTGCTCTTTGTTAGAATCTCATAATAGTTTGCACATGTTTTATAATGACTTGTATTTGGTCATTGCCAAGGATAAGTCAAGATGCCAAAAGGTGGTAGGAAGAAAGCTAAAATGATGGAACCACAGCCAGCACCACTTAGGACTGAGACAATGTTCCAAGATACCAGGTGCACCACCGGTATTCCCCCCGAAATCCGCTGGGGCAAAATTTTCAGGATGATCAGGGACAAAGATATCCCGAATATGTTGCTAGAAGAGGGGAAGATCTATCTCAACATCAGGACTTCAGGCATAGCCAGAGCTACCACCCGCCCTGAACTGTTCCCATGTTCTGAAGTAATCGGATGGATACTCGAACATACTAATGCGGAGACAAGAGTAATACATGACAGCAGGAAAATAGCCATCGCCTCATTCCACCCAGCATATCTTGTCGCAGCATATAAATTCCCACGTCCCCAGCAAGCCCTGAGTGATGAATGGTTGGGCCAAATGAAAAATATTGAAATGGCCAAAAATTTATTGGTCGCAGGAAAGCACTTAAGAAAGAGAGGTAATGACGAATATATTGTGCAGAATCTAAGACTTCATTTCAGGTTAATCGCCCTGATGTTGTGCAGAATCTTCGGTATGCCCGATGGAACTGTATACAAGATACAGTGGGTTCCCATCATCCACTTCGTGGCATTTAAAGGAACTATGTTTGACTGGGCTTCCATCCTGTCAGACAGTTTGGCATCAATGGTGGTTGCTGCAAAAGAAGGTCTGGCCTTAAAGAAAGCAGAATTTTACATGTCTTCGTATCTTATTGATTGTGTTTTGGCCAAACTATCTTTTCCCAGCTTAGGTTGCACGTGGGATAAGGCCAACACCCCGGTTTACACCGCTTTTAGGATGATGTGGGCTCAAAATTACAAACCCAGCTATAAGCTCATCTGTGAGGGGTTCATCATGCCCCTATATGAGCAGATATTCAAGGAGGAGCCCAACTGTATGTCGGAGAATGCTATGGAGATCCTTGAAAACTATGGAGATTTTTATTTTTCAGAGAAAGGCACCTACCTCAGAATGTTTGGAGGGACTAAAGATCCATATATTTTGCCGAGGTATGCTACTGACTATGTGGTCCTCAAGGAGGTAGTGAGACAAATTTTCCTGGATGGAATTGGAGCAGTGCTTAACAAACAGCATAAGGCTTCTTTCCCGCCTTTGCCCTTCTGCATAGGAGCATACAAATTCTCATGGGTTGCCTCAGCCGAGGAGTTTGTTAAGGAGCTGAAAGCCTTCCACTTCAGCAAAGTAATTTTCCATAGGAATGACAGGAAGGGAAAAGTTGCCGAGCATTGTAAAGAAATTTATGCTCATTTTGAGTACGCTCATTATTATGATGCCGAGGAAGAGGCATTCAGAGGCATCAGCGACATGGCTGAGCTGCGGATCTGTTGCCAAGTCAGTGGAGCAAGCTCTAGCTCTACTAAGGCCCAGAAAACTAGCCAGCAGAAAGACAAGGACGCAGATGATGCCCGAGCCCAAGAAGAACAAAGATTAAGAGAGGAAGCAAGGTTACTGCAAGAGGTTGAAGTTGCAATATTGTAGCAAGAAGCTGAGGTGGTGAGAGTGCAGCCAAAAGCAGAAAGTGAGAGGCTATAGAAAGAGGCTGAGGAAGCCCAGCAACGGAAAGAGGCTGAAGATGAAAGGTAGCCGAAAGAAAATGAAGATCAGCCGCAAGCTAAAGGAGAAGAGAGAAGGCAACAAGCTGAAGTAGAGCAGAAAGCGGAAGAAGACCTCAAGGCAGTTCAAGATGCCCAAGCAGGTGGCTCCGGTGCACAGGATATGGAAATAGACGTACCTCAAGCCGGTATCTCTAGCACTCAAAATGTGGAGGTGGACATAGCACAAGCAGGTGTCTCTGGAACCCAAAATGTGGGAACAGATCTAGCTCAGGTAATCCAGACCCCACCGGCGGAAGCAGAGATAGATATTATAGATCTCCCAATCGTCCCGTACACTCCCTCAGAAGAACACACTGTGTCCAGATGGGATGAGTTTGTCTATGATAAGAAGAGGAAGGAAATGGTCCTTAAATCAGAAGAGAGAATAAAGAGACTCTTCCAGGAAGACATTGTTACTCACCGGGAGACCACAATAATGCAGAACACAAACAAGGCTCCCTTAGCTATGGCATCTGCCGCTGTGGAGACAGTAAAAGCAACGTTGGACAATGTGGCTGATATAGTAAAAGAGGTTGAGTCAACAAATAGGAGAGCTCGTATGCTACAACATACTGTGGCTAATGAGAAAGCCTACAGGGATCTTGTGGTGAATAGGTATAATTGCCTATCTGTCAAACATAAAGAATTGTCAGACAAGTATAACATTTTGGAAGAAGAGAAGGAAAGCATGGCGGTCCAGATGATGATCTTAGAGGAAGATAAGAACGATGCAGAAGCTCAAGTATCCCATCTAGAGTCAGACAAGATGGCATTGGTTGAACAATTAGAGCAGGCGAAGAGCAGAGCGATAGACATGTCTCCTTTCCATGAGTTGTCCTGTAGCATCCTAACGCAAGTCCATGGCACGCAGGAACTAATTACGGATGAAGTATGCAAGCTCAAGGCCATGGTGGTCAGATTTAAAGAAGTCAATGTAGAGGCCAATAGGATTAAATCTAAATATACTCGGGTTAAGGCAAACGTCCTGAGCCAAATAGAATGGAGAGAAGGAAAGGTGGATTTCCCCAAGCATCTCCCATTCAAATATGTGGATGGCTTCAATGAAGACATAGCCCTTTTGGAATTTTGCAGAAACTATAGAATTAAGCTGATAGCCAAGATCCGAGGGACAATGGACAAAAGTAGCGGTCTGTATCAAAGAATCCATGATGTGCATGACAAATGCAAGTTGAGTTTCCCTCAGTCCCTTGAGGATTTCCCGGGCAAAGAACAACGTTTGTCTGAGCTGAAGGAAGAGTTGGGCATCCAAACTGAATATGTGAAGAAGATTGATGGCCTAGCCATCGATGACCTCCAACATTATATTGGAATGTCATCAATACATGATCATTTGCTCAAAGAAATGCATCAAGCTGCAGTAACAGAAATTCAAAGTATTGGGGCAGAACTTGGTAAGCATGTAACTTCCCAGAAAATCTTACTCCCTGCCTCAGCAAATGTAGTTATAAGGGACACTAGTGTATGGTATAGTTACGTTGCAGAAGAGGAGAAGAAAGCAGCAGCAGCAGCTATGACAGCAAACCCGGATTCTTCTCTCCCAGCAACAACAGCTTTAGTAGCTAGCTCATTTTCCTCTCCCCCAGGAGTAGCAGAAATTCTAGCTGGCTCGTTTTCTCCTCTCCCCCCAGCAGCAGCATCAACAGCTAGTTTGAGCACCTCTCTTCCAACTGAAGCGCATGCCCAGGAGTGAAAGCGTTGATATTAGAACATTAATTCTTTTATTTTGAATTTTGGCTTTCAGATGTATAAAACGTGGAGCTATGGGACAGCTATCCATTTCCTTTTTTAAATAATTTTTTGTTAAAAGGGAGGTCACATTTTTGTCTATTGTAAGGGGAAAAGTCTGTAAGTGACATGTGTAAAAGCTAGGTTGCAGCCCAAAGGGCATTTTGGAACATTATAAATAAAAGTTAGGAAGGAATGTAGAAGGACTTTTTGTAAGCAAATATTTTTCTGGGACTTGTACGAGCTATCTTGCACATGTTTTAAGGAAATAAAATTTACCTAATAAGAGCCTGGAGAGGACGTCTTTGCATGAGAATGGAGATTGGATGCATTTTGGATTATTCCTGTGTCTTCTATACTTTGCTGTGAGATCTTTCTTTACTGTCCTGAATTATTTCATTGTATTAAATGATCTTGCTTCTCTCTGTGCAAATGAATTCTCTCTTTTATGAGTAATAGAATCTATTATATTTGTATTAGAAGCTATCTTCTAAATATTTCCTGTTTCTGCTGTGGATCTATCTTCAAGATTTAATGGCTATCTGTTGAATGTTAAGTAAATCTTCCAGCATGTTACTCATTTTATTTTTTCTTACAAGTTGCTCCTTGTTAAATTTTGAGTATTAATTCACAATACTATAGGATCTTTGCTGAGAGAATAACATCTACAATATATCAATGCATGACAATCATAATATGACAAGCATCACAAGCATCACAAGAATCAAAATCATAGAGACAAGAGACACAGAGTTTCCATGGGGAAAACCCTAAGGTGAAAAACCCCACAACTTCCTCAGAGATAGAGAGAGCAATGGCTCAACCAAAATACAACCAAATAACACTGAGATAGTCTCTTAGCAGATGATCCTCCTCCTCCTCACTAGTGCGCCACTTTTGAGAGTGAGAGTGAGTTACTTTTCCGAGTGAGTAAAATAGAGATCTCCTATCTCTATTTATACTCACCTTTTTGCCCAGTGACCTTATGGGGCCGACTTGTCTACTTAGATACATCCACGTTATAATATATATAAATCAGGTCCGACCCCACATGGTGGTCTAATAACCCATCGGCAAGTACACACACTTGCAACACTTGTCAATCCACATGACAACACTTCCTTATAGAGGAATAACACATCTCTTATAAGGGTACAATAAATATATATAAAATATACAGATGAAATACATTCCAAAGTTACATATACATCAACACTCCTTGCAGGGATAGTTTAGATTTACTTCCATTTTAGACACAGATTTGTTTTTTTTCTTTTCCAGTTTTGCATTTAGATTAAAATTGTCTAGGCACTTGCATCTCATTCTAAAACATAAAAAATCAAAAGAATGGTGGATCGGGCCATAACCGGTAAAGTCTGGAACAAAATCTCCAAAACCACGGTTGCCAGAACCGCTAACCGGACGGATTCCCCACACCAAACGGTGGACAATCGAATTGGGATAGTCTACCGGGGAGGATCCCTTTCTGATTGATGATGCGATCTCCGAGGCATCAACAGTTTTTGGCACTAGAAGGAGGGCTGACAGTGCATGGCTGATATTGGAGACTCATCCATTAATAGAAATATCACTGAAAACTGTTTGAAACAGTAATTTCAGATAATCTGACCCTTCAATTGGTAAATGAAGAAAATCTTGACTCCGACTTTGAACAACAGGGAACGCTGTACGCTGTCCCTCTTTCAGAAGTAGAAAATCTCAGAAGGCATATGCGTGCTTACGTTAGACAACTTGGGGGTTTAAATGCAATAAGTTTTATCCCAAGAAGAAGAGCTCCTAGGAAAGAAAAACAGTACACTCGTGATTCAATCCTTGTGCAAAATTTTGAAGAATTGGTTGATATTTCTTTGGAAGAAGTATCAAAACCCTTTAAAGGAAGAGGATCTAGAAACTATTGAAAATCCAGATCTAGAAAAGTTTAAGAATATTTCAGATCCGGAAGATCTTGAAGATCTACTCTCTCAAAGAAATTCTTCATGCAATTCTCCACCCATTTCTCCATGAACAGCAATGGTTGTACCTGCCTGGAGGACAAGGGGAGCTTTAAACATAAATGGACCGTTTCATAATCTGCCTAAGAATCCTGAGAAAGTCTTACCCAAGTACGATCTAGGTAGAGGTATCTCTGCGGAACACCATCTTAAGAGCTTTTATTTAGCTTTGAGTCTGTTAAATGTGCAACATGAGGATGTAGTATGTAGGCTTTTCCCATACACTTTTGAACCAAAGGTTTCTTCCTGGTATTTTAGCTTGCAGGCCAGTTCGATTTCTAATTGGGAAGAATTTGAAAATTGTTTTTTAAAGAAGTATGGGAATCAAAAAACCATAGCAACACTCATGAAAGAATTGTTATCCATGAGGATGGAAAAGAAAGAAAAGATTCAGGACTTCAACAAGAGATTTACGACACTATTAAATAATTTTAGTGAAACAACTAAGCCAGCTAAAGAATCTCTGATCGAATATTATACAACAGCTTTGGATGGTCCCATAGCAATGTTTGTAAAAAGAGATAAGAAAGTTTCTTTAACCGAAAATTTTGAAGAGGCTAGGAAAGTTGAAGAAGAAATCGATAGCATTGCTAAACACGCATTAGAAGTTGAACCAAAAATAGTAGCCACCAGGAAACCTCTACTGCTTACAAGAAATAAGGAAGAATCATCAGCTGATATGGAGAATGTGGTTAAAATGATGCAAAAGTTGTCTAACAAAATAATAGATCTCAAGAAGGATAAGACAGCCAGTACATCCAGGAAGCCTTTTAAACCATTTTACAAGAAAAGGGAGGACAACGATCAATCACATCCACCATCAAACAATTCCCCAGTGTTAAATCTAAATGAAATAGGAATGGATAATTTCTGTACTTTTCATCAAGAGCAGCACTCTGAAAAGAGCTGCTCACAATGGATCAATTCTATGAGTTTGGTGATGAATCAAATGCTAGATGCGCAGATTCCAGATCATGATGATCCTCCGGACGGACAAAACCCTGAAATAGAAGAACCCACCCCAGATACCACAATGGTGTAGTGGGATTGGACACCTTCAGTTGAATTAGCGGAAGATGAATCCACAGAAAATCTGCTCTCTAATGTAAACATTAACACTCGCAGCAAAGGCCCTGTGGTAGATCCGGTGTCTAGTCCGATAACCGTCAAGCCTAAGAGACACATCTCTGTTATTCTACCTCAACCTAAGCCTAACCCGATACCCACTAAGCAGCCAACCACAGATGTTACAGTCCAACGACCCAAAGCTAACACCCCTACTACTATCAAATAGCCAAGAGTTGAGGCAACTATTCAGTAGCCAAAAGCGATTGCAGGCAAATTAGTGGACCCAGCAAAAGCTCCAAAGGAATGTGAAATGGGTTATGATATTATGGAAGACATTAAGAAGGTTAAAGCAAACGTCTCGATATTTTACATGTGTGGTTTTCCACAGCAACGAGAGAAGTTGTTGCAGTCTCTCCAATCCCAACCCAGCACCCCATTAGTAGAGACTCAGGAAGATCCTGAAATTAATGAAGCAAGTATTGGCGGGAAGTCCAAATCTCAGACCTTGACTTTTCTATTAACCTTCAAAATTTTTAATCATAATGTCCATAATTGCTTGGTAGATTCCGGGGCATCCTCAAATGTTATGCCGTTGTCCATTTGTAGGAAGATCAACGGTCAACCTACCCCATCTCCCGCTCAAATTATACAATTGGATAGGACTGCTGTGAAAGTTATTGGAGAAATGAAAGATGTCCTTATTAGGTTATCTGCTGATTCCCGAGTATATCAATTCATTGATATCATGGTGGTTGATATTCCTGAAGCCTATGGGATGATATTAAGCAAATATTGGTCCATGAAACTAAATGGTTGTTTTGCAACTGATTGGTCTCACCTATGGTTGCCATATCAAAACAAACAAAACCAAATCAAAGTCTTAAGAGAGCCACACATGAAACAAAATGTAACCCAATTGGAAGGAGAGAACGAAGCCGTGGCATTCTCATCTTCGGTCTTGGGAAATTATTTTTTAGAAATTGGTCCGGGTAACTACCAATCTGAAACTGTGAGCCATGAATTAGATAAACAATCCGATCTCCTTCATTTTTCTCGGACTGGCGAGATTGACTGTAACATAGTTAGCTTGGTCACTAACTTAGATCATAGAGACACTAACGTAGTCAGAAAAGACAAAGTTTTTTGGATTCTATACTTCGATGGTTCCAAAACATCGAAAGGATCAGGAGCCGGTTGTGTTCTGATGGATCCTGAAGGGAACAAATATTTCTTATTCTGTAGATTAGAGTTCGACTGCACTAATAACACCACTGAATATGAAGCTTTGGTCCAAAGATTAAAGAAAGCTATTGGTTTGAATGTCAAATATTTAAAAGTTTTCGGTGACTCAGAGATAATTGTAAGGCAGGTGAGAGACACCATTCATTGCCTTTCGCCTCACTTAAAAGGTTGTCAGGCTGAGGTATGGGATTTAATTGTACATTTTGATGCTTTTAACATAAAATCTGTTCCTAGATTACAAAATGCTGCAATTGATTTACTAGCTACATCCGCTTCCAGATTAGTCCCAACTAATAACAAATGCTCGATCGATTTGGTTTTCAGGCCTTCTGTCCCAGACAATATCACGAGCTTCAGAGTGTTTGATGATGACGATCAGATTATTGACTTCCTAACAAATGAAGACATGTTCCAAGAAGGTGCCATAGATGAAGATGAACATGACTCTAATCTACAAAAGATAGATCCAGCCAAAGGGAATTTCATTCCCAAGGGAGTAAGGTCATTAGAGTCACTCTTTGATCTACAAAGCAAATTCAGAAAGCCAGCGAATACTAAGACCAATAGCTCGTCATTACAACACGAGTTGGTAAATCTCAGTACCGAAGCAGAACCCAAATTTATTAATATTGGCAAGTGTTGCTCGCCAGGAGAAAGAGACAAATTCATTAAGCTTTTCCGGCAATACAAAGATGTCTTTGCTTGGATGTATGAGGATCTAAAGACATATGACGTCTGCATTATTCAGCATGTCATACCAATGAAAGTGGGTGTCAAGCCATTTCAACAACAATTAAGGAGGATGCATCCTACTCTAGAACCCCTGATTCAAAAGGAGTTGAAAAAACTACTGGACGTTAAAATAATCTTTAAGGTTTGACATTTAGAATGGGTTACTAATCTAGTCCCTGTGAGGAAGAAATAAGGATAAATAAGGCTATGTGTTGACTTTAGGAATCTGAACAAGGCCTTGGATAAGGACAATTACCTAGTCCCTTCAATGGAGCAAATTCTCCAGACAGTGTCAGGCTCAGAACTTTTCTCCCTCGTTGATGGTTTTTCTGGTTACAATCAAGTACTAGTAGTTGAAGAGGACATGTTGAAGACTACCTTCTGCACTAAGTGGGGAACTTTCGCATACAGAAGGATGCCTTTCGACCTAATAAATGCAGGAGCCACATTTTAGCGAACAATGGATGTTGCTTTTCGAGGATTGGGTGGTCGTTGTGTTGTTGTTTATCTGGATGACGTGACGGTTTTTTCTAAGAAAAGAGAAGATCATGTTCTTCACTTAAGGAAGATTTTTTATCGTTGCCGAAAATATGGTATCTCTTTGAATCCCAAGAAGAGTGTGTTTGCTGTCCTTGAAGGTAAATTGCTTGGTCATGTCATCTCAAAACGGGGAATCTCAATAGATCAAGAAAGAGTGGAGGCTATCAATAAGATCCCTATGCCCCACGACAAGAAATCTATGCAGTCGTTTATGGGTACTATTAACTTTGTCCGAAGGTTTGTCCCTGATTTCGCTCAAATTGTTAAACCCTTACAGCAAATGATCAAGCAGAGCATATAGTTCAAGTGGATGGACTTAGAAAAGGATGCATTCAGAGATATTAAGGAAGCTATAGCCAAAGCTCCTTCCTTAAGAAGCTCAGACTTCGATAAACATTTTATCCTAGACATGTTTGCTTCGGATGATTCCCTTGCTGCGGGTACTTACTCAAAAGGTGGAGTTAGGAGATGAATACCCGATTTCGTTCATGAGCACTGGTCTGCAAGGTGCTGAACTAAACTACCCCGTAGTAGACAAACAAGCATACGCCGTGTTCAAGGCAGTGAAACAGTTCAGACCATACATTCTGAAGAATAGAACTAAAGTTATAGTCCCTCACCTAGCTGTTAGATCCCTTTTTGTTCAAAAGGAATTAGGAGAGCGGAGAGGGAACTGGGTTACGGCTCTTCAAGAATATGATCTAGAATTCAAATTACTTGTGAAACATCAGACAAATGAAGTTGAGTTGAATATGGTCGACGTATGCCCAATTTTCACAGCACCCGAATCATGGTACAGGGACTTAGTGCATTACCTGCAGAGCGGATATCTACCTGAGCATTGGAGCTCCAAACAGAGAAGGGCGCTTCGCCTGAAATCGGTAGCTTACCAGATTATGGATGGCGTGCTCTTCAGGAGGAATTTTGATGGAATTTTTCTTAGATGCCTGGAAAGGGAGGACGCAGAAAAGGTCATCAAAGAGTTGCACAACGGACTTGCTGGAGGACATTATTCCGGGGATATGACAGCTCATAAAATACTAAGAGCGGGATATTATTGGCCCACTCTATTCCGAGATGCCCATGGGTATGCATGAAATTGTGATATATGTCAAAGAAGCACTGGGAAGCTACCCAAGGCAGCGGGACCATTGCAGCCTATTATTATCTCAGAGCCCTTTGAACAATGGGGTATTGATTCCATTGGGGAGATAAACCCAAATTCTTCTCTACAACACCGATACATTCTGACTGCTACTGACTACTTCACCAGATGGACAGAGGCTATCCCATTGTGCAAGATCAGTGAAGATGCAGTCATCAGCTTCTTGAGAGAGAACATCATAACCAGGTTTGGGGTTCCAATTTCCCTTGTTTTTGATAATGCCTCCTATTTTTCGTCTGTCAAGATAAATGAATTTTTTTATGAATGGGGAATCAAGTTGCACTACTCAGCCAATTATTACCCTCAAAGGAACGGATTAGCTGAATCGTCAAACAAAAACCTCATTCGAATTCTAAAAAAGACTGTGATAGAAAATCAACGAAGTTGGCATGTGGCTCTCCCAAATGCCTTATGGGCCGATAGGGTGACTCCAAAGAACACATTAGGGGTTTCCCCTTTCACTCTTGTCTATGGCAAGGAAGCTGTCCACCCCCCCAATATCTTGCTCCCATCCTTAGAGTTATCCCAAGCCTCTCGGGGTTCTGGTAGCCAATCCTTACAATCCAGGATTAATACCCTGCTTCAACTTGAAGAAGCCCGACAGAAAGTGAAAGACTGATTCCATCAACACCAAGACATAGTTAAGAGATGGTTCGATAAGAGGAAGTCTGGTAAAATAAGTTTTGAAGTTGGGGACTAAGTCCTGAAATGGGACCATAATCATGAAGGCAAAGGAATGCATACAAAATTCCAACATTTATGGGTAGGCCCATACAAAATTTCGGCAAATATATGCCCATCCACTTATAAATTGACAAATATCAAGGGAGAAGAAGTAACCCTTCCTCTCAATGGCCTCGCCCTGAAGCAATACTTTGCATAGTCTCATTGAGACTTTCTGTACATAAATAAAAATTTCTTTTATTGTTGCTTTAGCCTTTTGTTTGCTTTATTTTCGGCCATTTTGTTTCTTTTCTTGTCATTTGAACCTTTGCACCAAGTTTGTTTTCTGAAAGCCCCTATGGTTGAGTTTCTCATCAAAGATAGGTCTCTTAAAGAAATCTCACAACCCATGAATCCGGAACAATGCTCGAATAAAGTCAATCTATGTATTGTGCTCTCGCTGAATTTTTTCAGAAGAAAGGAAGCTTACTCTGCTAGCCACAGTAATCCTGTCTAAGTAGCGGAGACCTATGACCATCTTTAGTACTATCTTTGGGCTCCACCCACTCTCACACTTAAAGGCATCTCAAGAAGGCTATTGAAGTTGGACCCATGGAAAGTAGCACATCTCGAGGACATAGGGTATTGAAATGACTCCATGCTGCAAATTTAACAGCCAAAATGGCTTATATTCAAGGGTCTGTTTTCCAGAGATTCTTGCCTCAATTAAAGCATGGCTGAGACAAAAGCAAAAGACATGTAAAATCAAGAAGGTTTTCCAAAAGGCTCAGCCCAAAATGGGCTCCTCTCCATCTGTGAGGCTTGATCAAATCAATAAAATCTCTAACTCACACAAAAGGACATTATGGATTGAGGAGCCTAAATCAAAGATCATGTATAAAGAAAATATCTCTGGAAGGCTCAAACAGCTAACATGTCCAAAGTACAAGCATCCAAAAGGATGCAAGCGGCATGGGAATGAGGAACAAGAGCAATAATGTCCACGATAAAGTGTTGCAAATCCTGTGGAGTCCAACAGTAGTAACCATCTGAAAGATGATCCTTCTAAAATGAATCTCATATGTTGGCCCTTTGATAGTTTTAGAGATGTCTCTGTCAACGCTTCCCTTTCCCCAATGGCTAGCAGGTAAAGTGCCTTCTTCCTTCACAGAAATTCAAATGCTCAGCTGAATATTGCACATAAGATGGAGGTCTTTAATAAGGTTTCGGATCATGGAGAGGAAGTTTTCAGAGATCTGTGTTCGCCAGCGACTTGCCAATTGTTGTTGCAGCAACATCCCCCCCCAAATTTTTTGTACATATTGGGGGCCCTCCTTTATTTTTTAGAAAGACTGCCGTAAGAGGTCAATTCTCCTTTTTAATTTCTTTTCAACTTAAAATCCTGCTTTGAGAAGTTCCAAGTTTCCTTACAAGTATAGAATTCTTGAAATCTTCCTCAAGTCACGGAAGCATTTGAAAAATCTCCCCACAGTTGTGGAAATATTCAAGTTATTCTCTCGAAACCGTGGGAACCATTCGGGTTTTCCTCCCGAAACGGTGGGAACCGTTTCCATAAGCGTCCCGAAAAGGACTTAGATTTTTCTCTCGAAGTTGCGGAAATTATTTGGGAAAGTCTCCCGAAACTGCGGAGCCATTTGGCTTATTCTCCCGAAACTACGGGAGTCATTCGCAAATCTTCCCCGGGGCACCCAAATGACTTAGTCTTTTTTTTCAAAAAATCTTAAATTGCGGAAGCCTTCACTTTATCTTTCCGAAGCCTGTTGAAAGACTTTTGCGGAACCTTTTGGGTTTCCCTTCTGAAATTGCGGAAGCCTTCACGGTATCTTTCCGAAACCCCGCGGAGACTTAGAAATTTTTTCGAGTTGCGGAAGCCATCACGTTATCTTTCCGAAGCCCGCCGAAATACTTAGACATTTGCGAAACCATTCGCCAATCCGTTCTGACACTGCGGAAGCTATTTGGGTTTCCCTTCCGCAACTACGAAAGCTTTCACGTTATCATCCCAAAAATACGCTGAAAGACTTAGTCGTTCATTCAACTTGCGGGAGCCGTTCGCCAATTCCTTCCAAAACGATGGGAGCCTTTACGGAATTGTGCCGCGATTGCGGAAGCCATCGGCATATCTCCATCGAAATTACGGAAGGAGATCCATTATTCTCCCGAAGCCGGGTCTCCAAAGGTCGCATTGCGGAAGGATTCATCATTCTCTTCCGAAACGCCGAGGGTGTTCACCATAACATCCCGCAATCACGGGTGGAGATCGTGAATCCTCCTCGCAAAGTGATGGTCGCGCACAACTATCGAGGTGGATTGAAAAGACCGCAACGTACACAAAATTAAAACTTGTTTTAAATGGCGCCACCCACCGAATTAAATACCACACGTGTCCAACTCGTTTAAATGGGCAGTGGGAGGTTGGGCCGACCACATTGTTTTTTTTTTTTATTAACAAACGCCCTTGGAATGCCACGTCAGACCACTCCAGCTCAGCTTGTTCGTCCACGTCTGTGTCCACCTCCTTCAGCCATCTTCACGTTGCCAGGTAGGATTTTTAACCGTTATTTTTGTCCCTTTTTCCACGTCAAGTTACCTTTGAGGTTTTTCCTCGTCCATAGCATGGTCCTATGTCATTATTGGTCTTTATTTTTTAAGGCCGTCGAAGCCCCGTAGTTTCTCAGCTCTTCCAAAGCCATAACCATCTCTACCCGAGTTTCTCCACCGGCTTTATTTCAAGCATCATCACCCTCATTTAAAATCTAAGCCGACCACACAACTTCTCACAAATCTTACTAATAATGGTGGTGGTCGGATGAGATCCCTCATCTTTTGATGATTGTGCTCCGGCCCCTGGTTTCATCATAATATTACTTCAATCCGAGCTCACACGCTGTTAATCGTTCAAAGTACAACCATGGAAGACACCCTCTCTCCTAGGGATAGACCGAGAACAAGTTATTTCCGCGATGTATACTTATCCTTTCGAGAACATTCCAAACTATGTCCCCTTAAGATAGCCAAATCTCAGAACTATGCTTCTTGCTTGGAATGGTTTATTTTTCTTTCCTAACATGCAGCATCCTAATTTGTTTATATATCTCATTAGCATGTTAAAATGGTGCTGCTCTTTGTTAGAATATCATAATAGTTTGCACATGTTTTATAATGACTTGTATTTGGTCATTGCCAGGGATAAGTCAAGATGCCAAAAGGTGGTAGGAAGAAAGCTAAAATGATGGAACCACAGCCAACACCACTTAGGACTAAGACAATGTTCCAAGATACCAGGTGCACCACCGGTATTCCCCCCGAAATCCACTGGGCCGAAATTTTCAGGATGATCAGGGACCAAGATATCTCGGATATGTTGCTAGAAGTGGGGTAGCTCTATCTCAACATCAGGACTTCAGGCATAGCTAGAGCTTCCACCCGCCCTGAACTGTTCCCATGTTCTTAAGTAATCGGATAGATACTCGAACATACTAATGTGGAGACAAGAGTAATACATGACAGCGGGAAAATAGCCATCGCCTCATTCCACCCAGCATATCTTGCCACAGCCTATAAATTCCCACGTCCCCAGCAAGCCCTGAGTGATAAATGGTTGGGCCAAATGAACAATATTGAAATGGCCAAAACATTATTGGTCGCAGGAAAGCACTTAAGAAAGAGAGGTA
This sequence comes from Larix kaempferi, assembly GCA_027924585.1. Taxonomy (NCBI): domain Eukaryota; kingdom Viridiplantae; phylum Streptophyta; class Pinopsida; order Pinales; family Pinaceae; genus Larix; species Larix kaempferi. Next base: position 20,803,018 of record BSBM01001023.1, read on the forward strand.
ATGACGAATATGATGTGCAGAATCCAAGACCTCCTTTCAGGTTAATCGCGTTGATGTTGTGCAAAATATTCGGTATGCCCGATGGCACCGTATACAAGATACAGTGGGTTCCCATCATCCACTTCGTGGCATTTAAAGGAACTGTGTTTGACTGGGCTACCATCCTGTTAGACAGTTTGGCAAATGGTGGTTGCTGCAAAAGAAGGTCTGGCCTTAAAAAAGGAAGAATTTTACATGTCTTCGTATCTTATTGATTGTGTTTTGGCCAAGCTATCTTTTCCCATCTTAGGTTGCATGTGGGATGAGGCCAACACCCCAGTTTACACCGCTTTTAGGATGATGTGGGCTCAAAATTACAAACCCAGCTATAAGCTCATCTGTGAGGGGTTCATCATGCCCCTATATGAGCAGATATTCAAGGAGGAGCCCAATTGTCTGTCGGAGAATGCTATGGAGATCCTTGAAAACTATGGAGATTTTTATTTTTCAGAGCAAGGAACCTACCTCAGAATGTTTGGAGGGTCTAAAGCTCCATATATTTTGCGAAGGTATGCTACTGACTATGTGGTCCTCAAGGAGGCAGTGAAACAAATTTTCCTGGATGGAATTGGAGCAGTGCTTAACAAACAGCATAAGGCTTCTTTCCAGCCTTTGCCCTTCTGCATAGGAGAATACAAATTCTCAGGGGTTGCCTCAGCCAAGGAGTTTGTTCAGGAGCTGAAAGCCTTCCACTTCAGCAAAGTAATTTTCCATAGGAATAACAGGAAGGGAAAAGTTGCCGAGCATTGTAAATAAATTTATGCTCATTTTGAGTATGCTCATTATTATGATGCCGAGGAAGAGGCATTCAGAGGCATCAACAACATGGTTGAGCTGCAGATCTGTCACCGAGGCAGTGGAGCAAGATCTAGCTCTACCAAGGCCCAGAAAACAAGCTAGCAGAAAGACAAGGAAGCAGATGATGCCCGAGGCTGAAGTTGCAATATGCAAGAGGCTGAAGTTGAAATATTGCAGCAGGAAGCTGAGGTGGCGAGAGTGCAGCTAGAAGCAGAAAGTGAGAGGCTACAGAAAGAAGCTGAGGAAGCCCAGCAACGGAATGAGGCTGAAGATGAAAGGCAACGGAAAGAAAATGAAGATCAGCTGCAAGCTGAAGGAGAAGAGAGAAGGCAACAAGCTGAAGTAAAGCAGAATGCAGAAGAAGACCTCAAGGCAGTTCAAGATGCCCAAGCAGGTGGCTCCGGTGCCCAAGATATGGAAATAGACGTACCTCAAGCCGGTATCTCCGGCACTCAAAATGTGGAGGCGGACATAGCACAAGCAGGTGTCTCTGGTACACAAAATGTGGGAACAGATCCAGCTCAGGTAATCCAGACCCCACCGATGGAAGCAGAGATAGATATTATAGATCTCCCAATCGTCCCGTACACTCCCTCAGAAGAACACACTATGTCTAGATGGGATGAGTTTGTCTATGATAAGAAGAGGAAGGCAATGGTCCTTAAATCGGAAGAGAGGATAAAGAGACTCTTCCAGGAGGACATTGTTACTCATCGGGAGACCACAGTAATGCAGAACACAAACAAGGCTCCCTTAGCTATGGCATCTGCCGCTGTGGAGACAGCAAAAGCAACGTTGGACAATGTGGTTGATATAGTAAAAGAGGTTGAGTCGACAAAGAGGAGAGCTCGTATGCTACAGCATACTGTGGCGAATGAGCAAGCCTACAGGGATCTCGTGGTGAATAGGTATAATCGCCTATCTGTCGAACATAAAGAATTGTCGGACAAGTATAACCTTTTGGAAGAAGCGAAGGAAAGCATGGTGGTCCAGATGATGATCTTAGAGGCAGAGAAGAATGATGCAGAAGCTAAAGTATCCCATCTAGAGGCATACAAGCTGGCATTGGTTGAACAATTAGAGCAGGGGGAGAGCAGAGCAATAGACATTTCTCCTTTCCATGAGTTGTCCTGTAGCATCCTAACACAAGTCCATGGCACGCAGGAACTAATTATTGATGAAGTATGCAAGCTCAAGGCCATGGTGGTTAGATTAAAAGAAGTTAATGCAGAGGCTAATAGGCTTAAAGCTAAATATACTGGGGTTAAGGAAAACCTCCTGAGCCAAATAGAATGGAGAGAAGGAAAGGTGGATTTCCCCAAGCATCTCCCATTCAAATATGTGGATGGCTTCAATGAAGACATAGCCCTTTTGGAATTTTGCAGAAACTGTAGCATTAAGCTGATAGCCAAGATCCGAGGGACAATGGACAAAAGTAGCGATCTGTATCAAAGAATCCATGAGGTGCATGACAAATGCAAGTTGAGTTTCCCTCAGTCCCTTGAGGATTTCCCGGGCAAAGAACAACGTTTGTCTGAGCTGAAGGAAGAGCTGGGAATCCAAACTGAATATGTGAAGAAGATTGATGTCCTAGCCATCGATGACCTCCAACATTATATTGGAATGTCATCAATACATGGTCATCTGCTCAAAGAAATGCATCAAGCTGCAATAACAAAAATTCAAAGTATTGGGGCAGAACTTGGTAAGCATGTAACTTCCCAGAAAATCTTACTCCCTGCCTCAGCAAATGTAGTTATGAGGGACACTGGTGTATGGTATAGTTACATTGCATAAGAGGAGAAGAAAGCAACAGCATCAGTTGTGACAGCAAACCCGGATTCTTCTCTCCTAGCAACAACAGCTGTAGCAGCTAGCTCGTTTTCCTCTCCCCCAACAGTAGCAGAAATTCCAGCTGGCTCGTTTTCTCCTCTCCCCCCAGCAGCAACATGAACAGCTAATTTGAGCGCCTCTCTTCCAATTGAAGTGCATGCCCAGGAGTGAAAGCATTGATATTAGAACATTAATTCTTTTATTTTGTATTTTGGCTTTTAGATGTATAAAACGTGGAGCTATGGGAAAGCTGTCCATTTCCTTTTTTAAATAATTTTATGTTAAAAGGGAGGTCACATTTTTTTTATATTGTAAGGGGAAAAGTCTGTAAGTGACAAGTGTAAAAGCCAGGGTGGCAGGCCAAAGGGCATTTTGTAACATTATAAATAGAAGTTAGGAAGGAATGTAGAAGGACTTTTTGCAGGCAAATATTTTTCTGGGACTTGTACGAGCTATCTTGCACATGTTTTAAGGAAATAAAATTTATCTAATAAGAGCCTGGAGAGGACATTTTTGCATGAAGATGGAGATTGGATGCATTTTGGATTATTCCTATGTCTTCTATACTTTGCTGTGAGATCTTTCTTTACTGTCCTGAATTATTTCATTGTATTAAATGATCTTACTTCTCTCTGTGCAAATGAATTCTCTCTTTTATGAGTAATAGAATCTGTTATATCTGTATTAGAAGCTATCTTCTAAATATTTCCTGTTTCTGTTGTGGATCTATCTTCAAGATTTAATGGCTATCTGTTGAATGTTAAGAAAATATTCCATCATGTTACTCATTTTATTTTTTCTTACAAGTTGCTCCTTGCAGGGATAGTTTAGATTTACTTCCATTTTAGACACATATTTGTTTTTTTTCTTTTCCAGTTCTGCATTTAGATTAAAATAGTCTAGGCACTTGCATCTCATTCTAAAACATAAAAAATCAAAAGAACGGTGGATCAGGCCATAACCGGTAAAGTCTGGAACAAAATATCCAAACCCATGGTTGCCGGAACCGCTAACCGAACGGATTCCCCACACCAAATGATGGACAATCTAATTGGGATAGTCTACCGGGGAGGATCCCTTTCTAATTGATGCTGCGATCTCCGAGGCATCAACAGGTCTTCATTCCTCCAGCATAACTTTGTAATTGAGCTTAGTCCTCTCACATGGCCCTTTTACTCTCCTTATATAGTCAGTGAGAAAGAGGAAAAGAAGTTATAGCTGCTCAAGAGGTTTCCCAACCAACTTAACTTACTTGAATTTCGAGATTTTGACCAAAACAGGGGTGTATGCTACTCTACAATAGACAAAGTCGCGTACACATGTAATTGAGCATTACTATTTCAATAGTGGAGTCGTGATCAGAAGGGTTTGAGCGCTACTATTTCAACAGTGGAGTCGCGCTCATGTTAAAAAATGGCCAAAAATAAGATTTTCTGCTCATTTTCAGGAGATAGTTTGGTCTGGAAAAATGTTCCTAAGGGTCATATACATCAAATGGGTCAAGAATGAGGTAATTTCAACCATTTTTAGTGTCCCAAATGACTCCTCCATCCACAAATGTCTTGTTGTGTGACTGAAACTTAATCTCAAGAAGTGTCGTCATGCGACCAAGGGAAGCAAGTATCGTCACGGACAGAGAGGTGTCATTTCAAGCTATAACATATAGAATTCACCAATACAAGATAGAGCCCCAAGACAAAAACATCTTCTTCTCCTCTCCAACGAAATTATCTGACACAAGGCACCTTGTCAGAAAGGTTCTTGCTTTACAATTACACACAACATAGGCGTTCACATAGACAAGATGTAAACAGGATACCAGAAGCTGGCTTCTATTACTTCTACCAAAACGATTACAATGCAAACTGCAAGGAATGGAAATAACTAGCTATTGTCGGCCTTAGCCAATTACAATACATAAGTAATTGTGTGCTATCTCAGTGTGTCAACCGTCACCCTCTCTTGGTTCACTACGAAAATATGAGCTATGGATTGATATTCTATGCGCTCTGTAGATGTGTGACTTTCCTCTCCAATCTACAAAAATTCTCTTCAGCTCTCCTCTCCGATCCTCTGCTGATTGGACTGAACTGAACTAAACTCCGCTCTGTGCCTGCGCACAAGCCTTCTACTCTGTTATTGTTGCTCCTGAGATCACTCCGACCCCAAGACATGCTTCCTCTGTCTGTCGCTCTCCTCAGATCCTGCAGACCTACAACTGTCATCACCCTTGCTCTACTACACAATCTATGCCTTTGTTGACATCTGTCATGATCTCAACTACCTTCAATAACTACAAACAACTTCCTTAGCAACCCTGACCGGCTTCCAAGTACTTTTCTTGACTTCTACGCGTCCTTCTGACACTGCTAGAGTAGTCGGTCTTATCACAACCTCGACCATATTGTCTTCCTTCAGCCTTCAACAAACCCTGTCGGCTTCCTTTCACACTTCTAGGCTTTGCTAGTCCAAAACTTGTCGAAGTCGCAGTTCGACCACATGTTGACCCTCGACATATCCGCTACTACTCTATCGTCTTTCGACCATTGACATGTCGACTCTAGACCTCCTGCTTCTTCTGTCGATATGTGTATCAACTACTCCTGCTCGACTTATTGACTTCAACAGCCAATCTATTCTTTCACACTAGTGGTCATAGAAAATCCCTTTGGTCGGCCTTCTCCATGTCGATCATCTTCGACTGCTCTGCCTAGGCCCTGATGCTCCTGCATTAGATTCCCGAGGTGAAAAAGAACTCGACTACTCCATCAGTCTCTTGAACTCTTCTTCAGAAATCCATGTTGCCTCCTACAACTCATCATATTTCCATCTCATTAAGTATTCTTTCCTTCACGAATTGCGCGTATGCCCAACTTTGCGTTCCTCTATTACTTCTAAGATTTCTTCCTTCTGTCGATCTTGAATCCACGTTGTCCAGTCGATGTTTGACACTTCCGCGCTTCTACTGCTTGAACATTCTTCAAACTTGTACAAATATGAGATATTGAATGTTGGTGAAATTCTCAAGTCATTTGGTAGCTCCAACACATAAGCGTTATCCAAAATTTTCTTCAGAATCTTACATGGTCCAATCTTCTTCAGCTTCAGCTTGTTATATGTCCCCATCGGAAATATCTCCTTACGCAAATGTGCATAGACTAAGTCTCCTTCACTGAATGACTGTAGCCTCTTCTTCTTTTTGGCTCTCAATTGTATGCCGCATTGCTCTTTTCTATGTGCTTTCGTACATCTTCATGCACTTCTTTCATATGCTATGCGAATGATTCTACATCTGCTCTTTTCCTAGTTTTTGTCCGTAACTAGACCAAATCCACCACTCCATGTGAGCTTCTTCCCTGAACAATCTAGAATGGGCTCAACCCTATCGACCGATTCACATAATTGTTATATGCAAACTTTGCTTGCACCAACAAGTTCTCCAACTGCTTGGTTCTGTCGGCCGTCAAACACCTTAGAAGGTTTCCCAAACTCCTATTCACCACATCATTTTGTCCATCTATCTGTGGATGATATGCCGAGCTAAACTGCAACCTCGTGTCCAATTTATTCCATAGGGTTCTCAAGAAATGTCCCATAAACTTGGTGTCTTTGTTCGATGTGATACTCTTCGGCAACCCATGCAATCTGACTACTTCCTTGGAGAATAGTACAGCAATTCCCGTGGCATCACTTGTCTTCCGACACGGAATAAAGTGTGCCATTTTTGAAAATCTATCGACTACAAGAAAGATTGAGTTGCTTCCTTGCTGCGTCTTCGGCAATCCTAGCACAAAATCCATGCTCAGGTTCTCCCATGGGGTATCCGATACAGGTAATGGTGTATACAACCCCATATTCTGAATTCTCCCTTTTTTCAACTGGAAAACTCTACACTATCATACCCACTTCTCGACATTTGTCATCATTCCTAGCCAGTAATACTTCTCTTCGACCAATGCCTTGGTCTTGTCGATGCCAAAACGACCTGCTAATCCGCCACTATGGAACTCTCAGATTAGGTTCTCTATGATGGATCCTCTGGGAATACACAACTATTGTCCCTTGAATAGGTATCCCTCTTGGATAAAATAATCCAAGTATTGAGTCCTGTCAACACTCCACGGTTCACAACAAGCCTCCCATGCTTTCGCAAAATCCTCGTCAGTCGCATACTCTTCCTTCATCGACTCTATTCCTATTGCCTAAAATGTCATCATGTTTAGCAGTGCAACTCTTCAACTCAACGCATCGGCAACCTTGTTCGACTTGCCCGACTTATGTCGCAACATGAAGGTATATCCATGTAGGAATTCGACCCATTTCATGTGCCGTTGATTCAACTTCGACTGATGATTCAAATACCTCAGTGCTTGGTGATCTGTGTATAACAAAAATTCCTTGGGAAACAAATAATTCCTCCACTTCTTCAATGCTTGAATAATAGCATAAAAATCCTGGTCATAGACCAAATATTTCCACTCTGCATCATCCAACTTCTCACTGAAGAATGCAATTGGTCAGCCCTCCTGGCTCAACACTGCTCTACTTTCCATTCCACTCGCGTCGCAATCGACTTGAAAAACTTTGTCAAAATATGGGAGCACTAACACTAGGCTCTCAATGACCTTTTCCTTCAACTTGTCGAAAGCTCGTTGGGCTACTTTCGTCCACTTAAACTCCCCTTTTCTCATGCAGTACGTCAAAGGTGCACAAATCCGAATGAATGCCCAATGAAATTCCTGTAGAAACTGCAAAGTCCATGGAAAATCGTTAGTACAGTCGTACTTTTCGGTTCCGGCCAATCCAATATTTCCTTCACCTTCTCTTGGTCCATCACTAACCCTTTACCTGAGATTACAAATCCCAAGTACACCAGTTCTTCCTTCATGAAGAGACACTTTTGCAGGTTTACCATCAGCTTCTCTTCCTACAACTTCTGCAATGCTTGCCAAATGTGTCCCAAGTGCTCTATATTGGTTCGACTAAATCTCAGGATGTCGTGTAGATACACTACGATGAACTTACCCAAGAATGGTTTCAGTACGTCATTCATCAACTGCATGAATGTACTCATACAACCAGCCCTTAGTCAAGCAAAATGGCATGACTAACAACTCATACACCCCTTCCTTCATCTTGAATGTTGTTTTCCATGCATCTCATTATTTAACCCGAATCTAGTGATAACCGCTCTTCATGTCTATCTTTATGAAGTACTTCGCTCCACTCAAGGAATCCATCAAGTTGTCCATCCTCGGCAATGGAAACTGGTACTTGATCGTGATCTTGTTAATAGCTCTGGAGTCTGTACACATCCTCCGTTCTCCACCTTTCTTCAACGCTAATACTGTTGGTACCGCACATGGACTCAGACTCTCTTTAATCAACCCTCTGTCCAACAACCCCTAGACCTATCGATTGAGTTCCTGAACTTCTGTTGGACTCATACTTTGCGGTGCCTTGTTTGGTAGACTCAACCCTGGAATCAAGTAGATCTGATGGGATATGCTTCTTGTTTGTGACAATCCTGTCGGTGTCTCATCGACTACTATGCTTCAAAGCTCATCAAGCATCCTTCCGACTTCAACCAGAATCTTCTCCATTGTCGACCTCTCAACACATGGCCCTTTCGAAATGATAGCAAAACATCCCAACTAGTTTTCCTCTTCCATGAGGAATTCTTTCGTTGAACACATCAGCACTTGCTTCTCCCAAAAGTTTCTCTCGCCTTGCTTACTGTTGGTTTGCTCCTCCGGCTTTGGCTTAAGAGTCCTCTACACGCTATTTTTCCACACTGTGACTATGTTTGCTCGACCCTCATAGATCATTTTTCGATCATACTTCCATGGTCTCCCTAACAACAGATGGCACGCGTCCATTGGGATTATGTCACACAGTACGCTATCTTCAAATCCCTCGACTCTGAAGTTAATTAGGCACTTTCTGGTCATCTTCACATGGTGTCCTTTCTGCAACCATGAGATCTTGTATGGGTGTGGATGTTCTCAAAATTTCAACCCTATCCTGTCGATGAACTCTGTCAAAAAAATATTCACAGTGCTTCCACCATCAACTATGGTCTTGCAACGCCATTCACCGATTCACAGTTTGGTTCGAAAGATAGCCTTCCATTGTGTTGACTCTTGCGCGTCGCGTCGGTCTTCCTAAACCAATGTTCTCCTGACTGTCAGGTTTTGATTTTTCTTCTTCTCATCCTCATTGCTATGGAATGTTGATTCTATCCTCTCATCGAATTGCTCATCTCTTCAACGTTTGGGCTTTGACTCCTCTGCAATATGTAGGTTCTCTAGGCATTCATATTCCTTGTGTTTGGCTCCTAGACACTTGTAACAGATTATGGCTGGTCTATCAGCTCCTTTTTTTTCAGATGGGCCACTTCAACCATACGTGCCTCGACCGCGTGTTCCTTGACCATCGCGTCATTTTTCTTGCACTTTCTCTCTTATCGATGTCCCTTCTGCATGTTGATTGTCTTCGACAACTTCTCTCTTTTAACAATCATCCTACCTCTAGTCACTACGAATTTCCTCGATCATTTCTCTTCTGCCTTCAGAGCTAACTAGTAGGATTCACCAATCGCTCTGAATCTAGACATGCTCAACTTGTCTTGAATGGCATATTTCAATCCGTTGACATATCTTGCGATAACTTCTTCACCTTCATTGGTGTGACCCGACCTTATCGACAATCTGTAGAACTCTTCCATTTAGTCCTTCATGGTCATCTATTTTTGTCGAAAGTTCTGCAACTTCTGGAACAAGGAAATCACATAGTCATTGCCCAAGAACTTCCCTTTGAGCTTGGCGACCATCCTATCCCAAGACTTGATTTTCTCCTTTCCCTTCTTGACTCTGTCAACCTGCACATTGTCCCACCACAATGAGGCATGACCCTTCAACCTCAAACATGCAGTCTTGACCCGTTTAGGATCCTCGATCTGCTCTACGTCGAAGTATTTCATCATTTCTCTAAACTAGTATATCAAGTCTTCTCAATACAGGCTTCCTAAGTAGGTATGTACATCTATCTTTTTCTGACCTCTCAGATCCATCAAAGCTTGATGAGTTTGTCTTTTGGTTCTTCTCCTGCTGCTTCCTGTGCTTCCACTTCTTCGACCTCTTCGTCACCGTGGTCTAATGCATTAGGAATACAACCATGCCTTTGGATTTCTTTGATCAATGCGACTTCATTTGTCAAAGTTCACATTGTTCAACACACTTGTTGAAAATCTCACGATCAACTGTGACTGCTGCGCCACATGCTCTTCGTCCAACACCTCAAACGTTAACACCTCTTTGAGCCATTTTCAAGCTCAGATGAAACTCCCACTCTTTCCAATCGCAACTGGACTTCAACACGTCATGCACAACTCTACCCAACCGTAGCTGGAGCTGTTCAATGTACTTGCACACTGGATTTACTTCCAATGTCGATACCACTTGACGTTGTCCTGCTCACAGAATTCTTCTGCTTGGAGGATTCTCTTCCCGCTCTAATACAAGCTGATGCAAGGCGCATTATGACAAAGGTTCTTGATTAACAATTACACACAACACACGCGTTCACATAGACAAGATGTAAATAGGATGCCAGAAGCTGGCTTATATTACTTCTACTGAAATGGTTACAATGCAAACTGCAAGGAATGGAAATAACTAACTATTGTTAGCCTTAGCCAATCAAATACAGAATTAACTATGTGCTATCTTAGTGTGTCCACTGTCACCCTCTCCTAGTTCATTACGGAATTCTGAGCTACAGCTCAATCTTCTATGCGCTCTGTAGATATGTGACTTTCCGATCCTCTCCTGATCAGACTGAACTGAACTGAACTCTACTTTGTGCCTGCGCACAAGCCTTCTACTCTACTGCTGTTGTTCCTGAGATAACTCCAACCCCTGAGACATGCTTCCTCTATCTTTTGATCTCGTTAGATCCTGCAGACCTGTAACTGTTAGCGCCCCTGCCATGTTGCACAATCTCTTCCCGTGTTGACATATGTCATGATTTCAACTACCTTCAATAACTGCTAATAACTTCCTTAGCAACCCTGAACGGCTGCCAAGTACTCTTCTTGACTTCTACGCATCCTTCTGAGATTGCTACAGTAGTCGATCTTATCACAACCTCGACCATATTTTCTTTCATCATCCTTCGACATACCCTATCGGCTTCCTTTCGCACTTCTAAGCTTCGCTAGTCCAAAACCTGTCGAAGTCGCAGTTCGACCACATGTCGACCCTCGACATCTCCACTACTACTCTATCATCTGTCGACCTTTGACATGTTGACTCTCGACCTCTTGCTTGTTCTGTTGATATGTGTATCGACTGCTTCGGCTTGACTTATTGACTTCAACATCTAATCTTTTCTTCTGCACCACTGATGGTCAACAATCCCTCTAGTCGGCCTTCTCCATGTCAATCATCCTCGACTGCTCTGCCTAGGCCCCAATGCTCGTGCATCATTATCTCTTCCTCTTATGCGATATTTCACAAGTGAGTGAGTGATACCAATGACAAACTCGGCATCTCAATGTATATGGCTCAGTTGGAGTGAATGTTTCCCCAACAGGGCCGACTTCACCTAACTGACTTAGCCGACTTGTCAAATACATAATCAAATATTTTTTTATTTTTTTATTTTTTTGGATTTTTCTTGGCCGACACAACTTCTAGGGTTTACATTGACTCTTTCAATGACTCTTACTTGACCAATTACATCAATGGCATCTCCCAAAGGAGGAATGATAATAATAAAATAGAAAAATTCAATTAGAATATCTTACGTAGTTACATTTCTTTAACACTCCCTCGTAACTAGGAAGGTATTCTATAGGCATCAACATCAACATCAACAACTGTACAACTGATTGGTGAAACTCTGTATGTCATAGGAATTTTTTGGAACATCATCATATGTTTGGGGCATCATCAACATGATCATCATCATCAACATCATTGTGAGAAACCTAAATATTATAGGTGCAATGCACAAAAACATGATTGCTATTAACCCCATCACTTTCACACATCATGGAGACACCAAAGCAAACAATTGATCCCAACTAAACACCTTACCAAAGAACATAAACCACATTAGAAGTTTTTCTGTGGTAAAATATTTCACAAACCAAACCTTATTCCAGCACCAAACATAGTGGAGAGCCTATGGATGTAAAGAAGTGTATACCAACTTACTCAATAATATCCACCAACTTTGTTATTTAACCATAATAGGGAATCCTCTTCATCTTTCATCTAAGTATGAAACATAAGTAATTCTGACATGATTCATTCCCAAGCATGAGCACAATGTGATTCAAAGAGAAAAGCATAAACTAACAACCATCCTTGACTCTAAAGAGTAGTAGTTTGTGAATTGGCCATATGCTAGAGGATATATTTACATGGAGCTCGGAAATAATCTATTATTTCAACAAGAAGAAGCATATATTTTGTATACCCTGCTATTGCTTTAGATCCAATACTATCTTACCATCCCCTACATTTTAAGTGAGGAAGGATACCAAAATATGAAAGGAATAGTACATGGCCTTTCACTAATTAGACACATTTTTCATACACTTCCTCTCCCTTCTAATCCAATGGAGGCATGTCCCACGTTTAGTATACTTCTGCACAAAAATCCTCTTCCAAGTACCTCCCTTAGAAGTAACATTCCAAAATGATTTAGGTGCTAAGGATGGCCCAAAAATATGGATATCCTTTGAACCCCACCCACTTTTGGGATAGATAATCATTTCCATGAGACCTAATGAATACCTGTATCCTTGTGAATAACCTGCCACAAAGAATTAAAGGAAATCTATGTCACATCCTCTATGGTAAATGGTATGAAAAGATCTTCACAAAACTCAATATTTTTACCATTATAGGAAAGGAATAAGCAACCCCAACCATCTCATCTATAGAAATCCTATTTAGAAATATGGAATACCCATAGCTTGTAGCCCTTGAAAAATTACAATGTGTATCCCCATACTCCAAAGGCATTTCCCAAATATTGTTCTAGTTCTTCCTATGAGACAAAAAGATGAAAAAAATTTGTATGTGTTGGGCTATTGGTTGACACCCCCTCGCATGAGAATATAATAATGTGGACTAATCGCCACCCTAGATATTGGAACCTTATGCTTGGTTTCAAATGTTTACCAAAATTTGAAGGTTTTTGTGTAAAGGAATACGTTACATGCTCTTACACCAAAACCTGCAGATTTTTGTGTAAAGTAAAACTTACATGGTATGAGAGCTCATCTCTCACATTCAATTCTCACTCGCATTACACCAAGATACAAATGAGGCGAGGTGTTTTTTTATCTCTGCAGCAAATGTGCAGTATAATGTGGACTAATTGTCACCCTCCATAATAAGACCTTGTGCTTGGTTTCAAATGTTTACCAAAATCTGTATATTTTGGTGTAAAGAAAACCTTACACTATGGTTATCTCCTAATTCTAACCATGTAGAAAGCTTTCAATTAGCCAATCACAATTTATTTCAAGAAGCAAAATCGCTTTCTTTGTTTCTAAATGTCTTAAATTAAAGAGGTCAAACTCATTAAGAATGACATCCTCTCTGCAATTAACCATGTATCCCAACTCCTCCATTTTGTATTGTACAGATTTATTTCCTTCAATTTTTTATGAGCCCAACCTTGGCCAACATGAAGGGTGCACCCCTTCATTTTCCACTCTATGTGAGAAACGACACTGTTGTAATAAAGTTAGTTAGATAGCTTAAAGTAATCATTGTCTATAAAAGGCTCACCTATTTTAATAGTAAAGTTGACTGTGTTTTATCTAAGCTTCTCATTGTTAGTTGTGTTGTATTATTTTATCATAGAAAATGTTGAAATAAAGTTAGTTCAATAGCTTAAAGTAATCATTGTCTATAAAAATTAGCTCACCTATTTTAATAGTAGAGTTGATGGTGTTCTATCTAAGCTTAGCATTGTTAATTGTGTTGTGTTATTTTATCTTGCATTATGAGTTCTTGATTTGTAGTTGGATCAATTAGTACCAATGCTAAATCAGTAGTTTCAGAAGTTTAGAGGACAACCCTTCAACTAGGGTTTGAGAATTATTACACCATACTCACGGCTTGTCCCAATGATCAAAAGTTTAGACGACAACCCTCTAGCTAGGGTTTGAGAAGTACTACACCCTACTCGGGGATTGTTTGATGTCCCAATGATCAGAAGGTTAGAAAAAAACCATACAGCTAGGGTTTGATAAGTATCACACCCTACTCAGGGCTTGTTTGAGTGCTCATTGCACTCTTGAGCCCTCTTTAGGGACATTTGTCAATTTCATTGGACACTCCTCAAGGACAGTTCCCAGTGCTATTGCTCCCTCCTCACAAAATATGCAAGTACATGCCAGATGTGGGGTTTTTATACCCTATCTTAGTGTGCCCTTGCTCAAACTGTCTACTAAGTGTTTTCCTCTGCCATATTTAGTGTTTTATGTCTTCTCTCTCTTCCCTTGCTCCTCGGGCCTTTTCCTTGTTTCACAGATATGGAGTTTTAACACACTTTTCTTAATGTTCCTTATGCCCAAGTTCCCTTCAGTTAATCTCAGTGCTCACTGATAAACCTTGCATTTCTACACCCTATATTTTCTACTGTCCTTGCTCACATTGTTGGTTATTGGCCTCATGAGATTATTAAAATCATGCCTCTTGATTGAGACCCATCCTAGCCGAACTCTCCCTGTAGTCAGTGTTATCCGAATCAAGACTTGGCTCTAGTACTTAATGAGCTCATGTGTATGCAACAACGAGGCTCTCCAGCACCTATGCAATTTGACACTCACTTCCAATTGCCTAAGCTTTCACGACAAATGAATGGGGAAGTGGTGGAGTCATGGATCCATAGCCTCTCGAGGTATTTAAAGGCTTCTTCAAATTTGGTGCAGGAGGCTAAGATTTAGAATGCAAGTCTGCAACTTGAGGATATTACTCATGCCTGGTGGGATTGTTAATTGGAACGTTCCTCATGCATGCTCGAGTTGGGGACATCACAGGGATTGGCTTCTCCACCTATCACTTCTTGGCATGCCTTACGTGAAAGGTTGAGAAAGTGATTTTATCCTTCAAGGTATAGTCATAATCTTATCGCTCGTTGGTCTGTGGAGAGCTGCATTGATGTCTTAGGCAAGCTTCAGACACATTTCCATGTCATAGATGGAAGAGGCATTAATTGTCAAGTTGAATTTTGGTTTGTTATTAGTCCTTAGACAAGAGGTGGAATTGTTTGGTATCACATCTATGGACAAGGTATTCATTTGATCCTTGGTAGTGGAAGGAAAGATGGCTCCCAGGCTCCTCTCTCTTAAACGTAAACCTGCACTTTCACCCTTATCTCCCTGCTCACCCTATTCTTGATGCACTATCCATAAAAGTATTTCTCACCCATGTGTGGAATGTCAAGCTCTTAAGAACCTATGTCTAACCAATACCTTATTCGATAACGATGCTCAGACCTCTCAAGTAGCCCAACAAGACCTCATACCTCTCCAGTAGCCCGATAAGAGCTCATACCTCTCGAAACCATACAAAACAATATCCATCACTTATTCTAACGATCTCCAATGACACTCCCACTTCTACATCTCCTTTGTTCACCCATAATTGTAAAATCAAGAATGTCTTAGCTAAGATAATTCTAGACAATAGGACTGTGAAGAACCTAGTCACCTGCGACCAACTTGGTCCACTGCCTCAATCTTCCCACCTCACCTCACCCTTCCCCTTACAAGTTGGGCTAGGTGCAAAAGTATGGCCCTTTCCTTATTGTTCGTCAACGCTTTTGTTTGACCTTTTCCATTGGCCCTTTCTGCGATTATGTGGTGTGTGGTGTTTCTCCAATGAATGGTGGATTATGTCGATCTCTTACTTGGCCTCCCTTAACAATAACAACACCATGGTGTCTATCATGTTAAACAACACTAGTATCATCTACTATAATATGACCTTATGTATGTTCTTGCTAAGATGTCTTCTCCTCTCGTTCGTAAGGATTCTCTCAGAAAATTCATCTTGAATGCTAAGAAGTCTTCTCCTCTCATATGTAAGGATTCTCTGGGACAAATCATATTGAATCAACATGTTTGTTTGATCTTCCCTATTAAACTAGCATAGATCCATCTTAAAGGGGACCTACCAAGTGTCAAGAGGGATCAAATCTCACAAAGTGCAAACCCCTTTTTAGAGTGCAAATGTTGAAGCGTTTTAATTTATCTAATTTGTGTAGTTTTATATATGTTGTTGTAAATGTTTTAAATAGTCGACATGTTATTTTTTATAATATTTTTATTATTTCTAAAAAGGACACCTGTCACCTCCAAGATGAGCATAGAAATCGTTACACATCTTGCCCTATTGGGCTGTAGAATGTGCCTTTTCGGTGCAACTAGACAATTTTACACACCCAAGGTCTCTTGCGATGGTCCCTCTCCTCTAGGAATTCAGGGATGTTTTTGGAATTCCCATACGCATCCTCCCTCATATCTTCATCGACCATACTATTGAGCATTATTCATGGGGCATCATTACTCATTGCGAGCGTGCAAAGTTTGAAAACATTTTTAACTAGTTACTTCTAGTTACTTGAGTCAAGACACATCCAACCCTATATTTCCTAGTGTCCTTGCTCACATTGTTGGTTATTGGCCTCATGAGATTATTAAAATCATGCCTCTTGATCGAGACCCATCCTAGCCGGACTCTCCCTGTAGTCAGTGTTATCCCAATCAAGACTTGGCGCTAGTACTTAATGAGCTAATGTGTATGCAACAACGAGGCTCTCCAGCACCTATGCAATTTGACACTCGCTTCCAATTGCCTAAGCTTTCATGACAAATGAATGGGGAAGTGATGGAGTCATGGATCCATAGCCTCTCGAGGTATTTAAAGGCTTCTTCAAATTTGGTGCAGGAGGTTAAGATTTAGAATGCAATTTTGCAACTTGAGGATATTACTCATGCTTGGTGGGATTGTTAATTGGAACGTTCCTCATGCGTGCTCGAGTTGGGGACACCACAGGGTTTGGCTTCTCCACCTATCACTTCTTGGCATGCCTTACGTGAAAGGTTGAAAAAGTGATTTTATCCTTCAAGGTATAGGCATAATCTTATCGCTCACTGGTCTGTGGAGAGCTGCATTGATGTCTTAGGAAAGCTTCAAACACATTTCCACGTCATAGATGGAAGAGGCATTAATTGTCAAGTTGAATTTTGGTTTGTTATTAGTCCTTAGAAAAGAGGTGGAATTGTTTGGTATCACATCTATGGACAAGGTATTCATTTGTTCCTTGGTAGTGGAAGGCAAGCTGGCTCCCAGGCTCCTCTCTCTTAAACGTAAACTTGCACCTTCACCTTTATCTCCCTGCTCACCCTATTCTCGATGCACTCTCCATAAAACTATTTCTCACCCATGTGTGGAATGTCAAGATCTTAAGAACCTATGTCTAACCAATACCTTATTCGATAACGATGCTCAGACCTCTCAAGTAGCCCAACAAGACCTCATACCTCTTGAGTAGCCCAATAAGAGCTCATGCCTCTCGAAACCGTACAAAACAATATCCATCACTTATTCTAACGACATCCAATGACACTCCCACTTCTACATCTCCTTTGTTCACCCATAATTGTAAAATCAAGAATGTCTTCGCTAAGATTATTCTACACAATAGGACTATGAAGAACCTAGTCACCTGCGACCAACTTGGTCCATTGCCTCAATCTTCCCACCTAACCTCACCCTTCCCCTTACAAGTTGGGCTTGGTGCAAAAGTATGGCCCTTTCCTTATTGTTCGTCAATGCTTTTGTGTGACCTTTTCCATTGGCCCTTTCTGGGATTATGTGGTGTGTGGTGTTTCTCCAATGAAGGGTGGATTATGTCGATCTCTTACTTGGCCTCCCTTAACAACAACAATGCCATGGTGTCTATCATGTTAAATGACACTAGTATCATCTACTATAATATTACCTAACGTATGTTCTTGCTAAGATGTCTTCTCCTCTCGTTCGTAAGGATTCTCTCAAAAAAATCATCTTGAATGCTAAGAAGTCTTCTCCTCTCACATGTAAGGATTCTCTGAGACAAATCATATTGAATCAACATGTTTGTTTGATCTTCCCTATTAAACCAGCATAGATCCATCTTAAACGGGACCTACCAAGTGCCAAGAGGGATAAAATCTTACAAAGTGCAAACCCCTTTTTAGAGTGCAAATGTTGAAGCGTTTTAATTTATCTAATTTGTGTAGTTTTATATATGTTGTTGTAAATGTTTTAAATAGACGACATGTTATTTTTTATAATATTTTTATTATTTCTAAAAAGGACACATGTCACCTCCAAGATGAGCACGAAAGGAGTTACACATCTCGCCCTACTGGGCTGTAGAATGCGCCTTTTCGGCACAACTAGACAATTTTATAGACCTAAGGTCTCTTGCAATGGTCCCTCTCCTCTAGGAATTCAGGGATGTTTTTGGAATTCCCATACGCCTCCTCCCTCATATCTTCATCGACCATACTATTGATCATTATTCATGGGGCATCATTACTCATTACGAGGGTGCAAAGTTTGAAAAAAAAATTAACTAGTTACTTGAGTCAAGACACATCCAACCCATCTCCTCTACATGTGCTTCCCTATCTTCCATCATCCCAAATAAAGAGTTTGAGGAGTGACACATGGTTATAGACTATCATTCCCTCAAAATGAGCACCATTAGGTAGCCCCTTAAACACATTGAAGACTTGCTGGACCACTTGTGGGGTGCTCACTTTTTCAATAAAATGGACTTGAAAGTGGGATACCACCATGTCCGGATGCACGAAACACACATGTGGAAGATAGCATTCAAAACAAACTGTGGGTTCTATGAGTGGCTCCTCGTGCCCTTTGGGCTCACCAATTATCCAACTGCCATCATGCAATTAATTAGCCACATTTTCTCACCACATTTAGGCACTGTTATTACATGGATTCTACATAAAAATATCATATAGAATTATTGTGCATGGCACATATGTTTTGGTTTGAGCTCTTGGGAGATAAAAATTTCAAAGAACAATGACAGAGGCCTTAAAGACAACTAATGGCTGGAGACAAAGGGATTAAATATAAGTGCTGTAGAAAAAAGAGTGGTCATCCATTAGATAGAGATTTGATCTGATGACCCATTTATCATACACTCACATAAAGTGCAAGTAGGTTAAAGGAAAAGAGCACATGCACAAGTTCAAGGGTGCTTTATCTAGATCAACGGCTCAGATCAAATTGCATCGATATGTTTCTCCCACCAAAAAGTGGCCTTGGGAACACATTGTCCTCGAAACTGCCAAGGACACATGTTGCTTCGTGATTGGCCACGCCTCCTTAAGCACGATTTTCCTAAACCGCCAACTATCGATGTGTTACCACTATAGCGAACCAGAAGTGGTATCCACCCATTTTTCCAAAGTGCATCATAGCTCATTCTCCTGCTAGCTTACCCCTTCATCCTACCTCCCATTTATCACATGGACACCTCTTTTTGTTACTGTCTCTCTCATTGCCATTTGTCATATGGGTCCCAATACTACTATTTTTCCCTCCACCTCATTTTCACATTTTTACCGAAGGGATAAAATATTTTGACCTATTTTAGAATATTATTATTCATAATCCCAGAGAAGTGTGTTCCCAATACACCAATGTACAATGTCAATCAGGCTCGAATTATACTAGTTCGAGTCAACATCCAAGCAGTCCAAGTCATCTACCAGCTGTCATCTTGTTATCTTTCTATCACTATTGACCATCATTATTGCTAAAACCTTGTTTCTGCCATTAATTTAGTGAAGCCCTAATTTGGTGAATTTACCCTAATTTCACTAAAATTCACTAACTAGTCATTTGAAATGCCACCCAAATCCAAGGTATCCCTTTTGAATCCCCTCTTCTCATGGGAAGAGCACGTTTAAGATCACGAGGCTGATGTGTTTGACAGCATTATAACGAGTTTGGACCTAATTGAAACCATTAGAGAAGAAAAGAACCTAGCCTTTACCGATGAGGATAATCTTAACCTATGGAATTCAAATTTCACATAGGCAACTTGCCCTAGGTCTGTATTCTTCCCCGAATTTTTTCACCTAGTGTTCCAAGCATTACTCTCCCATTAGTTGGGTGATTTTGTCTTTAGATATGTCCAAAAACCTATGCTTCATCACCGTGGAAGCCCTCAGAAGGATGTTCTGTATACCAAAGTATTTGTTCCCCTATCCTTACAATGAAAAATCCATAGGAAGTGCTTTTAACAACCTCGACCCCTATGAGCACATTAATTCCTATCCAACCATCTAGAACTTGAGATGGATATACCAACTATTCCCCCTCCTTATGCTACTATTGTTTGTTTGAATTTTGTAGGAAGGCTATCTCTATCATCTGCACAATTGTAGGTTTAGAAGATGACAAATCTGTATACGAAGTAACCCTGGTAGTTCTACTTAAATTGACCACTGAACATGCTAGGAACCCTCCCCACTTTGACCTCTAATACCACCTCGCCAAGAAGATTCATGAACAATTGGAGGAATTTCCTACAATTGAGTACTTTAGGTTCCATTCCTACTTATTCTTTTTATTCTTTTATCAAAACTTTGAGAGCTTCAAACAACTGGAATTGAGAACCACATATGAAAAGGGAACATAACTCCCTATGTATGAGTGGACTAATTTGGTCTTCAAGAGAGCAGATAATTCCAACTTTTCAGAATTTGTAGACAAAGTCATGAGTGTTTCATACATCCTAATTCATGGCAGTTCACCCCCAATAAAGTTATCGGATAACAAGAGATATCTTCAATCTACCTCAGAGATCCAAGTGGGTGATTGGTTTCTCTATATAGACCGCACAATTATCAGAGTCTAGGGATTTGAAGAATAACCTTACAAGTTGACTACCTTTCTAGCACCGAGAATATTTTCTATGGAATTTGTGAGGCAAGAGATGAACTTTGATGAATTTCATTTTAGGAATTTCAGAAAACATAAGGCATTCCTATTTCCACAAGAAGTGGGATATATTATCATAAGAGAGCTAAATTCTCCCAAATATGTAGAAGAGCACCTGATTCAGTTGATTCTGGATAAGGTTGAAAGAGATGCATATGATCCACATCAGGTTATATCCAAACAAAGGCTTGAGATTAAAAATTCATCCTATCTATGCCTTATGAGACTGCCTCTTTGGGAAATAATGGCCAATAAAGAGACTTGGGAGAAAGTCCAAGAGGAGATAAAGAGTTTTGAAGAAGAAGAAAGACAACAGTAGTTGATTGGACAAAAAGGGGCAGATAAGGAAGCCCAATAAATGGACATTGATCAGGAAGATTAGGGCCTAGACCCTAAAAGATCCAAAAAACAATAGAATGTGATTAGCAATCATGAGTGGAAATATAAGGGTCGGAATTAGTTGAAATCCCCAGGGAAATCACTAAGTTGACAGAAAAAACCAGACTTTCCAAGAAAACCCCCAATCCAGTATGTTAGCTATCCCTCCGTTGAATTTACCATTTCCGAGAAGATACAAGGTTCCTCATTAGCAGAACTAGACCCTATAAGGATAGATCATCAAACTGGTTAGAAAAACATCAGGGAGAGTGGACTTTAAATGGTAAAAGAACTAAGATAGGACATCCCAACTACAGGAAGAAGACTAATATCAGTTGTTGGTTACCAATAGGACACACTCATATTCTACGTCCTTGAGTCTAAAGTGGAAAAGCGTGTCAAGCTAAGTGACTCGAGAGCATAACAGCCCGTTGTAAACTTTAAAGAGTTTATAAAGCTAGAGAAGATGGATTTTTACAAGCAAACTAGTGATATGATGTGCACTAATATTGTCAAATATTAGAAAGAGTAAAGAAAGCTCAGGTTGTCCCTTGAAAAATTTGAGAAATTATACAAGGTGGAGAAGTGAACCACTAGAGCTAAACAAATTACAACAAAATCATTCGAAGTAAATTTGGTACCCTTAGAAGTTGATTCCTTAGATGGGTCTTAGATTAAGTCACTCATGGAGAAAAAGGATAATGAAATAGCCATAATAAATAGGAAGTTAAAGACACACACAATAGATCTAGTGTAGACCGAGGAATTAAAACAGGTACATGAGGAAAAGGAAAGAATTTATGCCAGCATGATAGAGTTCCAACATTTATCTGAGGAAAGAAGAAGGATTTATGATCTACACTAGGAAATTGCCAATTTGAAATTAGAAAGAACCAAAATATCCACTGGGGAAGGTACTACAACCTCAACTCCTACAATTCAAGTAGAGACTGAACCGACAACATCAATCCCTTCATTTCCAATGGAAATTCATCCCACAACATGTATAATAGAAGCAACAGGTGCAGCAGAAGCAACAGAAAGTCAGTTTGAAGCAGGAGATATGGCATAGGTTACAGGTGAACAACAGGTCATTCCCTCAGAGACTAATGATGTAGATTCAATGGAAGAGGATCATGCAAATCTAAGATCAAGTCCTCAACAGATTGAAGAAGAAAATGAACTAAGTGGCACACTTGATGATGCCAAGAGAGAACTTGAGACAAAGGATAATAGGATCCTTGAATTGGAAGATCAAGTCAGTAAAAAGAAGATGACATTATAGAACTGGAAAGAGAAGTAGGATATCTGAAAAGTTAGATAACATCTCTATAGATGAATTTTCAAGGAGAACAACTATTGAGAAGAATAACACAAGTTGTTTGGGAAAATATTGAAGAATGGTTCATCCTAAAGTGGGAGTACTTCGAGTTTATTCAATATGAATTGGACATGGCCACTAAGGATACTGTTGAAATAAAGTCAGTAGAAAAGCAATTAGGAGGTATGTGAAAGCAAGCTACAGAAGTCATAGACTACTTGAATAGTAGAACAATAAGGTAATTGGATGAAAAAGGCATGGACAATAGAACTTAGATCACTAAAATATCCAGATCGATGATCATGAAACATACCTATGTTTTTAGAATGAAGGATAATGTCAAGCAGCTGACTAATGAGATAATTTGTTTTAAATCCATGTTCAAAGATGTATTGAATTTAGGAATGCCTTCCCCATGGGATGGAAATGGAGATGCGTACCCCAAATATACCTGTAAAGAGAATCTTACTCAGAATAAAAACTTTTTTGAGATATGGGTGGGATTGAAGAGTACTTCCAAGAGAAATATACTAATGCTAATATTTCCTTAGAATCTCCGAGAGCCCATAAGCACCCACTTGGAAGGAATTGAAAATGGACATTCAATATCATAAACATGTATTTCCAGCAAGAGTATCCATTGCTCAAGTTTCAAATCATCCATCAGGCCTGTATTCAAGTTCAAAGTCTTATCAATCAATAGCTCAACCAGAAGCACAGGTGTCACCTCAATTTCCAAATCAGCAACCACCTATCTCATTTATGACACCTTCAAGGCCAACTAATAGATAGATGATGTACCAAATGAACCAATATGGAATTCCTCAAGTAGGGCCAATGGAACAACCTCATGTACAACCAAATGTTTACATGAGGGACATAAAGAAGGCTTCCAACATAAGAAATTAAATGCTAAACTCAACAAGTATATTTTCTGACTGAAAAATGTAAAAGTCTCTCGTAAAACGCAAATCGAGTCATATTTTTACTTTTTTTGTTAAAGTGCAAGAAACAAAATTTAGTTACTTACAATATTTATATAAAGGGGCTTGTAATTAGTCTTAAAGGACTAGCAATTTTAGTAGAGAGTTTCTATGTTTAGCTTTGTAGAGTCAAGTGACAGTTTTAGCCCTTGTAATTTGGCTATGGATGAGATTAAAGACACAACATTGTTGTAGAGAATTTTTTTCCACTATTGATTGATTCCATTGTTACTCCATTTTTTGTTACATATAAAGATTCATGATACTAATAGAAGTCTGATGCAACATTCGATCTCTTTATGATATCATTGATGTTCATGATGTTTGAAGATAAAATATTTGTCAAAGATTCATAAATGTTTGCCTCTGTTATATATTTTAAAGGTTTTATGTCTGGTTTATAATTGCAAGTAGTTTCCTGCATACTTTATACTCCTAAAATATCCATGTGTTTCCTTCATTCCTTAAGTTTTATACTTTACATTGTGGAAAAATTGTTGAAATTACTCATCTCGAGGCTTCAACACGTTCAAAGTTCACCTAGATTCAAGAAATTTTTCCTTCATAGTCACTTCTTGAATAATTCTAGTACTCCATCTATTAAATCTGATTTCACCTTTTCATATAGTCTATTTAATGCTATGAATTTCCTCTGCAAAATGTCTTACATCCATTGATGAAGTGCATAACCTAATCCAACCAAGAAACTTTGAGAATGTATCCAAATACATTGCATAAAAATATAGCTCTAACATTTTTAAATAATTGAGATTCTATCATTCCCATGTGTACATCATTTCAACCTGATTTACCTCTAGGGACTAACAAGAAAAACGACGACCATACTAGGGAACACAAGTGAAAGTAATATTTCCCCTGCTACAATTTGAAGACGATATGAGCTTTCCATGGTGAAGCAGATAAGATACTATGGTTGAAATTTTCACACGGCGACTTGATTGGATCAAGCTAGATCTTGGAAAAAGACATACTCGATCGAATCCTTGATCAAAATATTTATGGAGCTTCCCTAACTCTTGATCACATTGGAGGAACATCTGTACATTCCAAGGGAAAGGCATTCCACGTTTTAATTCAAATTTGATATCTCCTGTAGTATATAATCAAGAAGAATCTGAGGATTTAAATCATTTTGAAAACCTGCAAAATATTCTCGAAACCCCTTCAAATCCTGATTTAGAGCTTGAATTCACTTCTCCTTCATAATCTGCTAATACATTGGGACCTAATCCATCATATGTTTGACATCAAAGAACATCACTCACACCACAGGCTCATAACATTATCCTACATAATTTAAATATGGCTGGTAGAGGACAAGGAGGTCCATCCCTTGTAGTAAACACATGGATAGCCAATATATTTGTCTATTTAAGTATGCCAAATAATATCCATGACATGTCTAAGAAATATCTTAATATTTTGCGTAAGTTCGATGGAGAGAAATATATCATAGTAGAAGATCACATTTCTAAGTTTAAATATTTCATAGACAGCATTCTCATTGAGGAAGATGATGTGTACATGAGACTTTTTGTATAATATTTGGAGGGAGAAGTTAGGAAATGGTTTAGAGCCCTCCCCGCAAATTATTTGAATTATTGGTGTGTTGTGGAGTAGGCCTTCATGAGGCCTTGGGGTGAAAAGAGATATCATCTTTACTACGCGACTGAATTTGCAACTTTAAAGAAAAATAATAGATAAAATGTCAGTGAGTTTAATAAAATATTTAACAAGATTTACAACAAAATTCCTCAAGATATAAAACCTTCATACACTACTACTAAAGTCACATATGCAGGAGCACATGAATATGAGTTTACCATGATTTTAAGAGAAAGGATGTCGTCTACTCTTTTAAACATGCAAGATGATTCTCTAAATGTAGAATGACAGATGGAAGCCTCAGGTAAATTAAAACAAAGATAAGATATGGATAAAAAGAACCCTAAAGATGAGTCTAGCACATCATATACAAATAGGCACAATCAAGATGAAAAAATTGAGGAGATGTCAAAGATATTAAGAGATTTGTCAAACAAACTCACCAAACTTGAGGTAGATGGAAATAATCAATACATAAATCATCAAGGAATGGGACATAGAAATCCTAATCAGTATAGGAGGCATTTTAATCCTCAAATCCTAAACAGAGAAAGAAGAAATGAAGATCCTCTCATACAACCACCTGTAAGGGAAAATGATGCTGAACATGTGGTGGAAATACCTCCTGATGAAAAATATGTTGAGCCTCTTGAAGATATACTTTGGGTAAATGATGATGATGATATGATACCTCTCACTCAAGAAGAATATGAAAGGTCACTACAAGATGATGTGTATCATAATGAACCTCAAGAAAAAAAGGTATTTTCTAAGACCAAGCAACTTATCATAAAACCAACCTATTAAATTAAGTGCCCATAATAAATTGGTCAAAGATCCAAAAGCTACCAAATCTGTTGATAATGCCTCCCCAGTTCAAAATACTTCTGCCAATAAAGTAAATCCTAGTACCTCATCCTCTTCTCAAGTAAAGGTTATCCCTCCTCTTGTCTATAAAAATATTGTTGTCCTTCCCACTGAAGAAAAATAAGTGGACAAATCTTCTCATCCTTTCAATTTTTGGCATGAGATTTATAAAATTAAAATGTCCATTCCACTATCTGAACTTGCTAAACACCCTGTATATGCCAAGCAAATTGAGAAATTCCTCAAGTTGAATAATGCAAATCCTCAATCAGATAGCTTGAATATTGCTGATGAAACCCTTGCTATTGATGTTGTACCTACTACAGAAGATGAAAACAATGAGTATACACCTCCATTTATGTAACCTTGAGTTTGCATGGCAAGTTGCTTCATAATTGCATGTTAGATTCATGTGCCTCTCATAATTTGATTCCAAAAGTAATCACGGAAGAATTAGGATTGGAAATCACTAAAACTTACCATGATTTGTACAACTTTGATTCAAAACAAGTAAAATGTGTGTGCATGATAAAGGATTTGGTGGTAACTTTGGCTCAATTACACTCAAAAAGTGTTATGCTTGATGTGGTAGTAACTGATGTGTCTCCAAGGTATGGTATGTTACTGTCAAGAACTTGTGCAAAAAGAATGGAGGGAACCATGCAGATGGACATGAAATATGCTGATTGTTCCACTCTTTGTAAGGGAGAAAAGAAGGTTGTATAGATAATCCAGGTATGCCTACATACTCAATGAGAGAAAAAAACCTATAAACTACCCTATATATACCATAGAAGAAGATATGGGTTGTTGTATGTTGATTGCAGGAGATGATTATAAAGAAGAAACTCTGAAAATGATGGCAGTAAAGAACATAAATTTTGAACATGATCTGATTTGGGACATGCAGTTTGATGGATCTTCTACCAAAGATGAATTTGGAGCTGGGGTGATTCTTATTTATCCAACCAAAGAATCGATTACACTATATTTTAAATTAAATTTTTATACCACAAATAACGTGGCTGAATATGAGGCATTAGTCTTGGGCCTAGGAGAAACTAGAAAAATGGGAATAAAAAATATCTCATTCTTTGGAGATTCATAACTCATAGTACATAAGATAAAGATAATATATCAGAATAAGAATCCGAGAGTGAGAGCTTACAGAAATATATATGGGATTTAATTAACAATTTCTTTGACGATTTTAATATTACAGCTATCCAGAGGCAGAAAAATCAGAAAGCGGATTCATTGGCCTTAGCAAAAAGTTCTTTTTAACCTCCCATTGAAATCAAATTGAGGCATGAAGTTGAGATAATATATAGGCCATCTATTCCATATAATAACAAACATTTCCAAGTGTTTGAGGATGATCAATATATCAAAATATATATGGAAGTGATTGATGAGTTTTCCAATACATGCATTGATCAAGACCAAGAGTAGAATAAGTTGAAGACAATCAAGAAAAAGAAGAAATCGATGTCAAACTGAAATATAAAATAGAAAATCACAAGATTGTCCAGTTAAAGAGTAACTTCATCCCTAATTGGTGATCCAAATGATAAGTGAGGCGTATCGGATCTTTGATCCTCCTGGCATTTCTGACAGATATGTTGGACAATTTCCGCTAGGTGTTCAACCCATCGGTATATTTCTCCCTTCGATGCAACATTCTGCACCGCTTCAAGCATGTCGAGTTTGAGGTCAGACCGTCAACCGGTACTTGTTAATGCGGCCGATTCGACCCGCACTGCTATTTTATGTGTGACGTACATGATTTGGTTTATAAATAAGCCTATGGATTTTTTTCCTGCTGGGGTATCTATGAAATCCTTAACCAAGGAAGGTTTTGATCGAATAGGTACTACATCCCCTTTGATGGATAGTATGGTGATATGATTGATCAGTTTACCATTGATTTCAATCGGTTTGTTGAAGTAAAAGTTTCCGTTGTGATACCGGCTCACAATGAACTGGGAAATTTCTTTGAGGACGAAAAAACTGTCGAACAAGGGTGCATTGATATAATTTGACCAAGGCTACATTGATATAGTTCAATATAGTGCTTGTTGGGAGTTTATGTGCTTCCTCCCGCCATCGATCGTTAGAATCCTTCCCCCATTCAAGGATCTTGTTCCTGATTTTTTTCCATTGTTGTTCTACAACTTTTGCGTTGTGTATGTTTTGGAGCTGATCTTTCAAAGGGGTGTCTGCTTCTTCCAACTGATAGACTTTCGAATCCGCAGATTTGTTGGTTGGTTGAATTCTCTTAGGAGCCATTTTTCTTCTAGGGTATTCTGGTTCAGAAGTTTGGTTTATGTTTTTGGAAGTTTCGGTGCTTTGTTGCTTAAGCTCTTAGAAGAATGACATCCAAGTCTCTTCAAGGTCAGTATTTATAGCACAATTGTGAGGCACGGGTGAGCCCGTAGTAGTTGGTTTTATTAAATGCGAAATTGATGAAGGAAATAAATTCAAATGAC
This sequence comes from Larix kaempferi, assembly GCA_027924585.1. Classification (NCBI taxonomy): domain Eukaryota; kingdom Viridiplantae; phylum Streptophyta; class Pinopsida; order Pinales; family Pinaceae; genus Larix; species Larix kaempferi. Next base: position 20,831,411 of record BSBM01001023.1, read on the forward strand.
AGTTGATCAGGCATTCGTCCACAACATATCTACTTCTCTACTCCTTATGTCGATTTTGATGACTTGTCTTTAGTTTTTTCTATTTGTTGGTGTTGTTTTTGTGAAAATCCTCACAACATATCTAAGATGATGTACACCTCACAATGAAAGAATTTAGGAATAATATTAAGAGTGGTCAATGCAGTAAGATGAGCAACAGAATAATAATACAGTAGAACTCAAATAGAAGCAAAAATACTTCACACACACTAATTAATTAATCACAATATGGAAAAATAAGTAGTACAATGCATGAGGATTCGAATGCGAAGGTGGCAATGCGAATTAGCCTTCATGGAGTGATCAAAAGATCACTAGAGTGTCATCGGAGCACAACTAGAAGTCTATCTCATCATCAGTGGAGTCATCAATGCTCAAGTAACTGTCAACCGTCAGTCAAAATGAGTCTAACTGAGTGTGGTAGGTGTAACTGGCACATGGAGACACTAACTGAATGAAGGAGGCTCAGTGGAGGGAGCATGAGGAGCTAACTGAAGTCAGAATGAGCAGTCTAGTCACACTGGAGGTCCATCGGAGTGGTAAGGTCAGTTAAGAGTGATTCAAGCCTAAAATCAAGGAGAGTACTCAGTTAACTGAAGACAACTGGACTAGTAGGTGAAGAAGGGCTCCTTTGTCAAGTGGATGGTGAGATGTGAATGCATCACTAGCTAGGAGGGCTCAATCTGAGTGGAAATAAGCTCTTGAGTGCTGGAAGACTACTGACTAGGTGCTGGAGGTATCTACCTGATGACTGGGTAGCATGCAGATCCATCCAATGCATGCAAATGCATGTTGCATGCATGAATGCATGCAAGACTAAAAATGCAAAGGATGAAAATGATGGTAAGACTAGGATAGAGTATAGGAATATCCTAACACGCCCCCTTAATCCATCCTGGGCCCTAGTAGCTAAGACCAAAGGTCACCCAATACAATGAATAATAACAGTCAATAAACCGAGGAAATGGGGAAAACCTCATGGGAAAAATACCCCCCCTCAAAATAGACTGTAATGCACACACAAAAATAAATGCTCCAAACTCAAGTAGTTGTGATGCATGGTCATATGTCTGGAGGTATCTTCTTCTTTGGAAGAAGTGGATCATGCTCAGAAAGCATGTGCTTGTACTTGCTCTTCAGATCGAATGTGATGAGAACAAATCCAAAAGTATGAGGATGATCCTTGAACCTGTGATTTGAATCAGTTGAGGTAGGATCAAATCTATGAATGTGCAGATAGTCTTTTGTCTTCTCCTTCGAACCTTCATGGGTGAGATTATGCCAAAAAGAACCATCACATGATTGCTTGAAATCCAAATCAGATTTAAGACTTGAAGAATAGTTTCTTGAGATCTCCTTTGAACTAGCAGGGGTGAGATCAAAACCATCATATGCATGAGAAGTTATCCCAAGTAGTGATTGCTTAGAATCCAAATTAGATCCAAGACTTGAATAATTGTTTCTTGATATCTCCTTTGAACCATCAGAGGTGAGATCAAAACCAGTAAGTGCATGAGAAATTATCCCAAGCAAATGGCAATGGCCATTATCTTCAATAACCTTCTGAAAGCATGAAATAATGATCATATAGTAGTACATAAGAGGTAGGTGATCAAGGAGAGAAAATGCATTACCTCCAATGGCTGATTTGACATCCAAAACATTCAATAGATCATGATGCAAACCAACAGACTCTGGTGCAAGAGAGGATTTAGGACCTTCTGCAATTTCTGGAGTGTGAGTTGGCACAGAATTCGAAATAGAATAAATTTGGACCATGAGTGTAGAATCTGCAAGTTCTTCTTCTTTGTGTACAACTTCAATATGAGATATGTTTGATACTGGTTCATGATCAATGAGATCATCAAGGAGGGAAAATGCATCACTTTGCTTGCTCTCGAAAGGGTTTGGACCAATTCCTTCATTCTGTTTGCCAAATATTTCATCCAGGTGGGCCCAAAGCTCTTTTGGAGATTCAACATCATCAATGAATTGGTGTACCAAGCATCGAGACATAGCAAGCATCATGGTTCCCATGGCTCTATCACCATTATTTAACCAGTCAATCTCTTCTTCAGAGGATTCGAACTCTCTTTCAAAACAATAATCAAAGAGACCATTTCTTTTCAAATGTGCTATCATCTTTGGTTTCCATTCATCATAGTTGAATGGAGGAGGATATATTTCTTCTGAATACATGGAAGCTGTAGAAGACCTACAAAAACAATAGAAAATATCTGCAACTGCTACTATTGCAAAAATGCAGAAATTGCTGCAACTACTGCACTCGAAATATTGATAATAACCTGCAAAAAAGTCTCAGGAATGGAGATAAACAATACTCTCAACATGCTATGATACCATGTGAAAATCCTCACAGCAGATCTAAGATGATGTATACCTCACAATGAAATAATTTAGGAATAATATTAAGAGTGGTCAATGCAGTAAGATGAGCAACAGAATAATAATACAGTAGAACTCGGACATAAGCAAAAATACTTCACACACTAATTAAGTAATCACAATATGGACAAATAAGTAGTACAATGCATGAGGATTCGAATGCGAAGGTGGAAATTCGAATTAGCCTTCATGGAGTGCTCAAAATATCACTGGAGTGTCATCGAAGCACAACTAGAAGTCTATCTCAACATCAGTGGAGTAATCAATGCTCAAGTAACTGTCAACCATCAGTCAAACTGAGTCTAACTGAGTGTGGTAGGTGTAACTGAGTGTAACTAGCACATGGAGACATTAACTGAATGAAGGAGGCTTAGTGGAGGGCACATGAGGAGCTAAATGAAGTCAGAATGAGCAGTCTAGTCACAGTGGAGGTCCATTGGAGTGGTAAGGTGAGTTAAGAGTGAGTCAAGCCTAAAGTCAAGGAGAGTACTCAATTAACTGAAGACAAATGGATTGATAAGTGAAGAAGGGAGCCTTTGTCAAGTGGATGGTGAGATGTCAGTGCATCACTAGATAGGAGTGCTCAATCTGAGTGGAAATAAGCTCCCGAGTGCTGGAAGAATAGGGACTAGGTGCTGGAGGTATCAACCTGAGGACTCGGCAGCATGCAGACACATGCAATGCATGCAAAATGCATGCTGCATGCAGAAATGCATGCAAGAATAAAAATGCAAAGGATGAAAATGCTGGTAGGACTAGGATGGAGTATAGGAATATCCTAACAGTGTTGGTCAGATTTGTGTATGCTCGGCCGCTCATTTTGTTTGACAACTTCTTGTTGAGTTTTTCCACTTTGTCTATTATTTTCTTGTCGACGGTCATGCTTCGTATTTGCTGTCTAGTTTCTGATGATATTTTACTTGTGTATTTCCTTGCATTGCCCTTATCAGTGATGTCTCTCCAGTCTCTTATCATGATGAATCATCCAATACACTTGCCTTAGATGATTATTTATATTGCTAATTTTTTAAATTTAGTTATAACTAACTTCTCTCACTCTTCAATTTTTTTTTTGAATTACAATCATTACCTAGTCAAAGGTGTCTCCCATTTAGGTGCTCTGGTTTCATTAATCTGTCGCTCACTTTCTTTGAATTGTGTAAATGTCAGGGGAAAATCTGCTTCTATCATCCTTTCGGGATCAATTTTTTCTAAGGATTCAACATTAAAGACTGATCTAATAAACTTTGATGTGTTTGGATGTTCTCATTTCCATTGGAAACTTTTCCCTTATGTTTTGTTTGAAAGTTTCTTGTCAAGTTTTTCCACTTTGTCTATTATTTTCAACCTACCGACACATGTATTGGTCCGGCTGAAATTGTGGGAACTTCTTCGGTTTCAACTATGCTCCTTCTAGCAAGTTGTGGTCTTCGAACTTGCAGTCTCGTACCTTCCCCATAAGGTATTCTACATCCCGCATAGGTGGTGCATCATCTTTACGAGGTGGAATATACTCGTGCATGAGATGGATAGGTTGCTCGTGGAATGGTACTGGTTTCTGCGGCTTTCTTGTTTTTGGCCCTTCTTGGTCTGTAGCTAGATGTTTATCCTTCTTGATTTCTACATCCTGTCTTGCAAAGCTTCGAGATGAAGCACCTTTCTCCCTTGCAGGTTTTTTAGCTGGAGCCGACATTATTCCATAAAAGCCTGAATGTATGAATATTTTCAGGACTTTGGCACTGCTAAGTGGCTCAAACATGCACTTATAGACTGCTCGGCTCTATGGTTATGGAGCTCTGAAATCGCACGTAGATGAAATAGAGTTCCCAGTAAAATGTATATGTGTTTGGCTGAGGGCTATTTATAGACCCTGCTAGTCTAGAACATGGCGATCGACCATTAATAGATTGCTTAATGCTTCGTCCTTCAACTATATCTCCTCTGAGATCTCGCTCTTGTCAACCAATCATCATGTCTAAACCAATGATCTTTCCTTAAATGCAAAAAGGTACCAGTACTGTCAAGCTGTTAAATCAGTTAATTCATCATTTAATTTCCAGCATGTTAGTAAGATCTCGGTGAGATCTCGGTCACTTCGCCCTTTATTATGCCTGAATGGTCATATTCCCTGTTAATGATTGATCTCGTCGGTGCCGCCATTTTGGATAACGACCCACTAATTAGCCGACAGCTGCCATGGTTAGCATTTTCCATCATGATATACTGGTGATATTGGCAAGCGATTATGATGTACACATGTGCTTTCTGGTCTTGAGTTGTGTAGCTGTGGTCCCATCACATGCCTCATATCGCAGCTTCCCTCTCTTCGCAATTTCTGTGTTTCATTTGATATGCGCAACAACCTTTTTCATCTTCGTACTGCACGGTTCTTATTTTTTTTTCCTGCTGATTGAGGGTTCTGCGAAGTAGTACTATCCCGATAGGGTTTTAGTCTACTTCCATTTACTAGGCTTGGTAATGTATCTCCTACTAATATGGCTAAAACAACTGTGCCACCATTAGTAACATGCAAAACAGTATATAGGCCAAGCCAATGCATTTTGAACTTTCTAGGAAACTTTATAAATTTGCTATCGTATAGGAGGACTAGATCACCTACCTGAAAGGAATTTTTTTTGATATGGCGATCATGGCATGACTTTTCTCTATCTTTCTACACTTGCTGGTGAAATCCTACGATGAAGCGATCTTCCTCCAACCCAACCAAGTGTAGAAGCCTTTCTTCTAGTTCCTCTCGATCTTCCATGCCTGTAAATGCATTTATTCTTAAGATGGGTACAATATACTCCATAGGAATTACTGCTTCCTGTCCATAGGCCAACCTAAAAGGTGTATGGCTATTCAATTTCTTGCAATTATTCCTATATGCCCATAAAATAGCTGGAATGCATAGATCCCAATCATCCCTATTGACATTGCATACCTTAGTTAGCGCATTTTCCAGTACCTAATTGAATGCTTCCACAGTTCAATTTTCTTGCGGGTGATATGGCATACTTCGCTGGTGGTAAATGTGGAATTCTTCGGTTAGTGCCTCAATAGTTCTGTTCAGAAAATGAGTTCCTTAATCACTCATCAAAATCTTCAGACATCCAAAGCTAGTAAGGATGTTCTAAAAAATGAACTACACAGCAGTACCTTCACTACAATCTTTCACTGGCTTTGCTTCTTCCCATCTGGTGAGACAATCTGTCGCAGTGATTATGTATCTAGAACCAATTCTCTTCCCCAGTGGGTTTATAGGTCCCATGAAATCAATAGCCCATTTTTCAAATGCCTAAAGTGTCAACTGTGGGTTCAGTGGTATTTCATCTCTTCGCGACGGATTTCCTGTTCTTTGAAAAACATCATAGCTCTGGCAATGTTCCTTTGCATCCTTGTGAATAGTAGTCCACCATAGCCCTGCTCACAATATCTTCTGCGTAATGGCTCTTCCACTGTAGTGACCTCCTGATTCTCCTGAATGCGCATCAGCCAATATGAATGGTTTCTCGTGCTCTAATACACATCTGCGCAGCACTTCATCCTGTCCTAGTTTGTATAGTTGTCTTGCAATTATGGTGAAGTCTGTTGCTCTTACTACCAACTACTTCTTTTGCTGCCTAGTAAATTATGTGGGTTTCAACCTAGTAGTCAAGAAATCGACAATGTCTTTATAGTAGTCATCTGCGATCTATATAGCAAACAACTGCGCGTCAGGCATACTGTCTTCAATATTAGTTGGTTCTTCACCTGACTCAATCCTTGAGAAATGGCCAGGTCCTAAGTTCAGTCTTCCTGGCTTAACCACAATTTCAAAGTCGTACTCCTGAAACAGTAACAACCATCTGCAGATTCTACCCCCTAACATTGGATTGTTGACCAAGTATTTCAAAGCGGAATGGTCAATGTACATAGAGAAGTGCACACCGATCAAATAGTGCTTGAATTTCTACACTACATAGATTCTTGCTCGAAAATGCAATGGGATATTCAATACCTCCATCTCCTGGTTGTGCTAGCACAACGCCCAATTCTATACATGAGGCATCCACATGGACAAGAAATGGCTTCTCCCAGTCTGGAAAAACTAGGATCAGCGCAGTTACCATTTTCTCTTTCAATATGTCTAAGCCTTTCTCACATTCCACGTTCCATATGAACTCTATGTCTTTCTTCAGCAGCTTCTCCATCGGCATGGTTATCGGTGCATAACCCTTGATGAATTTCTTGTAGTAACGCGTATCCCCAAACGTGGTGTGAAGCTGCTTTACTGAATTTGGTGTGAGTAAATTCACAATCACTATGATCTTCACAGGATCAACCATCAGACTTTGTCTACACACTATGTGTCCTAAGAGAATACCATAAGGTACACAAAAAACACACTTCTTTAAATTTAATGAAATTTGATGTTGCCTGCACTTAGCTAACATCATTATGAGGTTCTCACAGTGGTTCTTTAGCAAACCAAAGACATTCCAATCATCAAAATATGCTTCTAAAAATTTATGCATAAAATCTTTAAATGATGCGACAACAACTCTAGAAAAAATGGCAGGTGCGTTCTTCAAGCCAAAGGGCATAACCGTGTACTGAAATGAGCCCCATTCAATAGAAAAAGTTGTCTTGTGTCTATCTGCTGGATCGATCCTAATCTGATGATATCCAGAGAATCCATCAGTGAATGAGTATGCATTATTTCCTCCAACATTGTCTAAGACTTCATCTGTAAAAGGAGTAGGAAATGGGTCATGCAGCGAAGCATCGTTCAACTTCTTGAGATCTATGCAGATCCTGATCTCACCCTTAGTCTTCTTGTCTTGGATAACCATTAGGATTATCCACTCTAATTCTTCAACCGGCTCAATGATCCTCACTCGAGCATTTTATCAAGTTCTTCCTTAACTCTTTCTTTATATCTAGGATTCAGTCTATAAGGCCTTTGCTTAACGGGCTTCACGCATGGCTTAAGAGGTATTTTCATAACCCTAATTCATCCAGAATACCTTTCATTTCTTTAAACTTTGTCAGAAATAAATCATGATATTCATGTAGTAGGTCTGCGATCTCTATGCCCATGTGATCATCCTAGTAGTCTCCAATAGATGCAAACTTTGGCTCTTCGCTTGTGCCAATGTTCACTTTTCTTGTTTTCACAGGTCCACTCATGTCTGGAATTTCCAGTGGAGGTCCCTCTACATCACACACACCTTCTAAGTTAGGTATATTGACATTGCACTGATCCTCCTCGTCGCTTTCTTCTTCTTCTTCACCATTTTCAGCGAGGTTATAGCATTCAAGGGCATGTTCTACCTACCTGCCCCATTCCGATGGTAGGTTCACAGGTACTTTGATATCTTCAAACACTCTCTCTTTGAGATCCTGCAATGCCTCATTTATATCTGGGCATTCTGCTTTGAATATGCTCTCCATGATGATTTGCAAAGCTTCATTGATACTTGGACTTTCATCTTCAAGGCTGAAAGTTTTCTAGAAGTTCATAGCTAACATCGCCCAATCTTTGGTTCCTCTATGCAACTCCATGTCTAGATACCATTTCTTTGGAATCCGGTCTAATGTGCGCACAAACAGATGAACCCATTTTGTATGTAGTCTATTTATCCATGCTTCCGAACAGATCTCTACGTGATCCCTTGGAATTTTCTATCCATTGTACTTTACCATGGTCAGTGCAGTGGTTTCCATGGATCTGATTTGCATCATTTTCCTACACTGATCCCATGTAGTCAAGGTCTCCTTATGCGCATCCCACCATCTAGAAGTTGTCTCGTGCAATGCCATGTCTAGTGCTAGTAAGTGAAGCTCAGCTGCAACTAAGATAGTATATTCTTGGAGAAATGAGTAAACATTAGATGAACCATCATAGGTGGGGATTGGACTTACCTCTCTTCCGATCCAACGTAGTGACTTTGTGATCTGTGCACATCTCCTTGTAGATACTTCACACATATGGCTTTCCCAATTCTCCAGGCTTGCACTGGAGTCTGAGATGCAAGAACTATCACATCGCTAACTGAGTGTTCCATCCACGATAGGATTAATGTAGTCAGCATCATTCATAGTCATTTTGTAGATGCATTCTAGGTCTTGAGCTCTAGATTCTTCTTGAATCGGCTCACTGTATCTTTTTCCTTGCAAGGGGTCTAATGGCGCAATGACCCTTATGTCTTGACCTTCAAAGATCATCTTCTTTGTTTTCAATTTTATGATGGAAACGTTATCCATAGCCCAATCTATACCCAATAGTGTTGGATAAGGCTAGCTATCATCCACAATTTTGATAGCCTCGAAGTCTACATGACTTTGCACTCCATTGATGTCAACAACAATATTGGCTAGTCTCCCAAAAGGTATTACTTTCATCTGATTTGATAACCTCAACTGTATGGGTGACCATCACAACTTTGGTCTCCCCATCTGCTGCCATGTCTACTTAGTCAAGACATTTACCTCAGATCCTAAGTCAAGGATGATTTCATCCATCTCATAATCTCCTATCTGTGTAGTGAGCCTAATTTCTCTGTATGTTCTTTTATATCTTTTAATGTGGTGAACTGTGCTCTCGGTAGTATCCTTCTCGCTGCATGGTTCTTACTAGTTCAACAATTTTCCGAATTCCACTACAACATCTATGCTCTTCAATAGTTTCATGCAGCTCCATAGGAACTATGAAATAGAAGTGCCTATCTCTGTTGCGGTGCATGTCTTGTAATATGCCGTTGGCATATCTTGCATCTGCAGTATTTCACTATGCAACGGGATTCTTGGTGACATAGGTGCTGGCTCTTTCAATATGTCATGCACTTCTTCAAAGACTTCTTTGTTTTTATCCAGGTTGAAAGCAGGTGCTTTCCCAGTAGCTTTTTTGATCCAGATTGTTTCAATAGGGGTCTGCTTAGTGTCAAAATATCCAAAAGTCGAAGCTTCTGCTTCCCTATCCCTTCTTGTGGTAGTGCCACTTCGTATCACCACAGTGATACTTGGATCCACAACCGTTTTCTCTGTTGCAATCAAATGGATGTTCGGGTTAGGTACATCTTTCTTTCGTTTCTGCATTTCTGCCGCTAACACTGGGCAGTCCTCAATAACATGATCAAAATATTTAGAGTAATTACAAGTAATGCATGCATTGGTACAATCTCTAGATACATGGCCTAGCTGACCATAGTTATAACATAGTACCTAGCCTCTTCCTCGTGCTAGGACAACATTTCTTCCTCATCCATGGTATCCTCCACGACCTCTATATGTGCCTTGATTGTACTATGCATTCTCTTATTTCGACGGATTTTCTTCTTGGACTCTGTATACTCCTCCGCCGTGCATATGCTCCATGTCTCCTTTTCTTTCCATCATGAGCTCATATGCCCTACAGTTGGATTCATCATGTCCAACTGACTTACATAAGTTGCAATATAGGTTCTTAGGGGTTCATACATAGTTCTGTATCAGATAACATTCATTAGGTCGGCATCCTCTAGTTCTACAGATTTCACACCACAGCGCTTGATTCTGATTTAGTGGATTTGGTGCTCCACTGTTAAGGTACTCTGAAAATAAAGGGCAGTGCTCTCTAGTGTGCCCTTCTGCCTTACATCCTGTACACCAGATTTCTTGCCTCTGTTCTTTTCCCTTCTTCATATCCTATAATTGTAGTGTCAGGGTAGCTAACTGTGTCTGGATCTGAGACATTCTGGTGCTAGTCTCACCTATCAGTGAAGCCTCTAACTTCATCGCGATCTCCAAGGATTCTTCCTACATAACAACGTTCTATTGCATTAATGGTAATCTGATGTGGGGCAACAATGCAGCTATAAACCATTCTTGGTGTTGTTGTGATGCTATGACAAAGCTGACTTGGTCTATTAGTGTCTTAAATTTTTGGTCAAATTCCCAAACTGTTTCATTAGGATTTTGCTTAATTTCCTTTAATTTTGTTATACATTGGGATTCTGATTTTGGTTTCTTTAACTCGCTCAATAGCATGGCCTTAATGTCCAGTAAAGTTCTATTATGCCCTTGAGAGTACTTCATGAACCAATTCAAGCGTCTATATCTGAACGTAGTGACGAGCTGCTCTCTCTTCAAAACATCATCTTGAACCTGCTTAACACTCCACACGGCTTCACATAGGAACTAGTGTTTCTCAAGGTTTTCTAGACCCATTCCCTTAAATATTGGCAACTTGATGTTGTCAGTCATCCTCCTTCTAGGTGGTGTAGGGTTCTGAGTGGTATTTTGGATAGTACTCGCGTGGATTGTTCTAAATCGGGATATTCTGAGATGGAATAATCAGATTCAAGATGGTTTGATTCAGAATGGCCTGAGTAGTACTGCGTGGATTGTTCTAAATCGGGATAGTCTGAGATGGAATAGTCAGATTCAAGATTGTTTGATTCAGAATGGCCTGAGTACCTACTCCTGTGATGTTACTGGTATTGACACTCTGAGGATTAGGAATTTTATAAATGAGAGGGTTCTGAACTGACGGATTCTAAGAAATAAGGGTCGCGGTGTTAACAGTCGGTGGATTCTCCATCGTAATAGGATGATAAGTAGCTGATAGACGTCCGATTTGACTATTCAGCTCACATGGTATTTCGATATCTACGCGGAATCTGTGTGGTTTAGGATTTTTCTTAGTAGTATACTTGTATCTCTTTCCACTTCTCAAATTATGTGTTTTTTCGTCAGAGTCACTATATATGCTATTTACCATGACAGACTCAAAAATTTCACTACATTCTTAAAACGCCTTTCTCAGCTAAAAGCATTTTAATGTATAAATTGAGATTGTTCAGATACTTACCTATGAACCCTTTGAAGAAATCTACTTCGGCTGTGTTGTAGAATTTCAACGTGTCCACAGCGAACTCTGTCATGAATCCTTTTAGTATGTTGTCAACCCAAAAGTCGAATGCTCACGAAAGTGGACTATCTATCACTTTGAGCCTCTCAGTAAGCTCTGGAGTCCCCTCGGTGGGTACTTCTGGCTGAAAACAGTTCTTTTGCTATGCGAGCCTCAATAACCACTTGTGCAACTCGTTTCCAAAAGATGCCCAGAAAATTTTGTGAATATCTTTCCACAGGTATTTGTTCAACTACTCTACGTCAGAGAGATGCAGGTGTCTATTTTACTTCCTTGCGAAGTCTCTTTCTATCTTGTCACACTATGCCCAAATCTCTTTCTTGTCTGGGTGCTAATTTTTTGCAATCAACGGAACCTTTTCATCCGATCACATTACTATTTCAAGCATGGAAACTCATCATAGATTCTTAGCTCGGCAACATAACCATTTGTTGTCTTAGATAATTGCTCTAGAGGTTTCCAATGTAGACCCAGGTTCTTCGTAGTTCAAGGAACCAACAAAACTCCTTTTCACCAACCCTTTTGGAAAGAATCTGCAAACAGACTGAGGTCTCACCCGAGGTGAAGCAATGGGGGGGTTGCAAAATCAATTTTCCACAACCACGTGATGAGTGCTTAAACAGATCTAATGAACAACACACTGCGGGGCTCGTGCTGAGGACTAAGGACTGTGCAAAGTTCACCTTCTTCGCAGCTAACACTTCTACAAGTTGGGAAGCTTGCGCAACTCGCACATCCAAGGAATGCGTAGTTGGGGACTTATTCAATGACTGGACAATGCAACTGATAACTGTGCTTCCTCTTCTGACTTAACCAACTTCGTTGACTTTACTTAGTATTTTCTATCCATTCATCAATTTCCTTATGTTATTAATCTTACGATTTATGCAATATGACGGAACACAACGTACTACACACTTCTGGTGTTGTGCTTTGAAGGGGTTGCACGGTGCAAACTCTACTTACTTAAATGTTTATCCAATCGACTTATGCATTCAAAGACTTAGAATTACTTGTGCATCTAAAATTCATCTACATATGCAATACTTAACATATTATTCCCATCTTCATTCTTTATGGAGAATACATATAAAAGTAGAACACATAAATTTATAAGCAAGATCTTAAGCATTCATTGTAAGAAAATAAATAGATGCAAACACATAAACAATCACATAACACATAATTTAATGTGGTTCACCCCCAGTATGGGAGATACATCCACAGGAACTGTTGTTATATTGTCTTGGGAAGGGTACAATAGTTCCAGTTAGTGCACTCAGTTGTAGACTCTCTTCTCTCTCAATAGGCCACTGCGCACACAGCTTGCAGAGCCTTTACAATGGATTCTAGCAACACAAACAAGTATTTCTCAAGATTATACAATGAAGTTTTGAGATTAACCCTTTCCCATACAAAATTTTCCCTTTTATAGATCATGCTCGTAGGTCACGTCTTTATAATGCATAGGCTCAAAAAACCTAAGATTCCAAAAACTGGTACAGTTACCCACAACCTTGCCTGTTGTCGTTGACAACTTACTCCACTCGCTTCGGCCACCTTGTTGGGCCACTCATGGTGCTAACGCCCTCTTGATAGCCATAGTCATCAACAAAACGGTTAGAACTGCATTGCGGCCTGTCACTTTCCACCCCTTTAGCCTGCCTATCACCGTCGACTTAGTGGCCTAGCTCCTTAACTCCTTGCCGCCACTCTCTTTATAGGTCGCTTTCCTCTTTCTCCGCTCTACTTCTTACTCAAAATAGGTCGCTTCAGCAACTTGACGTTCCCTTATACTCTTTACCCAAAATAAGTGTTGTGCTGGCACTGTGCACCAACTCAACTGCGCCAAAACTGACTACGCAATCCGAATTTTGCACTTCCCAAAACTGTGCCATCTGACTCCGCAACCTGAACTGCATAGTTCCCAAAACTATACTTCAACAAAATCATGCCCAGTTGGGCCATGCCCAACAACTACAAACGTCGTGATTCCCTCTAGATCTCATGCTTCATTGCCAATTGACTGGTTAATTCAACCAAGGAATTCATGGCCAGTTCGGTTTATCTCAACATAACAATGTCCATGTTGTCTCTGCAATTTGGGTTCAAGTTTGTCACAGGAAATCTCTCTAAGTTATCTTCACTCTCTGCAAACTTCAAGACACACAGTGATACTCTTCACTATCCCTTTCTCCCCTTACTTCCTATATTTTCGCACTTCCTTCATTCAATAGACACTCTGTTAACACCCAAAAAGTGCTCACTAGCTCATTTCCCTATTCACATGACCCATTTGTCCACTTTTTCACCATCTGAGCCTCTGAAACCAACAAAAGGTCACCAGAAGACTTTAGTACACCCCTTTTCCCATTCAAAAAGATTATTTTTCCTAAAAAAAAGCATAAAAAACCCTAAAAAAGGGTCCAAATTCCCAAAAATATTAAAAAGGGAATAAAAATATTAATTTTATTCAAAAAAGGAAAAAGGAGGGAAAAGTACCTAAACCATGTTGGTCAATACCATTTGGTTTCCACAAAACCACAAATGGTATTCCCCACCACCAAAACCTATAAAATGGTGGTAGGGGCTCCTCATTTCACATCCATTCATATTCCTATCCTCACGGTGCCAAAATCTCCCTTGAGTATTTGGCCATTGTAGCAACCTTGGAGAAAGGACCCATTGGAGATTGGAGCTGCTCACCATTGGAGCCATTCAAACAACCTTCATCCCTTGGAGGTATTGTTCTTGCAAGCATTTGCTTGCCCCATTGTCAATACAAAAAAATATTTTTTATCTTTCTTGTTCTTGTTCTTTAATTCAAAATGCACATGCTAGTTTAGTTTATTGTTATTTATTTCTATTGAAACTGCTGCTACTAGTTAGCAGGTGCCCATAGCACTAAGCCTGGTTGCAAAACCGGGCCAACAGTTTTTTGGCGATTCCGCTGTTTTTGAATCTTTAGATATCACTTTTGCTTTAGATCTTGTTTTCGATAGTATTAGTTAGTTTAATTCATCGATCCGCCACCCTAGACAGCAGATCTATTGCTGTTCTAGATCTTGGCCCATTTTTTAGCCATTAATAGCCCAAAATTCTCAATTTTCGGCGTCGTTTTTCGGCATCCGCGTACGGCTTTCACCTCGTGGCTTTTTTCCCAACAATCGCGTGGCTCATCGCGACTGCGCGACCTTTTTCCGCGCGGTTCACCGCAGCTTCGCGGTCCATTAGCACGCTGCACATCGCGGCTTCGCGGACCTTTTCCGCGCTGCACATCGCGACTGTTCGATAAAATCCCGCGCTGCACATCGCGGCTTCGCGGTCAAAACCCGCGCTGCCCATCGCGACTGTACGACAGAAACCCACGCGGTCCATCGTAGCTTTTTTGTCAAAACCCGCGATGCTAATTTTTTCATTTGGCCGAATCGTTTAAAAAATTAATTTCTTACTGTATTTTCTGCCCACATAGCACATTTTCCAGTATTAGAAATCTTGCATATTTTACAGCCATAAATTTTATTTTACTATTTAGAGTGCATGTGAAAAATTCTTTTTAAATATTTTCAGAAATTGAAAGAAGGATTTGATTGCATTTTATCTAGATTAAAAAATTTTACTGTTTACTTCTTTGATATTTTTGCCCATAGCAGAATTTTAAAAGAAATCCATTTATTTCGCAAAGAAGTTTTATTATTCGCTTTCTTATTTCAAAAGATCCTTTGTTTTTTGAATAGTCCTTGAAAAGCATTTCATTTCCATTTATTGAAAAGGTCATGATATTTGCTTTTTATTTCAAAAGATCCTTTGTTTTTTGAATACTTAGCATTTACTTTTTCAATTTCAGTTTAAAATATCACACGTGCACCCACTCAAACACTAATTTTAAACCGAGCCTTAAAATGAACCCTAACTTTGACAAACTTTTAACCCCACTTGGGGAACACTAAAAGAACTTTGTAGCTAGGTAGTATTGGGGGGATAGGTGTTCCAATAACACCCCTCAGTTATTACATCTGAGACATAGAAGTTGTCCATTAGGGAGCTAAAATCTCTTAGTATTTATTGGTGTGGTCACAACCGGTTTGTGGGAAGGCCTCTCCCCTAGGAGGGTTGAAGTCGCGAGGATGGTTCCGGAAGCTTGATTTGAATACCGAAATCCATTCAGTAACCGAAGGGCTACCATTCGCAGTTCTCGGGATATCCCTGTATAGGGGTATTGCGATCAAGGACCAAACGGCAGATTTACCTTTTCTCGACGCGTCATGAACGGAGTATCCTAGTAGCCATTCTTTAGGATTGATTACCCGGTGTCCCTCTCGGTAGGGGGATATCTAGCCGTTGACTCAACATTCAATATTGTCTGACTTGGATTTCATCACCTTACAGAGAATATAGTTTGTTGATTCAAAATACTTTTAGTTCGGTGTTTGCATGATTCAACCCACCTTTGGTCTAGTTACACCTATTTTTTCTAGAAGCTGTTTGCATGTTGGTACTCTGACCATTTTTTGCATCCCTCCACTTATTGTAGAACAGCTGCTAGAATAAGTGCCTTTTTTGAGGTTGATTTTTTTTGGCCTGAAAGCCTTCATTTTCACTCCCCTTCTTGCACACTTGGTTGCCTTAGGGTTTTGAGTTTTATATACATTACCATTTTACACATATAGATTTTTACACAAAAACTTATTTTCTCACCATTGAGAATTTTAGACGCTCTCGTCGTCTACAGGGCGAACTCCCAGAGTTCAGTCTACTTGGCTCGCCACGTCACAGATGCCAAGCCTTATCCCTTGACTCGACACATCATCGATCATCCAGACAGTCATCCGATTCTGACACGCCTCGATTCACATCTGATTCTGAGGCAGAATCCGAAAACCCCACTGCGTTATTTCCAACCAACCTTATGGCTGGAACACCTTTTGACCCACTCTTTACCAGCACCATAGGAGAGACGTCTATAGAACCTTCTGTTGCGGTGCAATCCATGGAAACCACCACACCCTTAGGTATGCCTAATATGGCAGACACTCCACATTTAGGAATGCCCAACACAGGGCCACCCCCTGTTATAGGAATTCCCAACACAGGGCCACCACCTGTTATGGGTGTGCCCAACATAGGGGTTACACCCCCTCTGATTCCCACAACCCAGATTCCAGGAATCACCACTACGATTCCTAACCCAAGTGTAACCCATGTTGCACTTGGAAGCTCTGGCCCGTACCAGACCACACCTATTGGAGGACACATACCTTCAATACCTAGCATACCTTTAGGTGCTACTGGACCCCTACATCATACCACCATGACTAGTCACGTCCCAGTCACCACGCCACATACGTCTGCTACCTTACCTTACATGGCAAGTCTGAACTTACCAGACTTGGCCAGGCTCACCAATGATCCTATCAGACACGATCCTGCGTGGCCTCACATGCCCACCAAACTCCCCTCCGACATCCCTAAGTTTGAGGGCAAGGCAGGTGAGGACCCCCAGAACCATATCTTGTCCTTCCATCTATGGTGTTCCTACAACTCTATAGTGGACGACTCTGTCCGTCTCCGTCTGTTACAGTGCACCTTCACTGGCTCTGCAGCCAAGTGGTATATCGAGTAGCCCCATGGGACCCATCCCACCTTTTCCCCCTTGCTTCCACCTTCCTGCAGTTCTTTCAGTTGCCTGTCCGCTATGATGCAGGCGTCGAGATCCTACTATCTTGCAGACAGAACACGGCCACCCACATCACCGACCACATTCATGAGTGGCGTCGATGCCGAAGCCTCTGCAAAATCAAGTTAGACGATCGTATCTTCCTAGATTAGTTTCTAAAATCCCTCCTCCCTCTCATTGCGAAGGATGTGGCATCCGAAAGAACCCAGTCTGAAGAAGAGGCCATCCTCAAAGCCCAACAGTTTGATCTCATTTATGCCCAGTCAGGTTATCTGTATACCATTATAGCGGACGCACCTCGTGCTGATTCATCCCAACATGATGCACCGGGGGCATCCCATGCTGCAGACGGCATCATTGGTCGTATTACCCCGCATCCCCAACCCTTTTTCATTGCACATCCTAGCCATGGTCCCGACCTTTCGCGGGCTAAATCTCAATCTGGAGTAACCAATTCATATGCTCTCATGGCACATCACCACCATATCCACGGACCTTCATGTCCATCTCAGTGCTTTGGCCATGCACCATCCGCATACGCCCCCCCAGTCGTACCTCAACCTGTGTACTATCCACAGCTAGCTGCGACAGCTAACCCAACACCTCCAATAGCTCAGGGTTACCAACAACCACAGCAGGTAATTGTACCACCTCCAACCCCACCGATTTATTATCCACCACAACCTGTTCCCGCACCTGCGGAGAACCAAAATCCTCCCACTGCTCAAGGGCAAGTGTACACACATCACAACCAGCCCTAGCAACAGAACAACCAACGCAACCAAAATGCATAGCAGAACCGTGGTAGAGGTCGTAACCGTGGTAATAACCAACAACATCAGCAAGGTCCTCCACCTCCCAATCCTCCGCAAAATAACAATGCTGCTCCTCCCAACCGCAATCCGGATCGGAATCCCAAGCAGCCTAGAAATAATAACCTCAGAACAAACCACCCTTGTTCTATCTGCGGGGTTTATGGTCATTACACGCATACTTGCCCACATTTGGACCGAGCTCGGAAACTTTGGACTGACAATGCCCATCGTCAAGGGAAAGCAGCTCCTCAGCCGCCGCCCAGCCCTCCACCACCTCAACATCAACCTTTGGTATTGCAAAACCCCTTTCCAAACCAAGGTGTAGTGAACACTCAGCCGTTAGTCCCCCCTCAGGGAAACATGCCACTATAGCAGATCACTTATGCAGCTCCCGATCAAACCATGTTTGATTTAGGTACTCACCACTTGTTGATGATGTCAACTACCGACGCCAACCTCCAAACCCGTCGGAACCAATATGGCTCCACTTCTGAAGGCCCTCCCGCTGAAAAGAACACTAACGTTAATCCCACAGATCAAACGTTACGTATACCTCTAGCTCCACTTGATGGCGCTTCCAAAGCACCTCGCTTCCCACTTCATCGTATCAACAATAATCCCAATGCCCGGGCTGCGTCGAATTACAACATCGTAGACGACTTAGCCCAATCTCCGGTAGCCATGTCTGCTTTAGAGGTCTTGAAAAACTATCCTTCACAGCGCAAGACTTTACTCTCTTCCATTGGCGCCATTGACCCCAATGATTCACAGCTGATCGCATTCGATTCAGACTAGTCTGAACCACGCCTGCCTTCCTTTTTAGCATTCCAAGTTTCCGTTTCTGTTCGGAATCTTGTTATCCATCGATGCATTATCGAAGAAGGGGCCTCTACATGAGTCATGTCCACATTCATGTGGTAGAAGTTGGGATCCCCTACTCTCCAGCAGTCCACCACTGCGTTGCGAGCCTATGATGGGCATTCGGCACAACCCCAGCGTCTCTTACCTAATGTCCCCGTCTAGCTCGTGGGTAAAACCGTGCTCATTGACATTGAGGTCATCAATGCACAACTTGACTATAACCTTCTACTTGGCTGTAGTTACATGTATGCCATGCGGGCTGTTGCCTCATCCGTTTATCGTACCATGCAGTTCCCCCATGAGGGACGCGTGGTCAAAGTGGACCAACTCACCTATTACGATCCCAAGGCCCCCACTGCACCTGAAAATGTTCTCCCCATGGTTGAACAACCTATTTGTGGTGCAACTACCTCATTCATTTCCTCAGTGGGACCCGAACTCTACTCCGACGCGCCAATGAGTTCTACATTCCAGGCCATACCACCACCATCACCGGAGACCCATGTCGCTAACCTCTGCACTCTTTCACAACAACTCGGTAACCAACCCTCCTTGTTACCTAAACCACCATTGGTACCTAGTCACATTGGAGTTACACCCATCCACACAATCCCCTTTCTATTCCCTCCTTCGGATGTAGTCAGCGCTCCCGTTATGGCTACCCTCAGCCTCCCCGGGTTAACATTGGGATTACCCATGTGGTATATTTCGCCTCCCGTTCCATCGCCGACACCAAATGTCATCCTGCAACCGGTGCAACCCATCCTTACGTCTACCCAACCACCTCCCGGTATCAATACTCCTTCGTCATCGACGATTCCCCCTCCAATTAGCAGGCCCACTGGGGGCAGAGGCCCACAACCATACACTGCAGTACCCCCACCCAAGGGAGTTAGACCTCCTCCCGTGTTCTGTGCTCCTCCCAAATGCTCGTTGTGCGATGAGTTAGGCCATCCAACCCATCAGTGTCCATAGTTACTTGCATTGCAGGAACACATGCAAATTCTGGACGACGACCCCAACATCCCATGGGTCAAACTCGATCCAAACCCCATGCCTTGTGACAAATCACTGCGCACTAACCACCCTTGTGCCATATGCGGTATTTACGGCCATTACTCACATAACTGTCCTGACATCCCAGATTACAGAGCAGCTCTTTACGAGATGAATAATTTGGACCTTGAGTCGGCACCCCCTACTATCGAAGAGATCTACCCTCCCCCATCATCCTCATCCGGAGAGATTAACACCATCTATATGATCTCCTCAAAGACCACTTTCAAACCAGAACCCCTTGATTTATGGTCTGACTACTTCCATACTGATGAGCAAATCTTGGAAACACTCACTGCACCCGACTATCCTTGGGACGATATGCATCATCGCTCCTACTTCCTCCCAGAGGCGTCTACATCCACGGCATCTAACCAGCTATCAGTCGAGTCAAAAGATTTCATACCCACGAAGGTCGATTGGTTGAAGGACCCCATCCCAGCACCTGATGCCTTTGAAGAAGGGAACATGTCCAACATTTCCCCCATTATACAAATTGACATTTCCACCACACCTGGGAAACCTGAGCTCATCTCGCTGGGTGCGTCTTGCACTCAAGCAGAGACTCAGGCATACAAAAAACTTTTCCAAGAATTTCGGGATGTCTTTGCCTGGTCCTATAGGGAAATGCTTGGTCTTGACCCCGCCATTATAGAGCACCACATTGACACATGGCATGATGTCGCCCCCATTCGTCAGAAACAGCGACCCATTCATCCTTCCAAGCTCCCCGCTGTTAAAGCCGAGGTTGAGAAACTTCATGAAGCAGGATTCATCTATCCTATTCCTTACACCACATGGGTTTCAAACCCTATTCCCGTCAACAAAAAATAAGGCACCCTTAGAGTATGTACTGACTTCCGTGATTTAAACCGTGCCTGTCCCAAAGACAATTTCCCCACACCATTCATCAACCAACTCATCGATGAGTGTGCGGGGCATGAAGTCTTATCTTTCATGGACGGTTTTTCCGGATACAACCAGATTCAGATCCGTAAGGAGGATCAGTACAAGACTGCCTTTACCACCCCATGGGGCACATTTTCCTATCCTATCATGCCTTTCGGCCTAAAAAATGCTGGCGCCACCTTCCAGCGGGCCATGACCTATTGTTTTCACGACTTGGTCCATATCCTGCGGGTCTATCTTGATGACCTTACAGCCCGTTCCCGTAAACGATCAGACCACCTTAACGACCTCCGGCAAGTTTTCCTGCACTGCCGCAAATATAAAATCCGCTTGAACCCACACAAGTGTGTCTTTTGCGTTCCTGCAGGCCGTTTGTTGGGTTTCATTGTTTCCCAGGATGGAATTACTGTTGATCCCCTAAAAGTCAAAGCCATCTTAGACCTTCCCTCCCCGCGCACGCTTCGGCAGCTCCAGAGTTTGCAGGGGCGGTCCAATTTCCTTCGTCGCTTCGTACCTGATTACGCCACCAAGGTTCACAGATTCTTACGACTACTTCGCACCCACATACCCTTTGTTTGGGGTGAGCAAGCAGACATGGCATTCGAAGCCCTTAAAAAAGCTCTCGCACAAGCCCCTTTGATCTCCCCTCCGGATTTCTCTCAGGACTTCATCCTTTACGTCTCAGCATCTGAACATGCCGTGTCTGGAGTCTTGGTCCAGGAAGATGCATCCCACCAAGAACATGTCATTTATTACGTGATCCAGACCTTGTCTGGCCCACCCCTACGGTACCCATACGAGGAAAGATTAGCCCTCGCGGTAGTCTTTTCCGTCCAAAAGTTGCGACACTACATTTTACTCGGTCATACCACGGTCGTCGCCGACTCCAACCCTATGGTCTACCTCCTAAACCGCCGGCTCCTACAAGGTCGTGTTGCTAAATGGGTCATTATCCTCCAGGAGTATGACCTCACTTTAAAAACTCCGAAGAGCTCCAAATCCCTCGCACTTTCCCATCTCATCACCGACCTCCCATCCTCTTCTTCATCAACCGCTATTCAAATGGATGTGATTGACGATAACATCTTCATTATTTCGTCTGACGACCCATGGTACGGTGACATCCTAGTTTACTTCCGCACGCAGAAATTTCAACCACACATCGATCATGACGGACACCGTCGTATACGTCACCAAGCCCCCCGATACCTCTTGTTAGGGGATGTACTTTATCGACGCGGCATTGATACCATCCTACTACGTTGCCTATCCCATAGAGAGGCAAAACAAGTCCTCAATGATTGCCACAGCGGCGCCTGCGGAGGCCATTTCTCCGGCATGGCCACCACCCAAAAGATCATTCGCGCATGGTACTTTTGGCCGTCACTATTTACTGATTGCATCACTGCAATCAAACATTGCCAAAAATGTCAACTTTTTTCCCCCAAAGCAAGAACCCCACCCGCCCCCCTTCATCCAGTCGTTACTGCCGGACCATTTTGCAAATGGGCCATCGACTTCCTGGACTGCAATCCCACGTCAGCCAATGGTCACAAACATATTATTGTGGCCGTAGATTATTTAGCAAGTGGGCAGAAGCCATGCCAACTTACAATTGCACAGCCGAAACCGCAGCACGGTTCTTTCTCAACCATGTTATTGCACGTTTTGGAGTGCTCAAGCAACTGGTCTCAGACCACGGCTCTCACTTCGAAGACGCCGTCTGGAAAGAACTATCAACCCTACTGAAATTTGAACACCATTTTTCCTCTACTTACTACCCCCAAGGAAATGGCCAAGTCGAAGCAATAAACAAAATTTTGAAAACCATCCTCCAGCGCACTGTAGACAAACACAAGTCAAATTGGCACTACATGCTTTTCCCGACACTATGGGCATACCGCACGTCAACTAAAACCGCCACCGGTTTTACCCCTTTCCACTTGGTTCACGGTGTCGAATCCATCCTCCCGATTGAGTTCCAGATTCCAACCTTACACATGGCCGTTGAACTCCTACCAGACACTGCCCCAATCGAGCAACGCTTACTACTCCTAAAGCAAGCCGATGAAGATCGGCGCATAGCCCTACAAACCATGGAAGCAACCAAGAACCGCTCCAAATTAAATTATGATAAACATGTCCACCCAAGAAATTTTTCTGAAGGAGACCTTGTCCTTGCCTACGATCAAGCTCATGACAAAATTGGGAAAGGAAAGTTTGTGTCCATGTGGTAAGGCCCATATATTATACACACCTGCCTCGGACAGGGGGCATACATTCTCACCGATTCAGAAGGAAACCACCTCCGCAACCCACGCAACGGGTTGTACCTTAAGCGATTTTACCCATAGTAAACTGGATGGACACCATCGTCCATTACTGTACTTCATGATGGATTTTTCCCCTTTTTTCCCCTTGTTGCCTCGATTTGCGTGCCACATCGACCTTCGTCTGTTTACGACAATCTTTATATCGCTGAATTCAGTTTTCCGCGCTCGTGATGATGATGGAGATCATTTCTCGCTCTCACGCCTAGATTTTTTGGGCATTTTTTCCATGCCCCCTCGTCGCCTCGGTTCACGTGCCACATCAGCCGTCGTTTGTTTTGGACATGTTTTATATCACCGGACTCAGTTTTCCACACCTGTGATGATGCTTGAGATCATTTCTCGCTCTCACCTCCCGATTTTTTTGGACATTTTTTCCTAGGCCCACCTGTCGCCTCGGTTTACATGCCACATCGGCCGGCATCCATTTTCGGCAAGTTTTATATCGCTGGATTCAGTTTTCCATGCTCGTGATGATGCTGGAGATCATTTCTCGCTCTCATGCCTAGATTTTTCAGGCATTTTTTCCATGCCCCCTCGTTGCCTCAGTTCGCATGCCACATCGGCCGTCGTCTGTTTTCGACAAGCCTTATATCGCCGGATTTAGTTTTCCACGCTCGTGATGATGCTTGAGATCATTTCTCGCTTTCAACCCCAGATTTTTTGGGCATTTTTTCCACGGCCCCCTCCTCACCTCGGTTTGCGTGCCACATCCGTCATTCTCCATTTTTGACAATCTTTATATCATCGGATTCAGTTTCCCACGCTTGTGATTGTTGAATATTGTAACTTCAAAGAATATTATATTTGTACTTTATTATTCCGGAGATGGTTCATTCCTCCGAGGTAACCCTATCATGTATCTGGAGATGTTTATTCCTCCAGGGGTTTGTATTAACTAGGGTTATTAGACCCACCATGTGTGGGTCGGCCCGGAAGTTATATTTTAGGGGTTATTAGACTTCTCCAGGTGAGGTCGGCCCCATTAGTCTTTTAGTCAGTTGGGAGTCAAGTATAAATAGAGGAGGTGAACTCCTCATTAGATCATTTCACTCACTTGTGGAAGAGTGCGCACTAGTTGAGGAGATCTGCTAAGGAGTCAAGGAGAAGGAGCACATCTTGTATTTTGGTTGATCATCTTATTGAGGAAAGCTTTGCTGGGTTTTCTACCCCATGAGGGTTTCCCAGGGTATATTGTGTGTCTATCTTGTGATTGTGTTTCTTTCAGAGATCTTGTTTGTCTATTTGGTCTAAACTTAACATGGTATCAGAGCTAGACTGAATAGGACATCTTTCACAAGGTAAGAATACCTCTTTCTCTCTCTTTGGTGAAGTTAGGGTTTTCAGCCCAAAGTTGGTATTATTGATTTTTGGTTGCATGGCTGGATAGCTCTCATCAATACCTTTCTTTTGAGCCATAGATCGAACTTTTTGGTTGGGTAGAACTTCGGGAAAGTCAAACCCTAATTCTACCAAAAGTGCGATACGTCAGATTTTGGTTTCAGAAAAAAGTTGTCATTTTTGATTTCTGATTACATGGCTGGATAGATCTTCTCAAGAGCATTCTTTTGAGCTATAGATCGAACTTTTTGGTTGGATAGAACTCCGGGAAAGTCAAACCCTAATTCTACCAAAAGTGCGATAAAATTCTGTTCCAGATTCCGGAAAAGTGAAAAGTAACTTCCCAGGTAAGTCTGCTCTGTCTCTTGGACTCCCCCAAGAGAAGATGGCTCCAAATACTAAGCTTGAAGACAAGCTAGAAGGCATAGAGAATTTCCGGGCATGGAAATACAGAATTGGTCTCATTCTTGAGGAGAATGATCTTGCTCATTATATCAAGGAGGAAGTTGCAGAACCAGAAGATGATGAAGCCAAAGAAAAACACAGGAAGGACCTGATTAGGGCAAAGAGAATCATAGCTGATTCCATTAAAGACCACTTGATTCCCCAAGTGTCTTCCAAGAAGACTCCAAAGGAAATGTATGATGCCCTAGGAAGAATGTATGAAGGAAAGAACATCAACAGGAAGATGAATCTAAGGACTCAGTTGAAAAGTACCAAGATGCACAAAGGAGAATCCATTCAAGACTACTTCTCAAGAGTCTCTCTAATCAAAGAACAACTAGATGCCATTGGTGATACTCTTGATGAAGATGAACTTGTGATGACAGCTCTAAATGGTCTCACTAGACCTTGGGAGTCATTCATTCAAACTATGTGTGCCAGAAAAGAAAGTATGAAGTTTGATGTAGTATGGGAAGATTGTGTTCAAGAGGAGGCTAGGGTTGCCAACAGAGAAGCACTTCTCAAAGAGGATGACCAAGCTTTGGCCACCCACACCAAAAGAGGAAAGAGAGGCTACTTCAAGAAAGTGAACCACAAAAGGCCTCAACCCTCTCATAGATTCAAAAAGAAAGGGGGAGACATCTCCACAGTCCAATGCTTCAATTGTCTCAAGCTAGGACACTATGCCAGAGACTGTACCCTACCAGAGAAGAAGAAGAAAAGGTTTGTTCACAAAATACATCATGCTCATATGGCAGAAGATGACAGTGAAGAAGAAGAAGAAGAAGAAGAAGAAGTGGAGGAAAGGCCTCAAAAGAAAAGATCTAAAGTAAAGAAAGAAGAACCAGAAGAATATGTACTATTTTCTGCTCTCTCTGGATCTGTGTCCCCTGGTGAAGGCACTTGGCTCATTGACAGTGGTGCTTCAAAGCACATGACAGGTCATAAGGAAACTCTCTCCAAGATTGAAGAGAAGTCTTCACCACAGAAGGTATCTCTAGGAGATGATTATCAATATCCCATCAAGGGAATTGGTGAAGCAAGCTACAAGCTTGATTCAGGAACACCTTTGAAGATGAAAGAAATTTTATATGTCCCAGGTTTAAAGAAGAATCTACTTTCTATCTCTGCACTAGACAAGAAAGGCTTTAGAGTAGCCTTCATAGATGGTCAAGTACTCATGTGGACCAAAGGAAAATCAATCAAAGATGCAATTGTCATTGGTGAAGAAGAAGGAGGACTTTATAAACTCAAGGGTCATCCAGAATCTGCCCTTGCTCATGAAGTTTCTAGTCCCAGTGAGCTATGGCATAGAAGACTAGCTCACATTAACTATAAAGCTTTACCATATGTGAATAAGATGGTTATAGGTTTGCCAAACTTGAAGGTTGATCATGATGGCTCATGTAAAGGATGCAAGAAAGGGAAGAATATCAAGAATCCCTTTCCGAAAAGTGAAACAAAGACTAAGGGTTCTCTAGAGCTAATACACTCAGATGTATGTGGACCTATGCCTACCACATCTCTAAGTGGGTTTGAATACTATCTCTCTTTCATTGATGACTATTCAAGAAAAACTTGGATATACTTCCTAAAGGGTAAGAATGAAGTCTTTGGAAAATTCAAAGAGTTCAAGGCTCTAATAGAAAACCTCTCAGACAAGAAAATCAAGATTCTCAGAACAGATAATGGTGGAGAATATACTTCCAAGGAATTTGAAGAGTTCTGTAAAGAAGCTGGAATCAAAAGGGAACTAACCACTCCTTACAATCCCCAACAAAATGGGGTAGCTGAGAGGAAAAATAGAACCATCATGGAAGCTGTAAAGACTATGATACATGATCAAGACCTTCCCATGTATCTATGGGCTGAAGCAGCCAAGACAGCAGTATATGTTCAAAATAGACTATCTCATAGTGCTCTTGACTTCAAAACTCCAGAAGAAGTCTTTACAGGAAAGAAGCCTGAGGTAAGTCATCTCAAAATATTTGGGTGTCCTGTGTACATACACATTCCAAAAGAAAAGAGATCCAAATTGGATCCCTCAGGTAAGAAGGGAATATTTGTTGGTTATTGTGAAACCTCCAAAGCCTTCAGAATCTACATACCAGGTTTCCATCATATAGAAATAAGTAGAGATGTTACCTTCGATGAGGAAGCAGCCCTCAAGAAATCTAGAAAGTGTCAACTTGAAGAAGTTTATGAAGAAGATACATCTCCCAGAATCTCAGAGAATGCTCACATTCCTGAAGAGGACACACCAGAGGATCATGACATGCTGGAACCACAAGAACCTCCTGTTACAGAATTGTCAAGGAAAAGAAGACCAGCATGGGCTAGAGACATTATTCAAGGAGCAGAAAGATATGGTGCTCCTGAAGGCTCCACTAGAGAAAGAAAGAAACCAAAGTTAGTATCCAACTATATGGCCCTGATGTGTGATCTAGTGGATCAACTACCTACCAGCTATGAAGAGGCAGCTCAAAAGAAAGAATGGGTAGAAGCAATGACTGAAGAATATCAGTCAATAATGAAAAATGATGTTTGGGATATAGTTCCCAAACCAAAAGACAAAAGTGTGGTTTCTTCCAAATGGATCTTTAAAATAAAACATGCTGCGGATGGAAGTATTGAAAAATACAAAGCAAGATTTGTAGCCAGAGGTTTCTCTCAGAAGGAGGGAATTGACTATGAAGAAACATTTGCACCAGTTGCTAGGTACACTTCAATTAGAACTATCATGGCTCTTGCATCCATGATGAAGTGGAAACTACATCAAATGGATGTTAAGACAGCTTTTCTGAATGGTGTAATTGAAGAAGAAGTTTACATAGATCAACCACAAGGGTTTGAGGTAAATGACGGAAGGACTCATGTATGCAAACTGAAAAAGGCATTATATGGGTTGAAACAAGCTCCCAGAGCTTGGTACGGAAGGATTGATAATTTCTTAACTAGCATGGGCTTTACCAAAAGTAAAGCTGACCCAAACCTTTATCTCAAGGTGATGGATGATGAACCAGTTATACTTTTATTATATGTAGATGATCTATTTCTAACTGGAAATGAGAAACAAATCATTGAAAGCAAGAAGAAGCTTTCTTCAGAATTCGAGATGAAAGATCTCGGATTGATGCACTACTTCTTAGGATTAGAAGTGTGGCAAGAACCAAGAGGAATCTTTCTGAATCAAGGTAAGTATACTGTGGAAATTCTGAAGAGATTTGATATGTTGGAGTGTAAACCCATGGCCACTCCCATGGACTCCAACTTAAAGATTTTGGTTAATGACTCATCAGAATTAGTGGACCTAACTTTATATAGACAGATCATTGGGTCACTAATGTACTTAACAAATACTAGACCAGATATATGCTTTGCTATAAATACCCTAAGTCAGTATCTAGTAGAACCCAGAAAGGTTCATCTAATAGCTGCAAAGCATGTAATGAGGTACTTAAAAGGTACATTAGATTTTGGTTTACTCTATGATGGAAGTCATGAACTCAAGTTGCATGGTTACTCAGACTCTGATTGGGCAGGCAGTGTCTCAGACAGAAGAAGTACTTCAGGTGGATGTTATAGCCTTGGATCTGCCATGATCTCTTGGTTCAGCAAGAAACAATCCAGTGTAGCCCTCAGTTCTGCTGAGGCAGAATACATAGCTGCTTGCTCTGCCAGCTGTGAAGCTGTATGGCTTCGGAAACTGTTATCTGGGGTGTTTGACTTAGAAATGGATCCCACTATGATTATGTGTGATAATCAAAGCTGCATCAAGATGACAGAAAATCCTGTGTTCCATGATAAGTCAAAACACATAGAGATCCGATACTTCTATATTCGAGATATGGTGCAGAAAGGAGCTATCAAGCTTGAGTACGTGAGCACTGAAGATCAAATTGCTGATATCCTTACCAAACCACTGTCTCGTGTGAAATTTGAATACTTTCGAGACAAGCTTGGTGTAGTTCAAAAGGACTCTCCTAGAAAGGGGGAGTAGCATGGTTCCTGATGACAAGCAAGTCTCATCAACAATGAGACTTCACCTAGTCACTTAGAAATAGTTAGATTTAGGACTATTTTATTTTCATTTAGTTTCACTTATACATGATTTGATGATAGATGTATTAGTGAGAATACATGCTAGATATATCCATGCTTTTGATGTTAGATGTATATATGATTTTGATGATAGATGTATTAGTGAGAATACATGCTAGATGTATACATGCTTTTGATGTTAGATGTATACATGATTTTGATGATAGATGTATTAGTGAGAATACATGCTAGATGTATACATGCTTTTGATGTTAGATGTATACATGATTTTGATGATAGATGTATTAGTGAGAATACATGATAGATGTATACATGCTTTTGATGTTAGATGTATATATGATTTTGATGATAGATGTATTAGTGAGAATACATGCTGGATGTATACATGCTTTTGATGTTAGATGTATACATGATTTTGATGATAGATGTATTAGTGAGAATACATGCTAGATATATACATGCTTCTGATGTTAGATGTATATATGATTTGATGATAGATGTATTAGTGAGAATACATGCTTTTGATGACAGATGTATACATGCTTTTAGATGTATTAGTAAGAATACATGCTTTTGATATATGACGTATACATGCTGTTGATGCTAGATATTGATTATGTACTTGTATGGATGAGGATACTTGTACTTGTATTGATGAGAATACAGATTGAGGGGATTGAATCATCCCTGGACTTTCAGTCCTAAAGAGAGCCGTAGACGTGAGGTCTCCGAGAATGAAGTCCTTAGTGGACAGTTGAGGGGATTGAATCATCCCTGGACTTTCAGTCCTAAAGAGAGCCGTAGACGTGAGGTCTCCGAGAATGAAGTCCTTAGTGGACAGTTGAGGGGATTGAATCATCCCTGGACTTTCAGTCCTAAAGAGAGCCGTAGACGTGAGGTCTCCGAGAATGAAGTCCTTAGTGGACAGTTGAGGGGATTGAATCATCCCTGGACTTTCAGTCCTAAAGAGAGCCGTAGACGTGAGGTCTCTGAGAATGAAGTCCTTAGTGGACAGTTGAGGGGATTGGATCATCCCTGGACTTTCAGTCCTAAAGAGAGCCGTAGACATGAGGTCTCCGAGAATGAAGTCCTTAGCGGACAGTTGAGGGGATTGGATCATCCCTGGACTTTCAGTCCTAAAGAGAGCCGTAGACTGGGTCTCCGATAATGAAATCCTGAATGAACAGGTAGGGGATTGTATCGTCCCCGGACTGAGGTCCCAGAATAGAACCGTAGACTGGGTCTCCGATAATGAAATCCTGAATGAACAGGTAGGGGATTGTATCATCCCCGGACTGAGGTCCCAGAATAGAACCGTAGACTGGGTCTCCGATAATGAAATCCTGAATGAACAGGTAGGGGATTGTATCATCCCCGGACTGAGGTCCCAGAATAGAACCGTAGACTGGGTCTCCGATAATGAAATCCTGAATGAACAGGTAGGGGATTGTATCGTCCCCGGACTGAGGTCCCAGAATAGAACCGTAGACTGGGTCTCCGATAATGAAATCCTGAATGAACAGGTAGGGGATTGTATCGTCCCCGGACTGAGGTCCCAGAATAGAACCGTAGACTGGGTCTCCGATAAATGAAGTCCTGAATGAACAGGCAGGGGATTGCATCGTCCCCGGACTGAGGTCCCAGAATTGATCCGTAGACTGAAGTCTCCGAGAACTGGAGATTGGATTGTATCATCCATGGACCTATGTCCTAAAAGGAGCAGGATTGATCATCCTAGGAATATGATCGTGTGACGACGATGCTGATGATCGTGTGACGACGATGCTGATGATCGTGTGACGACGATGCTGATGATCGTGTGATGACGATGCTGATGATCGTGTGATGACGATGCTGATGATCGTGTGATGACGATGCTGATGATCGTGTGATGACGATGCTGATGATCGTGTGATGACGATGCTGATGATCATGTGATGATGATGCTGACGATCGTGTGATGACGATGCTGATGATCGTGTGATGACGATGCTGATGATCATGTGATGATGATGCTGACGATCGTGTGACGACGATGCTGATGATCATGTGATGACGATGCTGATGATCGTGTGACAACGATGCTGATGATCGTGTGATGACGATGCTGATGACGATGCTGATGATCGTATGATGGCGATGTTGATGATCGTATGATGACGATGCTGATGACGATGCCGATGATCGGATTGATATCGACACTGTTCCAGTAACTGGTTGAGTTACTGATGAAGATGAATTGAAGAAAGCTTCCGATGATTTGTAGATGTATCATATATGATGACTCCTTGCTCTTGCAGATGTTGTTATAATATCCTTCTTGTTAAGGGGGAGTGTTGAATATTGTAACTTCAAAGAATATTATATTTGTACTTTATTATTCCGGAGATGGTTCATTCCTCCGAGGTAACCCTATCATGTATCTGGAGATGTTTATTCCTCCAGGGGTTTGTATTAACTAGGGTTATTAGACCCACCATGTGTGGGTCGGCCCGGAAGTTATATTTTAGGGGTTATTAGACTTCTCCAGGTGAGGTCGGCCCCATTAGTCTTTTAGTCAGTTGGGAGTCAAGTATAAATAGAGGAGGTGAACTCCTCATTAGATCATTTCACTCACTTGTGGAAGAGTGCGCACTAGTTGAGGAGATCTGCTAAGGAGTCAAGGAGAAGGAGCACATCTTGTATTTTGGTTGATCATCTTATTGAGGAAAGCTTTGCTGGGTTTTCTACCCCATGAGGGTTTCCCAGGGTATATTGTGTGTCTATCTTGTGATTGTGTTTCTTTCAGAGATCTTGTTTGTCTATTTGGTCTAAACTTAACAGTGATGATGCTTGAGATCATTTCTTGCTCTCACGCCCATACTTTTCAACATTTTTTTCAAAATGCCCTCTCATTGCCTCGGTTTGTGTGCCACAACGGCCGCATCCCCCCTTTGTGACAATCTTTATGTCACCGGATCCAGTATCCTGCACACATGATGACGCTTGAGACCTTTTCTCGCTCCCATCTATCCATTTTTGTTCGGTATAATTTTATCCCTTTTTCGGGCCGAGCAATCCCTTTATACGAAAAAGGCACTTAGGGAGTTTTTGTTAAGCTTTTTTCTGACTCCTAAAACAATGAAAAGATCGCCGAGCAATCTTGCTTCCTTTCATGCTCGTTAAACGTATCTGAAAGGGCGTCTACATGGTATAAGTTTACCCCTTTTCCGGACTTCATAGACTAATTACAAAAAAGGTATACTCTAGTCACATCGGCTAGAAGAGTTCTCCATCCAGATCATTTTATGCTTTTTCGGGCCTTGGATACTAAACTTACGAAAAAGAACACCAGTGGAGTCCACTTACCACTTTCAGACTCTCTAAACATGAAAGCGACCATGAGCAATCACCATCCTGGGCTCATAAAACCAACAAGACAGTAGTCATAACCACTACAGAGTCTTCTTATCGCTTTCAAACTCCTTAAAAATGAAAGCACCAATGAGCACGAACAGTCCTGGGCTCACAAATCCACGGGACAGTACCATTTCAGAGCACACTTTTATCCCTTCTTGGAGCTCATTAAAACTACGAAGAAGGACCCAATGGTGCTTCTCGGTGCCACAACAGATCACGTCTACTCATATAGCAGCTTCCCCATTTTGGTCGCCTTTGTTCAGAGTATTCTGCAGTATGTCACCCTGAGAACCCCTCGACAATACCCATCAGCTTGATTCCCCCCAGAGTCAATACATACCCTTCAGTCCTTAAAAGCAATGATACCCACACCTACAAGTCAGTTCCCTACGCTGCCAGGTCAACCATGTCATCATGCTCTGAACAAAGGAAGTTTGAGTCTACCCACTATATGACCCCAGTTACTTCCCATCCCCACAAGTATGTCAGTCCTACCATTAGTACTACAATACTTCAGTTCTACACCTCACGCTCCTATCAAGGAAACATCATTGCCTTGTTAGTTGCCGGTTTCCCTCTGTCGATGACAAACCACATTTATTCCAGAGGCTAGACCTAGAGGTCCCTGTGTCTTGGACTCATCACCATTTATGATGAGTGCCTACGAATCATTTCGAGAAGAGTCCTCAGTGCTTCTCCAAATGGTTGTTTCTCACATGCTCGACTTCAACACCTTGATCGCATCGTTGAGACTCGCACAGGGTATCGGTCCTCTCAGTTATTAGACGAAGACCCTGGATACCATCTGACTCCTCCACATTGGAGAGTCTACCTATGGATACAACCAGTTATACTTTTCCTATAGATATCCGGGATGCGCATAGCGACAGGATTAAGATGTACCCCAGTTTTATACTCCCTC
Source organism: Larix kaempferi (assembly GCA_027924585.1). Classification (NCBI taxonomy): domain Eukaryota; kingdom Viridiplantae; phylum Streptophyta; class Pinopsida; order Pinales; family Pinaceae; genus Larix; species Larix kaempferi. The sequence continues at coordinate 20,864,565 of BSBM01001023.1, forward strand.
GAGTATAAAGTTACATATACTTCCCAGAGATGACTCACACTCTTTGAGTCCCTACAGATGTTGGACACCTTCAGTTTCAGCAGTTCAACAGTCATTCCAGTGTATCGGTTATTGAGATCAGCCATGTTATGATCATGAGTACATCCCAAAATAATGTACCCTCTGGACCATTATGATGTACCAGTATATTTTTTATGTATTAGATCCCCCTTCTTGGGACTAATTGTTATGTATATGTCTTGATACGAGCATGGGTATGCCCGCCTCGTCCATTATCAGAGATTATCCCTCATTCATATTGAGGCCATGTAATATTTGTTTATTTTTTGCATCTTCCATGGGACGCGGATCCAGTCTCCAATCGGTCTCTTCTCCTCCCCAAACCCCCAAAAAAAGACAAAAGGACTATGATGTCTATCGGCCATACAACGAGCTCCTGCCCTCACACATCAGGAGGCAATCTGTTAACACCCAAAAAGTGCTCACTAGCTCATTTCCCTATTCACATGACCCATTTGTCCACTTTTTCACCATCTGAGCCTCTGAAACCAACAAAAGGTCACCAAAAGACTTTAGTACACCCCTTTTCCCATTCAAAAAGATTATTTTTCCTAAAAAAAAGCATAAAAAACCCTCAAAAAGGGTCCAAATTCCCAAAAATATTAAAAAGGGAATAAAAATATTAATTTTATTCAAAAAAGGAAAAAGGAGGGAAAAGTACCTAAACCATGTTGGTCAATACCATTTGGTTTCCACAAAACCACAAATGGTATTCCCCACCACCAAAACCTATAAAAAGGTGGTAGGGGCTCCTCATTTCACATCCATTCATATTCCTATCCTCACGCTGCCAAAATCTCCCTTGAGTATTTGGCCATTGTAGCAACCTTGGAGAAAGGACCCATTGGAGATTGGAGCTGCTCACCATTGGAGCCATTCAAACAACCTTCATCACTTGGAGGTATTGTTCTTGCAAGCATTTGCTTGCCCCATTGTCAATACAAAAAATTATTTTTTATCTTTCTTGTTCTCGTTCTTTAATTCAAAATGCACATGCTAGTTTAGTTTAGTTTAGATTTAGTTTATTGTTATTTATTTCTATTGAAACTACTGCTACTAGTTAGCAGGTGCCCATAACACTAAGCCTGGTTGCAAAACCGGGCCAACACACTCGCCCCCCCCCTCCCCGTGTCTCTGCGTGCATCCTCTTGCTTGACTGACGTCCAACCACCCAGGTCATGCGTTGCAGCAACCTACCCCACTTCTGCCTGGATCACCAAGGAAACCCCATGTCCTCCTTTTGGATCCCACGTGGCTATCCCAAAGGAACACGTTCCTCCATCCATAATCACGATTAGCCACTAAATATCCAGATTAATGAATAATTAATAATAATTAATCCCCCACTAAGATTATGGCTTAGGGGTACGGGTTTTGGTTTTATCACAAGGTTTATGGAACAAGAGTTTAGGGAACAAGAGTTTAGGGAATAAGGTACATAAGTCAACCTTACCCCTCACAACCCTCGATTAATATCTGGATCTCCTCTTAAGCGTATTGCTCCTCATGTAGCCAGCTGGTATTTATATTACAATAATAGCTCTAACCTGTCCCAGGGGGTGTTACAAGAATTCTACTATCTTCCTCCCTTCTCTTTTCTTGAAAATTACTTAGAAATCTGAAAGGAATGTTGATTACTACATGTATTTTTGTAAATGAAGCTTCACCTACTTCTAGGAAAAATAGATAATGCAGTAGACAAGTCCCTACACTAATATCTACCAACACATGCTTCTTGCATTCTGCGTTTTACTAGAATTCTCATGTTAGGTTTGTTTATACCTATATACAAAATTCTAACATACTGATTTTCTGTGTCTTCTTAAGTATTATACCACAGTCCGGCTTCTACAATATTTCTTGTGTCTCTGCTCAACACTTGTATATCATTTAAATTGCATTATAAGGTTCAAGTAATTTATTATCTATGATTCCTCAGGTTCGGGGATATTTGTATTCGTGGCTTACCTTTGTTAGCATGAAATATTTAATATCTGTTGTGTGAGATCTATGGTTCCCGAGATTATGGCATATATGAAAAGTTGCAAATCATGAGTGGATGATATTGCTAGATCCTCAATACTCATCTTAAATCCTATTTCAAGTCCAACAATTTTGTGATGCTCAGTTTACCCCCTCCAATGTCAAATCAGATTTCTTAGGGATATCCATTTTGACATGTTTAAAAATTTTCTTTCATACTTTGGTGATTATAACGTCGAAAAATTTGAAATAATACAAATTAAGGATCTCAAATTCCCTCTCCAAAATACAAATTGACCCTATTTAGTTCTCTATTATGGCATGTTTAAATGTTTATTTTAGTATCAGAAATCTAATGCAATAAAAATATAAAGAGATCAAACACCCGATCCCAAAGATCTATCTAAATCCAAATATTTAAACATCATCTTAATATTAAGTCTTCACATGAAATCAACACTTTTTGAATATTTTATTCCATGTATCATTTAATATTTTTTAAGTGTTTCGAAATTGTAACCAAGGCTTAGCATTCCACCTAGTCTTCACTCAATGCTGAAACAACTAGGTATGTTACCTTCTACAAGTTGAACTCGGCAAATGCATGCCTCCTTGAATTTGATGCTAGTAAATCAATGATCTCCTAAAAGTCTATATTGTGCCAAAAGATCCAAGCAAGAGTGAGTTAGGTGAGTATATTTTCCATCATTATAAATGCCAATGCTTTGATTCTCCTCATTGATTCATTATAAGGTTGTGGGGATCTAAAATTGTATTCAACAAGCCAAATCTTATTCTTATAACTCATTGATCTCACAAGAATCTATTTGTGACAAAATATCTAATCAGGGGTAAAGTTAGGTGAGAATTTTTGCAACCATTCCAAGTGCAAATGTGACGCAAGGTGCCTTACCAATAAGGTTCTTGCTTATCAATACACACAACACAATTAAAATGCTTGCATGAACTGGTGTCAAATAGGATTCCAAAAGTGGCTTACATTACTTCTTAATTTGGTTACAATGCGGAATAACTGAAATGCAAATAACTAACTTAACTAGTCAGCCTCAGCCATTACAACTCAGAAGTAACTATGGTGTGTTCTCACTGTGTGTCAATCCTCACCCTCTCTGGTTCGCTGCGGAACTTTGAGCTATGGATTGATCTCTCTCCCGTTATCAACATGTGTGACTCTTCTCTACCACCAACTCACTCAGACTCTGCTCTTGTTTGCTTCTAACTACCTCAACTGATCCTCCCTCTCATGTCTTTTACCATGTTCATGTTGTTCCTGAGATCTCTTCGACTCCTGAGACACACATCCTCCTATCCCCTGATTCTTCCACATCCTGCAGACCTGCAATGGTCAGTGCCCCTGCCGTGCTACATGGCCTCTTCCTGTGACGACATCTGTCATGTCCTTCACCTACTTGCAATAACTGTATTAACTTCCTCAGCAACCCCAAACGGCTACCAGGTACAATTTCCTTGACTTTCTTCTCTTTCAACCCTACTATGGGAGTCGGTCACATCTCAACCTTTCTTTCGGTTCATCCCTATCTCCCACGGTTTTCGAGTCCTCCCCTTCCTCCATGCTTGGCTTCACCAAACTTGTTGGTGTCATGGTTCGACTTCTTGTCGACCACTCAACGCCTTACCTTCCTTTATCATCTGTCAACCATAACCTGTCATTTTCTGCTTTGGTCGGTTGCATACCGACTGCTCCTACTCCTACTCGACTTATTTACTTCAACAAATCAATCTGCTCCTCGTGCCAGTGGTCATCGGCACCCCCTCTGGTTAGCTTCCTTATGTCAATAAACTTCGATTGATTTGTCTAGGCTTTAATGCTTCTGCATCAGACTTCCCAGGTGAAAAATAACTCGACTGCTCCGTCAGTCTTCTGGACTCTTCCTCGAAAATCCATGTCGCCTCCTACAACTCATCATCCCTCCATCACACAAAATATTCCTTATTTCGCGACGTACACGTATGCCGACTTCGCGTTCTTCTATTACTTATGCGATCTCTTCCTTGTGTCAATCTGGAATCTGGGTTGTCCTGTCAATGTTCGACATGTCTTCGCTTCCTCTGCTTGACCCTACTTCAAATTTGTTAAATTTTCAGAATTTACTTCAATCTAATCTAGGATCTTAACTGAGAGAACAACATGTATAGAAAATCTATAGCATATCAATCATGGACACAATAGTGCAAGCACACAAGAGACACAGAGCTTACTTGGGGAAAATCATAAAGGTGAAAAACCACAATAACTTCCTCAGAGATAGATAGAGCAATAATACAACCAGAATACAAGAGATAGTCTTCTCCTAGCAGCAGAGCCTCCTCCTCATAAGTGCGCCACTTTCTGAATGAGAGAAGTGTGTGAATGAATGATCAAATAGAGATCTCTCGATCTCTATTTATACTTGTTCTGTCCTACCCAATAAACTAATGGGGCCTACATGTCTAGCTTAATCCATGGTTAACTTAATCTGGGCCGACCCCACACTTGGTGGTATAATCACCCTTTGACCCACATGGCCAACCCCCAGTAGGGTGGTCTAATAACCCTTCGACCCACATGACTTATACAGGGTTGACCCCAACAAGGTGATATAATAACCCATCAAGTAGAAGTTACGACACTTACAATATAAATGATGACACTTCCGTATAGTGGAATAATAACATCTCTATAGGAATACAAACACTTCCATGTAGAGGAATAATAACATCTCTATAGGAATACAATATACATATATGAAATACATTCTGAAGTTACATATACATCAACATTCCCTCTTAACTAGGAAGGTATTTCTCGACACAGGTTTGCTTGCACAAGTCTTCTTCTCTGGATCATCATCAATGAATCATCATCCTCAAATCATCATCATCGTCACTGCTGTTGCTATCTCAATCAATCTCTGAATCTACTCGTCATAGGAAGTTCTATAGAGCTAGTCCTTTTACATACTGGATGTAGGCCCACCACCTACAGGTCTTCGTCATCACTGGACATACTGTGGAATCCTCAAAACTTATTACGTGCATCACAAAACCTTTAAAGATTCTCTTGCCTAGCAAGAACCCTAAAGAGCATATGGGGCCTTTTTCATCCTGTCTAGATCTCCGGGACTTATTACATGTGACCCCACCACAAAATCTAGCAAGAGCATCTCAGGATGTTACAGTTACAAAACTCCAACCTGAAATCTCCCCAGGGAACAAATTACATGTGGTCACCACAAAACCTAGCAAGAACATCTCAGGATGTTACAGGTACACAAATCCGACCTGAAATCTCCCCACGGCACAAATTACATGTGGTCGTGGAAAAACCTTGAAAGAGCATCTTAGGATGTTACGGGTACAAAACTCCGACCTGAAATCTCCCAGGGCACAAATTACATGCCATAGGACAAAACCTCGCAAGAGCATCTCAGGATGTTACGAGTACACAACTCTGACTTGAAATCTCCCAGGGCACAAATTACATGTCCTCCCAGAGCAATGTCTCGAAGGAGCATCCCAGGCTGCTACGGGTACACAACTCTGACCTATAGGATCTCCCAGACATGCTCATCTGCACAACCTGATCCACGGCCACAAAGTATCATCTTGATACTCATCATACATCATCCTAATGTACACATGATCATCCTGATCATCATCACTACAACATCCTGCTGCATGTCATCTGGAGCAACATCCTGAAGCTCGTCATCTATGATCATCCTGATCATACACTGCATCCACCTGATGCATACCAAGTATCTACCTGACACATATCATCATACATGATCTACTTGATCATACAATGTATCCACTTGATACATACACATATACATGATCCACACAATGTATCCACTTGATACATATCAACATACATGATCTCAGTATCCACCTGATACATATACAGATACATGGTCCAAGCATCCAACATGATGTATATACAAAATACATACAAATGATCCAACTGATCATATCCATCATCCAACATGATGCATACATACATAAATGATTCAACTGATCATATCTAGCATCCAACATGATGCATATATACATAAATGATCCAACTGATCATAACAAGCATCCAACATGATGCAATGATCCAACTAATCATAACAAGCATCTAACATGATGCATATACATATACATAGTAGTAATTGGAGCATCGTCTTGATGCTCATCATCCATGATCCTCTTGATCATCATAGCATCGTCCTCTTAAGATCATCTCATCGTCCACGAAGCACAGTTCAGATGCACATCATCCAACACTTACACCACCGACATGGGAGAACACATCTACTACCATTCGGGGAAGGATTTAGCCCTTACTTTTTCATCATGGGAGAACACATCTACCAACATGTGAAAAGTGGCTCAGCAATTACATCACGACCAAGGGAGAACACATCAACCATGTCAGAAAAGCTCATGTGTATATGCATCTTCCGGACTCATCACTTCCCTTTGGAAGGAACCTCGATCTGAAGTGCACCAAGACTCTCTCTGAAGTACTCAAACTGCAATTTGGGCAACGGCTTGGTCAATACATCTATAACCTGCTCATCCATCGCAACATACTCTGCTTCGGTTGTACTCAGTGCTATGCAGGACTGCTTCCTGCTAAACCAAGAGATCACACATGATCCCTATCTGCAGCACTGCCTGCCCAATTTCAATCAACATAACCCTACAGGTTAAACTTTTGATTCACATCATACTTGAGCCCATAATCAACTATACCCTTTAGGTACCTCAGAATATGCCTTACAACAACCAGGTGAACACTCCTCGGATCCATCAGGAACTGGCTCAATGTGTTCACCGCAAAGCAAATATCTGGTCTCGTGTTTGTCAGATACATCAAGGACCCAATCATCTAACAATACATAGTGATATCAACTGGCTTAGATGAAGCATCACATAGAAGCTTCAGGTTTGATGCCATAGGTGTGGCCATAGCCCTGCATTCCATCATCCCGAACCTCTTCAGGATCTCTACTGCATACTTCCCTTGTCCAAGGAAGATTCCATCTACACTCTGCCATACCTCCATGCCAAAAAAAAATAATGCATCATCCCCAAGTTCTTCAACTCGAACTTGGCAGCAAGCTTCTGCTACATGTCGGTAATCAATCTATCCTCACCTGTTATAAACAGGTCATCCACATAGTAGAATCATTGGATTGCCTTCCTCAACCTTGTAGTAAAGGTTGGAATCCGCTTTATTCTTGGTAAATCCCAAATAGGATAGAAATCTATCTATCCTACCGTACCAAGTTCTGCACATGTATGACTCCCTATCATGTGTCTCAGAACCAAGCGGCTTCTTCACACACACTTCTTCTTCAACTACACCATTCAAGAAGGCTGTCTTGAAATCCATCTGGTGTATCTTCCACTTCATCACTGCAGCCAGAGCAAGTACGGATCTAATGGAACTGTATCTGGCTTCAGAAGCAAAATTCTCTATGCTACCACCTGCAGCATGCTCGATCTTGTAGATCCTCTTGGAAGTCACTATAGACTACCCTTTCGGACTGCATCCCAAACATCTTCATGATCGACTGGTACTCCTTGATCATGGCATTCTTCCTAGATCCTGGGAACTTCAATATCTTCAATATTTTCAATAGATAACTTTGTTGTTGAACAAATGTTGTAGTCCTTATTTTGTAGGTGATGGTATATGGTCTTTCCTACACAACAAGTTAAATTGCATGATTATAAAACATCTCATAGTTTTCAAAACAAATTCTTACACATAAAGAAATATGTCATACAGTCATGCAATTATCTTAGCCAATGCTTCAATACAACATTTGTCCATATTTTGTAACTTTCTAGATGCCTTCCAATCTCTACCAGAACATTGTTAAGAATGTGCACAACTCCTAACATGTTAACAAAGAGGTTTCATTCTAGATAAGTAGCAATGGAATGTTGTACAGTGCCATAGGCCAGTTACCCATGTATATAAGTAGTATACTGTTCATCAATGCAATTATTCTAATATGCATAATACACAACCTAATTCTAGGAACATAAGCATATACATCATTGAATAACATTATCTAAGAAATGACAATTCAAATACTTATCTTTGTTTGGTTGCTGGGTGGACTCCCTTTGAATCTTTGCAACTCCATTCTGATGTGGATTGTGAAAAGTGGTCAACTCCCTCTGAATATCTGCATCCTTGTAGAAACTACTAAAGTGTGCTCCTTTGCTTTCTTGCAAGAACAAATGGAGTGTGCTCCCTCTTGATCTTTGCTTCCTGGATTACCTATCCTTGAACTTATATCCATCCTTAACCACTATGCATGCTTATTAGTATCATCATTGTGTTATCCTTAAGGTCTCATACATAATAACACATTTATTAGTATAATCTTAATACTATCAAAACACAATAATCTTAAACATGTATACTCATGATCATTCACAAATAATAAACATTAGTATTCAAGGTTTCAAGGAAGTCTTCTTTTACTCATACATATTCTTATTTGATCATAGGACTCTTCTGATTAGTTAAATCATCAATGCATAAACCCGTGATTACTCAAACCTATATCTTCATGATTCTTCTGGTTAGTCATATCATCAATTATGGTAAGAAACATAATATGCATACAACCATGACTATTTAGACCTATGACTTCATGAATAATCATTATCAACAACACAACAGTATAAGATCCTAACATAAGGTAGGATTCTAGCTTGATATAGGAAAACATACCTGGATTAGCATGCTAGCTAGTTATGTCTAACATACTCGCATAATGTCTTCTAGTTCTCTTCAGTGACTTGTGCTAGTAACCTGCATGTCTCATAAGTTAACCATTGTAGAACCAAGTTATACATACCTCGAAAGTAGATATTCTATGTGATCCATGACAATGGATGAATCTTTGTCTTCATGTCACCATGATCATATGTTCTTGAAGTAGAACATGATTTGACTTTCTTGGTGTACCTTTTGTGTTAGCGAACAACATAAACCTCATACAACATCACAATGCATTAGTACAATCATAAGTGCCAAAACCTTAATCAATGAATATCTTCTATTAAGGTGATACGACAAGTCTAGTAGTTAATCAAGATTGTACTGTAATGATATGAAGACAAACATATCATAAACTTAACCATGAACAAAATTTGAAACATACCTGTAAGCCATACCTATCAAGATTGCTTGTAATCTTCTTATGGAAGGCCTTAGCCTCATCTCCCTCTGAGACAGGAACTTCTTCACTTATGCAGGTGACCAATCCATCTTCTTCTAGGATTAACCTAATCCACTTGATTTGCAAGAATTGGACCTGGAGCTGGATTAGGGTTTGTCAGAGAAACCCCAAAAATTCAAACTTTGAATTTCAAAATTCCGAAAGGATAGAAATATGCACCATAATGAGTTGATCAAGCTGGTATATTCAGAATTTGAAAACTGCAAAGTTTCACTCAATTTTTCCTTTGAAATTTTTGGATTCACTGGACGTGACCTTGAACTAGGTTTTGATGATGCCCACTCCTCTGCCCAATCAAAAGGTTTGATCCAAAGCTCTAAGCTTCTATTTTTCTGAGGAGCTTCCAGCCGTGGTCACAGATTTCAAAAATTCCCATTTTTGCAGAAGCCCTAATTTTCCACTTTTCCAATCAAAGTCCCGAACTAGGGTCTGATCAATCCCGGTCTTCTGCCCAACCAAAAATTCTGAACTTAGTCTCTAAATTTCTATTTTGATGAGTGGCATTCAGCCGTAGTCTCCGATTACAAAAATTCCAACTTTCTCTGAAACCCTAAATTCCGGACGTCATGAATGAAGGTGCTCAAAAATAATTCTGTTATGACAAAAATATGTACCTGATTGTTTCTAGTGTAACTCTTAACTTTTTGATCCACAGGGTCTGCAAATTTTTTCTGAGATAGCCCGACATGTCATATTTCCATCCCGACAGTTCTGACCTCAATTGGATTCTCTAAGAGAGAGTTATTCCAAGTGTCGCAATGTGACCTGTTTATGGGATAAAAATAGAGAGAAAACTTGTACGGCTTTCCATGTGTCACTGGTTCAACTTCAGCCTCTAAACAATTTTCTTGAGATAGTATAGTCTGTGTAATACCTGTCAATTTTTACGAAATTTCATTTTGATCTTCCTAGCCCAAGTTATGGCCTTTTTTCCAAGGTCACATGTTTATGACTAAGATCTAGAAGAGGCAGAAACCCTATATTGTACAGATCATAAATCACAAAGTACAACGAATTATAAGTTGTCCTTTGGACACAAGGTACATGGGGATCTAATCGTTGGCCTGTAAACATTTTAGCTCTGATAACTTTGCCAAAATGGATTTATAGAGAAAGTGCTATGATGACTGGTTTTTGCTATATCAAGCCCTAGCATTGTAAGTGCAACAAGTGTCATACATGCCATATCATGCCTTCTTTCAGGCTAGCTCTGATACCATGTTAAATTATCAGAATTTACTTCAATCTAATCTAGGATCTTAACTGAGAGAACAACATGTATAGCAAATCTATAGCATATCAATCATGGACACAATAATGCAAGCACACAAGAGACACAGAGTTTACTTGGGGAAAACCATAAAGGTGAAAAGCCCCAATAACTTCCTCAGAGATAGATAGAGCAATGATACAACCAGAATACAAGAGATAGTCTTCTCCTAGCAGCAGAGCGTCCTCCTCATAAGTGCGACACTTTTTGAATGAGAGAAGTGTGTGAATGAATGATCAAATAGAGATCTACCGATCTCTATTTATACTTGTTCTATCCTACCCAATAAACTAATGGGGCCTACATGTCTAGCTTAACCCATGGTTAACTTAATCTGTGCTGACCCCACACTTGGTGGTCTAATAACCCTTTGACCCACATGGACAACCCCCAATAGGGTGGTCTAATAACCCTTCTACTTACATGACTTATACAGGGCCAACCCCAACAAGGTGGTCTAATAACCCATCAAGTATAAGTTACTACACTTACAATATAAATGACGACACTTCCATATAGAGGAATAATAACATCTCTATAGGAATACAAACACTTCCATATAGAGGAATAATAACATCTCTATAGGAATACAATATACATATATGAAATACATTCCGAAGTTACATATACATCAACAAAATTTGTATAGATCTAAGACATTGAACGTTGCTGAAATGTTCAAGTCATCCGACAATTCCAACACATAAGCGTTGTCCAAAATATTCTTCAGAACCTTACATGGTCCAATCTTCTTCAGCTTCAGCTTTTTGTATACTCCTGTCGTAAATCTCTCTTTCCACAAATATGCATAGACTAAGTCTCCCTCATTGAATGATTGTAGCCTCTTTTTCCTATCGACCCTCAACTTGTATGTTGCGTTACTCTTTTCTATGCACTTCTGCACATCTTCATGGACTTCTTTCATGTGCTCTGTGAATGATTCCGCATCCGTGCTCTTTCTAATTTCTATCGGTAACTCGACCAAATCCACCACTACGTGTGGGCTTCTTCCCTGAACAATCTGGAATGGGCTCAAACTTGTCGATCGATTCACAAAATTGTTGTATGTGAATTATGCCTGTGCCAACACATTCTCCCACTGCTTGAGTCTATCGGCTGTCAGACATCTCATAAGGTTTCCCAAAATTTTGTTTACTACTTACGTTTGTCCATTTGTTTGCGGATGGTATGCCGAACTAAACTGCAACTTCGTGCTCAATTTCTTCCATAGGGTTCTCAAGAAATGCCCCATAAACTTGGTATCCCGATCTAACGTGATACTCTTTGGAAACCCATGTAATCTGACTATCTCCTTGAAGAATAGAACAACAATCCCTGTGGCGTCATTTGTCTTCTTACAAGGAATAAAGTGTGCCATTTTTGAAAACCTATCGACGACAACAAATATTGAGTCATTTTCTTGCTGTGTCTTCGACAATCCTAACACAAAATCCATGCTAAGATGCTCCCAAGGGGTATTCGGTACCAGCAGTGGTGTATATAACCCCATGTTCTAACATCACCCCTTTTCCAATTGGCAAACTCGACACTGTCGAGCCCACTCTTTGACATCTGTCATCATTCTTGGCCAATAATACTTTTCCTCAACCAATGCTTTAGTCTTGTCGGTGCTAAAATGTCCTGCTAATTTGCCGCTATGCAATTCTCATATTAGGTTTTCCCTAATTGATCCTCTAGGAATACACAACTGACTTCCCTTGAACATATAGTCTTCTTGGATTAAAAATCCTAAGTACGGAGTCTTGTCGACACTCCAAGGTTCACGACAAGCTTTCCATGCTTTTGCAAAATCCTTGTCGGTCTCATACTCTTTCTTCACCGACTCCATCCCTGTTGCCTGAATTGTCACCGTGTTTAGTAGTGCAACTCTCCTACTCAACGCTTCGACAACCTTGTTCTACTTGCCCGACCTATGTCACAACATGAATGTATATCCTTATAGGAATTCAACCCATTTCATGTGTCGTCGATTTAACTTCAACCTAATATTCAGATGCCTCAATTCCTGGTGATCTATGTATAGCACAAATTCTTTGGGAAATAGATAATGCCTCCACTTCTTCAATGCTTTGATGATAGCATAAAATTCCTGGTCTTATACCAAATACTTCCGCTTCGCTCCATCCAACTCTTGACTAAAGAATGCAATTGGTCGGCCTTCCTGGCTGAACATTGCTCCAATTGTCGTTCCACTCACATCACAGTCGACCTGGAAAACTTTGTCAAAGTCTGGGAGCACCAACACTGACCTCTCAATGACCTTTTCCTTCAACATGTCGAAAGCTTTTTGGGCAGCGTCCGTCCACTTGAATTCGCACCTTCTCATGCATTCTGTCAATGGTGCACAAATCCGACTAAACCCCCGAATGAACTTCCTGTAAAAACTGAAAATTTAATCGAAACTCCTTACTCTTGTCGCATTCGTCGGTAATGGCCAATCTACTCTGCCTTCACCTTTTTCGAATCCATCACTAGCCCTTTACTCGAGATTACAAATCCCAAATACACCAATTCATTCTTCATGAAGAAACACTTTTGCAGGTTCACCATCAAATTTTCCTCCTGCAATCTCTACAATGGCTATCGAATGTGTTCCAAGTGTTCTGCCTTGGTTCAACTGAAAATCATAATGTCATCTAAATAGACTATGACAAGCTTTCCCAAGAATGGTTTCAGTACCTTATTCATCAATCTCATGAATGTACTGGGTGCATTAGTCAATCCAAACAGAATGACTAACCATTCATACATCCCTTCTTTCATCTTGAATGTTGTCTTCCATTCATCTCCTTCTCTAACTTGAATTTGGTGATAACCACTTTTCAGGTCTATCTTTGTGAAGTATGTCTCTCCACTCAGGCAATCCATCAAGTCATCCATTCTCAGCAATGGAAACCGATACTTGATCGTGATCCTGTTGATGGCTCTGGAGTCTATACACTTTCTCCATTCTCCACCCTTCTTATGTGTTAATACAGCTGGTACAACGCACAAGATCATACTTTCTCTGATCAACCCTCTATCCAACAACTCTTGGACTTGTCGGTTGAGTTCCTGACCTTCTGTCAGACTCATTCTATGCGGTGCCTTGTTCAACAAACTTGACCCTCGAATCAAGTCGATCTGATGGGTTATGCTCCTTGTTAGCGACAATCCCATCGGTGTCTCCTCGGCTATTATGTCACAAAAATATTCAAGCAATTTTATGATTTCGACCAGAATATTTTCCTCCATGGTCATCTCCTCAACACATGGTCCTTTTGGAATGATCGCAAAACATCCCGACTGCTTCTCCTCTTCCGCGAGGAATTATGTTGTTGAGCTCATCAGGACTCGCTTTTCCCAAAATTTACTCTCGTCAGGCTTACTGTCGGCTTGCTCTTCTTGCCTCAGCTTTAGAGTCCTTTTCACACCACTATTCCACACTGTGACTCTGTTGGCTCGACCATCATAGATAATTTTCTAATCATATTGCCATGGTCTCCCTAACAACAGATGGCATGCATCAATTGGGATTACGTCACACAATACACTGTCTTAAAATCCTTCAACTTTGAAGTTGATTAGGCAGTATATGGTTACCTTTACATGGTGTCCTTTCTGTAGCCATGAGATCTTATATGGGTGTGGGTGTTCCCGACACTTTAGCCCAATCTTGTCAATGACTTCTGTCGACACAAGATTCTCCTTGCTTCCACCATCTACTATGGTTTTTCAACGCCATTCATTGATCTGCACCTTAGTTCGAAAGATTTCCTTTCATTGTGCCGGCTCTATCTCATCGCATTGATTTCCTTGGACCAAGGCTCTCTAGACCACCAGGTTTCGGTTCTTTCTTTTCTCACCTCCACTGCTATCTGATGCCGACTTTTCCCTCTCGTTAACTTGATCATCTTTTCGACATCTGGATTTCGACTCCTCTACAGCATGTAGATTCTCTGGGCACTCATATGCCTTGTGTCCTACTCCTCGACACTTGTAGCAGATTATGGCTGGTCTGTTAGCTCCTTTTCTGTCGGACAGACCACTTCGACCATACACAGCTCGACCACGAGCCTCATGACCATCCTGTCGGGTCTCATGCATTTTCTCCTTTGTCGATGTCCCTTTTGTTTGTCAATTCTCTTCGACCGATTCCTTTGTGTAACCGCTACTTTGGCATTTCATGTAAACAGTCTTCGCACCTTGACCAGACATCCTACCTCTAGTCACCATAGATTTCCTTGACAGTTTCTCTTCTGCCTTCAGATTTAACTGGTAGGCTTCGTCGACTGTTCTAAATCTCGACATGCTCAATTCATCCTGAATAGCATATTTCAAGCCATTCACGTACCTAGCGACAGCTTCTTCTCCTTTGTCGGTTTGTCCTGACCGAATCAACAACCAGTAGAACTCTTCCTTGTACTCCTTCACGGTCATCTCTTTTTGTTGAAAGTTCTGTAACTTCCTGAACAAGGAAATCACATAGTGGTTTGGCAATAACTTCCCCTTCAACTTGGCGACCATCCTGTCCCAAGACTTGATTTTCTCCTTGCCTTTCTTGACTCTGTCAGCCTGTACATTATCCCACCATAATGAGGCATGACTTTTCAACCTAAGACATGCAACTTTAGCCTATTTAGGGTCCTTGATTTTATCTGCGTCGAAGTATTTCTCCATCTCTCTGAACCAGTTGATCAATTCTTCTAGGTCCAGGCTTCTTGAGTAGGTATGAACGTCTATCTTGGATCGACCCCTCATTTTTGTTAGAAGTTTGATCAATTTTTGTTCTGGTTCTTCTACAGCTTCTTCTCAAGCTTCCACCTCTTTGACTTCCTCGTTGTTGTGGTCTAACACATCAGGAATACAACCACGCCTTTGGCCTTATTTGATTGCTGCGACTTCATTTGTTAAATTTTGCATCATTCTGGTGCATTCTTCGAACATATCATGATCCACTGTGATGGCTATTGCACCACGCGCTCTTAGTCCTCAGACGTTGATGCCTCTATGAGCCATTTTCAACCTCCGCTGAAAATTCCATGTGTCCAATTGCAACTGGACTTCAACAAGTCATGCACAACTCTACCCAACCTCAGCTGGAGATGTTTGACCCATTTGCAGGCTAAATATCACTGACGTTCTTCAAATCCATGGATTATTCCACTATGATACCAGCTGATGCAAGGTTCCTTACCAGTGATGTCCTTGCTTATCGATACATATGACACAACCACAATGCTTGCATGAACTGGTGTCAAACAGGATGCCAGAAGTGGTTTATATTACTTCTCAATTCGGTTACAATGCAAAATAACTGAAATGCAAATAACTAACTTAACTAGTTGGCCTCAGCTGTTACAACTCAGAAGTAACTGTGGTGTGTTCTCACTGTGTGTCGATCCTCACCCTCTCTGGTTTGCTATGGAACTCTGATCTATGGCTTGATCTCTCCCCTATTATCAGCATGTGTGACTCATCTCTACCACCAACTCACTCAGACTATGCTCTCGTCTCCTACTGACTGCCTCAACTAATCCTCCCTCTTAGGCCTTCTACCATGTTGCTTCTATTCTCGAGAACACTGCAATCCCTGAGACATGCATCCTCTCATCCGCCGATTCTTCCAAATCCTGCAGACCTACAATGGTCAGCGCCCCTGCCGTGCTGCACAGGATCTTCCTGTGATGACATCTTTCATATCCTTCACCTACCTACAATATTTATATTAACTTCCTTAGCAACCCCCAATGGCTACCAGGTACAATTTCCTTGACTTTCTGCTCTTCTGACCCTGCTACAGGAGTTGGTCACATCTCAACCTTTCTGTCAGTTCATCCCTATCTCTTGCGGTTTTCCAGTCCTCCCCTTCCTCCATGTTGGGCTCTGCCAAACTTGTCGGTGTTGTGGTTCGACCGCTTGTCGACCACTCAATGCCTTACCTTCCCTTATCGTCTGTCGACCATAACATGTCGACTCTTGGCTTAACGCAACACCTATCATTTTCTTCTTCGGTTGGTTGCATATCGACTGCTCCTGCTCGACTTATTGACTTTGAAAATTCAATCTACTCCCCGTACCAACAGTCATCGACACCCCCTCTGGTCGGCTTCCTTATGTCGATCAACTTCGACTAATATGCCTAGGCTCTGATGCTCCTGCATCAAAATGCTTTGATTCTCCTCAATGATTCATTATAATGTTGTGGGGATCTAAAACCATATACAACAAGCCAAATATTGGATGAAAACAAACTTTTTGCATATTAATATTTGATCTATTTAAATGCATCTTATCATTGGATTCAAGACTTTGATTTCAGAACATAGATACCAATCAGTTTGGAAATTTGGAGAATATTTGTTAATCATGTTTAAAAGTGGATTTGTTTGCATTGTAAATCGTACATCTTTCTTGGAATCATCTCAAAATGTCTTGGATCCTTCCATTGGTTTGAATAAAGGAAATTTAATTTTCAAGGTTATTTTCCATTATTTGGTAGCAATACCTTATACCATTGGATATAAGATTTGAACTCTTATTAATGCTCGGTATATATTCATCAACAAAATCTTCTCATTAGGTGCTGAAGATTTGGGATATTGACATCAAAGGCTATTGAATAATTTGGAGTCAAGTCTCATCCAAGACTTGAAGCTATATATTTGTAATAAACATAAATCCATTATTTCAAGTCACCTAACACAAGTGCATTAGAGTGATTATTATCATTGGCCATTTATTTTTCTTGGGTTGTATGCATTCTTCTTAGCTATGTTAGGATAATTAATACTCCATCCTTATCCTACTTAGCATTATTTTAATTTACCTAGCAGTTGTTGATGTCAGTCTCCCTCTAGTGGAGTGTAGATGTCATATATGACCCAATAGACACCTAATGTGCCCTGCATGCTAGATTTTAGGACCAGTAGAGGCAGTTCCCTACATTTTAGGAGCCAAATAAGTGTTCTAGTTCAGTCCACCCGAGTTAGCTGACTCTTGCATGGGGTTTGTCCTCTGATTTACATTGAGTGTGGCCTCATGTGCCCTTTTCGGAGTGATTTTCATAACAAACTCATGATTGCACCCTCCTTGGTCAGTTAACTAAGATTTTTTTGAGTTTAACTAAGTTTGGGAGCTCCAACGCACTGATAGAGGTGACAATTATTGTGCTAGATTGACTGAGACTCGAATTATCCTATGTGATTCAAATTATATCCATTGTAACACCATTATTGACTATATTGATGATTAGATCATGTAACATTATTCTGTTCCTATCTGAGTTCTCATGCATATTCAATTGTCTGCTGACTTTTACTGCAATTTTCACTATAATTCAATTTATCCACTCATTCTCTCTCTGTGAGGTATACTCAACTACATGTTATGATGCGACTTATAATTTCACATGGTATCAGAGCTCAATGAGTGTAGGTTGAGAATCTACTTTCAGTAGTGCACCAGAAGCCTCTGGATTTCCACAGCAAATCATGGTGCTATTGCATTGAATTCTTTGAGAAATTTTTTGAGGTCTAGACAAGTGTGAAGGATATGGAAAAATGTGCCTATTGTCCTAAAGCATTGCTCAATAGTAGTCTTTCTCCAAAATTGAGATTTTTTTGTAGGATATTGAAATTTTTTTAGTGCAACAGTAGTAGCAATACCACATTGCATTTGCTCCAGTAGTTCTAATGGAGAATTCAAATTCTTCTCTCTCCCCCAAGATCCTGACACCCTTCAATTATCTCGATTGGAGAGATGATATGCATATGGTGTTGTGTAACAAGGCATTGTACATGGTAACAATGGGAAAGGAGGTAGAACCTCAAGAAACTGTTGAGAAGGCCAAGTATTTGAATAGATTGGATGAAGCATTCGGTTTCATGTGTATTCATATTTCCATAGATCTACTCTTCCACCTCAAAGAATTGAAGACTCCAAGAGAGGTTCGGTTGAAGTTGGGGACCCTGTTCGGAAAACCAGATGAGATAAGGGGCCATATTCTGGAGAATGAGTTAATTACTATTCACCCCAATAGTTTAAAAACCATCTAGCAATTCTTTTCCAAATTCAAATATTTTCTCATGCAATGTAATCAATGTGGCATTAACAAGGACTTTAAGCAGTTGGTGCTATCCATTCTGAGCAATATTGGCCCTGCGTTCTCCATGTTTGTTTCTACCTTCGATTCAGGGAGATTTTCAATCCATGGTTTTAAAATTCCATCTTTAGATTCATTCTGTGAATCTCTCATCCAAGAACAAGACAAAATGATTTATATGGGTGGTTTGCAAGTCTCCAAAAATCAGGCTCTTATGGTTGGGGATTCAAAAAGTGTGAATTCCAAAGGGAAGAAAAATGATAAAGAGAGGAGGCAATTTAAGGCCAAGCAGAATCCAAAGTCTAATCCATCGGAAGGAGCCTCCATCTCTAAAAGGAATTAGCGAAAGGGTTTTGAGAAATCCAAGTGTTCCTATTCCAGGAAAGGAATCCATCTAGAGAGTTCATGCATGAAGAAGAAGATAGATCAGATGAATAAAATTCTTGAACAACACAACATTTCCCTCCCATAAGGTGCAAGAGAGACTAATTATAGAAGTGAGTCTGATGGTGATAAGATATTCTATGCACTCAAGGCTATATTTTCACAATCACAAGCCTTCCTCATAGATTAAGGAGCCTCCAATCACATGGTTTCCTACAAAGAATCATTTTATTCTTTAGATATCAATGATGTTCCCATTATTCACATGGGAGATAATTTTGAGATATTTGCTTAAGGGAATGGAACAGTACATCTCGAGCATGGAAATTTCAAAAATGTTCTATTTGTGCCTTCTTTTTCAGCAAATTTATTGTTTTGTTTATCAGATGACTCACACAGGTTCACCGAAGAAAGTTGTCTTTGGAATTGACACATTTGAGATTGGAGATATCTCTTATGGGAATATTATAGCGAAAGGGTTTGCAAACCATGCCTCAAAGGCATATGAATTCTCTCACCTTTTGCCATACTCTATGCTACTCCATTGGAATATGAATATGATGAAGATCAGAGTGATATCTCTTCTAATGAAGATGATGATCAAGATCTTGATGTTGAGAATAAAGTTCAAGAAGATCTAGATGCATATCCAATGCTTGCTCCCAATCCATGGCCAAGGACAATATGGGCTCACAAAGTCCTTGTAGCCACTAGGAACATAGTTGGGGATCCATATCACCATAGAACCACCAGATCTCAGTATCATCCCAACTTTGCACTATGTCATGCATATCCGCTTCTCTCGGGGAGGTGCTACGTGATAGTGGTATTTTATCCATAATCCCGTGAAGATACTTGCCATGGGGGATCTACAACCAAGTACAAATCTTAGTTGGTTGACAAAGGGTATTCAAAGATTCATGATTTGGAATACTATGATCCATTTTCTCCTATAGCAAATATGGTTTCTGAAAGACTTGTTTTGGAAAATACAGCTTCAACACAGTGGGAGGTACATCAGAGGAGAAGATCTAGATCTAGCACCGGCATTACTATCCTACATAGGAGTAGATTGCCATTATTTTTACAAAGTCTTTCACTCACAATGTTTTTGCACACATGAAGGTTGTTTGAGTTTCTTGTTGTTCATTTTTGAGTGGGGGTATTTTTCCCATGAGGTTTTTCCCCATTTCCTTAGTTTCATGAACAATTCTTTCATCATTTATTTGATTGTATGGGTGACCTTTTGTTTCAGTAACGAGGGCCCTGAATGTCAAATTTTGGATTAAGGGGGGGTGTTAGGATAATTAACACGCCATCGTTGTCGCACTTAGCATTATTTTCATTTACTTAGAAGTTGATGATGCCATTTTCCCCCTAGTGGTGTACTTATGTCATCTAGGACCCAGTAGCCACCTAATGCACCCTGTATGCATTATTTTAGGACCACTAGTGGCAGTTCCCTACATTTTAGGAGACAACTCAGTGTTCTAGTTCAGTCCACCTGAGTTAGCTGACTCTTGTGGGGGTTTTTCCTTCGATTGCCACTTAGTGTGGCCTCATGCACCCTTTTCAGAGTGATTTCCATAACAAACTCATGACTGCTCCCTCCTTGGTCAATTAACTGACAATAGCTTTAGTTAACTAAGATTTGGTTGAGTTTAACTGATTTTCGGAGGTCTAGAGCACTGATAGAGGTGACAATTCCTCTGCTAAACTCAATGAGACTTGAATTCCCCTAGGTGATTCGAATTCTCTGCATATAAACATCATTGTTGACTATACTGATTATTGGATCATGTGACAATCTTATGTTTGTATCTGAGTTCTCATGCATGTTTAATTGCCTACTCATTTTTCTTGCAATTTTTACTATAATTCAATTTATCTGCTCATTCTTTCTCTATAAGGTATACTTAGCTCCATGATCTATTGTGATTTATAATTTCACAAGCTAGACCCCTTCTGTAATTGCAGGAAATAACTCATATTTTCGTTGCTGGCTTTAGAGAAACTAGAGTCATTATAATTACTAGTTATTCTAATGGTAGTGAGTCCACCTTCACCATCTCAAGTCATTAATGAGTTCAAATTGTGTGGATTTGATTTCCCACATTGGTTTTAATTTATGTATATATTTTTTATTCTTTTCAAATGATATGTTTGAAAAAGTCATTTGGGAATTTGTTATTGTAAGTTTATGAAAGAAGGTGAATTGATTGTTTTAAGGACACGTTTATTATGGATTTCATTATATCTCTTTTTCATTAGTTTCCATAACCTAAGAATATGGAGAGGTTCATTGTTGGACCTATCTTAATGTCAAAAAGGTCTAGGTTATGTGAAGAGAGAAAAAGGTATGGCATTGCTTTTGTTTGGCAATTACGGACATTGTACTAATAGGGTGGGTGCAAAAAGTTGGGTCCACTTTTTTAAGCTACCATATTTTAGGATTCCAAAACACAATTCTCCATTATTTCTATTGTACCGTTTTACTTCCTTCACCATTTCTAAAACACATTATATGGTTCACTAGAAGAAGGATATCTCTATACAGTCATATACAAAAATTCAAAACTACATTAAGTCATGTCGTAAAAGTGTTGCACATGCACACATGGTCCTTTTAGTGATTTTCGACTTCAATAAATCATAGAAAATGAAAACATCAAGAATAATTTGGAAAAAATAGCCTTGCACAAGTACAATATGTCCTCTACATATGTAAAACAAAATATTTAAAAATACTACTAATTAGTTCATATAGTGTTGCAAGCGCACATACATATATGTTATATTATGCTGAAAATTTAAAAAACCAATTTTATAAACAACTACACACAATTTCTAAAAGTAAAATTGATATATTATGAGAGATTATTTGATTTCCTATATTTTTTCTTTTTACACCGTCCTAAAATTTAATATGCAAGTACCTCTAATTACCTCTTGAATCATAGGTTTCTATTTTTCAGTTTATGGGGCAACTAAAGTTCCTTTAAAGGAGACCATGATTGTGCATTAGCCCCATAACATGAGTATAATACAATTTTCTCTTATGATTACTTTGCTCGATTGAAATAATTCTAGCTCAAATATATCCCACTATCATACTCTTATGCAATTAAATCATCAAGAACCTACCTTTATATTGTTAGTTTTTTACAATTTAATTCAATATGATATAGGATCTTATCTGAGAGAACAACATGCACATCAAATCAAACACAAGAGACAAGAGACACAAAGCACTTCACTGGGAAAACCATAAAGGATAAAACCTCGTAACTTCCTCAGAGATAGAATGAGCAATATTACAAAACCCCAAAACAAAGAGATGGTCTCCAGCAGCTTCCTCCTCCTCCACTTCTGTGAAATTCTCTCTCTCTCACTTATGCAAATGAGTGAGTGAGTGAATGGATAAATAGAGAGGTGCTCCTCTCTATTTATACTTTACTTTCACTTTCCTTTTACCCTAACTGGGCCTACTTATCCTAGGAGAGTCTAATAACCCCCTACAACTTAACTCTAGGCCAACCCCACTTGGAGAGTGTAATAACCCTATCAAATACAATAATAGCTTTCCCGATCGGAGGAATGAAACCTCTTTGTCGAAAGTACAATGACAGATGAATACAATATAAAATATACAAGTGAAATACATTCTAAAGTTACAAATACATCAACACTCCCTTTTAACCAGGAAGGGGTATTCTCTTGACACAGTTCATCAGCACAAGTCTTCGTCACTGGATCATCATCAAAGCTGGATCATCATCGTCATTGTTGCTTCTATATCGACCATCAATATCCAATCTACTCGTCATAGGAATTTATACAGAGCCATCCCTTTTTCAAGTCGGATGTAGGCCTAGCCTCCATGTTGGTCTTCATCTTCTCTGCGAGCAAGCCATCAAGTAGGTACATATAAGGACTTATTATATGCCTCTGTAAGATCTCCCAGGACTGATTATATGCTACGGCAAAACCTAAAGGAGCATCTCAGGACTGATTATATGCCACTTTCAAAACCTGCAAGATCTCCTAGGACCGATTATATGCTACTGCAAAACCTGAAGGAGCATCCCAAGACTGATTATATGCCACTTGCAAAACCTACAAGATTTCCCATCACTAATTATATACTACTACAAAACCTGAAGCAGCATCCCAGGACTGATTATATGCCACTTGAAAAACCTATGTACCCTACTCTCACCTCATCATCTCCAGATCATCTAATCGTCAGCAGAGCACGACCTAGATGCACATAACACTACACTTACATCAACCGACATGGGAGGAATTTCCTACCACCATTCGGGAAAGGCTCAACAAGTACATCAACGACCATTGGAGGACCGACCTACCACCATGTCGGAAAAGATTCAGAAATTACATCAATGACCATTAGAGGACCAACCTACTACCATGTCGGAAAAGCTCAAAAATTACATCAACGACCATGGGAGGACCCACCGAACACCATATCAGAAAATCCCATGTGCATATGCGTCTTCCAGACTCATCTCTTCCTCTTGGAAGGAACCTCGATCTGAAGTACACCAAGCTTCTCTCTAAAGTATTCAATCTTCACTCTGGCCAGCAGCTTGGTCAATACATCGGCTATCTACTTGTTTATCGCAACATACTGGAGCTTCACTGCTCCTCTCTACATCATATCCCTGATATAGTGGTACTTGATCTCAATGTGCTTCGAATTGTCATGGAACACTAGGTTCTCAGAAAACTTAACACAACTCTGGTTGTCACAATATATACAAGTCGCATCCAACTAGAGATCAAACAAATCAGACAATAGCTTCCTTAGCCATACTGCCTCCCAACTAGATGAACAAGATGCGACATACTCTGCTTAAGCTATACTCATTGCCATGCAAGACTGCTTCCTGCTAAACCAAGAGATCACACCTGATCCCACATTGAAGCAACACCCCGAAGTGCTCTTCCTATCAATGACACTGCATGCCCAATAAACATAACCCTCTAGGTTAATCTTCTGATTCTTATCATACTTGATCCCATAATCAACCGTACCCTTCAAGTACCTTAGAATATGCTTTGCAGTAATCAAGTGAACATGTCTCGAATCCGTCAGGAACTGGCTCAGTGTGTTCACAGCAAAGCAAATATATGGTCTCATATTCATCAGGTACATCAAGGATCCAATCATCTGATGATACATTGTGGAATCAACCGACTTTGATGAAGCATCACTCAATAGCTTAGATTCAGGTTTGATGCCATGGTGATGATTCAACATTCTTCTTGCACAGATTCCTTGCAGGAAGGAATCCCATGACCTAGAAAGACCATTCAAGGTGGTCATCACTATTTCCCATTCTCTATATCTTGTCCCACGGCTTCAAGTTGTTCTTTTATCTGATAGACCCTTGTAAAGTAGGATTGCATGGTCTTTGCATTTTGTATCTCGACATTCTTCAATTGGTTCCTCAATATAATCTTCCTATTTATAGTCCTCCCTTCAAATAAGGTGGTCAAGGCATCAAACATCTCTTTAGGTGTCTTCAAAGATGACACATGTGGTATGATATGGTCCTTGATAGAATCTGCAATGATTCTCTTATCCTTAACCAGGTTCTTCTTGTGTAATGGTTTAGCCTCATCTCCCTCTGGAACTGGAACTGGAACCTCTTCATTCTCATTGGTGTCCAATTCATTCTCTTCAAGGTTAGTGTAATCCTATACTTCCATGATCAGAAGTTATTATCCCCTTCAAGCTTATCCTAAATCTTTGTGTGGTTATACATATTTAATGAGAACCTCAAATGGAAATACAAAAGATCTAGATCTTACCAATCTAAGATGTTTGGGCTGGATCTGGAGCTGGTTGGCCTAGGGTTTGTTAGAGAAAACCTAATTTTCCAAACTTGGAATTTGGAACTTCTGGTTGTACAGATAGATGTTCCTCCTCAAGGAAAGTTGTCCAATGTACTCACTTCCCTAAATTTGTGAACATAAACCCAAAATATTTGATGCCCTAGTTTTCCTCTGATAATAGTGACGGGCCAAAAAATGAAGATTCCCGGAATTGAATTCTGCTTTCACGAGAAGATTCTCCTAGATGAGGTGAGTATGCTGGTGCACTTTGATTTTTAAAATTCAAAAATTTGACCCCTCAAAAGTGACTTGCGAATTTCGGGTCTGCAGTTTCTGTCAACTTCTTGTTTTTTGGTTTTTTGGCTTTTCTTGTCCAAAAGTCAAACTAGGGTTTGACAAGTCCTGGGGCTCTACCCAACCAAAAAATTTGATCTTGGTCTCTAAATTTGTATTTTGCTGAGGAGAATAATCCTATGCTCAGAGCATTCCAAGATTCAACTTCTGTCGAAAGCCCTAATTTCCCACAGTAGTGACATGCCAAAAATTGAAAATGCTCATAATCCAATTCTACTTTGACAGAAATATACGCCTTGCTTAGGAGAGATAGCCTAGCCTCCTTCCCTTGATGACTTGTGGAAAGAGACCCAAAAATTAGGAATCCCTAGCTTCCGCAACAACGCAATGTCTTATTCTCAGGTTAGCTTTGATACCATGTTAGTTTTTTACAATTTAATTCAATATGATCTATGCTCTTATCTAAGAGAACGACATGGACAACAAATCAAACACAAGATACAAGAGACACAAAGCATTTCACTGGGGAGACCATAAATGATAAAACCCCAAAACAAAGAGATGGTCTCCAGTAGCTTCCTCCTCCTCCACTTGTGTGAACTTCTCTCTCTCTCACTTATGAGAATGAGTGAGTGAGTTAATGGATAAATAGAGAGGTGCTCCTCTCTATTTATAATTTACTTTCACTTTCCTTTTACCCTAACTGGGCTGAATTCTCCTAGGAGAATCTAATATCCCCCTACAACTTAACTTTAGGCCGACCCCACTAGGGCAGTCTAATAACCCTATCAAATACAATAATAGCTTTCCCGATCGGAGGAATGAAACCTCTCCGTCGGAAGTAAAATGACATATGAATACAATATAAAATATACAAGTGAAATATCTTCTGAAGTTACAAATAGATCAACATATATTGAATTTTAGATTTAGGGGTAGGAGTTGTTTTAGTGGGTTCTTGTTTAAGAGACTTGTCCTTGGACAAAATTAGTTTGTTTAAAAACTACAATGTTATTTTTTTCATACCTGCTTAGGTGTGTCTTGGAGGACATTTGATAGTGAGGATTGCAGAAAGAACAAAGGGATTATATCTATTTTGATGAATGAAAACCAAAAATATAGAGGATATGCGAGGCCAACATGTTGTAATAACTGATATCAAAGTAGTGAAAATATGATACTAGATCCTTCTCCCCTCTTCCATAGATACTCTTGAATATATGTAAAATTGAAATCATTTTTGGATTTTTCTTGGATCCTTCATGGATCCTTTTTGGAAGGGATATATCATAGATTTTTGTTGGATGCATACATGAGTTGTTCCAAACACTTCCAAGAATAATTCCTATGTCACATTCCCCTCTCCCTTATGTCATTTTTCTATGTCGATTTCCATTGGAGGTCTTGATGTTACATGCCCTTGTTCTGCTCACAATCTGCACTTTCTACTGTGATATCATTGCACTTCAAATAATAGTGACAGTTTTTTTGCTCATTTTATTTTCACGTCACACACTTTTCACTACCATTGATCGCATGCTATGCCCTTGGGATAACACTATTTCTAGAAATGTACCTTACAAAAACAACCATTCGAAAAAGCACTTAAACTTGTTGTGAATTTTTTTGTTAAATATGATTTTATATTAAAGTTTATGATTATGATTAATATTATATTATATTGTAATAATAATAATAATAACAACATATATTATATTCATATATAATAACACATATATTTTGTGTGTAATCTAATGATCACAATCCATTTTATATTCCTTTATATTCCTTTTGTATTCTATGATCATATACCTTTTGTATTATAGGTTGAATAATTTAATATAAAAACCCTAAGTTGACACTATATCCGTTATTGTATACAAGTTAATGATTTAAGACTTGCTAAAATTTTATGATTTAATGGATAATGTATTGGGATGATGAAGTTGCTATTTTGGTATAATTGAATGGTGAAATTGCATGACTATTTTGTCAAATGTAGGTAATTTATTGAGTGTAAAGAACATTCAAGTATTGACTTTGCAAAAGTTTAGAACAAATTTACAACTAATTAGTTTAATAATTTCTTGCTTGCGATTTTTGTTTTGGGTTAGAATGTTGTTATTTTCATGAGTTTGGGGTAGGGTAGTCGAGCACTTTATGGTTGGTTGGATATTTTTTTGCTGATGTCTTCAAGTGGAAAAGCGTGAAATAGAATATACTAGTGGATTCTTTTTCGAAACTTTATAGAGATGACTTTATTGGTTTTTAGAAATTACTTGATTCTTTTCCAAAAGTGGTCGACAAATGACATCAAATTGTTGCTGGAATGGTTTCTTAGGTTAAGTAATGTTTCTAGTATAGTAAACACATTTCTTTGATATTGGAAATATTTTTTGGATTGATGGTTAATACCCCTTGGAGTGCTATGTTTTGTACCATTGCGTTGTTAAAGTTTTCCATGTGATATCTTAATCGTAGGATATGAATAAGATATCATAAGTGTATTATAGGAAATAAGAATCAATTTGTATAGTAATTAAAAAGAAATGCATGTTAAGTTATTTTGTTGGATTTTTTATTTTTTGACAAATATAAATGTATTAAAATTCAATTATCTCAAATTCTTATATCACACCTTTATTTCTTGTTATGATTTTTTGATCGGAGAAAATATTTATGGTTGAAATGCCAAGCCATACTTCATAGCTATGAAAAATGAAATCTATTAAAGGTTTTGATGCATTAATCATACATTTGAATTTGAGTTAATTTGATTAAACATGGTGATGATCAATATTCTCTTGTTTTTCTATATATATTGGAAATTGTTAGTGTTCTTTTGATGGAGAATTACTATGTACGATGATATTACTACTTTTGGATGGATGTTGTGAATTTCGCTTAAATTTCTCCACAAATGTTATGATATAAATTTAAATTCTTAATGATATTTGCAAAAATCTATATATTTCAATATTTAATTGAAATTCATAAAATCAACCCATAAATGGAGTTATAAATTGGAGGAAAACTAGATGCAAAAAGGGACGCTACATTAGACACAAAAGTGGACGCAAAATTAGGCACAAAATGGTCACAAAACTAGATGTAAGATTGGCGAAAACTAGGCCCCAAACCATACACAAAATTGGATTCATAGTTGGATGCAAAACTGGATGCAAAAATTGATGAAAATTGGATGAAAATTTTGGTGAAAATTGGATGCAACATTAGAAGCAAAACCTAATGCAAAATTGGGCATAACACTAGACTCAAAACTAGATGCAAAACAAAACGCAAAACTGGGTGCAACACTAGATGAAAATATGGACCAAAACTAGATGCAAAACTAAACGCAAAACTGGTTGCAAAAATGACTGCAACACTAGATGAAAATATGGAAATAAAATGGGACACAAAATTCGATGCAAGAAGGGATGCAATGCTAAATACAAAATTGCATGCAATATTGGTTTCAAAACTAGATGCAATCTTGGTTGGAAAAACATGTTTTAGTTAAAAACCATTAACACGAGTTTTATTGAACAAAATAAAAACATATTTAAATACTACTAAAATAACTTAACAAGAAAATATCTCAAAATCCCAACTTGTTTTTGAAATGATCAAGAAACATTAGTTAATTAGAAATATAAAAAACATAAAATAATAAATATGCATATTATGAATAAAATATTAGATGGAGACATACAATTATTATTACCACTACAATATTTACTATAGAATGATATGTAAAAAAATAGGCAAAAAATCATTCTATGTAAATGAAGATAAATTTATATAATTACTTAAAAATATTAAACAACTTAAATTACAAAAATAATATAAAAAATTCAAAAATAAATAATGACAAACGCATAACATAAAAAACGAATTAACAAAAATGTGCTAAGAAACATCACTTTTAATATGGAAACATATATACAGATGTTAGCCTTATCATATTGATTATGAAAATATGATAGACCTATTTCATATCACAGTAAGTTGAAAGGTAGATGAAGGAGTCTTTCTTGCAATTTTTGTTAGAATCTGTGATGTGATTTCTTGCTGAAATTGTGATTTTGTTTGTTCAAATTTCAATTTTAATTGCATAAATGGATTCAACACCCTTGATTATCCTGGGGTGTCCTGATTGTGCAATTCAAACAACTCAAAACTGTCATTTCAACAATATCAACCAGATCATGATGAGAAAAATTATGAGGTGCAAATTTTCTAGCTTTTAGCTTAGTCCCTTCAAACCCAATTCTCATACGATTATTTTGAAAAAAAAATACAAGAATAAAATATAATATTGTTGTTATGAATATATATATATATATATATATATATATATATAGATAGATATATATATATATATATATGAAAGTTATTGTTTTTTACAATATGATTTTTAAAGATTCAAAAAAATTGAAAGGATAATTTAAGATGGAAATTCTATAAATATATTTATTATGAACATTAAAAGGATTGGTATTATAAGCAATTTATAAATGAATTTATCACTCCAAAATACCAAGACGAATTAGGAAAGGATGTCCAAAAGGTAAAAGAAGCTAGGAAGGAAGGAAAGTGTGTTATAATATTAATAGAAGAGTTGTTATATGAGATAGAAAAAAAAATAACAATCAATAGAAATTAGAGATGTTCTAGTCCTCTCTTGGAATTGTCAAGGTTTCCCATGGAAAAAAGGACCCAAGCTAAGTTGGATCGTGAATGAAATTGATATTATTCTTATGCCATGCAACCTAGGAGCATGAAGATTCTAATGTTCCTAGTATAGAAGGATTTGTTCTTTGGTTGATTTGGAACAAGAGATCGTCTCATAGTGGCACTCAAGGTATAGCCCGTTACACCCCCATGCTAACATCTATAAGAAATACCCCAATAACTAGTATATGTGGATGCAGATAGTTGATGCTAATAATAATAAAACCTACATTGAAATAGGCTATCTCTCCCTTATTAATTCTAACTTTTATAAGAAAAACAACATAGATAAAATTTCCTTTTGATTGATTTATAAAATGATACTTGCATCCTAAGAAATGAAGGAAATATCCTCTTAATGGGTGATAATTAATGTTCATACTTCCAATAACCAAGCTATTATTCTAAAAAATTATTCCAACCCTAATCATGTTTGGTTGGATGAAGACCTCTCTCGAGATAGTCCGTATAAAAGTAGTTATGTGGATCTAGGTGAAAATTTGTTTAGCTTTGATTTAGTCAAGTTGTGTATTGCTCAAGAACTTATAATTTGTAATGGGATAAAGAAGTGTCCAACTCTAGCTAGATGATGTGCATTCATGGGATCGACAATAGTGTGGTAGATTATGTCATATATAATATCCATTTATATAACAATATGATAAATTTAGGAATTCTTCTTGACCATGAGACTAACTCAAATCATAGACCTCTAACTATGACCCTCAATTTTCTCATGCATAAAGATCCTAAAGAAGACAATTGTCACATTCAAAAGCATCTAACCTTTGACAGAAATAAGGACAATATTTTCATAAATGATTTAAAAAATGACTTGTTTCCTCTTTCTAGTATACACAATATAGAAGACCCCTATCATAATTTTAGTACAGTTCTCTCTTCTTCCATTAACAATTTCTCCATCGAAATTTTGGGTAAAAATGATGACAGGAAAACTAACCCCTGCTATGACAATGAATGCTAAAATGTGAGAAGAGACATCAAGAAAGTGATTGAAGAGTCTCTAAAATTTGAAAAAATAAATAGTTAAAAATACCTAATTAAAAGAAAAAAGATGCATTATATAAATCAAAAGTGGGAAAACATTTTACACCTCTCTTAGGTTCCCCCTAATCAATTATGGAGGCAAATTCTAACTATTAAAACTAAAGAGAGTAATAAGATTTCTTCGAAAGATTGGGATTCCTATCTTAAAAATATCTACCAATCCTTTAATGTCATTACTAACACTAAAAACATTTTTACAAAGAAATAAGTTTTCTTATTAGAAGACATTGAATTTGTGGTAAAGCACCTAGCAAATGGGAATGCTAAAGACATTAAAAGATATCAAGAAAAAATCATGAAAATTGGAGGAACAATTCTCATTCCTCACATCCATAATATTTTCAATCTAGTGGTCATGCAAGGTTTCCCTATTCCTTCGAATCAAAGCCTCATTATTCTTATATATTTAAAAGAGGTTATAAAAATAACCCCTGTAATTATCGAACAATTATGATTATCCCTCTCTTAGCAAATCTATATGGTATTATTTTAGAAATAAAAAATTAGCATATGGCTTGAAAGTGAAGCTAAGTGGGCTAAAGGCTAGTCGGGATTTAGAAGACACCACTCTACAATGGACCACCTCATTACACTTAAGATAGTTGCAGAGGAATGTTGTAATATTAAATCAAATAGATTAGGTTCTTTTGTGGACTTTAGGAAATATTTTGATATGGTGCCTAGAAATAACTTGTGGAATAGATTAGAAGACCTCAAATTTCCTTTAGAGTTGAGAGCTACAGTGACAAGCTTGTACGAGAACTTCATTGGCAAATTTAAGAGCACTAAATGATGGCTGAAATATATTAGTTGTAATATTGGAGTTAAACAAGGATGCCCCCTATCCCCCACCCTTTTCGGCATATACATTGATAAGCTAGAAATTTATTTAGAAGAAGTAAGTTGTGCTAGAATGACCTTAGCTAGTAGAATAGTCATATTCCTCCTTCTCTATGTTGATGATATTGTTCTTATGGCAAGGTATGTCCGTGGCCTTGATAAACAATTAAGGATTCTCAAGGATTTCTTCTCTAACATGGGTGTGCGTGTTAGCACCAACAAAAATGAGTTATGATTATCTTGTACTCTCGTCACTCTTGTTATCTTGAATGGTTGTGAATTTTGGGGTTGCAACATATCTCGAGAATCCTCGAGAAATATTGATCAAATTCAAAAATGTTTTATCATGTATAACCTCAAAATTAAAAGCAATACGCCCTGCGCTATTCTCCTTATAAAAGAGGGTCCCCCCCCAATCGAAATCATTTATATGAATAGGTACTTAATGTACAATAACAAGATAAATAATGTGGAAGAGTAGAGTCTCCCTAAAATTGCTTTTTAAATTATAGTCAAAACCATCTACGACTTAAGAGAGGATGGTATAAATATGCCATAACTTGGTTAAGCCACTAGGGGGTTGAAAAAATGCCACTTTGCAAAATATCAACAACCTAAAAAATACTATCACATCTATGTTTAAATTAAAAATGTGGGATGACAAAGATTTAGAGGTTAAAAGAAAAACTAAGATATTTCAAGGAGGTCACTAACCCTAATCTAGAAGATAAAAATATCTCTCTATCTTATCAATCTTGAAGAAGAAAATTAATATAGGCAAGATAAGAATGAACTCTCATGAGCTTCATATCAAAATAGGGCACTCAGAAATTCCTAAAACACCATGGGTGGAAAGGATTTCCTATCTCTCTGAGTTATGGGATTTGAGGGCGAATGTCATTTTCTTTTAGAATGCTCAAGGGCACACACCCACATTCATTCACAATTTACTAGTCTTTGCTACAATTCTAACCTTCATGAAATTCTAACATGTCAAAGCTATGGTGACCTAGGAATGAATTTTGCTTTTTTAAAATATCAAGATTCATCTTTATTATCACCATCAAACTATGACACTATCAATTAATTTTAATCATTATTTACATTCAATCTAAATATTATTAATATAAATGTTTAAAATTTAAATTGTTAATAATTTTCTTAAAAATGTGAACACACATATAAACACAAATATATATGTCTTTTAATGAAGGAGAAGCTTTAAAATAGAAGAGATCCCATATCTAACTAATAAATACTTGAAATAACCTTTAAAAACACGAAAATAGATAGATACTAAAAGATAAATTTTAAATATGTAAAACTTGAATGGTGTCTATTCCTAATTTTTATAATTAGTTAAAAATATAAATTGAAAATTGAAAATGTAAATATTTTAGACTTTCCAATTTACAAAGGTACAATAAGACATATAAAACTTATGTCAAATATTATTTAAAAATAATTAATTTATAAAAAAAAATTAAACATAAAAAACAAATATAATGAGTAATGTTATTATAAACCTTATTAAGGGAAATAAAACCCTATAACATACAATTCAAGGTATTTATAAAAAACAAATATAATGAGTAATGTTATTATAAACTTTATTAAGGGATATAAAACCCTATAACATACAATTCAAGGTATCTAGTAATTAGCTAAAAATATATTACAAATTAATACAATAAAATAAATTGATTTAATAATTACAAAATTATTAAATGAATTTAAAAAATAAGTAAGATTTGGTTATAAAGGGTTTTTGGGCACCCAAAATCTCAAAGTTTGACAATTGTAACCAAGATTTTTAGAAATTTGTAAGGATTTCGAAATTGTAGAATTTTTAAAAAATACATTGTAAAATAAATACATAAAGCCCATAAGTATTTCTTTTCTTTAAAACAAACTTATCTTCAAATTAATTGTATATTAGAAAAGTCAACTACGAGGTTTAATTTCCATTAGAGGTGAACTAGTTAAGAAGAAATGGATGCAATCTCATAAACTAAAAGATAAAAACAAATAAATACCTCATTCAATATATAAAGCATTCATGGTTAGGATACTATAAGGATGCAAAGATACTATAAGGATGTTCAATTCCATAAACCACCCCAGTTAAGATGAAATTAACACCGAAATTCTAATGAAGGTCAACCACCACACAATCTAAGCTAAAATTAACACCTAAATTAAAAATGAACTCTAAAGAAAAACATGAACAACCTTCCATTTTTTTCCAATTCTCTTTCTTTCTCAAATCATCAACCAATTAGTTTATTCATAAAACATTTCCAAACAATATTAAAACCAAATCAATAATAATATTGTTCGAAAGCTTTTGCATGTATCCTCACTCACTAATGTATGAATGCTAAAGAAAAACATGAATAACCTTGCATTTTTCTCCCAACTTTCATTCTTTTTCAACCAAAAAATCATCTACCTATTAGTTTATTCATAAACTTTTTCCAAAGAATATTCAAATCAAATCAATAATAATATTGTTTGAAACCCCCTACATGTATTCTCACTCACTAATGTATGAAATGTAAAGAAAAATATGAACAACCTTCCTTTTTTCTCCCAATTTTCTTTCTTTTTCAAATGACCTATTAGTTTATTCATAAAAAATTTCTAAACAATATTCAAACCAAATCAATAATAATGTTGTTTGAAACCCGCTACATGTATCCTCAATAAGTAATGTATGAATTGTAAATAAAATATGAACAACCTTCCATTTTTCTCCCAATTTTCTTTCTTTTTCAACCTACAAAATCATCAACCTATTGGTTTATAGGTAAAAATTTTCAAAACAATATTCAAACCAAATCAATAATAATATGTTTTGAAACCCGTACATGTATCCTCACTCACTAATGTATCAATTGTAAAGAAAAACATGAACAACCTTCCATTTTTCTCCCAATTTTCTTTCTTTTTAATCATCAACCTATTAATTTATTGATAAACAATTTAGAAACAATATTCAAACCAAATCAATAAGAATATTGTTTGAAACCCACTACATGTATCTTCACTCACTAATATATGAATTGTAAAGAAAATTACAAACAAGCTTCCATTTTTCTCCCAATTTTCTTTAAAATCATCAACCTATTAATTTATTCATAAACTTCTTCTAAACAATATTCAAACCGAATCAAATAATAATATTGTTTGTAACCCCTACTTGTATCCTCACTCACTAATTCACTAATGGATCACTCAGCTAATCAACAGCAAGGCACACCAACATATCGTCCATGTAATAGTCCTCCTCTACCCTTTCCACCCTTTCCAGATATAGTGCGGGTGGGTGTTGGCTCCAGGCACGCCTCTACCCTTTCCACCCTTTCCAGATATAGTCCGGGTGGGTGTTGGCTCTAGGCACGGGTTTTAACAGGACACACTGAGGCGAGTGCCTGAGTGGTGGATACTCCCGTACCCCGACTACCCCTCCAGCACTCTCGAGCTCTACCTGCATCGAATCAGGATTTGAAATTGGTTTTGCAGCATCTTGTATAATGTTGGCATGAGTACTGCACTCATGCCAAGACTCATCCATCAACCAGGAGCTGGAAATATCACGAATACGGCCTGGTTGCCAATGCTGAACCTGTGGATTAATGTTATTCATAGCCTCTTGTCGATCATCATGTATCTGTGCTCGCGGTTGGTGCTTGTTACTACTAACGGCTCTAATGCTACCTGCAGCACGGGTCGCGGCCTTTATCCGTTGCTTCACTTGGAGTGGTACTACTGGGAAATCAACAGTACTAGTCGAATCGAAAATACCTGTATTTCGGGAGATCGTTGGAGTTGAAGGAGCACCAGATGTGGCAGCTAGGATTTGGGCCAAAACATCCATTCCCTCATCGTAAGGGTCTAGACTAATGAGCGAGGAAGCTTCTAATCCATGATCCCCCAGACTAAAGTTGGCGTTAGATACTCGGAAATCAGTATTACTAGTCGAATAGGGCATACCTGTATTGGTAGAGATCATTAGAGCTGACGTAGCATTAGAGCTGGCATCTGGCATTGGGGCTGAGACTTCTAATCCCTGGTCCCTCTTCGCCAGAGGAGCCAAGTCATTTGCGCCCTTCCTCGCTACAATCTTTAAGTTTTCGTCAGATTTGGAAGGAGAGCAGCCTTTCAGTATGCTTTGGATGTCAGAAATGAACTGAGGAAAATTCAGACGATCAGCAGCTTTCTCTCCCTTCAAGTGTAAGACGGCTGTGTCGAATGCAATTGCAGCTATTTGTGGTGTACGGAACGTTCCAAGATGGACCCGCTTTTTCTTTCCCTGGGCATCCGTTCCATTAGAAACTCGGGCCTTCCAATTGGCACCACTAGGCCCCACACCTGTGTAATTTTCTAATCCTTCTCGCATAATTTTGCCGTTATGATCTCCAACACCTGTTGGACGAGCTTCTTGTTCGGCTTCTGTACTAATTTGCCCCAAACCACCGTCATCAGCCACGGGGTTTCCTCCCTCTTCAATGTTTGTGGGTTCAATAGAAGAACCTCCATCTGCATTAGTAGTCTTCGAATAACTGTGCGGCATTTCTCGACCAGCACTGTTCGAATAGCTGTGCTAGTTATATCAGGGAACCCAAAGCGTATAAAATCTGTGAAACAGAACAGAATGACCTAGAAAGGGATAACGGGGTATCTGGGGACAACGTGGAATATTTAGCCTGGCTTCCCTGTGAAACGGAATTGTTGAGAAGATGGATTTCAGTAAAGCTAACTCGCTTCCCTGTGAAACAAAATGCTTCAGCAGATGGATATGATTCAAGGTCGACTCACCTAGACCTCTATTTATAGAAAGGTACCTGACCTAATTCCTCATTGCACATATGTGTTGGTAAAAATTCCGAATAAAATGGATCATTATAAATATAATAAAGTGTTTTGGTTAAGGATTTTAAGTACCGGTATGTTATGGAGGTTAGCGTCTCTAATCTCCTTGTTAAAAGTTGAGTTGATTGAGTTCAACTTGTTACCGAAGAGAGGGTGATGATTGGGTTTTAATTAATTTATTTAACTTTATTGATTTTTAATTGATTTATTTAACTTTATATTTTAAGTGAATTAACAATTTATTGTTATATGATTATTATTATTTTTAAATGCGAACATTAAAAATAAATAAATAATAATTAATCATTAAAATTTTAAGTACGGGTATGCTATGGAAGTTAGAGACTCAAGTCTCAATGTTAATACATGTTAATAGTTCAACGTATTATGGAAAAGAGGGGAACTATTGGGCTTTAACATATGTTTTTAGTTTTCCTCTTTCACATAGGGTTTTCACTCAACCTCTTTTAATATTAAGGTGAATTAATATATTTTTTATTTAATATTAAATATTAAAGTGATTAAATATTTTTTAATATTAAGTTTAATTAATGTTTTTTAATATTATAATTTTTTTATTAATAAAGCATATTATAATTATCAATTTTTTTAAATGTTAAGATTAAATTATGGTTATTGCTAGTAAGATTAGTATTGAAAAAAATTGAAGGAGTAATGATTGAATTTGTCCACTTTTTAACTGCTTCTATTTAAAAATTATTTTATAGTGAACTTTTATGGTACAATTAGTTAGCTAATTTGGATATCTTTTCTTGCTCATCATTTTCTAACCATTTTTCCTTAAAATCCGAGAAAAATAATTATAAATTATTCCAAAATCTAGCTAGACTAGGTTTTTAAACGATTTTCTAAGGCTAATGGATGCATATTAAAATAATAAATATAAAATGACTTATAAATTTTATTTATACCTATAAATATATTATTAGTACCCCTTATGAAATTATTCAAAGGATTCTTCAAAAAGAACAATAGAAAAATGTTTACAATGAGGTAAATTTAGAAAATGTTAATTTAATTTTAATTTACTATGTAAATATGAAGAGTGACTATAGAAATTGACATACAATTATTTCAAAACAAGAGCCAGGTAGCAACAATGTCCTTGCGTTGCTGCAATCCAAAATAGTTGCAAGTGCAACAACTTTGTGGGCCAACAATTCTAAAATAGCCGAGGGAAGTGATAATTATACAGAAAATGTCAAGAAACATTGACATATGCAAGAAAGACTTGTAAATAAATCGTCATATGAAAACAAAGATTCATAGAAACTACAAAAGATTAAGGAAAAATCCTACTATAGGTAAAAAAAAAAAATGTGTCCAAAGTATAGAGCAATAGATTAATGCTTTTGGCCAAAAAAGTTGAGCACCGTGGCAAATGCTACTACTATAGGTTGACTAATTCCATCAACGACTTTATTGTTGTTGCTCTTCTTATATTTATGGTTTAGGTGGAATTTGTGCAAGTATGTGGACCACTTTTAGTGCTAGTCATTATGTAACTTTCCTTTTGTTTGCATGAACTACATGGGCTTATGATCAGTGTGGATGACCGTCTCTTTTCCTAGGATGTAATGCTTACATTGGCGACAGGTTTGGACAATGAAATACATTTTCTTGTCATGAATGGGGTATTTGTGGACTGCATTAGAAATATTCTCACTAAGATATGCCATTGGATGGCCATGTTGAGGAAGGACTATAGCAATATCATAGTTTGAAGCATCTGTGTCAATTTCAAAGGGATTTTGCAGATCTAGGAAGGTAAGGATGGTCGTTGAACATAAGCACTACTTCGGTTCCCCAAATGCTTGTTGTTATCACTTGAAAAAAGAAAACTACGTCTTATATCCATCTTTGGTAACTTGGATAACGACTCAAGCAATATTAGAGAATCCCAACACAAACCTATGATAGAAGTTTGCAAGGGCTAGGAAGCTGCAAAGCTCTGTGAGAGTTGTCGGTGTCACCTAGTCACGAATGGCTTGGATCTTGGATGGATCCACATGCACCCCATATTCATCCATGATGTATCCAAGATATTAAACCCTCTCCATGCATGACAAAAACACATAAATAGGATAGAATTTATCTCAAGGAGAGAGCACTCGGAAAGAGGGGCCCACTAAAGTATGTATACGGTACAATAATAAATCTAGAGTTCATAAAAAATGAAAATGGGTTCCATTGTACAATGTTTGGGTGACCAACACTATTAAAGTCACCAAGGCACAAAATGAACTAGGATGGAAAACTACCATCCAACAACAAGTTATAAGGTGCTATGGATGTCCCCCATTCTGCATGACTCTGTGAGCTCCATGGTCTCCCATACTCTTTTAGTTGCCTTTGCTCAGCCATTTGTTTATTTAATTAAATAACAACAATCATTCAAAGAGAACAATAATGACAATAATAACAACAACATTAACAATTAATAATAATTCCAAATTCCATAATCATATCATCAAATAAATGAGCATAAGTCCATAGTCATATTAACAAATAGAACATAAGTCTAGGGCTTAAAAACCGGGGTATTACATTCTTTCTGCTCAATACATTCTCTGTAAATCTGAGATAAAGATTTACTTTAAGCAAGTACCTTCTCTCATGCCATCCCATTAACACAATTCATTGAAAGTTTATACTGACATATCGGAAGTGCTTCCCACATTCTACCAAGTCTGATTATTATTATATTGGCTATCAATGACACGATTCTTGACTAAGCATTGAAAAAAAGATAAACAATGAGAAATATTGATGGCTAGGCAGAGTTCTAAATACAGCCTTAGAACGTCTCTGGGACTAACAAGTCATGTCAATTTAAGTGAGCTAAGTGATTAAAAGTATGTGTTTTCCCTTTACAAAATTATATGTTCAAACCCAAAAGATGTAGAGTATGCACAAACATGTTCAAACTAAGACAATGATTTAAAAAACTTTATATTGTTATTATATCTTTTAATATTTTCCTCTTACTATTTACTTAAATATGAAATTACCTATATGCGGTTGGTAACTTGAAGGACGCCCTTCCTCCCACTAGACATGTATAGCTAGAAAGAGACACATGGCACGAAGGAGGCTAGAGGATCCTTAACTCCTACTTTCCTTCAAAGCACATTGACATTCAAGCATTGAATTCCATTAGAGATGAGTTCTATGCATGGTAGTTTGAATTTTATGACTGAACATCTAATTAATATGTGGAGGGGAGCAATCCATCCCTTGAACTTGAAGGACATGGGAACATTCATGGTGGGTAGGCATGCCCCATGCAAGGAAATTAACCAACATGCTCAAAGGACTGAAATAGCTATGTTTGCAGATGAACCTGATTGGAAATGTGTTAGCAAGGACTGGAGTGATGAGACCCACAGAGTATGCGGCTTAACTATTCATTGCATTTGGTGTTTTAGCTAAGAGGGTGTTGGAATGGCAAGTGTAGTTTTCCATTCGAGAGACATTATTGCCAGAGAAGTATGGTATGTTTTCTATATGTCAAGCCCAAAGGAATGCATAATGTTGAATATGATTTCATATTATTCAAGACTGAAGCGCTCATGGCTCCTTATTAGAGGGATTAACGTAGGAGGGCTCAAAGTGGATGTTCCATGCATGAATAACATTCTGTAGACCCAAAGAAATATTTCAGAAAGGAGGTCCCTTGCCATATTGAATCCATTATTTACACAATGCAAGTGTTCTTAATCCTAGAAAAGGAAGGGGACCCCAAGTGAACATAAGCAATCAATCCATATTTGACGATAAAAATGATTCTTACCTGTGTCCTTAGTATAAGGAATTCTTTCAAACACTGACTCTCAAGGTCATTCATGGCATAAGGGATGATTTGGAAAACATATTCCATGGGAAGTTAAGCAACAAATGTTATTTACTAGTTGGCAAGGTATAGCAACTCCAAGCCATGAGAAGGTGATAACGATTTGTTGACTCAAACCCAGTCGATAGGGGTTCTCATCACTGTTGACACCAACCCACCGCGATCTCCTTGAGCACTGGCCCGGATAGGTTTGACCCTTCCCAGCAACACCTGCAGAGCAGATGAGGTCTTACCTGAGGCGATCAAGGGAGAGTGGATGGAACCATGTTTCCGTCGAATGAAGGAGAGTGTTGTGAAATTTGCTTACTTAACTTATTTATTGCAATATCCAAAACGGATCTTATGCATTCAAGATTAACATCAATAGCATTATGTAACAGAGTCATTCATTGCAACAAGACAGATATAACGGTAAAAGGTTAACTGCAGCAAGAAATCATCACATTAGGCATCAATACAAAAGATACGTAGGGAATTTCACCAAAACAGTTCCGTCATGTCATGTTACTCTAGAAAAACCCTGATACAATATCTCGACAAAACCAGATCTCATAACATACGCAAAAACCATATCTCCAAGATCTATCTCTCTCTTTCCTCTCCTGCTTCTTTTCTCGACCTACAACTTCTTGTCTATATATAGGCTTCCGCCTTTACAATGTTTGTCCACTTGCTAACAAATTCCTAATGGACGCTTGGACAATTGACCCAAAATATAATTGACATGGTCCAAATGACCCAAAAACCCCGCCTACTGCGGTACAATCGACTCAAAAATACATAAAATAGTCTATTCTTCTGCCTTCCGCGACCTCTTTTGACGTGTCGTAACATTGGTGATGCTGCGACTCTTCCTTACCGAACCACCTACCAATAGGGCCCCAAGACAATCTTATGGCTCGCCCTCGAGCCACATCAACTAGAGATGGTGAAATCTGTGGTCTTCAGTTTGAAATCATTGTACTGCTGCATGACGGTCGTCACCATTTATTTGACTTCTGTAGCCACCACCTGACTGTTGACCACATCTTCTACAGCTAGATGCGCCGTGAGTTTTTCCGTTACATGTTGACGTCCCTTCTGTACTGCCTGAAGCGCATCTCCCGCCTTGGTCATGAACTGGCCTCCGACATCCTGATATTGCTCCAACTACGCAACATGCTTCTTCTAGCGCTCATCAGCCTTAGTAACTGTAGCTGCAAGGCTTTTAAGTCCTGAGACTTGGCGACCTATTCCATTGGTGGCATTGTGTGCATGGCTATCTTGAGTGTCGCCAACTGTCTCTCTACGTCCTCTCGATCTTTGATCAACTATTCAACCTGCTTGTCCTGGACAATTTGGCTCCAAAACTGGACGGTATCAGCTCTGAGATTCATTGCAGCTTTTTCCAACTCCTCCAGCTGAGTGGTGATTTCCTCAATCACCCTTTTTCTATCATCAACTTCAATTGGAGGTGTACCAGGATTCACCTGAGCCTTCAACCCTTGATTCTCCTATCGCAACTGAATAATGGTAGCCCCCAGTAGTTGCACCCGGTGGAGCATGTACACCTCTTCAGTGGGCTCTGACACATGTTGATAAGCTTCCGTGATGGCCCGGTTGACCCATACACTATCATCCCACATACGGGCCTTCTTCGCAATAAGGAAATTGTGTTTCTTTTTCAGACCTTCGATTTTGCATGCCTTCTCAGCTCGTTCCCCCTTGATGTGAGCTTCGAGGTCATCCACAGCCTGCCATGCAGAAGCAGCCCTGGAGGTCAATTCTTCATAGTGCACTTCACATCGGCCGCACTCTCCTGTAGTCGTACACACATACCATTGATCTAGCGTAGTCGATCTATCGTTTCCCAGCTAGTAGTAGCCTGGATAGTGGTCAACCCTTCCGCAAGAAAGGCATTCACATTAATGGTCACCGTCTTTAACTGCTGCAGCACAGCGTTGGCAGCTTTGTCTTCAGTCACAATCGCAATTGGGGGAATCTCCACATTCCTCACCCGTGGCTCAGTGCTGATTGTGCTTACTTGTGGGGTGGCTTCATCGTGTGGTGCTCATTGTGAAACCATGCCATATACAAAATACACATGAGCAGTGAGCACATGGAATCCTTCATTTGTCGTCCTTATCATTTTCTGAGCTGCCGCGGTGGCTGCATTAGTGATGGCATGTATTAGTCGATCCAACTGTGCTTCCACAACCATGGGAAACCCACTAAAGGCTGCTGGGTCTGGGTGCCCTTTTCTCCTGTGCTCTTTCAAGGCACTTTCACTGTCATCATCTGGCAATGTTCTGATTGACTCTTGATCAAAATCATGATTGCTGGGCAGGGCTTGTGCCGATATACGATCATCTGGACCCTTCGTCGGGCCACTAGCTGCAATGTCATTCAATGGCACAGGTTCATGCCATTCCGCTGGCCAGTCATTCACGATAGCCCCCAATGCTTCAGCTGTTACCTTGTAAGGGGTCAGCAGGATATCTCGGCTATTGTTACGATGAAGAACGTAGTGAAATACGATACTTAGTGTGAATTGTAGAATCCTGTGAATCATCGAGTTTTTGAATGCAATTTGCGCCCGAGACCTCGGTTGAGGGCATGTCTGTCTGGGCGTCGAGATGTTTTGTTGCATCATTGCTAGCCGAATATGTGGTAGCAGTGTTGTGATGAACCATTCTTTATGTTGGATGATGCTCATATCAAAACTAACCTTTTCCATCAGTGTCTTGAATTGTTGGTCGAGATCCCATAACGTCTCATTGGGATACTTCTTAATTTCTTTCAATTCTGTAATATATTGAGCCTCATAATTGGGCTTTGTAAATTCGGCAATCATCCCATCCCGAATCTCATCCAGCGACTTCTCTGGGGCTCCTGTAGGGACTAGAACAAACTTCATAAACCAATCTAATGCACGACCTCGCAGAGTTGTTGCTAAGTGTCCCTTTTTACTAGCATCATCGGTGATTTGTTTTATGGTCCAGACTGCTTCACACAAAAACCAATATTGTTCTGGGTTGTATGTACCACTCCCATGGAACAACGGTAACTTAACATCATTTCCCGCCATTCTGGGATTCCTTCCTCCTTTCATTGTACTACTACCAATTAACTTCTGTGGGATTGACAAACTTGGCAGTGTTGAAGTGGTATTTCTTTCTATCTGAGAGATAGTGAGCGGAGGTGTGGGTACGTTGGTGCTGGGGTTTGGTCCTACCTCTATCCTGGGCCTATCCTAGATGTCCTTGTCAGGACTGTGAGGTTGCTTCGTCCCTTATGGTCTTCCGTCATGGTCTTGCGGTTCGACCACAACAGGACCTTCTCTTGTCCTCTGCCTCTTTTCTTGTTGGAACATTGCTCCTCCCCTCATAATACCACTTTCTTCCTCAGCTTCACTCACAGTCTCATCATGACCTGCACCCATCTAACCCTTGACATTCCATGTACCACCCCCCAACTATCGTGGTTCCCATGGCCTCCGCCCACCAGGCTGTCTACTAATCAAGATGCATCTTTAAGATACACTTTTCGGAAATAAGCATCTTGATCGACAGTTGAAGTGATAGTAAAAACATGCCCCGAGGTTCGCGAAAAAAATATTTTTCGGATTCACTATAGGATTTCTGATTATCAATCGCAAACTCTGTGATATAGCCCTCTAGGATGCTAGTGAACCACACTTTGATAGCCCGTGATGCTTTATTATCAACTTCCAGTAGTTCCTGAATCAATTCGGGGGTCCAGGTCATCAGTTCACCACCTTGGAAGTTCTTCTTTTGGAAGGTCAACTTTGCCAACCATTCGAACAATAGGACTGAGAACTGACAGAAGAACCATTCGTGTGGACCGTTATGAATGCATCTATCTATCCACTGTCCTACTGTCAGTCGAGTGTTCCGGCTTTCCTCTTCAATGAATTCCTGCAACTTCTGATCAAACTATTCTTGGATCTTCGGTTTCGTCGGGTTCCACAACATGTCCTCCTTTCACTTCGTAGATGGTCC
Organism: Larix kaempferi; assembly: GCA_027924585.1. NCBI lineage: Eukaryota > Viridiplantae > Streptophyta > Pinopsida > Pinales > Pinaceae > Larix > Larix kaempferi. The sequence continues at coordinate 20,909,191 of BSBM01001023.1, forward strand.
CAACAACGGAACTATTTGTTGATTCAAACCCAGTCGACAGGGGTTCTCATCACTGTCGACACCGAACCACCACAATCTCCCTGAGCACTGGCCTAGACAGGTTTGACCCTGTCCAACAACACCTGCAGAGCAGATGAGGTCTCACACGAGGCGATCAAGGGAGAGTGGATGGAACCATGTTTCTGCCGCATGAAGGAGGGTGTTACAGCATTTGCTTACTTAACTTATTTATTGCAGTATCCAAAATAGATCTTATGCATTCAATATTAACATCAATAGGATTATGTAACAGAGTCATTCATTGAAACAAGACAGATATAACATTAAAAGGTTAATTGCAGCAAGAAATCATCACATTAGGCATTAATACAAAAGATACGAAGGGAATTTCACCAAAACAGTTCCGTCATGTCATATTACTCCATAAAAACCCTGACACAATATCTCGACAAAACCAAATCTCATAAGATACTCAAAAACCATATCTCTAAGATCTATCTCTCTCTTTCCTCTCCTGCTTCTCGACCTGTAACTTGTTGTCTATATATAGGCTTCCGCCTTTACAATGCTTGTCCACTTACTAACAACTTCCTAATCGACGCCTAGACAATTGACCCAAAATATAAGTAACACGGTCCAAATGACCGAAAAACCCTCCTACTACGGTACAATCAAGTCAAAAATACATCTCATATGGTCCAATGACCTAAAAACCCACCTACTGTGGTACAATCGACTCAAAAATACATAAAATAGTCTATTCTTCTGCCTTCCGCGACCTCTTTTGATGTGTCGCAGCATTGGTGATGTTGTGACTCTTCCTTACCGAACCGCCTGCCAGCACGATTTGAAGCCTAAGAGAGAAGGGTAGGATTAGGATTTAAAGAAATATTTTCCTTCCTTTCGTTAGCATGTTGGTTAGGTTTTCTATAAAAACAATGTATACCTACTTTCCCGCTATGGGGAGGTTTGATCAAAATGAATGGCATGCATGTCTCTATATTTATTTTTTACAAACTATCCCGATCATGGTTTCATGTTCACATGTAGTCACTGGTTATTACCTATAGCATTGACACCTGAGGTAGAATTTTTCCTTGATTTGGTTTGACTTCTCTCGTAAGGAGTAGGAAAATCACAGTTTGGTACTGTATTAATTTTTTTTGTTTGATAATAGAAGGTTTCCATTTTAATTAAAAGAAAACATGTAAATATGAACTTATTTGTGACATAAATATTGTAATGGGCCCTCGCACGAAATTGAAGGATATTTTATATGCAATCGTGCATTCGCAAAACGTGGTAAAGTTTAGCAGATTGAAAATGCATGGGCAGGCAATCGTTTCTTAGAACTAGGCATAGGCGGGCTTCGAGCCTGCCATGTCAATTAACATGTACGATATGATTCCATAATGCACACACATTTTGGATAGACAAACCGCATGCATGTTTTGGACACACAAAACCCGCACATGTTTCTTGAATGTTGAAAAAATACTAGGAATTTAATATGTTTGGTGCATGACTAAATAATGCCTAGTGGCAAAAAACATGTGAGCATTTCTTCATCCAAAAATGCGATAGCATTATGGTAATCTACACAATTTTGATTTTCATCAAAACCTTATTTAATAGTTTATCTAATAGTTTCTATGGGTTAGGAGGTTAAATATGGATTTGGTGTTAGGGGCTAAGGGGTCAAGGGGCTTTCGGGTTAGAGATGGGGGGTGGTTAGTGGTAGGGGAAGGGGGATTAGGAGAGAGACAGAGGTGGGGGGGAGTAGGAGAGAGATAGAGGGGGGGGGTTAGTTAGGGGTTAGGCGATAGGACTGGGGTTAGCAGGGGGGGGAGAGAGAGAGAGAGAGAGAGAGAGAGAGCGGGGGGGGGGGGGGGGTAGTAATGGTTAGGGGGGGGGAGAGGAGGGAGAGAGAGAGAGAGAGAGAGGAGAGGGTGTTAATTGTAGGGAGTGAGAAAGAGAGATGGGAGGTGTGGTTAGAGGTAGTTGGAGATGTAGGAAGAGAGAGAGACTAAGAGAAGGGATTAGTAAGGGCTACAGAGAGGAGGGGAGAGAGATATAGAGGAGGGGGTTTTGGGCTAGGGGAAGTAGAAGAGAGATAGAAAGAGTAGGATGGTTAGGGATGGGAGAGAGTTTAGGGATAGGGAGAGGGGGTTTAGAGAGAGAGAGAGAGGTGTAGAAGAAGGGAAGAGAGAGTAAGAGAGGGGGGGTTAGTTCGAGGGGTAAGGGGCTAGGAGGGGGGTTAGTGAGCAGGGGGGGGAGAGAGAGAGAGAGAGAGGGGGGGGGGGGTTAGTAATGGTTAGGGAGGGAGAGGAGGGAGAGAGAGAGAGAGAGGAGAGGGTGTTAGTTTTAGGGAGTGAGTAAGAGATATGGGAGGTGTGGTTAGAGGTAGGTGGAGGTGTAGGGCAGAGAGAGAGACCGAGAGAGACAACGTTAGTAAGGGCTAGGGAGAGGAGGTGAGAGAGATAGACAGGAGGGGGTTTTAGGGTAGGGGGAGTAGCAGAGAGATAGAAAGAGTAGGATAGTTAGGGATGGGGGAGAAGTTAGGGAGGGGGAGAGGGGGGTAAGTTATGGGTAAGGGGCTAGGAGGGGGGTTAGCGAGGGGGAGAGAGAGAGAGAGAGGGGGGGGGGGTTAGTAATGGTTAGGGGGGAGGGGAGTTAGAGACAGGGAGAGAGATAGGAGAGGGTGTTAGTTGTAGGGAGTGAGAAAGAAAGATGGGAGGTGTGGTGAGAGGTAGGTGGAGGTGTAGGGAAGAGAGAGAGACTAAGAGAGCCTGGGTTAGTAATAGCTAAGGAGAGTATGAGAGAGAGATAAAGAGGAGGGGGATTAGGGCTAGGGGGAGTAGGAGAGAGATAGAAAGAGTAGGATGGCTAGGGATGGGGGATATGTTAGGGAGAGGGAGAGGGGTTTTAGAGAGAGAGAGAGAGGTGTAGAAGCAGAAAAGAGAGAGTGAGAGAGGGGGTTTAGTTAGAGATAATGGGCTAGGAGGGGGTTAGAGAGGGGGGGAGAGAGAGAGAGAGAGAAACTAAGAGAGGGTGTTAGTAATGGTTGGGGGGGGAGGAGGGCGAGAGAGAGAGAGAGAGAGAAGAGAGGTTCTTAGTTGTAGGGAGTGAGAAAGATAGATGGGAGTCGTGGTTAGAGGTAGGTGCAGGTGTAGGGAAGAGAGAGAGTCCGAGAGAGGGGGTTAGTAAGGGATAGGGATAGGAGGGGGGAGAGATAGAGAGGAGGGGTTTTAGGGCTGGGGGGAGTAGGAGAGAGATAGAAAGAGTAGAATGGGTAGGGATGGGGAAGAGGTTAGGTAGCGGGGGTTTAGAGAGAGAAAAAGAGGTGTAGAAGTAGGGAGGAGAGAGTGGTTTTGTAAGGGTTACAAGGAGGAGGGGATAGAAAGATGGGGGTTAGGGGTATGGGGAGTATTATAGACAATAAGGGAGGGGAGGTAGTGGGGTGGGGTGGGGTGGGGTGGGGTGGGTTAAGGCGTTATAGAGATATAGAGAGGGAGGAGGGTGTTAGGGGGTTATAAGAGAGAGAGGGGTGGGGGATAGGGGTTGGTGGAGGAGTACATAAGAGAGAGAGAGAGGGGATTAGTAAGGGTTAAGTGTAGGAGGGTAGAGAGTGAGAAAGGGCTAGTAGTGAAATGATTATGAGAGATATAGAGGGAGGGGAGTTTAAGAGTGGTGGGGATTAGGGAGAGGGAGATGAGGGGTTAGGGAGTGGTGGGTATATAAATTTATTCAACACTTAAAAATAAAAATTTCTTAAAATAATAATGCATGCATGTTATGTACATACAAAACGCGCATTTATTTTGTATGTACATAATGGGCGCACAGTTTGTATATACAAAAACGCATGCCAATCAAAATATTTGAATTTAAATGGAACGCACGCGTGTTTCGGAGTGCCTAATCACCCCCTCCTCCCGCGCCCGCACTTTAGCCACAATCCTATGTGATTGGTTCAGACTTACCAAATTTGTGCTATTGAATATATTGAACCATAACTAATTAGGCATTTCCACCATTTTTCTCAATATGCCTGTTTTTCACCGCTCTCTACAGCATGACATACATGACCATTATTGACAAAATTTTAGGCATAGATAGCATTTTTTTTATGCGGATTCCAAATATGTAATTTTTTTTTAAAAATATTGAGATTTTCTATTTGTTTCCTAATTTTCTTATGTCATCACTCTTTAAGTCAAAAAACATGTTGTTAGTGTTTATTCCATAACTTTTTCATTTCACAAACATTTAAAAAAAAAATGTATGTTGCACTAGTAGACACCGACCTCTACATGCTATAAAAAATCCAAGTCGAAATAACTGCAGTAAGACCTTCAAACACTGCACCCACATTTGACGCACTGTTCTCGAGGTTTGATCAATTATATAATTAAAAAAAAAAACATTTAACTTTTGAAAAATATTGTTGCACTAGTGCTATGGGTTCTATACATGTCTACCAATGTTTGTAGCCTGAAACCATAATTTAGGCACTGAAAGGATGCACCCACAAAAACAAATACCTTATCATTTGCCAAAAAAATAAAAAGTGACTGTTAGAAAAAAAAAATTGACATAGTTATGTAAATTTTCAATACTTAAAACTTATATATTCGGAAACCTGACTCAATTTCCTACATTTCATATTTTTTACTCGATGCATGATATCTTGTGTAAGTATCCGAAAAAAAACAAGTAAGTTGAGGGATTCCTGATTTTTCAGTTTTCGATTGCATCTAACGTGCCAAAAGTGACCCTCATTATCTTGCACATGCCGTAATATTGAGTTCTCAAATTCATTGAAAACAAGGAATATTTTAATATGAAAAGGGAAGGTGGCATCTAAAATTTGGATAAGGAATGTAATAATATAAACTGAATTCAAAGGAAAGGGAATTCAAGGTAAATGTTGGAAGGGTTCCATTCTTTCCTTGGGAAAAAGATGATGACATCAATCATGAGAGTTTGATCAAGGTAACATTGACAAAGTAAAGAAGTAGTCTAAACTTTATAAAATTAATATATTTTCTAACTATCTTTGATGAAACTGAAAACTTTTACTTCTTAAATTACAATTTTGAATACTGAAATGGATTCAATGAACTCAAATACCTTTATTGCACCTACATTTTTCATATCACAGCATATTGGTTTAAACATATACCTCAATAAATTTGAACTCAAATTTAGAATGAATCTATGCTACTTTAAATCTACTAAACAATACACCTCAAAGAATTTGAACTCAAATTTAAAATGAATATATATTACCTTATTTGAACTCAAATTTAAAATGAATATATATTACCTTATTTGAACTCAAATTTAAAATGAATATATATTACCTTAAAGAAATGAATATATGTTACCTTAAACTTACGAAACAATTTACACAAATACCGTTTTAATAACTATCACTTAAATTTAAGTAGAACAAAATTCAAGAAAAGTTGTTCTTCAATAGATTCAATTGTGATGTGATTGATAGGACATGTAATACATTAAAAACAAGTTATATATACAATCTCTAAATAGCTGGCATTCGCATTACACATTGACTCTATGAACGATCTTACAATAAATACATTGGAGTGTATTTTCTTGCTCATATGAAAACAACATTAAACACCTTATACATTGCATAGAAATTAATCATGTCACATTTCCATATCATTGAAAAGATGAATTGTCAAGATATGTTTAAAAAAAATTTAAGATCATTTTTAGATATTTATAATTATTAATTATTATTATTATTTCATCTATATTCATTTATATAATTATCTATTTAATGAAAAATAATAATTTACTACAATATTGATTTACTTTTTGATTTACTTTTACTTCTTCAACACTTTTATATATTTATTTAGTTGAAAAATATTTTTATATTTATATTAAATATTTACAAACAAGAAATTATAATACAATGGAAGGATATGCATATAGGAAATGTTAAAGCGCATTTTTTCACCTTGTGAGTATGGACACTCATTGGTCTTTGGTATTCATTTTATTGACTCAGATCCACAATTTGTCCTACAGGAACCTATGTTTCGCTACTTTTGTTCATATACACTAGTTGTTTCACTATACCTAGCATATACACAGGCTGCACCAGTATAGCCCGCATATATCGACTTAAATGGTAAAAAATAGTAAAAACTCACTTGTCACTCGAAAAAGCGGTCTTAGGGTGACCTTTGGCCTTCCATGTACCCCAAAACGACTTGATCCGATCTTTCACCTACCTTTGGAGTGTTATATATTGAGCTCTTATGGTGCATGGAAGGAAGAGTAAAGATAGAGAAATCAAACTCTATTGAATTTTTGTCATGACTTGAGTCTATATCCATTGATCCTTGTTGTTGTGAACCTTCTATGTTCACCTACCAAACTCTTCCTTATTTTGTGAAGGACTCTGTCCTTTGCTAGTGAGTTTTCCATTGCATGGGATATTGAAGTGGTGGAGGGACCTAGTTCTTGGTTCAGATGAGTTGCCGGCAAGAGGTTGTATCATGTACTTCTTGTTTTTCATTAATAGAAATACTCATTTTCTCATCCAATTGATCTTGTAAATGTTTGTTTAAATACATTGGGTTACATTTGCTTATTATATCATGGACCATCCTATTGTTTATGTTAATGTCTTTCATATATTATATGCACTTGCTTATATTTGTTGTTGAGACTAAGCTGCAGGTTCAAATGTAGAGATTGAAAGCTCAACGGGGATCTACTATGAACATCCGGTTGAAGGTTGGTCTTTTATCCACATCTTAGCATTTTCATTTATATAGCATTGTATTGAGAATTGAGTTGATTTTTGGTAGTCATCTGTCTATTGTGGTCTTCTCCCAACCATAGGAAGTTTTTCTTTGTAACAGAAATGGCGACTCCGCTGGGGAGGAACCTCCATTTTGGGGATTTTTAGGTATTTTTCCTTATTTTTAGTTTTTGTTTGTCGAGCTTCTGTGTCATTGACTGGCCGTTGCGATCTGCATTAGAAAACTTGATTTTTATGGGTTGTTTGATCCATTTTTGGTCCACTTAGCTTTCACTGTATGCAAGTTAGCTTTGGTTACCCTGCGTCTACCTACTATTGTTAGTACAGTAGCCAGCATACATACGCTAATTTTCTATTAATAGTTGTGTACAACTCTAGGAGTGTCTTGTTTATGGTCTTTGGTTGTTGGTGGGTTGATTCTGAGTGTTCCAGAGTCTTAGTAGATTTATTTCATGGTTGTTCCATGCTCTTTTATTGACCAGAAACTCCTCTTTTCTTTTTTTGAGCTTTCGGTTTCCAACAATTTTACATTTTTATAGCTCATTAGCTTGGTTGAATCTTACTGTTTGGGATTTGTTGGGTTGTATGCTTGATATGCTCTGCATTTTTACTGAATAGTTCTGATTTTGCTTGCATTTTTCATTCATTATATTGAAAAATACAAAAATATTGCTTGCATTTTCATGTCCATTTATATATGAAAATACAAAAAAAAAATTGTTTTATGTCAATGCATTTTGCATCGGAGTGCTTGTGCCTTCATTTAGGACTTGTTTGTGCATGAAATATTAAAAGAGATTGCATTTTTTTATTTTGAAACGTTGGTTGATTGTCATGGTAGTGGCATATTTTTTCATTGGTAGTTGTGTCTAGTGCTTTTCGGTTGTGCATTTCATTGATTCTATTCATGTCATTAGTTTCACAACCATATACTTTGACTAATTACAACCATTAAAATTAATGCTTAATCTTAAAATTGATCAGAAACGATTTTCTCTTTTCTAGGGTGCACCAACTAGTATAGGTTTAGAGTCTTGGAATAGATCACTGTGCGTTAACAATCCAATACTATTAAATGAAACATTATGTGTATGACCAGGGAGTGGTGATACCCATGGTATACATGAGTGTTCTCAGGAAGCTCTACTCAAACCAGAGTGAAGCACGAGGTCACGGGAGGTTGGTTACGGAGATAGCCCTCCAATAGTAGCTGAACGTGAGAGATATTTCTAGAATTTGTTCGTGTACGGGGACTCTTGGGGGATTTGACTGCCTTTAGTTTCGGGTTTAGCTACCCTGCTCATACGATGGATCCCACATGCGACTATCCACCTAAGCATTGGTTATACATGGTGGACATAGTTGCTTTACCTAGGTATCACATAGGGCATTCGCAGCGGTTATTCTGTGATTGTCCTAAGTCAGATAGGAGTCGGGCAGCACAGCTGTTGTTGTATATGGATTTGACCTTGTGCACAAAGTGATGTCTGAGGGCCCTTATAACTGATTATGTTACCTTCGGCTATAGTTTGGGAGTCTCAAGCCTCTCCTAGGTGAGAGATACCGGATGTAGTGTCACGAGGTCCCTTAAGCTAGTCCTGTTTGTGTGCATTTGGATGTAGTTTCTTTAGATCTATTATCTTTGACATTCTAGTTGGCCGATTAGGGGAAATTTATATTTGTTGAATTTTTGGAGTCATCGTGGATCGAGATCCGTATCTTCACCGATCTTGTCGATTGGCAGGTTTACCAGCTAGCGATCCATCACAGTCTTTTATTAAGAAGCGTCGGAAGACTACTACTAGTCTTCCATTTACAACTCATGAGATTCAAGGAGCTCCTATCATGAGTTCTTCATCTAGCATGACGAGAGTCCCCACGACTTCATCCAGTGGTAATACATGGAACTCTCCTCCGAGTACCCCTAGGGGTAGATGGGGGGATATTCACCACACATCACTCCTCCTGGGTTTGGGGTATCCCTACCCATTAGTACGAATCTATTTGATGATACTCATACACCAAATTTCCTTTATGGTATGCCAGGTTATGAATCTATTTCCATTCCTACAACCACAAACCCTTTCTCATTAGGTATGCCCAGTGTTTTTCCAACTACTACCTACATTATGTCCGGTAGTAATGCCAGGTCTAGCCTTGGGGTTAGGGGCACTCTACCCCCTTTTACTACATATCAGTTTGTGAGTGTTCATATCCCTCCATCCACTTTGTATGTTGGGAAGGGCCACCTCCTATGACAACCCCTATTGTTGGTATGAATCTTTTCCCTACTGGAGGTTTTACCATAGGCATTGGTACTATGACCTATATACCATCCATTAACCCTTATGCCTCTATACACATGCATGTACCCATGAATGATTTTATGCTTCCACATCATCCTCCTCCTATTATTATAGTTCCCGGGGGTGGGAACATACCATTTACTTATGGCCATCAAATGACTAGTCCTTCGATGACTAGTGGTTATATACCCCATACCCATGGTGGTAATATTCATAGTAATACAACAGGTTTTGGTCCTTATTTCAACCTCCCTTATAGAGCTTATTCTTCACATGTGCTTGTGTATCCTTATACGGGCTAGTTTGGTGGAGTTTATTATGCTTATGGTCACGGTCATGGTTACTACCAAAGTTCGTTGGTGCTGCAAGCGTCGACTTTGATGAACACGATTCGACCTTACGGTTCACAAGCTCAACCTCTTTTGGGAGCTTATAATCCAGCTTTACAACAGCAACTCCCGTTTCTTGCTCATTTGAATCTACCAGATATTTCAAATCTCACGAATGATTTGGTGTGCCACGATTATACTTCGCCTCCAATCCCTACGAAACTCCCTTTTGATGTTATGAAGTTTGAAGGGAAGAATGGTGAGGATCCCGGTGATCATGCTCCTACTTTTCACTTATGGTGCTCCTAAAATTACTTGAATTGTGACTCTATTCGTTTAAGGCTATTGCAGCGCACCCTCACGGGGGTAGCGACAAAATGGTATGTCGAGTTGCCTGGGGGACCATATAGGAGTTTCAATGATTTGGCCTTGGTTTTCCTAGATCAATTTCACTTACCTGTTTGTTACGATACTGGCACCGAATGTTCATCTACCTTCCCTCAGGACAAAGCCACACACATATTTGATCATATTTAAGAGTGGCGCTGACGGAAGAGGCTAGTGAAATCCAACATTCCTCTAGATTTTTTGTTGGAATGGTTCCTTAAGTCTTTACTCCCTTACATTTCAAAGGATGTTTCATTGTCCAATATTATGACTGAGGAGCAAGCCATTTTCAAAGCCCAACAACTAGACCTAGTCTATGCTCAGTCTGCTTTCTTGTACTACATTATTCTTGATGCACTGAGATCATGTCATGAGCTCGAGCCTGTTGCTGGACCGCATGCTAATGGAATCGTTGGTTCCATGAGTACTCATCCCATAGATTTGGTTACAAATCAAATGCATAATTTGTCTATTAACCAATCTACCCCCGAATAGGCTCACACCTCATCCGTTTCCACCCAATCGTCCGATGTTTATTCTATACAATCGACGAACCCATCTGGCAACCAACATCCTGGTGGAAAAAACAATCGCAGGGGTGGGAATAATAGGAATAACCCTAAGAGAGAGAATGCTAACACTCCTTGAGATGGAGGAAATGCTAGTGGGGACCGCAAACCTAGACGTAAAGTGAAATTTCCTTGTAAGCTTTGCTCGGATGATCACTTTACACATTTGTGTCCTCGATATGAAGAAGCTTCGAAGCATCTTGCATAGAGCCTAGCTGTGTTGAAATATCCCCTTCCGCATCACCAAAATATGGCTTCGAGTGCTTCTGTCGCAGGTAATGGGACTAATAAAACTTCGACGTCATCTTCTCATGCCAGTGGTTTCGGATGTGTTAACATGGTTCAATCTGTGGTTAATGTTGCTACACGCTCACATGACTATGTAGCACCACAACCTAATATGGGGAATGAGCCCCCTACTCCTGATTCTCCATTATATATCAAGAAGCCTAGTTCTATGCCATGGATACCGAAAGGTGTTCTTAAGCACTCGACACACAATCCCAATGCCCGAGCCACCTAGAATACTCCATTGTAGAATATTTGGGCCAAAATCCATGTGCCATGTTGGCTCTCGAGGTTCTCCAGGCATGTCCTCCACAAAGGATCGCCCTTTTATGTGCTTTGGGAGTCCAGGATTAGGGTAGCCCTAATGTTATCATGTTTGACACTGCTGATGTCCAGCCTCACTTTCCTTATCATGTGGCATTCCAAGTCCATGTTAGGGACCTACAAATGGTCATTAAATGTATTGTGGTTGACGAAGGTGCTTCCACTTCAGTAATGTCGTTAGGTTGTTGGAAATCTCTTGGCTCTCCTCCCTTATCAAATTCTATGACCATGCTTACTGCATTCGATGGTCATTTCTTTAGGTCACACAGTATTCTCCCTTCCTTGGTGTTCCACTTGGGTTGGAAATCCGTGCCTATTGAAGTCGAGGTGGTTGATGCGCCCATCAACTACAACCTATTACTGGGTCAGAATTGGATCTATGCAAAGAGGGTGATTGTGTCCTCTGTTTTTAGAGTTATTTGCTTTCCTCACGAAGGAAAGATTTTGATAGTTGACTAACTAGATTTTACTAGTTCCAATACCGTAGCATCTCTAGGAACTATTGTTCCTCAAATTGAAAATTCCCATCCGGAAACTAGGAATATTGGTGTAGGATTATATTCCTCTTTGATAGGATCTTTTAACTTCCCTGAACCAATCTACTTCATAGGAACCATTTTTGATGATGCTCCTTCCTCGTTGAATCATGTACCTTTCCGGACATCGTATTTTAGTGATCCATGGAATCTACCTTCCACAAGTTCCCCGTCTAGAGGCATTTCTCACATAGGAATGGATATGCCCTTGTCTGCAGCCAAGATTTCTTATCAAGATATTCAACATGCCATTGCAGAAACGGATCTCTCTTCTTCAAGGACAGAGGAAGAACATCCCGTTATGCTACCTGCATGGGAAGTTGATTCATCTTGCTCACATGACTGACTCAATGGTACTTTACCTTTGGATGAAGCTATTATCGAGGCCATGAATAGTAATGACAAGCCTTGGCGGGATCTCTATCATAAATCTCATTTCCTTCCCACCCTTGATCTTATTGAAGAATATGAGTCTATAATACAGTCTTCCATCCATTTGTATTTTGATCCAGTCGCAATTATGTCCAGCCCCGATTTTACATTAGAGTCTGATCTTCCTAATGTTGAGTCTTTGGACTCTCCTATAGATCTGCAAATCAACGTTCGTGCTGAGTTTGATTCTAGATATTTCAACTCCCGTGATGATGAATTTGTTCTTGCAGATTCGTCCATGTCCTTGAACTTTGATCTTCATCCTAATGTTGATCATTTTGATTGTAATCCCTCAGGATTTGGTACTATAGAGTTGTCATTAGTGAGCTCTTCCTGCGTTATACTTGGGGTTGATAATGGTGAAATTGAAAGTATTTCTACCACAGGGACTTGTATCATATTTGTCTTTACATTTGTTTTATATATGATTTTGATACTAGTGTTTCTTGGAGACAGGATTCTTAGGTGGACTTATACTTGTTTACTGGTCCTTTTCGACATTTGCTTCGGTCATGGGAGGCATATTTAGAACCTTGCATATAGGTTTAGGCCTCCCCATTGTTATGATGCATTAAACCTTTTTCCATCCAAATTCGCAGACACCCCTTGAGTGTCCTTGTTTTGTTCATGTTCCTTGAATTATGCATAGCTTTGTTCCATGTGCTTGGAACTAGTCTCGCATATCCCTGACACTCGTCTGCTCCCATGACAAGCATTCTTCCACCTTTACTTCGATCTTGTTAAAAACAGTAAGGAGGTTACGAGCATTCTTCCATCTATCCTTTGAGATCGTTAAAAACAGTAAGGAGGTCACGAGTTTAGTTTTTCGGGCTCATTAAACCTTTACGGAAAATATTTTTATAAATTATTTTTTAAGCCTTTGCTAGAATTTTTCAAATCAAACAAGATTGCCGAGTATACTTGTCACTTAAGACTTGTTAAAGGATTTGAAGCGACATCCACTTAGGTATAAGTTTACCCCCTTTCCAGACCTTTATGGATTAATTACGAAAAAGGTATACTCTAGTCATACGTGACTAGAAGAGTTCTTCTCTGATTGTTTTACACTTTTTCGGGTGAGGAGACTAATGTTATGAAAAAGGACTCCCCATTTATGCCGAGTTGTGAATGCATTGCATTATCATTCTTACCTTTTGAGCCTCGTACCGGCTCCCGCTTACTCAATTATTAGCCATGTGCATGAGCACTTTCCATTTCGATCAAAGTAGACCTTTCATTTATCTTTCATAATTTGATGACCCTTTACCATGAGGGAACACCCCCCCAAGTGTCCACACCTTGCACATGCTTCTTTGCATTGATCATAGGTATGTTCCACTCCTTGGGACTAGTTTTGCTTTCCATTTGACACTTGTTCCCTCACTTTTGTACCATAAGAAATTTTATTCTTTTTTAAGCTTTAGAATATGAAAAAGACAAAACAAATCGAATAACTAAAAAAGACAGATGGGAAAATATTTACTACCTCTTATTGGCAGTTGTCATGTCACCTTTGAATAGAGCATTCACCTCCACTCCATTCATTATGAGTCGAGACTATAGGATGACCTTAGGAGTTGTACTCATTTTCTGAGATCTTACTCCACCGGCTCGTTAAGCTTCCAGTCATTATGGAGCCCTTTGTTGATGCCTCCTGCATCACCAAGTGTTATTATTATCTAGTACTTGAGTCTATGCTTCTTGAGTCTATCCATCGGTTCATGCTCTTGTTCAAAGAAAGTTCTGAAACCAGATTTGAGCACTCCTTAGATATCTTGACTATTGCATGTCAGCCATCCCTTTTGAGTCAGTGCGTTCTGTTCGTCCGAGTTCTTCCAAATCTTTCAGCGTAGATATTACCTCTTGCTGGTTGACAGGGGACGCATTAATGCCTTCCTTCCAGCGAGTTATGTTCCTTCACCTTCAACCAATTTATTCCGGAATTGAGACTCAAAGTCCGTCAAGTACCTTGAGGCTTGCAGTCATTAGTGGTAGGTTCTCTCTCCATCGACAGTTTTGGGAATACATCAATGTCCCCTGATCGATGGATTCATAATAGTGTTTGACTTCAACACCTCTATTAACACTTTGATGAATGTGCTATGCGCCTTGATGCCCATTTTCATTATTGGTGGGTTATCTCGCGTCTGTTAATGGTATACATCTTTGAACGGTAATCAGACGATGTCACATCAGGTTTGACTTCAAAACCTTTATTCACTTGATGGGACTTGCACAGTAGATGATTTGTGCAGAAGACCCCAGACTTTAGCGGCATTCAATATGCTACTCATGATCGTGATTGTACTTATGAGATGCCATTCTCATACATTAGCAGTTTGTACCTTCAGTTTGCACCAATGGTTTTCTTTTCAGCAAGAGACTATATCTTACTATATATGGGTCATGGCTATGATCACCTATGACATGTATTCACTATGTACTGCCTATTGATGGCCATTGTATCAGATTGTTGTATTGTACCGACATGTATTTATAGATATCATTGTATTATGATGAGTGGGCTACTTCTTCCATTTGTGTCTCCATCACTCCACTCATAAGATTATAATGTATTTCAGCCATCGTAGTCCCTTCTGTGACCTTACACATTAGGGGGCATCTATTATAGCGCATTTTTCCACCTTGTGAGCATCAACACTCATTGGCCTTCAGTATTCATTTTATTGACTTAAATCCACATTTTGTCCTCCAGGAACCCATGTTTCCCTACTTTTGTTCCTATACACTAGTTGTTCCACTATACTTAGCATATATGTAGGTTGCACCAATATAGCCCGCATACATCGAGTTAAATGGTAAAAACCAATAAAAACTCACTTTTTCACTCCAAAAAGCGGTCTCAGGGTGAGCTTTGGCCCTCCATGTACCCTGAAATGTCTTGATTCGACCTTTCACCTACCTTTGGATGGTTATATATTGAGCTCTTATGGTGCATGGAAGGAAGAGGAAAGAGAGAGCAAAGAAACTCTATTTGATTTTTGTCATGACTTGAGTCTACATCCATTGATGCTTGTTGTTGTGAACCTTTTATGTTCACCTACAAAACTCTTCCTTATCTTGTGAAGGACTCGATCCTTTGCTAGTGAGTTTTCCATTGCATGGTAGATTGAAGTGGTGGAGGCCAAGAGGTTGTATCATGTACTTCTTGTTTTTCATTAATAGAAATACTCATTTTTTCGTCCAATTGATCTTGTAAATGTTTGTTTAAATACATTGGGTTACATTTGCTTATTATATCATGGACCATGCTATTGTTTATGCCAATGTATTTCATATATTATATGCACTTGCTTGTATTTGTTGTTGAGACTAAGCTACAGGTTTAAGTGTAGAGATTGAAAGCTCAATGGGGATCTACTACGAACATCCGGTTGAACGTTGGTCTTTTATCCACATCTTAGCATTTTTATTTATATAGCATTGTATTGAGAATTGAGTTGATTTTTGGTAGTCATCTGTCTGTTGTGGTGTGCCCGGAGCCATAGGAAGTTTTTCTCCGCAACCGGAAACCACATTATCACACCCATATTATGATAATAGTTATTAATGTCCATTGAGACTAGCTTTGGTTTATGAGATGGAGGTTAAAAATAAAAAGAATATGTTGGTTTTCTTTAGAATTTTATTTGCATGCTCAAAAAGGATTAAGAGAAGCATTCCTAAATCACCATACTTATGATAAGTTAAATTTTTTAGGAATTGCACGTGAGAGTTTGTTATTGTTTTAGTAATGTTGATTTTCTTGTTTATGCTAGTTAAAATACATACATGTTTTCGATCTTTAGGGTTGATGACCTCCTTATAATATCTTATGTTTGTCTTATCCTCCGACTCTTTATCCCACCACATCTTTTCCTTAAATTTAAATGTAATTATAATTTTAATATTATCATATTATGTAGTGACTTTTTCTCCTCGATGGTTTAACTAAGTCTTGGGATCTTTAAACCAAACTCATATAAGTGATAGGTGGTTTTGACTAAAGTATAAAAGCTCATAACTTATGCAAATTGAAATTAAAAACATGTGAATTTTATAGATCTATATCATGAAATATTTCATACTTAAAAGTTATCTGTAACATTTAAATATTTGATATTTAAAAATCTATTAAATTTTTTTATAAAAGTACAAGGTCAACATTGTAAACATATAATTAAATAACATATATTATAAAATGAGAAAAATATGAAACCTCCCATCAAAATTAACCTATCTTTATACATTAAATTTGTTTTATTATTATATAAATAATTTAGATATATTTTCCCTTAATAAATCTATATTTTGTTTCCCATACTAAACCAATCTTGAAACAAATGATTACCATATTCTACTCCACTATACGATGCTTTAATTTCCAATATTCTACTCCACTATATGAGCTTTAATTTCCTTTACCAAATCAATCTGAAAACAAATAACTTCCAATCTGAACGACGATTTTCCTTAGTACTCAATGTTTGATTCCCGCGTCATGTTGTTTACCGCTCATAGTTTGCCAATTTGAACCTTTTCACACTTGATTTCTTAGGTCATTTAAGACATCTTAAATGACCAAAAGAAAATATTTGTGTTTTATTCACTCTTGACGGGAATTCCGTGGACAATATTTAAGAAGTTAACCATTCAATTTAATTACTAGTGTTATTTAATTATTTAATTATATTTTATTATAGTTGGTTAAGGTTTGAGGCAGTCAACTTTCATTCGGCATACCTATGCGTTTACTGCTCAGGGTAGTGAATACGATTTGGTTTGCTGATAGTCGAAACGCTTTGGTTTGTTGATAACCGATCGTATCGATCCAAATCTTCGAGGTGAAAAAATGCAGCGCAGAGGGAATAGTGATAACGATGGAGCTTTTGATACTGCAGCGAGGAGGGTTGCGAAGGGATTAACCGAAAGGATCTTGCAGGTAAACCACGACAGTGATAATGAGGATCATGAGAATGAAGTTCGTATGGATCCAAATGTTATTGGAGGGAACAGTGATAATGATCTGCGAAGGGATGCGAAGGGCTTAACCCAATGGATCTTGCAGGCAAAGCAGGATAATAAGGGTGGTGATAATGAGGATCGTATGGGTTAAAATCCGCAGGGAAAAAGCGGCGCGGAGGCCGGAAAACCGCCGCGCCGCCGGTAAAGAAGAATTTCATTGAAATGGCTGCCAACGATGGAGGTGACTGTATTTCCAGTTCCTCCTTGATGCAACAAGCTGCAGGAACTCCAAATCCAAGTACTGTGCAACAAGCTGCAGGAACTCCAAGTCCAATTTCTGTGCAACAAGCTGCGGGAACTCCCAATCCAAATTCTGTGGATGTCGAGATGCAGGACGTAGAGGAGGATCATGTATTGCATTGATCGAATATCCTGTACTTAGGTTCTCACCGGCGTGTGTTCTGCTGAGACCCGTGCCTGGGGCTAACATCCATCCAAACTTTATCTTCAAATATTAGCATGGGGCATGGGAACCCTAAATAGAGTCTCCAGACATTCGACCAGCTTCCAGCCACTTGGAAATCTAAGACATTATTAATACTTGAAGGTATTTGTTTTATTTTAAAAACCACTATGTTTGAATGAATGAACTGATCTTATTTAAGATGTTGTGATCTTACGTTTGTCAGATAGTTATATTATATTGCTGTTTCTGATTAAAAAATTGTTGTTTTAATAGATGTTATTGATGTGACATTATTGAATGTATTTGTCTGTTAAAAGTGCAAATTACAACTGTATCATTGGATATATTAATCTGTATGATAAGATAAGTACTTATTTGATTTATAATATTGTTTTATTTGGGGTTGCCTGATTATTGTATTATATTGTTGTATGAAGATATTATTAGATACTTGGAAATCTAATAGGTTATTTGATAAGTTTGATAAAGGATTAAGTTAATAAAGAAGGTATTTGTTCAACTTATAGTTGTATGATTGAAACTATTATTTGGTAAGAGAAGAGAAGTTAAAATAATTGATGTTATTTGTTTGTAATAATTAGTTTATTTTATTGTTTTAATTAAGATTATGAATATCATTTTTTTTATATCATTAATTTTTTTTCTTAAAAAAGTCATTTTTCATTTGGGCAGAACAGAAAATACATTTATTAGGTGTTTTAAGTACCTTCACCATTAACTATTTTAAGTAAGATTTCAAAGAAATCAAATCCACAAAAATACAAAAAACAAAATTACTTTATGCCTTTTAGAAGCACTACTATTTTAGGAGTTAATTCCACATTTCCCATGAGAGAAGCATATAAACCCAATAGTAGTTAATTCCACATTTCCCATAAGAAAGCATATAAACCCACAATAGTAGTGACTAGTATGTATTCATCCCATCCATGTCAAAATAAGAAGTTAGAAATCATATAGAGATGAAGGGATTCTCTAAATACCAAAGTGTAATCAAGAAATTTCACTTGGAGACCTCTTATTGAGAGGATATTCACTTCACCATTATGTTCTATTTTGTATATATGCTTGAACAAACTAATTGAAACCAAGAGGTTACATATTTAAGGTTAAGGGCCAATGACAAAAGATCAATATTGTAAATATCCATGGGTTTCTCATCCATTTTATTCAATACCCAAATACATAAATGTAGATTATATGTAAAATTTTATGACATAAAGAAAATGCATAGAACTTACTAGAATTGTTCATTCCCTTGCCCATTTAACTTTAAAACAAAAATGTTCCTAAGCATAAAGATGCACTAGAAATCTCAAGTCCCCACTTTCCTAGGCCCTTGAATGGTGTCATCAAAAGATACCAAAGGAGTCAAAGGATCAACTTGTGGCTCTTAAAGAATTGGAGGTGTATCGGTTAACCACACTTGTGGAATATAATGTGGACTAAAAGCCACCCTCCATAATCAGACCGTGTCCTTTGTTTCAAATGTTTAACAAAACCTGCACGTTTTGGTGTAAAGAAAACCTTATAGTATGGTTATCTCCTAATTCTAAGCATGTAGAAAGCTTTCAATTAAGTAATCACAATTTCTTTAAAGCAACAAAATCGCTTTCTTTGCTTCTAAATGTCTTAAATTAAAGAGGTCGAACTCATTAAAAATGACATCCTCCTTGCAATTAACCATGTACCCTAACTCCTCCATTTTTGTAATCTACAAATTTATTTCCTTCATTTTTTTATGAGCCCAACCTGGGCCAACATGAGGGATGCACCCCTTCATTTGCCACTCTATGTGAGAAAAGAAAGTGTTGAAATAAAGTTAGTTAGATAAGTTAAAGTAATCATTGTCTCTCAAAGGCTCACCTATTTTAATAATTGAGTTATGGTGTTTTAACTAAGCTTCTCATTGTTAGTTGTGTTATGTTATTTTATCTTGCATTATGAGTTCTTGATTTATAGTCACATCAATTAGTACCAAGGCTAGACCAACATGTTCAGAATTTTAGAGGACAACCCTCCAACTAGGGTTTGAGAAGTATTACACCCTACTCGGGGCTTGTTTGAGTGATCATTGCGCTCTTGAGCCCTTCTTAGGGACGTTTGTCAATTTCCTTGCACACTCCTCAAGGACAGTTCCCAGTGCTGTTGCTCCCTCACAGAATATGCAAGTACGTGCCATGTGTGGGGTTTTTATACCCTCGCTTAGTGCGCCCTTGCTCAAACGATCTAGTAAATGATTTCCTATGCCAGATCTAGGGTTTTATGTCCTCTCTCTGTGCACTTGCTCCCCGGACCTTTTCCCTGTTTTGCAGATCTGGAGTTTTAACACACTTTTCTCAGTGTTTCTTGTGCCCAAGTTCCCTTCAGTCAATCTCAGTGCTCAGTGCTAAATCTTGAATTTCTACACCCTATATTTCCTAGTGTCCTTGCTCACATTGTAACTTATTGGCCTCCGGAGCTTATTAAAATCATGCCTCTTGGTCGAGACCCATCGAAGCAGGACTCTCCCTCTAGTCAGTCTTCTCCCATCTAAGACTTGGCGTCAGTACTTAATGAGCTGTCGAGTCTGCAAAAACGAGGCTCTCTAGCACCTATGCAATTTGACACTCGCTTCCAATTGCCTATGCTTTCACGACAAGTGAATGGCGAAGTGACGCGGTCATGGATCCATAGCCTCTCGAGGTATTTAAGGGCGTCTCCAAATTTGGAGGAGACTAAGATTCGGACTGCAAGTTTGCAACTTAAGGATATTGCTTAGGCCTGGTGGGACTGTTAATTGGAACGTCCCTCATGCGTCCTTGAGTTGGGGATATCACACGTTTGGATTCTCCACCTATCACTTCTTGGCATGCCTTACGTTAATGGTTGCAAATGTGTTTTTATCCTTCAAGGTATAGGCTAAATAATATCGCTTGCTGGTCTGCGGAGAGCTGCATTGATGTCTTAGGCAAGCGTCAGACACATTTCCACGTCATAGATGGAAGAGGTATTAGTTGTCAAGTTGAAATTGTGTTTGTTATTAGTCTTTAGACAAGAGGTGGAATTGTTTGATAGCACATCTATGGACAAGGTCTTAATTCTATCCTTGTTACTGGAAGGCAAGATGGCTCCCAAGCTTCTCTCTCCTAAACCTAAACTTGCGCCTTCACCTTCATCTCCCTACTCACCCTCTTCCCAATGAACTCTCCACAAAACTATTTCGCACTCATGTGTGGAATGTCAAGCTCTTAACAACCTACGTCTTACCAAGATCTTATTTGATAACGATATTCAGACCTCTCCACTAGCGAAATAAGACTTCATATCTCTCGAGTATCCCAATAAGACCTCATACCTATGGAAAACCGTACAAAACAAGATCCATCACTTATTCTAATGACCTCCAATGACACTGCCACTTCTACAGCTCCTTTGTTCACCCCTAATTGTCAAATCAAGAATGTCTTAGCTAAAATGATTCTAGACAATAGGAGTCTGAAGAACCTAGTCACTTGCGACCAACTTGGTCGAGGACTTCAATCTTCCCACTTCTCCTCACCCTTCCCCTTACGAGTTGGGCTAGGTGCAAAAGTATGGCCCTTTCCTTATTGTTTGGAAACGCTTTTGTGTGACCTTTTCCATTGGCCGTGGATTCGCTGTGTGATGTTTCTCCGGTGAATGGTGGATTGTGTCGATCTCTTACTTGGCTTCCCTTAACAACAATGCCATGGTGTCTATCATGTTAAAGGACACCAGTATCATTTATTATAATATGTCCTTACGTATGTTCTTGCTAAGAAGTCTTGTCCTCTCACTCATAACGATTCTCTAAGACAAGTCATCTTGAATCAATGTGTTTCTCTTTGTTTGATCTGTCTTATTAAAATAGACAATTTTACACACCCAATGTCTCCTGAGATGGTCCCTCTCCTCTCAGATGGTCCCTCCTCTAGGAATTCAAGGATTTTTTTGGAATTCCCATAGACCTCCTCCCTCATAGCTCCATCAACCATACTATTGATCTTAGTCATGGGGCATCATTACCCATAGCTCATTCCTACTCCTTCCTATTGTTTTTCTCCTCACCGCACTCCAAAGTTTGAACAACATTTTAACTAGTTACTTCTAGTTACTTGAGTCAAGACACATCCAACCCATCTCCTCTACATGTGATTCCCTAGCTTCCATCATCCCAAATAAAGAGTTCAAGGAGTGGCAAATGGTTATAGACTATCATGCCCTCAACAAGGACACCATTAGGTACCCCCTTCAAGAGATTGAGGATTTACATGACCACTTGTGGGGTGCTCACTTTTTCAATAAAATGGACTTGAAAGTGGGCTACCACCATGTCCCGATGCATGAAACACAAATGTGGAAGATGACATTGAAAAAAAATTGTGAGTTGTATGAGTGGCTTGTCATGCCCTTTGGCCTCACCAATTCTCCAACCACCTTCATGCAATTATTTAGCCACATTTTCTGGCCACATTTAGGGAGTGTTAGTACATGGATTTTTCTACATAAAAATATCATATAGAACTATTGTGCATAGCACATATGTTTTGTTTTCAGCTCTTGGGAGCTAAAAAGTTCGATGACCAATGGCTAGCCACCGAGGGCTTAAAGATCAACGCTATATAAAAAAGAGTGGTCAACGGTTAGATCGATATCTGATCTTACGGCCTAGAGATCATGCACTCCCATAAAGTCCAAGTATGTTAAAGGAAAAAAGCGCATCCACAAGTTCAAGGGCGCTTCATCTAGATCGATGGCTGAGATCAAAAGTGCATTGATAAGTTGTGCCCACCAAAAAGTGGCCTTGGGCACGTGTTGTCCTCAAAAACATGGAGGACATGTGCTCCTTCGTGATTGGCCACACCTCCTTGAGCACGGTTTTCCTAAACCGCCAACTATCGGTGTGTTACCACTCTAGGAAACCAGAAGTGGTATCCACCCACTTTTCCAAAGTGCTTCACAGCTCATTCTCCTGTGAGCTTACCCCTTCATCCATCCTGCGAGCTATCACATGGACCCCAATTTTTGTTACCATCTCTCTCATTGCCATCTATCATATGGGTCCGAGTACTGCTATTTTTCCCTCCACCTCATTTTCCAACGTGTAAAGTGCATTTTTACTAGAAGGGATAAAATATTTTGACCTATTTTAAAATATTATTATTCATTATACCAAAGAAGCATGTCCCCAACACATGAGCATACCACGTCAACCGTGCTCGAAGTCTACCAGTCTGAGTGAACATCCAAGGAGTCCAAGTCATCTACGAGCTATCATCCAGGTATCTTTCGATCACTATCATCCATCACTATTGCTAAAAACTTGTTTGTGCCTTTAATTTAGTGAAGCCCTAATTCTATAAATTTACCCTAATTTCACTAAATGTCACTAATGAGTGGTTTGAAATGGCACCCAAATCCAAGGTATCCCTTTTGAATCCCCGTTTCTCAAGGGAAGAGCATGTTTACGATCACGAGGCCAATGTTTTTGACACCATTATAATGAGTTTGGACCTAATTGAAGCCATTAGAGAAACAAAGAACCTATCCTTTACCGATGACGATAATTTTAACCTATGGAATTCAAATTTCGCCTAGGCAACTTGTCCTAGGTTTGTAGTCTTCCCCAAATTTTTCTCCTGGTGTTCCAATCATTACTCCCCCATTAGCTGGGTGATTATGTCTTCAAATATGTCCAAAAACCTATGCTTCATCACCCCGGATGCCCTCACAAGGATGTTATGTATACCAGAGTCTTTATCCCCCTATCATTTCAATGAAAAATCCCTATCAAGTGCTTTTAACAACCTTGGCCACTATGAGTACATCAATTCCTCTCCAAGCATCTAGAACCTCGGATGGCCATACCAACTATTCCCCCTCCTTATGCTACTACTTGTTAACTTTTTACTTTGTTTAGCATAATAACATTAAACAATAGAATCATTGAAAGAAAGACAAGCAGAGCAACATAAAGAACACAAGATTTCTCTCGGGGAAACCACAAGGGAGAAAACCTCGACAAAACTTCCTCAATATAGAATTTACCAATACAAGATAAATCCCCAAGACAAAAACATCTTCTTGTCTTCTCTAGAGAAATCATCTCTTCCTCTTAAGTGAACTTGCACTAATGAGTGAGTGATACCAATGAAAAAATCGATGTGTCTATTTAAATTGTTTAGTTGGGGTGACTTTTTCCCCAACACGACCGACTTCACCTAACTGAATGGGTCAACTTGTCAAATACATAATAACATATATTTTCCAGGATTCCTCTAAGCCAACACAACTTCTAGGGCTTACATTGACTCTTTCGATGACTCTTACTTGACCAATTACATCAATGACATCTCCCGAAGGTGGAACAATAATAATAAAATAGACAAA
Organism: Larix kaempferi; assembly: GCA_027924585.1. Taxonomy (NCBI): domain Eukaryota; kingdom Viridiplantae; phylum Streptophyta; class Pinopsida; order Pinales; family Pinaceae; genus Larix; species Larix kaempferi. The sequence goes on from BSBM01001023.1 coordinate 20,933,012, forward strand.
TACAATTAGAATATCTTATCTAGTTACATTTCTTTAACACTCCCTCTTAACTAGGAAGGTATTCTACAAGCATCAACATCAACATCAACAATTGTACAATTGATTGGTGAAACTCTGTATGTCATAGGAAGTTTTTGGAACATCATCATATGTTTGGGGCATCATCAACATCATCATCAGCAACAAACTGTTGGAACATAATCAACAACATCGTTAGCAAGGAACTGCTGGAACATCATCAACAACATTGTGATCATCAACATCATCGTAAACAATGAACTATTGGAACATCATCAACAACGTTGTCATCATCAACATCATCATCAGCAAGGAACTTCTAGAACATCATCGACAACATCGCCAGCAACGAATTGTTGGAATAACATCATCGACACCAAGGAACTACTGGAACATCATCGATAGCAAGGAACTACTGAAACATCATCAACAACATCATCATCTGTACAACAACATCATCATTAGTATGTAAATACTGGAACAACAAAATCAATCAATCATCAGTATATAAATACTAGAGCATCATCATCAATATGTAAATACTGGAATAACACTATCAATCAATCATCATTATGTAAATACTGGAACAACAACAAAATCATCATGAGTATATAACTACTGGAAGAACAACATCATCATTACCATGTAAATGCTAGAACATCATCATCATCATCATCATGTAAATACTGGAACAACATAATCATCATAAGCATATAAATAATGGAACATCATCACCATCAGCATGTAAATGATGGAACAACTTCATCGTCATCAATATCTACACACTAGAAAAACATCATCACCATTGGCATGTAAATGTTGGAACAACATCATCATCATCAACATGTAAATGCTGGAACAACATCATCAACATCAACATATAAATGATGGAACAACATCACCACCATCAATATGTAAATGTTGGAACAACATCATCATCGTGATCATATAAATGTTGGAACAACATCATCACCATTGGCATGTAAATGTTGGAACAACATCATCATCATCTAGAATATGGACCATGGAGGGCTCTCTTGTAGATGATGTTGACTTACTAATCCTTTTGGAAAAAACAAGCCTAGTTAGACATACCAATATACATGGAGACCAAAGAGGCCTTGTGTGGCTTACTAATCCTTTCGAACCAAGCAATACTAGCCAGACATACCAATCCCCCTAGGATCTAGAAAAACTGACATACGAATCCTTTCGGATCAACTAGACCTTGTCAGACTGATGTAGAAATCCTATACTGAGCTACCACACCAAGGATCCAGGAAACTACTCCCTCTTTTGAGGGAGGTCCTTTCAGACCCATCATCATCATCACACCCTCTTTCAAGGGAAGTCATTTCGGAACACACCAAGCTTGTCTTGAAAGTCTTCAAACTTTACACGAGACAGGGGCTTAGTCAACACATCAACAACTTGTTCCTCTATGGGAACATACTTGAGATTTACACCTCCCTTCTGCACCATATCCCGGATGAAGTGATACTTGATTTCAATATGCTTCAAAATATCATGAAACATCAGGTTCTATGACATATTAACACAAGTTTGATTATCGCAAAGGATATCCATCACATCTATCTCTGTATCAAATAATCATTCCAACATCTTGTGAAGCCAAACAACTTTGTTACAAGCTGAACATGCTGCAATGTATTCAACTTCTGTCGTACTGAGAGCAATACTGCTCTGCTTTCTACTGAACCATGAGATCATACTTGATCCCAAACTAAAACAACATCATGAAGTGCTATTTTTCTCTTCAGCACTTCCTGCCCAATCCGAGTCTGTATAAATGTGTAATTTGAACTCACTATCTGACACATATCTAAGTCCATAATATAACGTACCCTTTAGGTACCTCATCGCATGTTTTGTTGCAACCAGGAGAACATGTCTAGGCTCTACCATATATTGGCTCAAGGTGTTCACAACAAAACATATATCTGGTCTAGTATTGGTCTAATACATCAATGAGCCAATAATCTATCTCTACAATGTAACATCTACTATTTCCGATGAAGCATCATTCATGAGCTTCAAGTTTGTCACCATTGGAGTAGGCATGGCCTTACAGTCTATAACGTTCCCTGATCTCCCTAGTGGCCTTCAGAGGCCATGGGAGACCCTCTGTCTGGCCCTCTATTTCTTTTTTTTCTCTCCACATTTGTGCATTTCTCACACATATGCAATGGGCTTGGATCCTCAATCCACCATTGCGATCTGCGATCCTCCCTTCCATATTCCACAGTGCACATGCAGGACTCAGAATTCGTATTCCCAAAACCGACTCTATGTTGAAATTACGCTTCCGACTTCTGCAATCCACATGTGGAAGATGGAATTCGGAAGACAAATTTGGCCTCAAAACTTTTTCAATTCGACTTCCAAAGTCACACAATACGCATGCGGAACTCGGAAGTTAGATTACTTCATTTCTATCCCGACAGAATTTCCCTCCCACAATCCACAATCTGCAACCCGCTTGTGGGTGCGGAATTGCGGAAATCTATTTTCTATTCCAAGGAAATTTTGCCTCCAGCAATCTGCATTGTGGTTGCGTAAATGCAGAATTCTATATTCCAACAGTTGGTTCCGGACCTCTACAATGAGCGATCTGTATTGCGGATGTGGAAAGGTCCTTGCGGATGCTGAAGGGTCAGGACCAAAGACCCTTGTTCCATCAAGCTTCTAGGGAAACCTTCTAAGGAGCATAACTCCCTCATCCTTGGTCCAAATGGGACAAGGTTGGTACCATTGGAAAGATCTTCGAGAGCTCTATCGAATGGTGTAATACCCACCCCATATGAGAACTCCAAGCATTCAAATTTATCAATTGAAATTCTATTCATAATCCCACCAAAGTGACTTATCCTTTTGCAAGGGTTCTTCCTCCTTCCTGCCATGACTTCTCCCTTCACCTGACCGAAAGAGAGGTTCTAAAACACCTCAGGGGTTACCCCCTTTCTTCCCAAGTCTAGGTGAGGTCAAACCATCCCTTTGAAGGGTGAAGACAATGCATAATAAACACATCTAATGAACTAAGCTAGTTAACATATCAACTCCCTACAGGGGTTAGCCATGAATATCATTCATGTAAACAATGAAGTATTCCAACATACATTCAATCATACATTCAACCTCATATCCATAACTATCTACCTAATGAGCAAGTTCATGAAATCATCCATCCATTAATTTATACCATGATAAACATAACAATACATAAGGTATATGAGACTAGTTCTAACCCATACATTTACCTCCTACAAGAATTGTAATGCATTAAACTCACATAATGGGGTGAAGGATTCAACATGAACTCAACCTTCTACTCAGGATTATACACAGATTATCTTTTGATCCAATTCATACAACATTCATTCAACGACTTGAGCATTAGCACATAAGCATAATACATGAAACATCAGTGTTTATACCAAATAAACACTTATCTTTGAACCTTGCAGCTGCCCCCAAGAAAATGGCTAATTGAGAACAACTTTCCACCCCACCTTAGGTCTCTGTCTAGCCTATACTCTTTCAGTTGAGAGACCACCCCCAAGCTAGGATGTGTATCTAGTAAGGAGGGCTAACTAGTGTGTCTAATGGTCAAGGTCCACTCCAATGCTAAACCAACCTACAATTGGGTTTATCAAATAAAAAAGGGCAATAGGGAGGATGGAGCTAATCTAGTGAGCTCAACCATAGAGATACAAACATCTCAACACTTAGCATATATGGCACCCACATTACCTACCTCACCCAACACAAGGGAAATCCCTCTTTTCTGTTGCACAGTCCCTCAAGGCCCCTTCCCTTCCAGTGATATTCAGGGTGGGCATAGAAATGTCCAATTGCTAGTTCCATGAGATTACCGCCTTAAATGGGTTTATCAAGCATTCCAACCCTAAATAGGACCTTCTATATCCGTTAAATTAGTTGGTCTCTTCACAGGGTTGCAGATTCGTCTCTCTCTCGTATTGTGAATCTCTGCACACGGATTCCAGTCTTCCCATGGCTTCCTCAAGCTGTTAACGCTTTGTGACTCGTTTTAGGGTTTGCTTGCAAGGATTTTATCAATAGATAATACAAATGCACAAGGTTTTCTATGGAATTTGGCTTTGTAATTTCGGTATTTACCCAAAATTGTGTTTTCCTTCTCTATTTCACGGCTGGGTTTTGTAACTTGTGCTCCATGAAATCGTGGGTCAATAGTTGCCTAGCGAACAGGATTTTCGGGTTCTGATATGATGGAATGGATTCTAGGGAGAGTGGGAAGAACCCCATTTTCGGTTCTCAAGGTCATTTTAATCCCCCGTCCCCTTCCTCAACCGACCTTCCTTCCCACTTTTTGTAATCGAATTCCAGGTCAAAATGGGTAATCAAATCAGTTTTCTCCTGTACAAGTGGAAGCATGGGTTCCCATCCCATAACTCCCTCACCTCTCCCTAGTGGATACCATATCCCCTTCTCATTAGCTGTCTCACTTAACAAGTTTTTATGATAATTCATTGCAATATTAAATATTTACATCAATTACAATATCTCATGTCTTAGTAGCACATAAATAGTTCAAATGTCAAATACTTTCCTATTCAAACAAACCTTAAGCATGCACTAGTGGGGCCTTGGCCTTGAGCTCCACACTAGGTAAAACACACATTGCATATACACAATATTTACATTGAAGCCAATAAATACTAAGGCAAGGTAGGGGTATTACAACTCCCTTCCCCTTAGAACAACACTGTCCTTGGTGTTCTCATAACTAAACAAAAATGGGAATGCCTCTCTCATGGCATCCTCGAGCTCCCATGTAGTCTCCTCTATACTAAGGTGCTTCCATTACACCTTTACCTTCCCGATGGATCGCTTCTGGAGTAGTGTAACCTTCATTTCAATGACATGCGTAGGTTCTACTTGGAACTCTCCCTTGGGTTCCACCTATATCATATGCGAATCAATGATGTGATTAGGATCATGGACATATTTATTAAGTAAAGATAAATGAAAAACATTATGAGCTCTCATGTTAGCAGGAAATGCAATCCTATATGCAACTGGGCCCATCCTATCAAGCACTTCAAATGGCCCACAATATCTGGGTTCCAACTTGGCACCACTTCCCAACTTCATGGAACTCTTCCTTACCCTAACTCTCCAGTAAACATGATCCCTAATATGGAATTCTTAGTGCACTATCTTTAAATCTACATAACTCTTCTTCATGTCTTGAGTTTCCTTCAAATTCTTCCTAATCTTAACAACTTCTTGCTCCATTTCTTCAATCATTTCTGGTCCAATAACTACCATTTTCACTGGGATATCCCAACTCACTGGAGTTTTGAATCCCCTTCCATATAAGACTTCAAAAGGGCTCATCTTCAATGAGGCTTGATATCCATTGTTGTAGGAAAATTATACCAAGTGTAGGTAGTCTTCCCACTTGGATGGCTTATCCATCACATACATCCTTAACATGTCTTCAAGAATCTTATTTACTCTCTCAGTATGACCATCTGTTTGAGGATGGTAGGCTGTACTGAAATTCAATCTAGTTCCCAATTCTTGAAACTATCCTTCCCAAAATTTGGAAGTGAATTTTTGTATCCTGGTTTGAAATTATTTCCTTGGGAAATCCATGCAACTTGAATATCTCTTTCATGAATATGTTTTCAATATCATTTGTATTGTGAGTAGACTTAACTAGGGTAAAGTGAGATACTTTTGATAGCTTGTCCACCACAACCATAATGGAATCATGATTCCTTATATTCATGGAAGACTTGTTATAAAATCCATAGAGATCACTTCCCACTTCCACTCTGGACTGGGCAATGGCTGCAACAATCCTGATGGATGCTGATGCTCTACCTTGACCTGCTGGCACTTTTGACACCCACCAATATACTCTGTTATGTACTTATTCATTCCATGCCAAAAGTACTGCTTCCTTGTTGCTGTTATAGTTTTTTGATATCCTGGGTGGCAAGAATTAGGGTTTTGGTGTATCTCATCCAACACAAGATTCTTCAATTCTGCACAGTTTGGAATGTACAGTCTGGTATATTGATACATAAGAACATCATATTCTCCAATTTGATATCCTACACACTTGTCATCCACATTACGTTGATGCAACTTTTCTTTGATTTGGATGTAAGATTCATCATTAGCTTCAACTTCAAGGATCTTTGCCTTCAAATCTGATTTACAAACACTCACTACTGCAATATGAAATTTTCTGATGAGTGCAATATTCTCTTTACCTTTAACATGCTTAATCTCTAAATCAAACTCACAAAGAAACTCCATCAATCTAGTTTGTCTAGAATTCACATTTGGATGGTAAAGTAAATATTTTAAACTCATGTGATTAGTCATGAGTTCAAATATTCTCCCAAAATGGTCATGCCCCCATTTCTTGAGAGCATGCACTATGGCTGCTAGCTCTAAGTCATGTGTGGCATAATTCCTTTCATGCTCTTTCAACTTCCTTGACTCATAGCCAATTAAAAAACCTTCTTGCATGAGTACTCCACCTAGACCTTCAATGCAAGCATCTATGCACACCACAAAGTCCTTACCTGGATTTGCAATCTTTAAAACAGGAGCACTGGTAAGTAATTGTTCTTAGTGCTGAAATCTTATTTCACATTTTTCAGATCATATAAATTTGACTTCCTTCCTCTGCAATGATGTAATTGGGTGAGCTATCTTGGAGAATCCTTCAATGAACCTTCTATAGTAACCTACAAGGCCCATACAAAAGATCTAACATATGCAACATTCTTTGGAGTAGGCCAATCTATTATGGCCTCAATCTTCTTTGGTTCTACTGATTTAACTTCTACTGATATAATATGACCCAAATACTGTTACTTATGCTAATAGAAGCCACACTTACTCAGCTTTGCATATAGTTGGTGTTCTCTAAGGACTTGCAATACCATTATCAAATGTTCATTATGTTCTTCTTCATTCTTTGAATACAAAAGGATGTCATCAAAGAACACAATCACAAACTTATGCAAATATTTGTTCAAGACAATATTCATGAGGCACATGAATGTGGCAGGTGCATTGGTAAGACCAAATGGAACCATAGTGAACTCATAGTGACCATATCTAGTTCTAAAATCTGTTTTGTGAATGTCTTCATCCTTTATCCTCACTTGATGGTAGCCAAACCTCAATTCAATATTGGAAAATACCTTAGCATCCTTCGTCTGATCAAACAAGTCATCAATTCTTGGCAATGGATACTTGTTCTTAATTGTTACCTTGTTTAGCCTCTTGTAGTCTATTCACGGTCTCAAACTCCCATCCTTCTTCTTAACAAATAACACAGGTGCACCCCAAGAAGATACACTTGGTATGATATATACTTTGTCCATTAATTCTTGCAGTTGCATCTTCAATTCTATTAGCTCGGGTGTGCTCATTCTGTAAGGATCTTTGGAACTCAGTGTTTCCCCTGGAACAAGATTAATAGAGAAATCCATATCTCTCTTGGGGTGGCATTCTTGGTACTTCATCAGGGAACACATATTGGAACTCTTACAATAGCTGAAATTTTTCTATCCATGGTCCCTTATCCTCCGAAGAATATGATATATGCACTGCATATTATTGAAAACCCTTTTTATAAAACTTTCTCAACTACAGGGATGAAATCTGGCTCACTGAAACTTGCTCGGGAATTCCTCTTAATTAACCTTGGCCTTCCCTCATCATCAATGCACTCAAGTACCTTCCTATAGCAGTCAAGCTTGGTTCTATGTCTTTCCAACTATTCCATACCTATCAGAGCATCATAAGATCCTAATGGTAGGACATTCAAGTTCACCTTGGTGAGAAGACCATTCAACTCTACAGGGAATTCCACCACCAATTCACTCACCTTTCTCTTAGTTCTAGTGGGTAATTGAACTAACCAAGACTTACTATACTTCACTTTACCAAGAGAACAACCTTCAACCACCTTAAAAGACATATAACTATGAGTAGATCCTAGGTCAATTAAAATAGAAATAGATTGCTTAGCAATATTACCTTCAACTTCTACCATTGTTGATTGGTGGTCTACTTGGTGATCATCCAGTGCTGCATATATCCAAGGTGTTTCTCTGGCCATAACTTCTACTACAATTGCTTCCCCTATGTTGTGCAAGCTTCATGGATTCTCCCTTCTATTTGGACAATCTCTAAGCATGTGGTTGTCTCCACATACCCAACACTAGAGTGGCCCATTTGATGTTTTCTTTGCTTCTACAACTGGTCTAAATCCATTTCTTCTTTGTTTTCCCTATTGAAATGTTCTTGGATGATTTATGAATGGTTGCTTGAAGCCACTTTTCCTTGGTTCAAAATTTCCTTGGGATTTCCTTTCCATGCTGGTTGAGTTTCTGAATTTCCTTTATTCTTATCATAACAATGCATGGACATTTTAATGGCTTCATCCAAACTTGGTGGATTGACAAACTCAATCCTATCTAAGAAATTATGTGGTAGGATTCCAAGGAAACATTGAATCTTCACTCTTTCATCCTTGATGTAGTCTACATACCTCAACAATTCAAAAAAAATTTGAACATGATCTTCCAAGGAGTTCTACCCCAACCTGAGTTCAATTCATTGAACTATTTTCCTTGCTGTCATAATACCTAGATGATAGGTATTTTTCCTTGAAGTATCTTTTAATCCGCTCCCAGCTGATCCTTCTTCCATTGGTTCTCTTCACTTTTATGAGATGTTCCAACCAAATAGAAGCTCTTCCATTCAGATTGTAAATGGAAACCCTAGATTTCTCATTTGATGAATAATCATGCATTTTGAAGTACTTCTTCATTCCAAGTAGCCATGCCTCTACCTCTTGAGATATCTTGCTTTATCCATCAAAGGTAGGTGGTCTTGCCTTCCTAAATTCTCCTTGTGGGATTCCTTCTTCTCTTAGTCCTATTGTAACTGTGCCTTGGACTCCTTTGAGAGTCTCTGGAGTGTTCTAACCTACTCAAAATGGATCCTGAAGAGGGTGTTTTGTGCCTTGTTCTCATAGAACCCCTTCTAAGGTTTGGGTTCCTCTCCCTAGAGTGGCCTCTAGAGTGACTACTTTCATTTCTTTCTTCTCTATCCATATTACTTGGGTTGGACCTGATATTTACCCTCTGATGCATATTAGTAAGGATCTATAGAATAGATGCGTTGAGCTAGTGTTGTTCTTCCTGAGCCTTTATCAACCTCTCATTAAAAATTACCATTGTCTCAATCAAGTTCTGGGGAGTCACATGCTCCCTTCTTCCATTAGATGTTGTTTTAGCGTTCTCTTCCTGCACATTTTCCCCTAACACATCTTCTTCATGCTCATGGTATCCTATGTGTCATTAACGGTCACCATTCTTGCTTTCCTGCACACAGCCTTGCTGTACTATTAAACTAGAACCTGCTGCAATCATTGTGCACGATATAAATTTTTATTAGACAGCGTAGGTATGGATAGAACTTGAAATGTCCATACAATTTGGAAATCATTCATTACACAGTTAATAACTAAGAATTATTTTAGGTTTGAACAATGCTATGGGAACTTCTCTGTGTGCAATTTATTCCACAATTTGGCCCAAGCAGCCCCTGTGCTGTAACTGAAGCTCTGATACCACTTTGTAACGCTCCCTGACCTCCCTCCTTTCCTTCAGAAGCCATGGGAGACCCTCTATTCGACCCTCTGTTTATTTTTTTTTTCTCCAAATGCTTCCATTTCTCACATAGCTACAATAGGATTGGATCTACAATCCTCCCTTCCACATTCTACAATTTGCATGCAAGACTCAGAAGTCATATTTCCAAAACCGACTCTATGTTGAAATTATGCTTTTGACTTCCGCAATCCGCATGCGGAAGTCGGAAGTCGGAAGCCAAATTTGGCCTCAAAACCTTGTTCATCCAAATTGCATAGTTCGACAATCGGCATGCGAAACTCAGAAGTCAGATTACTCCATTGCTATCCCGACAAAAAATCCCTCCCGCAATCTGTGATTCACAACCCGCTTGTAGGTGCGGAATTGCGGAAATCCATTTTCTATTCCAAGAAAAATTTTCCTCCCCCAATACACATTTTGCATTCTGCATTGCGGATATGGAAACGAAAAATTCTATATTCCAATGTTTGTTTCCCGACCTCCGCAATCCGCGATCCCCATTGCGGATGCAGAAAGTTCCTTGCAGATGCGGAAGGGTCATGACCAAAGACCCCTGTTCCAACAAGCTTCCAGGGCAAAATTCTGAGGGGCATAACTCCCTCATCCTTGGTCCAAAGGGGACAAGTCTGGTACCATTGGAAAGATCTTGGAGATATATATCCAATGGTGTAATCCCATCCCAATATGATCACTCCAACCATGCCAATTTCACAACTGAAATTCTGTTCATAACCCCACCAAAGTGACTTATGCTTCCACAAGGGTTCTTCCTCCTTCCTGCCATGACTTCTCCCTTCACCGCACCCACATAGAGGTTCTGAAACACATCAGGGGTTACTTCCTTTATTCCCAAGTCTAGGTGAGGTCAAACCATCCCTTTGAAGGGTGAAGACAATGAATAATAAACACAACTAATGAACTAATATAGCTAACATATCAACCCCCTACAGGGGTTATCCATGCATATCATTCATGTAAACAATTAAGTATTATAACATACATTCAGTCATGCATTCAACCTCATACCCATGTCTATCTACCTAATGAGCAAGTTCTTGAAATCATCCATTCATTAATCTAGAGCATGATAAGTATAACAATACATAAGGTGTAGGAGACTGGGTCTAAGCCATACATCTACCTCCTGTAAGAATTGTATTACATTAAACGCATGCAATGTAATGAAGTATTTAACATGAAATTAGCCTTCTACTCAGGATTATACATAGACTATCTATTTATCCAATTCATACAACATTCATTCAACAACTTGAGCATCAACACATAAGCATAATACATGGAACAACATAGTTTATACCACAGAAGCACTTATCTTTGAATCTTGTAGCTGCCCCCAAGCAAATGGCTAAGTGAGGACAACTTTACGCCCAACCTTAGGTCTCTGTACAACCTATACTCTTTCAGCTGAGAGACCACCCCCAAGCTCGCTTGTGTATCTAGTATGGAGGGATAACTAGGCTCTCTAATGGTCAAGGTGCACTCCAATGCTAAACAAACATACAGTTGGTTTTATCAAGAAAACAAGGGAAACAAGGAGGATGGTGCAAATCCAGTGAGCTCAACCACAGAGCTACAGACATCTCAACACCCAGCAGATATGGAACCCACATTACCTGCCTCACCGAACACAAGGGAAATCCCTCTTCTCTGTTGCACAGTCCCTCAAGGCCCCTTCCCTTTCAATGTTATTCAGGGTTTGTATAGAAAGGTCCAACTGCTAGTTCTATGATATTATAGCCTTCATTGGGTTTATCAAGCATTCCAACCCTAAATATGACCTTCTATCTCTGTTAAACGAGTTGGGCTCTTCATAGGGTTGTGGATTCGTCTCTCTCCCACAACTCGACTCTTTGCACACTGATTCTAGTCTTCCCACGAATTCCTCAAGATGTTAATGCTCCGTGACTCATTTTAGGGTTTTCTTACAAGGAATTTATAAATAGATAATACATCCGCAAAGGGTTTTCTATGGCATTTGGCTCTGTAATTTTGTTTTTTACCCAGAATCATGTTTTCCTTCCATATTTCACGGTTGGGTTTTGTAACTTGCACTCCATGAAATTTTGGGTCAACAATGGCCTAGTGAACAGGATTTTTGGGTTCTGAGATGATGGAATGGATTCCATGGAGAATGGGTAGAACCCCACTTTCAGATCTCAGGGTCATTTTTATCCCCCATCCCCTTCCTCAACCGACCTTCCTTCCCACTTTCTGTAACTGAATTCCAAGTCAGAATTGGGAATCAAATCGGTTTTCTCTTGTACAAGTCCTAGCATGGGTTCCCATCCCATAATCCCCTCACCTCTCCCTAGTGGATACCATATCCCCTTCTCATTATCTGTCTCACTTAACAAGTTTTCTTGGTAATTCATTGCAATATTAAATATTTACATCAATTACAATATCTCATGGCTTAGTAGCACATGAATTGTTGAAATGTCAAATACTTTCCTATGCAAGCAAACCTTAAGCATCCACTAGTGGGGCCTTGTCCTTGAGCTCCACACTAGGGAAAACAAACATTGCATATACACAATATTTACATTGAATCCAATAAATACTAAGGAAAGGTAGGGGTATTACACAGTGCAACATCCCAATTATCTTTAGTATCTCAACAACATATTTTCCTTGATTTGGGAAAATCGCATCTGGAAACTGCAACACCTCAAGACATAAAAAGTAGTGCATCATTCCAAGGTCTTTCATCTCAAATTCTACAACAAGCTTATTCTTACATTTAATGATGGGCTTGTCTTCTCCTGTCAAAAATAGATCATCCACATACAATAATAATATCATCAGTTCATCATCTACAACCTTACAATAAAAGTTGGAATTTTAATTACACTTGGTAAAGCCCAAGCTCATTAGGAAACCATCAATTATTCCATACCACACTATGGGTGCTTGCTTCAACCCATATAATGCCTTCTTCAATCTACATACATGTGTTTTTCTATCATCTATTTCAAATCCTTCTGGTGGATCGATGTATACTTACCCTTATATCTTTCCATTCAGGAAACATGTCTTTACATCCATCTGATGTAACTTCCATTCATCTTTCCATAGGATCAAAGTTCTCCTCATAATCAATTCCTTTCTTTTGAGAGAACCCCCAAGCTACGAATATTTCCTTGTACTTTTCAATGCTTCCATTTGATGAATGTTTTGTTTTGAAAATCAATTTTGATGATAATACTGACTTGTCCTTTGGTCTTGGTACCACATCCCAAACATCATTCTTTATGATGGATTGGTATTCTTCAATCATGGCATTTATCCATTCCTTATTCTTTGTTTCTTCGTCGATGCATGTGGGTTATTATTCAATAAGGTTACACATCAAGGCTACATAACTGGAGTGTGGATTTACTTTCTCTGCTTGTTCCTTCTGGAGCACCATATTTTTTTGCTTCTTGGATTATTTCTTATGCCAAAGATGGTCTTCTCTTTCATGAAATTATCTCATGAGGTGGCTCCTCAAGTATTTGAGGTTCTGTCATGTCATGGTCTTACGGTATATGCTATTCTTCAACATTTCTTTCTGGTGTGTTGTTAGTTTATGTAACTCTAGGACCTTCATGCCCCTATTCATCCTCATAAGTATTTTTAGACTTGTAGAAAGTTGTATCCTCATCAAATGTAACATCTTTGCTAACTTCAATCTGATGGTATCCTGGGATGTAGATTCAGTAAGCCTTTGATTACTCACTGTAACCCTCAAATATCCCCTTCCTTCCTCAATGTTCCAACTTTTATATCTTCTCTTTGGGAATGTGTATGAATGTCGGACAACCAAATATCTTCAGGTGACTGAATTCAAGCTTCTCACTCGTAAACATCTCTTCTAGATGTTTGTTCCCAAGAGCACTGTGGGAGATTCTATTTTGCACATAGACTATGGTTCTAGCTATTTCATCCCATAGATGCATGAGTAGATATTGATCATGGATCATAGCCTTTACTGCTTCCTTGATATATCTATTATTCCTTTTAGATACATCATATTTTTGTGTATTATAAGGGGTGGTAGTCTCCCTCGTAATCCCTGCTTCTTTACAAAATTCTTTGAAATCATTTGAAGTATATTCTCCTCCATTATCTGACCTTAATATTTTGATATTATTTTCAGAGAGGTTTTCCACAAGATCCTTAAACTCCTTAAACTTTTGAAATACTTCACCTTTATTATTTAAGAAATATATCCATGTTTTCTAGGAATAATCATCAATAAAGGAAGCATAATAAACATACCTGCTTAAGGAATTCGTCGATATTGGTCCACAAATTTCGGAATGGACAACTACAATATTCCCTTTACTTTGCTATCACCGGTTGGAGATGAATTCTTTGTATTCTTTCCTTACGCACATCCTTTGCACACTCCTTCATGATCAACCTGGATTTCTGGTAATCTAGTCACCACATTGCTCACTATTGGTAATGCCTTGTAGTGTACATGATCTAGTATTCTATGGTACTAAACATCAAACCTGAATCTGCATGTCCCTTCAATTTATAGAGTCCTCCTTCTTCAATTCCAATACCAACTGCATCATCTATTGTCTTCCCTTTTGGCCACATGATAACTTCACCATATACAAAAGAAACTCTAAGACCTTTCTTATCTAAATATGAGATAGAAATGAGATTCTTTTTCAAACCTAGGACATATAGGACTTCCTTGATCTTCATGGAATTTCTAGAGTTCAACTTGTAAGAGGCCTCTCCCATTCCTTTGATAGGATATTGGTAATCATCTGCAAGTTTCACTTTGTGTGTAGAATATTTTTGCACAAGCTGTGAGAGAGAATATTTGTAACCTGTCATGTGTTTGGAGGCTCCACTATCTACTAACCAAATGTCACTTCCATGAGATAATGAACCAGTGAGGGTTGAAATTAGAACATATTCTTGACTTGAATCTTCATCTTTTCTGGTATTTTTTCATCATCATGTTCATTGTCCTCAGCTGCATGGGCATGAAATATTTTCTTCTGCTTCTTGAATTGTTTATCTTTGAGAGGACAATTTCTTGCAATGTGTCCCATCTTGTGACAAGAAAAATATTCAAAGGAGGAGAAGTATTTCTTACCATTTTTTCCTTTGAAATATTTGATATCTTCTAGGAGATTGGTCATCAAAATGTACATTATTATTTCTTTTGTTCCTTCCTTTGGCATGGGATTCCAAAGATTGATCTTCATTATCATTTAGCTTCTCTTCTCTTACTGCTATCCTTTCTTCTTCTTGCACACACTCTTCCCATAGTTGTCCGAAATTAATCAATTTATTCATAGAGCATATGTCATGAACAAAAGGTTCCCTATCATTTGGGAGACCATTCAAGGTGGTCATCACAACCTCTTCTTCTTCTATCATGTCTCCAATGGCTTCTAATTGTTATTTGATCTGAGATACTTGAGTGAAGTATGACCGCATGGTCTCTGACTTCTGAATCTTCACATCCTTGAGTCAATTTCTCAAGGTCATATTTATGTTGATTTTCTTTCCTTCAAATCGATTGGACAAGGAATCAAACATTTCCTTTGGGGTCTTATTTAAAGAAATTTGAGGAATAAAGTGATCTTTAAGAGAGTTAGCTATGATTCTCTTGGCCTTTATCATACTCTTCTTGTGTTTTTCTTTGGCCTCGTATCCTTCTGGTTCTGCAACTTCTTCCTTTATGAATTCCTCTAGGTCATGTTCTTCAAGAATGACCATGACTCTATATTTGCATGCCTTGAATTTCTCATCTCCTTCAAGCTTCTCATCAATCTTGGTATTTTTTTTCATTTTGATAACACGAGAACCTCAAATGGAAATAGAATAGAGATAGTACTTACTAGTAAAGTTTTCCTTTTGAAAATTGCTTCTACCTTGACATAGAAACCCTAATTTTTCAAATTTGGTATCTTGGGAAACCAATTGGAGGAAAATATTCTCCTCCACAAGGTGAGTTGAGAAATGTACTATCTCTCCCAAATCTCTTAGAAAATCTTCCAAAAACTTAATTCCCTAGTTCTTTGGGATGTAGTGGTGGACCCATAAATGAAAGTTCTCGGAATTGAATTTTTCTTCCACAGAAAAATGCACCCTACTGAAGCGAGTTAGATGCACCCTCTTTTTCAGCTAAACCATGGAGAGAGCTCTTAGAACAAGAAACCCTAGTTTCGGCAGTTACAGTGGATGCACAATGGTTTCTTTCAGGCCTGCTCTGATACCATGTAAGTTTTTAGTTTGTTTAGCATAATAAAATTAAACAATAGATTCATTGAACGAAATACAAGCAAAACAAAACAAATAACACAATATTTCTCTTGGGGAAACCAAAAGGGAGAAAAACCCAACAAAACTTTCTCAATATAGAATTCACCAATAGAAGATAAATCCCCAAGACAAAAATATAATCCTCTCCTCTCCAGCGAAATTCTCTCTACCTCTTATGCAAACTTCAATAATTGAGTGAGTGATACCAATGACAAGCTCAACCTCTCTATTTATATTGTTCAATTAGGGTGAATGTTTCCCCATTGGGGCTTACTTCACCTAACTGATTGGGCCAACTTGTCAAATACATAATAAAATATCTTTTTCTATATTATTCTTGGATGAGATGACTTCTAGGGTTTACATTAAATATTTCAATGACTCTTAATTGACCAATTACATCAATGACATCTCCCAAACGAGGAATAATAACAATACAATAGATAAATACAATTAGAATATCTTCAATTATTACATTTCTTTAACACTAATATTTTGTCTGAATTTTCTAGGAAGGCTATCTCTATCATCTA
Organism: Larix kaempferi; assembly: GCA_027924585.1. Classification (NCBI taxonomy): domain Eukaryota; kingdom Viridiplantae; phylum Streptophyta; class Pinopsida; order Pinales; family Pinaceae; genus Larix; species Larix kaempferi. Next base: position 20,949,576 of record BSBM01001023.1, read on the forward strand.
TGCAATTGTAGGTTTAGAAGATGACAAATATGTAGACGAAGTAAAACTGGGAGTTCTACTTAATTTGACCACTGAACATGGTAGGAACACTCCCCACTTTTACCTCTACATCCACCTTGCCGAGAAGATTCATGAACAATTAGAGGAATTTCCTGCAATTGAGTACTTTAGGTTCCCTTCCTACTTATTCTTCTTATTCTTTTATAAAAAATTTGAGAGCTTCAAACACCTCAGATTGAGAACCATAGATCAAAAGGGAACACAACTCCCTGTGTATGAGTGGACTATTTTTGTCTTGAGGAGAGAAGATAATTCCAACTTCTCAAAATTTGCAGAAAAAGTCATGAATGTTGCATACATCCTGATTCATGGTAGTTCACCCCCAAGAAAGCTACTAGATAACAAGATATATCTTCAGTTTACCTCAGAGATCCATTTGGGTGGTTGGTTTCTCTATGAAAAACACCCAGTTATCAGACTTTGTGTATTTGAGGAAGAACCTTACACGTTGCCTACCTTCCAAACACTGAGAATGTATTCCATGAAATTTGTGAGGAAAAAGATGAACTCAGATGAAATGCATTTCAAACATTTCACAAAACATAGGGCATTCCTATTGCCACAAGAAGTGGGATCTCTTATCATAAGAGAGATAAATGCTCCCCAATATGTAGAAGAATACCTGAGTCAGCTGAATCTGGAGAAGGTTGAAAGAGGTGCATATGATCTGCATCAGGTTGTATCCTCTTCGGGAAAGAATAAAAATTCAACCTATGTATGCCTAGAGAAACCCCTTTTGGAAAGAATGGCCAATCAGGAGACTTGGTAGGAATTACAAGAGGCCATAAAGAGTTTTGAAGAAGAAGGAAGACAACAATAGTTGATTTGAAAAAAATGCGTTGATAAGGAATCCCAAGAAATGGAAATTGATTAGGACGAGCAGGGCCTAGATCCTAAAAGGGACAAAAGAACAATAGAAGGTGATGAGAAATCATTAGTGGAAATATTAGGGCCAGAATCAGTAGAAATCCCCAGGGACATCACTGAGTTGACAAAAAAACATACTTTCCAAGAAAAATCCAATCCAGTATGTTATCTATCCCTCCATTGTGTTTAACATTCCCCAAAAGAAACAAGGTTCTTCATCAGCAGAACCAATCCTTGTAAGGACAAATATTCAGACTGGTTAGAGAAACATCAGGGAGAGAGGACTAAAAATGGTAAAACAACTAAGACAGGACATCCCAACTACATGAAGAAGACTGATATCAGTTGTTCATCACCAACAGGACAGTCATATTCTATGTCCTTGAGCCTAAAGTGGAAAATTATGTCAAGCTAAGTGACTAGAGAGCAGAGGATCCCATTGTAAACTTTAAACAGTTTAGAAAGATAGACAAGATGTATTTTTACAAGCAAACTATTGATATGATGTGCATTGAGATTGTCAAATCTGAGAAAGAGGAAATAAAGCTTAGGTTGGCCCATGAAAAATTTGAAAAACTATACAAGGTGGAGAAGTGGACCGTCGGAGCTAAAAATTACAATAAAATCATTAGAAGCAAAGTTGGTAGCCTTAGCAGCTGATCCCTCATATGGATCTCATATTAAGTCACTCATGGAGAAAAAGGACAATGAAATAACCACACTGAAGAAGAAGTTAAAGACGTCCACAACAGATCCAGTGCTTACAAAGGAGTTGAAACAGGTACATGAGGAAAAGGAAAGAATTTATGCTAGCATGATATAGTTCCAACAGTTATCTGAGGAAAGAATAAGAAGGATTGATGATCTACACTAGCGAATTTCCAATTTGAAACTAGAAAGAACCAAAATCTAGACTAGGGAATGTACTACAACCTAAACTACTTCAATATAAGCAGAGACTGAACCCAAAGCATCAATCCCTGCATTTCCAATGGAAATTCATCCCACAGTAGGTATAACATAAGCAACAGGTGCAACAAAAGCAGCAGAAAGTTGGTTTAAAGTAGGATATATGGCAGACGATATAGGTGAACAATAGGTTGTTCCTTGAGAGACAGTTGATGTAGATGCAATGGAAGAGGATCATGCAAATCTAAGGTGAAGGAAATCAACCCATTGAATAAGACAATGACCTAAGTGGCACACCTCCTGATTCCAAGAGAGAACTTGAGACAAAGGATAATAGAATCCTTGAATTGGAAAATGAAGTTAGTAAAAAAGAAGATGACATTGTAGAATTGCAAAGAGAAGTAGGATATCTGAAAAGTCATATAACATATCTACATATGAATATTCAAGGAGAAAAACTACAATTGGAGTGACCATAATATCACCTAGATGATCCTAATGGCATCTGATTGTCCCTAACAATATTTGAGTGACCCTAATGGAAATTAACTCATTGTAATAGCATGAGGATGATGTTGATGATGCATGATGACAGTGATGTTGATGATAGAACCTAATGGAATTCAACTGTACCCAACAATATTTGATAGACCCTAATGGCATTTGATTGACCGTAACACTATGATGATTAGGCATTATGATAATTATGATGGAGCTTATGGATATGATTTGATAATTATAGTACTATATAATCCATTCTTTTAAGGAAGTAGGGTTCCTTGCTCATTATTATCACAATATTGATGATGACGATGATGTACTTGTTGATGTTGATGATGACTACAATGACGATGATGATGTTGATTTATTGTATGATGATGATGCATGTGATAACACTTATGGATACTAATTGATCCTAATGGAACCTAAATGTCTGGGATGACATATAAATGAACCTATTATCACCGAAATGACCGTAATGAAACCTAAATGACCCTAACAAGTACATGAAATGAATCCTATCGATGATGAGTGATGATGAACACTAATGAAATATGAGTTTCCATAATTACAATTAGGATGATGATGTTGTTGATGATGTACTTGATGATGATGCTGATGACGATGATGATGATGACGATGATGAAGATTATGTTGATGTACCATATTAAATTGATGATGACGATGATGAAAATGTTGATCTACATGATGATGATGCATGTTATAGAACTCCTATATCATGATTGATCCTAATGGAACATAAATGACTATAGCAATATCTGTCTGATCATAATGTCACCTAAATGAATCTAATGACATTTAGGTGTACTCAAAAGCATTTGAATGACACTAATGGCATATGATTTTCCCTAACAACAATGACATGAATTCCAATGAAAATGAGTGTGATGAGCCCTAATGGCATATGAGTGACCCTAACGATGATGAATTCAATCAGGTACTTGACGATTACAATGACGGTGATGATGATGATGATTTTGATGCACCATATGATGTTGACAACAACGATTATGACAACGTTGAGGTCCTTGATGATGATGCATGTGATAATACTTATGTATATTGATTGATCCTAATGGCACCTAAATTTCCATGTTGCCTAAAAGACTCTAATGACATTCAAGCATCGTCAACAACATTTGAGTTACCCTGACGACATATGTTGTACTTGTTGATGATGATGATGATGATTATTATTATTTTGATTCACTGTCATATCTTGACGATGATGATGAAGCCAATGTTGATTTCCATGTTGATTATGCCTGTGATATCAATTTTGAATCTTGATTTATACTAATGGTACCTAAATGATCATAATGGCACCTGAGCGACCCTAATGTCACATAAACAACACTATTGATATATTTGATCACGTAATGGAACATAAAGGACAATAAAAAAATTTGATATCTCTCTTACTATCATTTTTTCATGATTTCCTTTGACATATCTCTTACTACGTTTTGTTGAGTATTTCCATTACTTCAAAATCTCTTAACGCCTCACCATCACATATTCATAGCCAATTGAAATAAGATCAAGGTTTTCCCTTAGCATGTGGGTTTTTTAATCATTTTGTCTCCATCTTCAATACCATTTATTATTCTTTATTTCATTTTATATTTGTTGGTGTGGAGGTTTTTGAATATCATTATGCATAAAAGCAATGGATATGTTCTCATAACTTCATATTTTGTTTGTCAAGCAATCGAGCATATTTTTGAGGTTTATTGACAAAGTGATATATTGAATGCGATTATATTAACAACTTGTGCTCATTGAGAATGGTTAAGGTTTTTCAAATTAAATCTAGCTAGTTACTAGATCCATTGTCCCATATGTATCCCCATTTTTTAAAACCTTTCCATACCATCTTTTCCCCAATGAAGTAAGAAATAAACCCAAATCGACCTTTTTCCACAAAGAAAGTACAAATCGAACATGCAATGAAATCCCCTCCTTTGCAATAATATTCCAAGTCTTCATGAATCCTTATAGATCCAACCTACCATGCTTGCAACACGAAATACATTTTATGTTCCAAATGGGCCATGTTGTAACACAAAATGTCATTGTCAAAATTTTTAACATTTTGCAAATTTGGCTTTTTTCTCCATTGGATCATAACTACTTTCAATACATTTGGCTTGGTTTATTTTGTTCATGTGTTTTATTTGGATGCAATGTTGATAAAATGAGGGAAGACACATCTTGGATAGGACCTTGTTTGTCATGCAATATATGTTGAAAATGAAATGGCTTTATCTTTATTATCTACAATATTCTATCGAGTGGATTGCCATGATTCTTTTATGATTGGAGAATGTCATTATTTGCATCTTAGATGTGTGACATTTATAAAGGTGTTCTTAGAAAAGTATTACAAAATAAATATTACCTTAATATTTCACCTCGTGGTCCATGTGTTTTCCATTCTTGTATGTGTATGTGTGCACTCTATCAAGAACATCAACAAATGCAAGGAGATTCTTAATTCATAATGTGTACCTACAAATTTTGAAGTATGAGGTAAATAATTTTGCAACATCATTGTGAATAGTTATATGGAGGTTTTAGCGAAGACACTTGGTTTTTTTGTTTTTAGCCAAGTGGAATGAGGACAAATGTTGTAAAGTAAGTTAGCCAAGGAAGGCCAAGAGTTGTGAAGGTGGAAGGCCAAGTGTTAGTAGGAATTTCTATAAATGAAACCTTTGCACTCTTAAAAAATGTCCCTCATTTGGCATTCTAAGCTCTCTTTATATGCTGAATAGAGTAACATTCTTATCCTATGATTTATGATCTTGTGAATTTTTTATGGTCATTAACTATTCTCATCATTCACTACTTTCTTCATGTTTGTGAGGAAGGATGTTGTTTCTTATGAATATTGTGTCTTATGCAAATTCCCTTGATCACTATATCCCGATTTCTTATCATATGCACTACTAAATTTTTGGATTCAACTCTAAATATTTGTAATCTATCCTCTCGAAGAAAATCATTTCTTTTCCAAAATGGCATATTTTGAAAACATCTAGAAAATTGCATCAGATTTTAGTTCCATGCTTGCTTGAGGCAATTACCCGGCTTTCAGCTACAGGGGTGGGTAGATTTATGGTGTCTTGAAGAGCATGTTTTCGGATCTATTTAATCATATCTTCTTCTTTAATATTGGTGCATTTGATATCCATGGAGATGATAGAGAGAGATATAGTAGAAGGTGTTTTGAGCTCCTTGTAACTTAGCCTTTGATCTAATTCTAACTGAAGCACCCTTATTTTTTCTATATGCTCCTCAAGTATATATTTACCAGTAGTTCCTTCCTTTTATTTTTTCCACATAGGGTTAAAAATACTAGTACATAGATCCATAAAAAATGTAATTGAGGAAGCCTAAAAAAATCAATTAGTTTTTCCTAAAAGAATAATTTTTACTTTGTTTAGATGAATACTTCAAAAGTTGCATCAGAGTCTAAGTTGCAGATGTTTCCTTAAGTGTAATCAGTGATGCAACATGGGAAGCATATTGTAAGTGTAGTATGCACATGTGAAGTCTCATTTTCATTCAATTTTTGAATAGAAATGCCATTTTTTAGGGAAACAAATGCTCCAAAGCAAGCTAAAATTTTATTAAAATATCATTCTAGAATAATCAACTCATTGCTGAAACTAGATCAAGTTTGGAAATTATACGAAATCCTTTCACTGAGTTGAGTTCAAGTTTACTCCTCACACACAACTCAATTGCAACAAAAACCTTACTAATAATACCCTATAACAATATTCCACTCACAAATATCGTCCAACATATCTTAGTAGATGACTTCTTCACTAGGTTACAATTAAGACAAACACCAAATTGGTGTATGAAAGCCTCTTATTTGTGGGACAATTAACCCTATCCGCACAATGATTTCACTGCTAAAGTGTATAGAGGTGCACACCTTCATATTTGATGTTGTGACCTCTTAGGAAGAAACACAAGTTATAACCATTAAGCCCACTCAACAAACACATTTTTATAACCATTAAAATTAATTTAAAATTATTATTGTTTTTATTGAAATAAATATAAAAACACAAATAACACATTGCCTAATATGCACAATGTGAACAAAATGACCCTAACCCATCTATCAACCTTCATTGTCGAAACTGCCTTGCAATATAACTATTATTTTGTAGTTACTAAATTCATAAAGAATTTTTAATTAATACCATTTTTAATGATCTCTTGCAAATTTGAGAACTAGATTTATAGGTTTTAAAATTTTTAGTTCCCAAACCAATAAGAATGGTATTAATTAAAATTTAAACCGCCCCGCAAACCCACACAAGGCCTAAAAGACAAAAGGACATTTTGATGCCATAATATTATGGGTCTTTCCATCATACAATTCCCATATATTAAAGAAACATCATTAGTGTGTCGAACATTGAAATAACCAACATATTGAACCAAAAACCCCAACATTCCCAATTCATGCACTAGGTTCTTTGAACCCAAAATACGACGGCATATATGTCCAATTTTTGACATCCAGCTGTCGACCATCTGACAACCTTCTCCTTATTTAAACGTCGGTTCCAATTTAGTGGATATACAACAGTAAAATGAACTGTCGGATCTCCAGCTGAAGCTCTTTCAATGCACTCATCGCCTATCCGAAAAAGATCCCTTTTCAAGCGGTCGGATATCCGACACATAGGTGTCGGATATCTGACCGAAGCTCTTTCATTGCACTCATCGCCTATCCGACAAAGATCCTTTTTTCAGACGGTTAGATATCCAATGACTACAACTTCATAGGAAGTCGGATATCTAGCGGTGGTTCTAGATAAAAATGGTTGATATCTGATGTTCTTAGCCGTCGATGGTATGGAAAGAACGTCGGATATCTTAGAGGGGGAATTTGGATATCCGATGGCAGTTCCATGTAAAAATGGCTAATATCTGACGTTCTTAGCAGTCTGTGGTATGGAAAGAACGTAGGATATCTTCGAGGGGGAAGTCACATATCCGAGGATAATAGTGTAATTTTAAAGAAAATACACTATTATGTTGTGATCAAATTTGAATGGTGGGTCTTATGACTCGTTGCATGTTTGAGTCTCGAAAATATACCTTTTATATTGAACCTTAACAGCAAAATAAGTTTGTTAATGGATCAATTTGCGAAAATTCTAGATACATGAGTAATTAAGAGCTCGAGGCTCTATAATTTGATGTGTTTTCTACCAATCCATGATTTGGTGAGGTCGTAGTCAGTGGCATGAAATTTAAGTTATCTAATGAAAGAATTAATGTATCTATCTCTATGTCGAAACTATTTTCCATGTTGAGGCGGGCCACTGCCCTCTTTATTATATTACCAAAAGGCATGAGAATGAGGAAGAAGACTTAAAATTATGGACTTCACCATCAAAGAAGCCTTACAATCACATTGGTAATGAGTGATAACAAGATCACAACCATCCAATGTGTCAAATCTCAGATGATAGTGCCAATTAAAGACTTATATGGTAAATTTAATATAAGACTTACTTATGGTTGTCTCTTACTCTTTGCATACACATTTGATAATTTATGTTTGTCTCTACGCCTTGACCCAAATGATATTATAAGGTGAGGAGGTGCATGCATAATAATCCTTAGTTATCACTATGCGATGAGGATTTAAATGGAAGATGATGTATATACTTAGTATTTAATTCATACTTCCTTATTTATATAATGTATTCATGAGATGATAAAGTATCATAGATGATTCTTTTTCTTGATAGTAAATGAAATGTCATATTCAATACCTCCTCATACAATGATTTTTTAAGTATTAAGATTGATATGAGTTGACTTCATGCGAACATGGGAATTCGACAAATATAAATAATGCCAAAATTATTAGCAAAGATAAGTTCATATAATTTGAACCATAAGATGACAAAAAAATGGAATGAAGGAATGGTGATATAATTTATGGTTACCATTCATTAGACTTTCCAATCAACACACAATCCAACCAACTGAGCAAATTCCACAATAACCAATTGTCTGACCTCTAGCAAACAAGAGGTAGCCTACTAGCTTGCATATGAACACCCACAAATTGTAGCTATATTCTCAATGATGTGTTTAGATTGGTGAGGTTGGTACCAACTATAGCTCAAGGAAATTACATGTGTATGTCACCTCCATTTCAACAATCACTAGTTACAATTCATCTCATGGCTCTATGGCCACCCAATAATTTACATAGTTGGGCTCTTGTGTGTCCTCACCTACTGGCTAGAAAACAAAACCTTTGTGAGTGGAATTTAAATAAGATATAGACCAAGTTGGGGGTAATGGGAAGAACAAATGTCCCTGTCCCTTCCATTCCTCATTCCCAACATTCGCTCCTATTATTATTAGTATTATTTGTTTCTCTCTCTTTTTTCTTTCTTACATTTTCTTTCTTTATTATTGCATTATATTTACTTGTTTTCTACTTTCATTAACAGTCTAAATTGTTTAAATGTATTGAGCGTTACAACCATTCAAGTTGTTTGGATCCATTTTAGATCTCACCTCCCTATTGAGAGGCTTTTTGTTTGTTGAAATCTTTAAATGAAACAAACTCTAGATCAATATACCTTTTCTTTGCTTCTTTGGAACATGGCTCTAACTATGGCTCCTAGCTATAGCTTTGGCTCCATCTCACTATTCTACTAGTTATGGCTATGGTTCTAGCTCTAATTCTGGCTCCACTTGCTCCCACAGTGCAGAAGTATACTCACTAATCCTCGACTCTAAGCAATATTCATATTCAAAATATTCAATTACAATTCAATCCCATCTTTGGTGTGAAAGTATCTCTTCATTATTAGACTTGGATACAATCCAGCTTGGAAGTAAAGGATAACCAAGTCAAATTCAGGTCTTTTCTTGTTCTCTAATATCCCAACAAGCATATTCCATCATGCAACAAGTCAACTAAATGAAGTGTGGTATTCCCTCTTTTTCTAGGATCAATTTCTTTTGACATGGAAACGATTCTCGAATGATTGCATCTCACTCAAAATTAAAGAGAAGGGTAAGGATATTGGTTCCAGTGCATCATTCACTCAGCCTTTGAAATTGTGGAAACTCAAAATTGGTTATTAGGAGAAACCAAACATCACAACAAGCTCCAAGAAATTGTCAAAATTTAGATGACACACGAGTGGGTTGTAGAAAGGCAGCACCGTAGCCATTCATTGAGCTCCTCTCCGTTTCAAGAATAATTTAATATCCTCTACTGAACATGGCCAAACACGTGAAGGTGGAAGCTCTTATAGCCCCTCCCCCTCCTCACATCACTCTCAATTCCCCATACCCAATGCATGTACTTGAAAAAAAAATTACGTGCAAATTCATGCATATTTCATCGTAAACAAACATCTAGTATTCATTCAATAAAGGATAACATTCATTAAACCATGGTTTCATTCAGTCAACACATTCATTCAATAAAAGATAACATTCAATAAGCCATTCATTCATTCAGTGAACACATTCATTCAAAAAAATCTAACATTCAATAAAGGTAACAGTTTACTACACTGAATCATTAAACCATTAAACCATTCATTCATTCATGAGGCCAAAAATCATGGATGACATTTTATTATAAAAAATAATTAGACAATATTTTTTTAGTCACCTCTTTTTAATTCTTCTCCTCTTTAGTACAAAATCTCTATGAAGATCATCTTCAGGAGGTTGTCCTCTAGTTCTTAGTTCTTTATCAACTTGTTGGGATGTTTGCATCCTAGAGTGCTCACGACATGGACTTTGTAGCAAGGGATTCGGGTTTGCTGCAACAATGTGAAAATGTTGCATCGATATATTTTTCTATTGTAATGGAAAGTATTTCATTTAAAAAAACATCACAAAGGTGTTTTTTTACCTGTTTTGGCTACATCATGTTCTTCATTTTCCTGTCCAGGCTCAACCTGTACTGTGTGACCCTCTACATGCTCTGCAGTTGAAATATGGATAAGTATAATTAATGTTCACCGTATACAATTCTATATATAAAATCGTAGCATATGAATAAATTCATTACCAGGATTCGAAGCATGATGTTCAATTTGTTGTTGTCCCTCCTCGACATTAAGGGGATCATTGCTTTCCTGCTCAAAACAGAGTCAATGTTTTATGTCAATTATTTATAACAAATATATTTCACAAGTAATAAATATTCATTAAAATATTTATATTTTATATACCTGTGCACCATATGGATCAGTACCGTAAGACTTTTTTTTCCTAGACAAGCGTTTTCGGTGTTTGACAATAGCTCCAAAGCCGTGCTGGAAGCCAAGATTCAAGTCTTCCTCAGTGGGAACTTCTTTGAATCGGTCGGCCTGCATATTTGCATAATTCGTTAATTTACATTTTTCAATGCAATAAAAGGAAAAATAATTTGCAATTTATTATTTGGATGCATTATTGTTTTTTCGAAACTTACAAATCGTGCTGCCAAATTGGAATAACCACCAGGCTCAAGCTTGTGCTGACCAATTTTTTCCATTCTTGCCTTTGTGGCCTTTGATGTGTCTGTTAGCCTATGCAAGTGTTGAAATACGTTAGATGTTCGAAATTCAATATAGAAATCAATAATAATAAGGTTTAGAATTACATTGTGCAAAGTATTGCATACCTCCCTGTGCTTGGTGTTACCTTTCCTTCTTTTCTCAGGACCCTCTCCTTTCCATCATCCACTAGATATTTCCACTCTCTTGTTGGAATCATGGGAGGGCGCTCATACCTAGGGTTTTTTTCCAGGTGAACCCTATATTGGTCTCGGATAATCTTCATATGTTTTCCATCGTTTTTCAGGACCACGACTCGATTGAAGGTCCCGTTGTCAAACAGGCCAACCAACCGGTTAGTGAGACCATCTTTTACATTTTTCAGTTGTCTATCCCACCTTGTGTGGATGGTGGGACCAAAGATCTCGAAGGACAAATCATTCTTATTTTTATAAAAACATCATTTCCTGCAAAACGATCATGCCATGATCATAATTGTTTGAAAAAAATGTTTTATCAGTATATTACAATCAAATTATAAACACTAATTTTCTCAACGTATATTTACCTGGGATCTTCTGTAATATACCTAAAGTACATTAATTATTAATTATTATTAATTAGATTAAGTTAGTTACTAACGGTCAAAGGTCACCACCTTTCAAGGTGCGACCGTTGATAAGGTTAACATGCATATACAATATTAGCATGTCATTGTAATAATTATCAATTCAATTATAAAAATATATTTATTATCAAATATGATAATTATGTAAGGATGAATCCTTACAAGTGGTATCAGAGCTTTAGGCTCTTGATTTCTCTCGGCATTAACTCATCCTCAGCATCTTCATTCCTCTCACTCTCCATCCCACATCACCCACTTCATGTGCCATCGCTTCTGCACATTAATTCCATCGTCTCCTTCCACCTCTGTTGCCTCCCCCATCGCGAACCATCGTTCCACGCCCACCTCATCTCTAGCTCCCATCACACTCGCTCCTACCTCTTCTTCCACCTCCATTGCCTCCTCTCACTGCTCTCCCGCACCTCTTCACTCCACCTTGGTTGCACCCCCATCTCTACACCTTACTCTCACGCTCATGCAGCCTCTCGTCATCTCATCCCCCTTTCCTTACCATTGCTCGCACTCCTTACCCATCATCTCCTCCTCATGCAGTCCCCTCCTCATTCCCATACGATGGTCCATTCCCACTCCAGCACCCTCCTCAGCCACTCCCATGGATCTCCTCTCCCACAACTTCCACCCCCTCACATAGACCCTTCTGCTCCCGCGCACAGACACCAACGCCCTTTGCATCTCCCAGCTCCTCCTTTCTACAGCTCCTTCCTGCAGCACCCACGCCATCCACCCCCACACTACCTCCTTCTCCACTCCCTTCCTCACTCTAATGCCCACTTCTCCTACCTTTGTTTCTCCTTACCTGCTCACTTGTCCATTGTTCCCTAAAACTCTCCAATATAATTTATTTATTTATTTTTATAATAATAATATTATTATAAATAATAATTATTATTATAATCCTTTTAAATCCTAAATTAAATGCAATTTGAATTTTTTTTTATAATAATATTATTATTTTTATTTAATAATTATTATTATTATCATTTAAAATTCTTGAAAAAAAAATTTCAAAATTTATTTTGGAAGATTTTTGAGCCGTAATCATTATGTTTCCATCATTTAGCAAAATCATGTATGGACAAAAGCCAAGAAAAAGTATCAAATCTAAACTCGACGAAATCGAAAAGAGATGGCTTAAGGAAGAGGAAGAGTACACCAAATTGAAAATGATCGTATTGGAAATACAAGAAGAAATTGCCAAGAAGAAAGGAAAGGAAGAAGCTCTTGCAATTCCCGATTTCTCAGGTCAAGTAGAGCTGGGAACTGCATCTATACTCACAATAGAAGAAGGGACTGTTGTTGGGTATGTTATATCTCTTCACATGGTCGCTGCGTGTACAACACGATCCCTACGGCACCTTCGATTCGCCTGCGCCGGGCGCGTCCGGAGGGGGGGGGTTTAGAGGGGGGGGTAGCCCGACAGGGCCCACCCCCTTCGTTTCGGACCGTTAGGCCCCCGGAGTCTGCGCGGAGCGCAAAATTTTTTTTGGGTTTCTTTTTGCTTTTTCGCGATTTTCGACCCATTGTACTCTATCTAATTCCGGTAAAAGAAATTAGGGTTGTAACCTAATTCGGGTAAACGAATTAGGGTTTTAGATGCTGCAGAATACCATTTATTGTATTGTACATGTAAAATAAACATATAATGAGAAAGGAGCTATGCGGCTCTAAGTTTTGCTGGTTTTTTCCCGGTTAAGGGTTTCCAGGTGAAAATCTCTGTGTAATGTGTGTGCCATTGTGTATTTTCTGTAAATGCTTAAGAATCGATATATGTTTGTACTTCACTGTTAAGGTTTAAAACTTACATTTGGTATCAGAGCAATTTTGGGTTCAGAGGGACGCCTTTGTTTCCAGGGGTTTGGCTCGATCTTGGATTTGTGATAAACCTGGTTTCAGTGGGAGCTTTGCAGCGGTGATTTATTCTTTGTTTAAAGAATGGCGAGCAGTTCTAGATTCGAGATTGAGAAATTTAATGGTCATAGCTTTGAGCTATGGAAGCTCAAGATGGAAGATCTTCTGGTAGATAGAGAACAATGGATCGCAGTAGATCCAGGTACCATGCCCTCTGGTGCGGTAAAAGAAGAATGGGAAAAGCTGGAAAGGAAAGCAAGGAGCACTATTCGTCTTTGCCTTGCAGATTCGGTATTGGTGAACGTATCTGGAGAAGACACTGCAAAGAAGCTATGGGATAAACTGGGAAGTCTGTATCAGTCAAAGTCCCTGGTAAATAAGTTATTTCTGCGAAAGAAATTGTACCTTCTGAGGATGACTGATGGAGACTCTGTTTCAGAGCATCTAAACGCCTTCAATACTCTGGTAAGTCAGTTGACATCTGTTGGTATTAAACTTGATGATGATGAAAAGTGTATTAGTCTTTTGTGCTCTTTGCCAGATTCATGGGATAATCTGGTCATAGCTATTGGGAGTAATGCAACCACACTAAACTTCGATGATGTGGTTGCATCCTTACTATCGGAGGAAATGAGGCGGAAATCCATAGATAGTTCAGCCAAGGATGCCTTATTTGTAAGAGGTCGCCCTGGAGACAGATCTAAAAATAAGTCTTCAGGTGGTAGATCTAAATCTAGAGGGAGATCTAAATCTCCAGGACCTTCTGTAAGAAAATGCTGGAAGTGCGGAAAAGCTGGGCATTACAAGAAGGATTGTAAATCGAAAATTACTGATAAAAGTAGAGGACCTAATGACGCTCCATCCGCAGATGGGAAAGAATCTACAGAGGAAGGAGGAGATGTGTATCTGGCATCTTCAAGTACACATGCAGAGCATGATTCGTGGTTGATTGACTCAGGTGCGTCTTATCATATGACTCCCCACAGGGAGTGGTTTTCTGAATACGAAAAGTATGATGGAGGAGATGTATTTCTGGGAGACAACTCGGTAGCGAAAATCATAGGTCGAGGAAAGGTCAAGCTACTGCTCAAAGATGGAAGGGTTAAAACTCTTCCCGGGGTTCTGCACATTCCAAAGTTGGCTAGAAACCTTATATCTGTAAGTAAAATGGATGATGCAGGTGTGAAAACTCTATTTGAAAAGAACACATGCAAAATGGTTCGAGAGTCATTGGTGTTGATGAGGGGAGTTCGGATTGGAACTCTATACAAGTTGTTGGGAAGCACCTTCAAAAATGGATGTAACAGCACTATTGTTTCTGAGGGTAAAAATGAAGGAGACAGAGTCCTTGCTGTCTCTAGTGAGAAGACATCGCTATGGCATCGAAGGTTGGGACATATTGGAGAAAAGGGTCTTCGACTATTACAAGGTAAAAGTATGGCTGAAGGCATGTCTGATTTCACATTAGATTTTGATTTCTGTGAACATTGCTTATATGGTAAACAGAATCGAGTAAGATTCTCATCTGGTGTTGTAAGAGCTAAAGGAATCTTAGAGTTAATACACAGTGATGTTTTTGGACCTGTGCCTGTTCCATCACTTGGTAAATCTGTGTATTATGTTTCATTTATAGATGATTTCTCAAGGAAAACTTGGATTTATTTCCTGCGTAAGAAATCTGAGGTTTTTAATAGATTCAAAGAATTTAAGGCTCTTGTAGAGAATCAAACTGAGAAGAAAATAAAAGTACTCAGAACAGATAACGGTGGAGAATTCTGTGAAAGTGAATTTGAGGAGTTCTGTAAAACGTGTGGAATAGCAAGGCAAAAGACTACTCCATACACACCTCAACAGAATGGGGTTGCAGAAAGGATGAACAGGACATTGATGGAAAAGGCAAGGAGTATGCTCAGTGGTGCAGGGCTAGCACAACAATTCTGGGCAGAAGCTGTTGACACTGCGTGTTACCTAGTGAATAGGACACCCACATCAGCGTTGGTTGACAAGACACCTCATGAGGTTTGGACTGGTAAGAAACCCTCTCTCTCTCATCTCAGAGTGTTTGGGTGTGATGCTTTTGTACATGTTCCAAAGGAGAAAAGGAGCAAGTTGGATAATAAGGCGGAAAAATGTATCTTCATTGGTTACAAGGATGGAGTGAAAGGTTACAAGCTGTGGAACCCAGTAAAAAGGCAAACAGTTTACAGTCGAGATGTGATCTTCAGAGAAGTTGAAAGCACTTCCAGGATTGAGGATGTACCAAAGGAAAAGGATTCAGAGAAGCTACACTTTGATATCAAGGATGAAAGAGGTGACTCTTTTGAGGAACCAGATTCGTCTGAATCAGATGAGGAGGCAGAATCGTCTGAATCAGATGAAGAGGCGGATCCACAGACTCCGGTATTGAGGAGATCTGACCGAGAAAGAAGGCAAGTTGAAAGGTACAGTCCCCCTGATTTTCGTTCTAATTTTGTGTTATCTATTACTGATGATGATCCTAGAACTGCTAAAGAGGCAATGGATTCAGAAGATAGTAAACTATGGAAGAAGGCCATGATAGAAGAAATGGATGCCTTGGACAAAAATGAGGCATGGGATCTGGTTGAGTTGCCAGAAGGAAGAAAGCCTATTGGAAGCAAATGGGTATTCAAGAAGAAGTTAAATGCAGCAGGTAAAGTGGAGAAGTACAAGGCTCGACTAGTTGCGAAAGGTTACTCCCAAATTGAGGGCATCGATTTTGGTGAGATTTTTTCACCTGTTGCAAAATTGACTTCTATTAGATTTCTTTTATCTATTTCTGCTGCTTTTGATCTTGAAGTAGAACAGATGGATGTAAAGACAGCTTTCCTACATGGAAATCTTAATGAAGAGATCTATATGAAGCAACCAGAACGGTTTGTGGTGAAAGGAAGAAAGGAGCTTGTCTGTAAGCTGAAAAAGTCTCTCTACGGTTTGAAACAATCTCCCAGAATGTGGTATCAAAAATTTGATACTTATATACTGGGACTTGGTTTCTCAAGAAGCAAAGCTGATCACTGTGTTTATTTTAAGCTAATTGGTGATCATTTTATTTATGTAATATTGTATGTTGATGATATGTTGCTAATTGGAAACAACAAAGAAATCATCAAGGATGTCAAGAATCAGCTGTCATCTGAATTTGACATGAAAGATCTTGGTGCTGCAAATTTCATTTTGGGCATGGAAATAAAAAGAGATCGTGAAAACAGGAAACTCTGGTTAAATCAGAGGAAATATGTTGAAACGATATTGAAGAGATTTAATATGCAGGAAAGCAAACCAGTGAAGGTGCCCATTCCTGTAGGTGTAAGGTTATCTGCAGAACAGTGTCCCACTACACAAGAAGAGGTAGAGGACATGTCTCATGTTCCATATGCTAGTGCAGTTGGCAGTCTGATGTATGCCATGGTCTGTACTAGACCAGATATAGCCCATGCAGTGGGAGTTTTGAGTAGATACATGTCAAAACTAGGAAAGGAACATTGGACTGCAGTAAAAAGGGTCTTCAGGTATTTGCGTGGCACTACAGATTCTGCAATCTGCTACCAAGGAAGACCCGGTCTAAACAGAGAGATAGATATACAAGGATTTGCTGATGCTGACTGGGCTGGAGATCTTGATCACAGAAGATCTACAAGTGGCTACGTTTTTAATCTATTTGGAGGAGCAATCAGTTGGATGAGTAGAAGACAAGCTGTAGTTGCACTCTCAACTACAGAAGCTGAATACATGGCAGCTACCCATGCAAGTAAGGAAGCTGTATGGTTGCAAAGATTGTGTTCAGGTATTTGTTTTGTTCAGAATGCAGTAAAAATTGGTTGTGATAGCTCAAGTGCAATATTTCTGGCAAAGAACCCTGCTTATCACTCGAGGACAAAGCACATTGATGTGCAGTACCATTTCGTCAGAGACATGGTTGAACAGAACAAAGTGTTGCTGGAAAAGGTTGACACTTTGGTAAATGTTGCAGACTCTTTGACAAAGTCTGTGAGTACTCAGAAGTTCTCTTGGTGCAAGGAGAACATGGGCATTGTTGCCCTGAATTGTTGAAGTCATAAATTTCTCCTGTATGTGAAGAGAACAACAAGTGGGAGAATGTTGGGTATGTTATATCTCTTCACATGGTCGCTGCGTGTACAACACGATCCCTACGGCACCTTCGATTCGCCTGCGCCGGGCGCGTCCGGAGGGGGGGGGTTTAGAGGGGGGGGTAGCCCGACAGGGCCCACCCCCTTCGTTTCGGACCGTTAGGTTCCGAAACGACACGGAGGGGGCCGTTAGGCCCCCGGAGTCCGCGCGGAGCGCAAAAATTTTTTTGGGTTGCTTTTTGCTTTTTCGCGATTTTCGACCCATTGTACTCTATCTAATTCCGGTAAAAGAAATTAGGGTTGTAACCGAATTCGGGTAAACGAATTAGGGTTTTAGATGCTGCAGAATACCATTTATTGTATTGTACATGTAAAATAAACATATAATGAGAAAGGAGCTATGCGGCTCTAAGTTTTGCTGGTTTTTTCCCGGTTAAGGGTTTCCAGGTGAAAATCTCTGTGTAATGTGTGTGCCATTGTGTATTTTCTGTAAATGCTTAAGAATCGATATATGTTTGTACTTCACTGTTAAGGTTTAAAACTTACAACTGTGACCATAATGAAAGACACATTAAATGATATTGATTAGTTAAAGGGAGAAGAATTAGCTATGCCATCTGAATTATCAAGCAAGGAAAAACATGAAAAAACATTAAATGATATTGAGCAGTTAAAGGGAGAAGAATTAGCTATGCCATTTGAATTCTCAAGCAAGGAAAAACATGAAGCAACATTAAATGATATCAATCAAGTACAGGTCAAGACTGCTTTTGTAGTGCCCAGGTTTTTCAGCAGAGCACTTGGTAGAATTTCAGAGTTAATTTTCTATGTATTAATCTTTATTCAGGTGTAAGGAAGTGAATTTCAATCTAATCTCTATTTCTGTTAAATGAAGCTTAGTTTCTATCTTGTCCTTATTGTCCATACATGCGTATTTTAAAATAAACTAACATATTACTATTTTCTTTTCAACAATTTGTTCCAGCATATGAGTATGTTCACAGTAAATAACAGTAAATAGCAAAGTATTTGCAGATTTCAGAGTAAGTCTCGGCATAATAATCAAATTACATGAATAACAAGAAAATTACCTGATGCTGATGCTAGTCGACCGTCGGTTGTAGCAGGTTAGGATTTTGTTCTCATAGACAGCCAAAACGATGTTTCCACCCTACCGATCAGCTATTATCTTGCTGACCCTAGGAAATCAACGGATTTCCTAGCCCCCGATCCCACAAACTGATAATCCTGAGAGCAGAACTCCATTGGTTTCTTTTTATCATTCCATGGTAATAATTTGCTGAGTTAACCCCCTCCTCAGACTTTCTTTGAGTTTCCCACCTCCTCAAAGCTCCGAGTTAACCCCCTCCTCGGCATTCCTCCTTTTTCACAAAAATACTAAGTGTCTTCTCCTCCAAAACCAACCCCTTACTACTATGCAAAACTCCCTTTTATAGAAATCCTTTTCCTCCATAAATTCATAACTCCTTTTCACTCCACCGTCCCCAAATTCCTCTCTCGAGCCCCTCAAACATTAACTCCTTTCCTTTGTATTTAATGTTTATTTATGTCATTAGTAAAGTATTATATAAATAGTTGACTCTTTTCCCTTTGACATGATATGTTTTAATGGTTTACCACATTGGTCAAGACAACTTATCTTTGTGATTTAAATCTAAGATTTGCATTGAATAGTTAAATAGTAATAAACCTTTTTTTTTCATCTCATCACATCCGTTCCAAAATTGTCCTATTATGTCTAACTTAGAAATGGAATAATCACACTCTAATCATTTATTTAATCAATATTTAATTTTACGTATTTTGCCATTGTTATACATGAATGGTAATATTATTAAAATAACGTTAATTAAATAATAACATTTAATTAAATTACCACAAGTAACCGTAAATGGTGAATTTAATAAAAGTGTCTTTTAAACTATTTGTTTATCACAATGTTTACCAACAAGTAATACATACCTTTAATTGATTTGTTTACACACCTTAGATAACTTTATATTCATTATCTAAGTTCGAGCAATGCATGATTAGCATAATTACTTACGACAATTAATACATTTATTCAACATGTTAAGTGTTTATTTATCGATACTAATGTACAGGTGCAAGGTGTGCATGCGTGGCCAGCGTATGCACAGATCATAAATGTACTATAGACAAACCCCATCCCGCCTATGCATACTTGCTAACTAATAGTAGTATTTACCCTCATGCAGGAGAACAAGCATAACATATATATATTACAATTACTTTAACATTCTCAGTTATTTAACAGTTAAGTCTTTACGATTTCACATCATTACCTTTATCTTTATATTAGTTTAATCAATCATGTACAAGGAAGGGTACCTACGACCAATAACTCAGAATCAAGGAATACCCAACCCTCAACAGTACTATCATATCCTCCCATCCTAACCTACTGCCGCATCCTCCCTGTCCTTCCTCTGCTAGTATAAAAGTGGATGTCGGACTCATCGACCTGACCACATAGAACTTGAGAGCGATAGCGTCGGCTGAACAGCGGACCTATCCTCTCCTAGCAGGCATCCGACCATCGTCATCACACATACATGGGGAGCGTGTCTCAGCACGGCCCTCCCACGATCTCGGGTATTATAGGAACATAGGGTGGGCAACACATCCATCCCTCTCAACATACTGGGCCTACGCCCTTATCAAATCATACTCTGCTGCTATCAGGATTATCAGTTTGTGTTATCGTATCATCATTCTTGGCCGCTAAGGTTTACTGTACGAACATGTTCTTTTCTCAATGTATCATATCAAGTAACTGGCTATCCCATAGCCCTCGTGTCCTGTAGGTTAGTATTCCGCATATAGATATTTTATAACAAGTATTTCCATTTGATCACCCATTGATCCATATCATCAGCATCATTTTATTTCACATCACCATTGCATCATAGATATGCATGGAATATAACAGTTCTATCAATTTCATCATCGGAGGGCATCCACGTGCAACACCATATATTTCACATTTCATGAGTGGAAACGCTTAAACATATATTTTCATCATAAAAACAATGAACCTCATGATAATCATAACTTAATAACTGCATGAATATAGTAACATCATAACCGTGGTATCAGCATGAAAATAGTAACATTCTAAACATAGTAGCAACATATCATCATGTCTAACATGCCAAAATATAGTTCACTCTGTCTAGCTGAGTCCAACAGATAATAAGCAAATAAAATGAAAGGTGTCTCACTCGTAAACACCTTGCCAAATATGGGGCGTTACATAGACCCACCCTTCAGGAAACTTCGTCCCGAAGTTATGGTCATAATAATGCAGGAAAATCTTGACTCATAGTCTATGCAATTCCGCAAATGGCGGGTCCTGGCCATACATGTCCTACTTAGCTTTAATCTTGACCAAATATGCCGATATTATCTTTTAATTTTACTTCTCTTATCTCGTGATATGTGTTCTAATATTTAAAGAACATTTTAGATTAATCCTTTTGTTGGACCTCAATGTTACGACTAGAATTTAAAATCATGTTCTATCCACCTTAGTATCCTATTTCATACCCTTTTCAATATTCTTTAAGTTACATCATCCAGATAAGTTTATCCATCACAAAACGGAGTTTACCGAAGCTTTTATTGATCCAACTTGGCGTGGAATAGTCAACAATTTAAATTGGGGGTCATTTGAACTCATAATTTGTATTCACTCAACGTGCAACCACCAAGGACTCTTAAGGTTTGCATACCTCTTTTAGGGAAGAAGATTCGTGTCCTCAAAATCCTAAGGTCATATATTATTAATCCCGTATCGGTAATAAACAATAACGAAAGTATCGTAACATCGTTAAACTAGGGAAATTTTTATCATTCACAAAGTTTTCATGGCTATTTCTTATCGAAATACAATTATTATCATGTTTATTTGTTATTCCCTCCTTTTAAACTAATATAACCTATGGAGAAACCATTCCTGCTTCAATTCCTTAAGAATTTCATAGCTAGTTTTGTTCCCATCCTTACTATCACAAGGTAATTGCTAGCATTTATCCAGGTATTCCATTGTATTTGTACAGCACCCTCTTCCTACACAAGCAACCTTTAAGCGCGTTGTAAAGACCTTAGTCCGATCCTACAAGTCGAACGAGTACATCGTTACTTAATACGTTCATTCATATTAGAACTTCATAATAACCGCTTTAATTGAGTTAAGTTGATAATTGTGTTGAGATTCTTGTGGCTCCTTTATTATTAACCGAGATCATCACTATTTTAGGTATAATTAATCCGAAATTTTCTCAAAAATCTTATTGCACCGTTACCCCAATATTTAACTTATTCATTCTAAAGTCATGTACCCCCTTACGAGAATAGTCTTTTATTAAGCTTTATTTGCAATCTCCTTGTTTAAGTGCAGGGTGTTTTCCTTAATGTGATTCAAAAGGATACCTTAGGCCTTGCAAATTTATTTCCATCCCTTATCTCATTTAAAACAATATATAATGTATTTTCTGAGTCTCTCTATCTCTGAGCTACATAACATTTCATATCTTTAACGTTTCCCTACTAAAATACTTGTATATTATTACATTTATATTTTTCTAAACGGAAATTTTATTTGTAATTATGATTATGAGGTGTTCATGAATTTTCACTTTAATTTGTATTTTGTACCAAGTTATCTATATAGACACATCGATGTTTGCGCAATTTTGTTTATGCTTATTTGGAATTGAGACTGTTGTAGTCTATGTGGTAGTTTGAATGGAATTGAGACTGTTGTAAAGAGGATGCATGCATATTCATACATGAGTGCATTCTCCAATTCCCTTTTACCACATTTTCGACCATGAAATCCATCTAATACCCTAGTCTCTATTTTCCCATACTTTGGGAGTTAAAATGACCAAATTGTGATCAAACTTTTAATATGAAAATAAACACAATTGAGTCATAAGAGGGACATTAACAAAATGTGATTGTGACCTCTGCTTTTGTTGTGATTAATTAGGAGGATAAGTTGTGAGACATTTAATCTTATTGTTAGATGTATTTGTTAAATCAAGTGTGACCAATACTGATGTTTAAGCATTGTATCGATATTATTGGGTTTAACGTCGATATAACAAGTTGTTCTCAAATAATATGAATAACATCCCTAATATAAGTATTTATGAAATAACGTGAATAACATCCCTAATATAAGAATTTATAATTTAAATGTGTTGTGTTCATCTCATTTGAGAAGATTCTCTTCCACTATTAGCTTTACCACTTGTATAATAAATAATTGTGAAATATTTAATTCTTTTTGTTATTAACGTTATTTATAAATTTATGATTAGGAGTATAATAATTTATAAATTAATGTGAAACTAACTTATGATTAGGGCCATAATAATTTATACATTGATTGTGTTGGGTTAAGCTTAATTAAAAGTATCACGTTTGCTTTTAACTTGACCATTGACAAATATGGTTTTAAGAAACGAGTAAAACTTTTGCATCAAATATAAAATGAGTTTATAGTGATTTTTTGAAATTTTAATATACTCAATGTTATGTTTATTTGAAATTATTTCATATTAATTTTGAGTATAGAGTAAGGTTCTTATTATTCACATAAATAATTGAAGTTGGGATTATATATGGTTCAATTACTCATACTAATTTATTTCGTATTTCCATTTTGAAAATGTTTTTGTGGTTTTCCTATACAAATATATTATTTTAAAATATTAAAATAAAATGAAAGCTTGGTACCAACACGCAACTACAAAAGTAATAAAATTCAAATTTTCATTAAGTCAAAATTTGCAATGAAGGTGTCATGTTAAGAAAATGTTAAAGTCTGGTTAGGACGAAATTTCATTAATAGATTAAAACACCAACTTTCCCTTCTTAGTTGGTATGTAAAATTTTCCACTCTTGGTAATACTTAATTGAATTATCTAGATGGTTGTAAAGTGTTAATTAATAAATGTAAATGTCTTACTTTCGGCATGTAATTCTTTTATCGTAATATTGTCAACCTAGTTCAAGGTAAACTTAAAATTATATTTAAATAAGCTTTGTATATCAAACACTAACTTTCCCCTTTTTTTTTTGCATCCTTATATAGTTACACCTACCTATATTTTCCTTCTGAATTTAATTTTACGTGGGATGTTAAATATAATAAATACTAAGACAATTTGATTAAATACCTGAATTCATTAAACCCTAGATCCTCATCCAACCACTTAAACCACTCCTTTTGTTTATTTATCTATATATATTCATTTTTATTTATTTATTTATTTCTTTTCCAAAATTTAAAAATTTATATATATATTAAATTTAAATATTTTAAACTTCTCCCTCCAATATAAATTATAATTTAAAATTTATATATAAAAATCTAAATATAATTTCTCCAAATCACTTCAACTTTACTATAATTGACCTAAGAATTTTAAATCTATGACGAACTTCTGAATTTCAAGTTGGTGAGTAGCTTTATATATATATATATATATATATATATTTTCTTTTAAATATTAACTTTTTTAATTCTTTAACAACCTAACTAGGTTATAACATTATATATATATATATATATATATGAGATTTAATTTAATTAAATTTAAATAAAATACTCTAACATTATATCCGAAATTGCCGAAACCCCCTTTTTTTTTTTTTCATCAATTAAATTAAATTAACTTAAATAATAAAATAATAAAAAAAAAATTTAAATTGAATTAAAAGACATTAAATTAAACTGATTAAGTTAAATTATTTAATCGAAAGTCATTAAATTAAATTAATAAAATTAATATTAATATTAAAAGACATTACATCAACCTAATTAAATTAAATTAAATTACATTAAATTAAATTAATGAATTAAATTAAATAAAAAAAAAACATTAATAAAATTAAATTTCGGTTGGAAGAAATTTTTTTTTGATAAAGTTAAATTAATATTTAAAGACATTAGTAAAAAAATTTTTAAAACAATACAAAACATAAAAAGACCTATCCTTTCCGCACGAGACAATCGACGGCTCTCCCATCATTCCGCGTCGGCAACATGCACGCGCGTTAATGGAGGTTAGTGGTCGCGGAAGGAAAACCACCATGACACGTGGCTAACCCCTATTCATCCGCATACGAAAAGGCGGTTTTGTAAACCACCCACGGGCGACGCGGAAACCGCCTTACCGTCAGCTTTTCTCTATTTAAGGAGGAGGGCTAGGTTTTACTTGGCATTGTTGGCTGCTCCTCGCATGAAGGGCTCGCGGTGCCGAGAGCGCTAGGGTTTGGCCCATATGAAGGCTTGTGCTCGACGCATCGGCTGTAGCTTTTCGTGGTGGTCACCATTTGACCTGGCAGAGTGTCGTGGAATGAGGGGCTTTGCAATTCCCCAGTGGGAGACAGTTTCCGAAGATTGATTTGCTTATCGGCAATGATGCAAGCAGGGCTAAGCACCGTGCAGCAGACTCATAGAAATCCAAGTTTGATAGGCTGCGACTTCCAAGTTTAGGGGATGGTGCTGAAGCCACCGGCAATAAAAATGACGAGGTTAGAAGACTCATAGAAATCCTTCTAAAGGTTACGAAGAAGAATCCGGTTCTCGTAGGGGAGAAAGAGCCCGAAGCTTAGCAAAATACTTGTGCAGAGAATAGAAGAAGGTGGAACCCCAGCGCAGCTTCAGATCCTTCATAATGAAACAGATATGCCCGCCTTCTGTTCAGGAAACAAAGATAAAGACCGCATTGCCATGAAGTTTAGAGAATTTGGACCAAATGGTGGAAAGGCGGTTGTTTAACGTGGGTGAATTAAAGCGGCTTGTAGAGCATCCCAAGGCAGGAGGAGCATTGATAGGGTTGTCAAATCTGCAGAATGGTCGGCTGAAATTCGTGACAGGGTCGGGCAGTGCAGGCATTGGCTCAGTACGTTCGACACTGCAGAATGGTCGGTAGGGTCAATCTGCTGGTTTTGGATGAGGCAGAGCGGAGTTTGCATGATGCGCCTTGTGTTGTCAGGTGCCTTGTCAACAAAAGGGTTTTGATTGCCGGGGGTGGTGCACCGGAGATTGAAATGTCAAGGCAGCTTGGTGTGTGGGCGAAGACTCTGCAGGGAATGGAGAGTTACTGTATTCGCGCGTTTGCTGAAGCGCTAGAAGTCATTCCATTTACTCCGGCTGAAAATGCACGGCTGAATCCAATTGCTATGGTCACAGAGCTTCGGAATTGCTATGGTCACAAAGCTTCGGAATCAGCATGCGAATGGTGAGATATACACAGGCATTAATGTGAGGAAGGGTCAGATAACAAACATTTTGGAAGAGAATGTGGTTCAGCCACTGCTGGTGAGTACTAGTGCTATATCCTTGGCAACAGAATGTGTTCGGATGATTTTGAAGATTGACGACATAGTGACAGTAAGGTAGAGTGCTTAGCTTGTATGCAGGGAAGGGTTTGTGAAAAGGAGTTTCAGCTTCTGAAATATATAATTGTTTTTTTTTTTGAAATCCTTCAAAAGTGTTTTTCCAAGTATCTTTAATCTTTAGGCACAACAGTTGGGATTAGCTGTTGCATCCCTCAGGACAATTTTCTATTTCTAACTTTTAGAGGATATATCTTCCAAGACAAGGTATTAATAGCCATAAGCTTTGAATTGTACTTGATATATATATATATATATATTTTTACTTTTAACTCTTAATTATTAACCACAATTAAATTAAATTACATTAAATAATAATAATAATAATAAAAAAATAATAAAATAAATAAATCAAATTAATTTTAATTAATTAATTAAAAGACATTACATTAAATTAATTAAATTAAGTTAAGTTAAAAGGAATTAAATTAAATTAATTAACAAAATTTCTCTCTTTTTTTTTCAAAACATAATTCTCTGATTTTAATTCAAAATAATGGTCGTAGTGGCCTCCTTAAATATGAATTTTTCATTTTTTTTTTTTTTTTTTTTGCTTTCTTAGGCCAATATGCAATGTCTTCTTGTTTTCTTATAAAGTTTACAGAATTCTTACTCTACGGCTATATATATATGTCACTGACTATTTCTGATTTTTGTGGTTGTGTAGATAAACTACTGTTACATAAATTAGGAAAGGAGGTTTGGAGAATCGTGAACATTGATTTCAGATTTCTGCATAGAGTTCTACCTAGATTTACAGATATTTTGCTTAGGGATGCTTAGTTTCTATTTCCGGTAGGCCGTTAGGTTCGAGAGTCCGAACCAGGCTCTGATACCATCTTTAGTGCCCAGGTTTTTCAGCAGAGCACTTGGTAGAATTTCAGAGTTAATTTTCTATGTATTAATCTTTATTCAGGTGTAAGGAAGTGAATTTCAATCTAATCTCTATTTCTGTTAAATGAAGCTTAGTTTCTATCTTGTCCTTATTGTCCATACATGCGTATTTTAAAATAAACTAACATATTACTATTTTCTTTTCAGCAATTTGTTCCAGCATATGAGTATGTTCACAGTAAATAACAGTAAATAGCAAAGTATTTGCAGATTTCAGAGTAAGTCTCGGCATAATAATCAAATTACATGAATAACAAGAAAATTACCTGATGCTGATGCTAGTCGACCGTCGGTTGTAGCAGGTTAGGATTTTGTTCTCATAGACAGCCAAAACGATGTTTCCACCCTACCGATCAGCTATTATCTTGCTGACCCTAGGAAATCAACGGATTTCCTAGCCCCCGATCCCACAAACTGATAATCCTGAGAGCAGAACTCCATTGGTTTCTTTTTATCATTCCATGGTAATAATTTGCTGAGTTAACCCCCTCCTCAGACTTTCTTTGAGTTTCCCACCTCCTCAAAGCTCCGAGTTAACCCCCTCCTTGGCATTCCTCCTTTTTCACAAAAATACTAAGTGTCTTCTCCTCCAAAACCAACCCCTTACTACTATGCAAAACTCCCTTTTATAGAAATCCTTTTCCTCCATAAATTCATAACTCCTTTTCACTCCACCGTCCCCAAATTCCTCTCTCGAGCCCCTCAAACATTAACTCCTTTCCGTTGTATTTAATGTTTATTTATGTCATTAGTAAAGTATTATATAAATAGTTGACTCTTTTCCCTTTGACATGATATGTTTTAATGGTTTACCACATTGGTCAAGACAACTTATCTTTGTGATTTAAATCTAAGATTTGCATTGAATAGTTAAATAGTAATAAACATTTTTTTTTCATCTCATCACATCCGTTCCAAAATTGTCCTATTATGTCTAACTTAGAAATGGAATAATCACACTCTAATCATTTATTTAATCAATATTTAATTTTACGTATTTTGCCATTGTTATACATGAATGGTAATATTATTAAAATAACGTTAATTAAATAATAACATTTAATTAAATTACCACAAGTAACCGTAAATGGTGAATTTAATAAAAGTGTCTTTTAAACTATTTGTTTATCACAATGTTTACCAACAAGTAATACATTGCTTTAATTGATTTGTTTACACACCTTAGATAACTTTATATTCATTATCTAAGTTCGAGCAATGCATGATTAGCATAATTACTTACGACAATTAATACATTTATTCAACATGTTAAGTGTTTATTTATCGATACTAATGTACAGGTGCAAGGTGTGCATGCGTGGCCAGCGTATGCACAGATCATAAATGTACTATAGACAAACCCCATCCTGCCTATGCATACTTGCTAACTAATAGTAGTATTTACCCTCATGCAGGAGAACAAGCATAACATATATATATTACAATTACTTTAACATTCTCAGTTATTTAACAGTTAAGTCTTTACGATTTCACATCATTACCTTTATCTTTATATTAGTTTAATCAATCATGTACAAGGAAGGGTACCTACGACCACTAACTCAGAATCAAGGAATACCCAACCCTCAACAGTACTATCATATCCTCCCATCCTAACCTACTGCTGCATCCTCCCTGTCCTTCCTCTGCTAGTATAAAAGTGGATGTCGGACTCATCGACCTGACCACATAGAACTTGAGAGCGATAGCGTCGGCTGAACAGCGGACCTATCCTCTCCTAGCAGGCATCCGACCATCGTCATCACACATACATGGGGAGCGTGTCTCAGCACGGCCCTCCCACGATCTCGGGTATTATAGGAACATAGGGTGGGCAACACATCCATCCCTCTCAACATACTGGGCCTACGCCCTTATCAAATCATACTCTGCTGCTATCAGGATTATCAGTTTGTGTTATCGTATCATCATTCTTGGCCGCTAAGGTTTACTGTACGAACATGTTCTTTTCTCAATGTATCAGATCAAGTAACTGGCTATCCCATAGCCCTCGTGTCCTGTAGGTTAGTATTCCGCATATAGATATTTTATAACAAGTATTTCCATTTGATCACCCATTGATCCATATCATCAGCATCATTTTATTTCACATCACCATTGCATCACAGATATGCATGGAATATAACAGTTCTATCAATTTCATCATCGGAGGGCATCCACGTGCAACATATATTTCACATTTCATGAGTGGAAACGCTTAAACATATATTTTCATCATAAAAACAATGAACCTCATGATAATCATAACTTAATAACTGCATGAATATAGTAACATCATAACCGTGGTATCAGCATGAAAATAGTAACATTCTAAACATAGTAGCAACATATCATCATGTCTAACATGCCAAAATATAGTTCACTCTGTCTAGCTGAGTCCAACAGATAATAAGCAAATAAAATGAAAGGTGTCTCACTCGTAAACACCTTGCCAAATATGGGGCATTACAGCTTTGACACCTATGATGGAACAAGGTACTATAATGACTCCTAAATATTTAAGTAGGGAAGAGTCTGAAGTTTCTACTATAACTAGAAAGGAAGGGACTCTCAATTTCTCAAGTCAAATAGAGTTGGATAATGCATATGCACTCATGAAAAAAAGGGATTACGACCATAAAGGAAGAAGCTATTGCGACTCCTGAGTTCTCAAGTCAAGTAGAGCTTGAAACTACATACGCACTCTCGACAGAAAAAGCAACTGAGACTCCCAGTTTCCCAAGTAAAGAGGAACATGGTACCAATATGACCCCTAAAGTAAAGAGGAACATGTCGACAGCCTCCTTATATTCCTCCACACAAAAGATCCAAGCCACCAGACTCTTGGAGGGATAACAAAAGACTCCCCAACTACAAACCTCAAAATACGATAGTCAGTCAAAATTATGTACATCTACCAGAATTTTGTTGCAGATTCTTACAAGGTAGGGAAGTAAGGCAGATTAATACGCCAGCTGAAAAACCTATAAAATTGCCTAGGAAAACTTCAGAACAAGGACTTGTTAAGGTATTCGATGATAAGGACGATAAAACAAAAGAGGACCGTAGAAGACAAGGATATGGAAGATCAAGATGATATTGAAAATCATAATGTCAATATCAATTGTAAAGAAAATAATGATGTCGTAAAAGTCAAGGAAGTCAATAAAATCAATGTTAACAACAATTATGAGAGAATTCAAGTTGTAGAAGAATGCAATGATGAAAATAAAAGTGTCAAAGATGACCTTAATAATGATAATGTAGAAAAATGAAACCCATAAGATGCTGCGAGATATGATGAGATGAACATTCTATCAGTAGTCTCAACTCAAGATTTCCTAGAATGTCAATATCAAAAGGTTCCCAGTGAACAACTAAAGACAAGCTTGTCATACAATGAATTAAGTATATTATTATTAGTTATCGCTATATATAAGAAAACCATATCAAAGCATGCAAAAATATCAGAAATCTACATCAAAGTAGAAGAGCAAAAGAACACCGTGAGAATAGAAGCTTAGAAAAATACTCCATATATTTGTTATGCGTTGATCTACAAAATTATATGCATGAAAATATTTGAATGGAAATGTGACCAAATATTTCAAGAACTGCTAAACCGTGGCACTGTTATTCGTGAAAGAAATCTAGTTGCAACACGCTCATAATAAAATTCGTGGATGAATCTTTTGAGAGCATGATGGCTTGTAATGTACCTAAAGTACATGAATTATTAATTATTATTAATTAGATTAAGTTCGTTACTAACGGTCAAAGGCCACCACCTTTCAAGGTGCGACCGTTCATAAGGTTAGCATGCATATATAATATTACCATGTCATTGTAATAATTATCAATTCAATTATAAAAATATATATATATTATCTATTAAGATAATCATGTAAGCCTCGTAGCTTACATCTTCTCTATATATATTGGGACGAGATCTTCGTCCACCAAAATTTTTTTCTCGATTGTTCCCATGCTAGTGACATGGGAAGATCCTGGAAATACAGCTTCGACAATATCAATACTAGGAGGCTCGGTGTCAACCCCTTCTTTTGTACGATCTAATGTGCATCGGTTACTAGCGGCTGGTGCGCTCACAACTGGGGTCCAGGGTGTTGCGGAACGTGTTTCCGACTGTTCAGTAGACAATAATGGAAAAGGAGTTGATGCAATTGGATTCGTTTTCTCATGATGCGACATCTCTCCACGAGAAGCACTAGGGCCAACACCGCCTTGATGACTAGTGTGTGGTATCAGAAAATTATGTAAATGCAAACCACATTTTATAAGTTCACTATCATATAAAATTGAAAATTATAAAGTTATAAATGAATTATATTATTCTTCAAGATTCCGCAACTTACTTGTAAGGTGTCAATTCTCTGATTCAACACTACAATCTTGGATTGAATCGTGTCTGTCTGCAGAATTTGGAATAGCAGATGCATAAGCTCTGCACTAAGATTTTCCAAAACGTTTTGTATGATCTTAATCGGGTCTGTAGCTGAACCAATTATGTTAGCATCTTTTAATAGCTCAACCATTTCAAGATCTATTAAATGTTGTGATATTGTTTCATACAATGATTCATTGGTCTGCAACAAAAATATATAAAAAACTACTGAGTTCTATCACGATAGATTCCTAAAATTATATTAACAAACAATATCTATCATGATATATTCCTAAAATTACAACTAGGTTTACCTGATGCTTGGATGATGGTGTCGTCTAATCCACAACTATGGACTTGCCCCGATCATCCGGCCCCTGCAAAAAAGAAGTAGAAAACAATATCATAACGAAACCAGTATAGACACAAAAAATACATAGCAAAATAAACATTATGCTACGTATTATGATGGTACAATTCCAATGAATTATACCTGCAACCTCGAGAATTGTGATCCACTCATAGAATCAATGGTCATAGGTGACCTGCCCCGATATGCTAATAGGGATTTTCCCCCTACAAAACCCTAAATAAAAAACATAGATAAAATTACCTAAACGAAACCAAAATACTCAATGAAAGAATATAATAACAAAACATCTTGACGTATAATTTAAATTGTACAACTACAATCAGGTTTACCTATTTCCCCGAGGCTGTCGTCGTCTGTTAAACAGTCGGGTGGCTTCCTCGATCAACGTTCTACATCAAATATAGATAACATTATATAAACCAAACTATTCTACTAATGCAGAAACAAAGCAAAAAAAAACTCTTTTTTCTTATTATATTTTTACTATTACAAAGATGTATACATGCTCCCTCAAGGAAGTTGTAGTCCTCTGACCATCTACTAGCAGAGTTTTTCCCCGATCACTAGCCTGCGAAGTAAATATAAAAAATTTAAACAAAATAAACTAACGAGAAATCCTTAAGATGTTAAATTAATTAATAAAAGGTTCGATAAATTGTTATATGTATCAGTCTCGTAACCATGTTTGTATCTACTCGATTCAAATTGTTATTAATAAGCAACTCTTCCCCTGCAGATATTTATGTAATGGCACATACAAAAAAACAGTTTCCTTCATGCCCCTCAAATTTGCAGTTGGGTTGGTTAATTTTAGACACTGGTTGTGTACTGTTTATAAACCCCGCAATATTCCCTGTGGCTTTTGGCCTTCCATCAATGTACCACGTAGCTCCTTTATTTTGATCTATCTTTTAACTGTAAATAGTTTGTTGACAATCCATATCTATGCATACTTCATGTATAATGGACCAGGCACATCCAATCTTTGTAGTTGTA
This sequence comes from Larix kaempferi, assembly GCA_027924585.1. Taxonomy (NCBI): domain Eukaryota; kingdom Viridiplantae; phylum Streptophyta; class Pinopsida; order Pinales; family Pinaceae; genus Larix; species Larix kaempferi. The sequence goes on from BSBM01001023.1 coordinate 20,982,226, forward strand.
ACAGGGTCCAACATACTCCATCAATTCAGTACATGTGTTGTAACCGACCTTTATGCCATCCATGCAAAACAAACCCAAAACATGTAATGATGATGGTGCCATTCGATATATCCTCTCGTTCACACAAAAATATGTGTTCGGTTGAGGAAGATCCTTGGGTACCCATTGTTTCACAAAATTTATGTACCTCAAGGGCACCTCAATGTTTCCTATTGTCTCATCATCATATGAACATGACCCACATTGAGCACGAAAAAATTCCATGCGTTTATGGAATTTCTTCTACTCTTTTGACATCTAGTTGATAAAACTCTTGTAGACCTACTGGATGTCTCACTTTCCTCTAGACTTCCTAAACTCCCCTCGCTTGAGGAAGACAGATCTAACAAATACCTACTTGGTTCTACCTGCACCATGAGAAAAAAGGTTAGATAGGACCGCAAGGCATAGTGCCTCTTAAAAAGTGACGTGTAGTACCTTTTATAAGGTGACTTGTACCGCATTCCCTTTCTCAAAATGTAGCCATTCAAGTGATGAGGAAGAGGATCACTTTATCTTTCTTAGGAGAAGAAATTCATCCCATTATTTGGGTCTTGAGTCCCGTATCACACCATTTAACTATATTTGTCATCATGCCCCCAAAGTCTCTCTCATCCCATCAGTTTGGGTTCATCACATCGGTAATTGGATTACACTTACATTTAGTAAGATATTTATATTTAGAATAATAATATAAAATAAAAATAACTAACCCTGGTGGAAAACTTCTAAAATTTTTTATGACTTTCAAAACTAATATCTTTGAGGTGGTTAATAAGAGTTCACAAATCTTCAAAAACAATATTTTATATAATGTTGTGAAACTTGTATAATCTTATTCAAAATCTAAACTAAAATATTCTTAAGGAAAAGGATGAACTCATTGAATATTGGAAACACATGGGTAGTTTTGTAATCAAGCATGGTCTTCTTAGAGGATTCCCTCTAAGATAGGAAATACCTCCATTTATGTCCCTCCCTTTGACCACTCTTCCCTTGTCCTATATATAAGCTAAATGTTTAACACAAGGTTGCTTCGTCGAAACAAGGTTCTTTCTTATCATTTCACACAACACAACCACAATGCTCACACAAAACAAGATGTAATGCAGAATGCTAGAAGTGGCTTATATTACTTCTACCAATCAGTTACAATGTGGAATAACTATAAATGCAAATAACTAATTATCTGTTGGCCTTAGCCATTACAATACAGAAGTAACTGTGGTGTGCTCTCTCTATGTGTTGAGCTCACACTCTACTGGTTCACTGCGGAACTATGATCTATGTCTCAATCTCCTCAGATCTGTAAATTTGTGTCTTTCCTATCCAATCTACCAAAATTATCTTGAGCTATGCTCGCTCTGCTTGACTCTTCCCAAAATGCCAAGTCCCTTCAGCTGACCCCAACTCTCTGGTCTTCTACTATGTTAATGTTGTTCTCGAGACCACTGCGATACCCGAGACACGGATCCTTTGTCATTCGATCCTTCCATGATCCTGCACACCTGCAACTGTCAGCGCCCGACTGTGCTACACATTTTCTGCCTGTGACGACATCTGTCATGTCTTCACCCACCTGCAATAACTGCTATTAACTTCCTCAGCAACTTCGAACTGTTTCTAAGCACTCCCCTTGACTTCTACGCTTCCTCTGACATGCTACAATAAACCATCCCGTCAGCCATACTATCCTCCATCAGCTTCGATTTACTTGTTGGATTTCCTTCGCAATCTAAGGCTTCGCCAGTCCACCCCTTCCTCCTTACTTGGCTCATGTCCAATTTTTCGACGTCGAGGTCCAACAACAACAACAACAAAATATATTATATTCCTATATAATAACACATATATTTTGGGTGTAATCTAATGATGGCAATTCATTTTATATTTCATTGTATACCTTTTGTATTCTATGATCATATACCTTTTGTATTATAGATTGAATAATTTAATATAAAACCCTAAGTTGACACTATATCCAATATTGTATACAAGTTAATGATTTAAGACTTGCTAAAAAATTCTTATTTAATGTATAATGTATTGGGATGATGATGTTTCTATTTTGGTATAATTGTATGGTGAAATTGCATGACTCTCTTGAAAAATATAGGTACTTTATTGAGTGTAAAGAACAATCAAGTATTGCCTTTGCAAAAGTTTAGAACAAATTTACTACTAATTAGTTTAATAATTTCTTGGGTGAGATTTTTTTTGGGTTAGAATGATGTTATCATCGCTATGCCAAATCTATCACTTCTGTATTCATCGTAAAATCATAAAAGTAAGTCGAAGAACAATATTTTTATTGGCATTTCATACTTAAACTAGTTAATTTGTGTATATCTTTTTAATAAAATTTTCACGTACTTCTATTTCTTGCATTTTCTTTTGTGGGCATATTAGCGCACATACACATATTAATCACAATTTTATTATACTTTGTTCTACTTTGTTCTGAGTTAATACTAGAAATATAATAGAGATATGCATTGTGGTATGAAAATAATACGAACATCTAATATTTAATTTTTTTAGAGAATTGTAGTTGATGACTCCATACATGGTGATCTAGACCATATCGAGTCTTCTTCAGATATAGGAGAAGAAGAAGATGATCAAGATGATGATGGTTATGAGGTTGCGCCAATATGGAAAGGATGATGGTCATGATGAGGATCATGATGATGATCTTGATTATGATTTATGGGCATGTGCAAGCTAATGAGGGTCACTTTTGCTGCGTTAGATGCAATAAAAAAATGAAAAATCAGGCATCCCTTAACTTGTTTTTTTTGACATTCTTACACAACATATCTTGCATCGAGTAAAAAAGATGAAACGTAGGAAATTGAGTCATGTTTCCGAATATATATGTTTTAAGTATTGAAAATTTACATAAATATGTCAAATTTCATGTTTTCTAACAATCACTTTTTATTTTTTTGGCAAATGATAAGGTATATGTTTTTGTGGGTGCAGCCTTTCAATGCCTAAATGACGGTTTTGGGATACAAAACTTGGTAGACATGTATAGAACCCGTAGCACTAGTGTAGGGTTATTTTTCCAAAATTAAATGTTTAATTTTTTTATTTTTTTTAATTATGTAAGTGATCAAACCTCGAGAGCAACACGTCAAATGTGGGTGCAGCCTTTGAAGGTCCTAGTGCAGTTATTTCGACTTGTATTTTTTATAGCATGTAGAGGTCGGTGTCTTCCACTGCAGCATACAATTTTTTTTAAAAATGGTTGTGAAATGAAAAAGTTACGGAATAAACACTAACAATATGTTTTTTGACCAACGGAGTGATGAAACAACAAAATTAGGAAATAAATAGAAAATCTTAATATTTTTTTTTAAATTACATATTTGGAATCTGCATAAAAAATTATGTCTATGCCTAAAATTTCGTCAATAATGGTCATGTATGTCATGTTGTAGAGAGCGGTGAAAAACATGCATATTTAGGTGCAGAATTGCACCTAAAGGGTCCCTCAACTTCGTGCACAAACCCTTATGTGGTTCTAGCTAGCTATTGATGATATGCATGAACATGTGTTACATTCTGGAATGTATTGACATGTATTGTTGTTGATATATAACTATGATGTATTTATCATTTTGATTTTTATATTTATATATGGATATCATACAACGTATTTCTTATCATATTGGTATTTAAATCATATATATATATATATATATATATATTTGATCTCTTTTTACTTTAGTATAATGAAATCCATGAACGGCTTTGATCTGTTGATCATAGATATGAATTTTAGTTAATTTGATTAAAGATTATGATAATCAATATTCTATTGTTTGTCTATATATATTGGAAATTTCCAGTGTTCTTTTGATGGAGAATTACTATCTATGATCATATTACTACTTTTGGATGGAGACATTGTGAATTTTGCTTAAATTTCTTCGCAAATGTTATGATATAAATTTAAATTCTGAATGATATTTGCAAAATTTTATGTTTCATTATTTAATTGAAATTCATAAAATAAATCCATAAATGGGGTCATAAATTGGAGGAAAACCAGATGCAAAAAGGGACGCTACATTAGACACAAAAGTGTATGTAAAATTGGGCACAAAAATAGTCACAAAACTAGACATAAGATTCGACATAACTAGACCCCAAACCATACATAAAATTGGATTTATACTTGGACGCAAAATTGGGTGCAAAATTGGATGAAAAATTGGGTGAAAAATTCGATGCAACACTCAAAGCAAAACCTAATGCAAAATTGGATGTAACACTAGACTCAAAACTAGATGCAAAACTGGGTGCAACTCTAGATGAAAATATGGACATAAAATGGGACACAAAATTGGATGCAAGATGAGATGCAACACTAAATACAAAATTTTATGCAATTATGGTTTCAAAACTAGACACAATCTTGGTTGGAAAAATAGATGTGAAATTGGACATAACACTCAACACAAAAGTAGTCGTAAAATTGGATATATAACTGGATGCAAAATTAGGTGCAAAAATCAAATTAAAATTGGATGTAAAAGTAGATGTAACACTTTCCGCAAAACTAGGTGCAAATATGGGTGCATAAAAAGACACAAAAAAAATGCAAAAAATTGGGAACAAAATTAGACGTAAAAAAGGATGCAAAATTTAGTGCTTTAGAAAAATAGACCAATAGCACTAGGTTTAGCGCTCGATTGTTCACCACAATTGGAAAACAAATTACACTAAAATTCTATGCTAAATCTAGTGCAAATTTCGGTGTTTGTTGTAGTGTGTTTGCTATAGATGGGAGTCTTTTGATGAGACTGTGGACTATATTTCTTTGGTTAAGGATTAGTTTTTTTCGGATTTATCTTTTTATATACTTTGACTCCTTTTGAATATCATGTATATATTTTTTTTAAGGTGAAAAAGAAGATTATAAACTTAGTATTTATATTTATATATTTTTATTTTTAATTTGAATGTAAATATCTATACTATGTTTATAATCTTATGTGAAAAGAGACATATACTTGATATTCAAAAGGAATCAAAATATACAAGGCAATGAAACCACACAAAAATTGATCATTAACCACATAAATATAGAGTAGAGTCCAATCAAAAGACTACCATATAAAAGGAAAACTTTCCCAAAATACTCCCAATGTCAAGGGACCCATGATTATCTAAGAAGCATAATGGATTGAACCTAAGAGATAGAGAACAAGATACAAGTAACTCCCCACATCTACCATTCCTTTAAAAAAATTGTATAGACTCATTCGAAATAACAACATTATTCTCTAGTTCCTCAAAAGTGAGAACACCTTCTTCTATAGTGATAACAAGCTTTGGTTAAAATATCCACTTTTCATTAAATTAACGATAAATATGACTGAAATGAAACTCCTAGAATTGAGTAAACTCCATCCTACTTTTCAAAGAAAAAGCAAATTTGATTGGTGATGTGCCCATCCAATTCCAACTTTAGAATCCCCAATCAATACAATAAATAATACAATTAAAACATACATATTATAAACAAACATCCAATATTTAAATAAATTTAAATTTTATGTATATACCATTATAATTTTCCAAACTTAAATTCTTACTTTCGATTTGCAACATTGAGTCAATTAATATGAAAAGATGTTCAAAGAGAGATAAATAAACATTTTACTTGAAAAACACTAACACAAGTTTTATTGAACAAAATTATAACATATTTTTATACGACTAAAGTCACTTAAAAAAAATCTCAAAATCCCAACTTGTTTTTGAAATGATCAAGAAACATTAATTAGTTTGAAATATAAAAAACAAAAAATAATAAATATACATTTTATAAAAAAATATTAAATAAAAAATTACAATTATTATTACCACTACAATTTTTATTATAAAATATGGAAATTTTACTATAGAATATGCAAATAAATTGGCAAAAATTCATTATATATAAATGAAGATAAATTTATATAATTACTTAAAAATATTAAACAATTTAAACTACAAAAATAATATTAAAAATTCAAATATAAATAATGACAAATGCATAAAAAAATCAATTAACAAAAATGTAAAAAAATCAATTAACAAAAATGTATTGAGCAACATCACTTTTAATATGGAAACATATGTGCACAACATCACTTTTAATATGGAGACATATGTGTACATGTTAGCCTTATCATATTGATTTTGAAAATAATGACAAATGCATAACATAAAAAAATTAATTAATAAAAAGTGTGCTTAGGAACATCACTTTTAATATGGAATCATATGTTCACATGTTAGCCTTATCATATTGATTTTGAAAATATGTTTTTGATGTAACACACCCAAATAACCTAATTAACCTAATTAGGAATTTAGATAAGATTTAAAAAACAATTATTTACTCGCATTAAAGAACTTCATAAATGGAAATCATTTGTGATAAGGACCGAGAGTTCACCAACCTTGCATTACAGAAAATGACGATTAGCTATTAAAACATAATCATTTCTTCTTTCAAACTGCTTGCTTACGTAAAGATCTTAGTTATTAATTCTAGCATTTTTTATCATCAACGCGTTTTAACATCTTATAACCATCTAAGCGATTGCTATTATTCACATAGGGTAACTATTTGAAATATTACATTATGCATATGTCTATCTATAGCGAAATGCTCACACAAAACGGATTATAGTATAATAAAGTTCCATCTAACTTTATTATATTAGTTGACGATTGCACACTACTAACTTTACTATTATGCATTAATTTTATCAAGTACATAATTTACTAAAAACATAAAAACATGAAAAAATACATAAAACATCAAAACATGAGAAAAAAGCAGCATATACTGGTTCACCCAATCTATGAGCTACGTCCACCAAAGAAAGTCATATCTTATTTCATACATTCATATGACGAGTTACATTTCCAAACACCATTGTCCCCAGAATTTTCTGTCTACTTCTTTAAACCCTCTATCATATAGAGCATTCAATCTTTAAACCCTCTATCATATAGAGCATTCAAAATCTACCTAGGAAGATAGCGAGAGTTAAATCTACTAACTAGATCCACTATATGTTTCAACTCTAATACAAAGTCATACATCATGGCTGAATGACCAACTTATAAAGGTTCAAACGTAGCAGCACTTATGTTAATCTTACAAATATAGACGCCCAGTACTGGCAGTTCCAAAATAGGGCAAGGAGACAATGTGCCCAGTCTCCTTAGAGATTTCCTCTACTCGAAGCCAACATACACTTGGCAAGTTTCCACATGAACGAATACATAAAGCCACATGCACACACGGCTTGGCGTGAGGATTGGTCGACTCATTAAAGTAGGCACAATCATATAATATTAATGGACACACACCGTTCAACACAGAACTGGGTATTACTAATAGTTAAAAATTAATGCGAATATCATTTAGTTAATCAACAAAATAATTAGCAGATCGGGAGAATTATCCTTTGTTTCAAGAAAATAAACTACGATCAATGTGTGGAGAGCTACACGTCCTAGCGGTACAAGGATCGCGCAGATATACACCAAGCGGTAAATCTATTAACATACATCCATTAAAAAACAGAGGTTTTCAATGATCAAAGTATTAATAAAATACTAAATACACTCTGTAGCGGATTTATGCGAAATGATTAACCATTACAAAACACATATTATAAACGTAGATATATATATATATATATATATATATATATATATATATATATATACCGATCCTTAGTGATGGCGATATAACCCACAATACCAACGAGAATCACTGTGGTTGATCTATCCGAAGATGTAATATATGGATTCTCTAGTGATGGCAATCAATACCAATATCCAACCATAAAATACGACTTATGTATAAAAGATAACATAATGAAGTAACGTTTAGGAACAATGCCCTAAAGTAGTTCTGTTAATAGGGATCCTAAAAAAACACACTATGACTTATCCTATCAACCTGATTTAGTTAAATCCAACTACTCATGGATCTACGCTGGCATACACACATAAAACTCATTACCAAATGTTCGAAACAGAATTCCAAGGCATTCTCCCGACAGCGATTTAAGCAATGCGACTTCAATGCAATACATATTCATCAACCGAAATGATCTTAATATTCAGAATTGCAATTCGCAGAAGATGATCTAAACAAAAATATTCAGAATGCAATACGCAAATTCGTTCAGCAAGAAAGAGAAAAGTAAATAGTTCATCTCCGATTGGGATCATGCTCTTAGTGAGCAGTCCCTTCCCAATGGCTATCACGCTAACCCTCAGATCGTAACCTGAGCTCAAAATATCAACGCCTGATTTAATTGCAGAGGGACACCGCCTTTGGATCATCTTACACACACACATATATATATATATAAACGCAAGCCATTAAACTAGATCACGCAGGGGTTTAAGCTTCTGTTGAGCCGATCCTATCACTATTGTGATTTGGAACAGTATATAATCAGAAGTAATGATACTAAATAACCAAATGCTGAATTAGTAAATCAACGACAGAGAAATAACATATCCATTGCAAACGTATGCCATGTTTAGAGTATACCGTATATCCAATATGCCTAGGCACAGGGCCTTGGGTTCAGTCATTAAAATCGCAAGCAAGAAATCAGAGACATGAATCTCATACATTCCGAAGTCCTCAAATTCTTTTGTCAAGAGATGAGACCCTCCCACTTCTCTGTCAGCGATTACCAAACCCCCAGATGTTTATCCACGCAGAACAAGAATCAATAGGGATCCAGACGAGCTGTCCTTTTCTCCCTCCTCGCAAGCTGCATACCCGCTTCATTCGAAATCCATTCTCTTAAGAAGATGGGTCTTCCTTTGACTAAGTGACAAATGTTAAAGTTAACACAACTCAGCACTCTGTCGTATGGGACAAGTGGCTGCTCATTCACAAGAAGGTTCTTCATCCAGTAGACTCACTAAAGGCGAACTCTTACTTTAATAAATTAATAAATGCTTATTTTCCAATAAGCTAATACTATTATAAAAATATCTATAGATTTGTGCATGACTTTGGTGGATGTCACCAATGTTGGCTTTTTATTCTTTATTATAATTTATACTAGAACATATATCACTTATTCTCTAGTTAACCCTTAGTTTTACTTTTCATATGTATATAATCATATATCTTTGTATATAGATATATCATTGTTTATAGGAATAATTTTCTTTCCTATACAGAATAGTAATTCTAAGGATTTAATGTAAGGAAAGTAACCATTACTTCCCTTCTAGTGCCTACACCATTGTGACATTCAACATCCATACTCAAATGTCTTTGTTGCTTCACAGTTTTTAGTCTCACAAATTCACAACGTAAGAAATAAATAACGATATTTTCAAGATCCACTCGTGGGGCCTTGGCCTTGAGTTCCTAACCAGGGCTACATACACAATTACAATTTCTTTTACAAAAATAATAATGGTGCGAAAGGGGATGTTACATCCTCCTCCCCTTAAGAATCACACCGTCCTCAGTGTTAAACACTTTGTTTTTTCTCCTTCCATCATTTTTCACTTCCTTTGTTCTTTGCTTTGGTCAACTTCACATTTTAGTGATTTTCGCAAGTTGCTATCATCCATAAGCTGCATTTTATTCAGTAAAACTAGGACTCCAAGAATGTTCAATATAGCACACCATAAATTCATTTAAAAACACAACATTTGCAAATTATCCTTTTGTAGGAATTCTTTTATTCCCATCATTTTGGAACTTCAACAACCCTCTGCTGAACATGGATTTCTTCCTCGAATTCTGTCACCAATTCATGTAGACTTACGGGCTACACTTTTGAGGTTACTCTCCTTCTTGATTGCTAGTCAAAAAGTTTTCCTCCTCAAGACATCAAACAATGTCCTTTCTCCACATGTCAATCTTTGTGCCTAGGTCTTTGCCATTGATACCACAAAACTCTTTGGCGATTCCCCTCAAGCCTTCTTGCTTGAGTCAAGGAATTTCTTTTCCACCCAGCCTCATGCTTGAGTCGAGGAAAAGTTGCTTTAGCAAAGCAGAGTTGAGTCAATTTTTGCCACCTCAAGCCTCGTGCTCGAGTCCCACAATATTATTTTCCCCTCAAACCTTCTCGTTTCAATCCAAGACATAACAATCATTCATTATTTCTTGTAGTGTTCGTTAACCACAACATGCAACATAATAGCAACATAATACAAACCTCAAATAGGTTCATCTATTTACTCATCAGTTCTAACTCATGCTTTTATCATATCCCTTCATGAGTAATTGATCTTACCATAATATTACCATGTATACTGTATCACATCCATGTCTTTCCATAAGTTCCAAAGAATTTTGCCCATCTACCAATTCATTTGTTAGTATTAGTTTATATAACATAAATCAAATTTGCAAGAACGTCCTTTTTTTAAGCATAATAATAAGAAAGTCACCCTTCATATTATATTATCCATATATAATTATGTGAAATGAACATCCTCTTTTGGTCCCTTATTCTCATCATTACAACATGGTTCACCAAGAGTAAGAAAAAAATTGAATTTTTCTTGGCACATTATTTCCTAGGAAACCATGTGCATACAATAAAACACATTATATATTCCTTAACTTCCTAAGACTTTAGGATAACCTCCTTTCTTACTACGCACAACTAGCTTACCACGCTGACACTATGTCTTGATGTAACATCCCGAAAAATACCAATTATTTTTCTTTTCTTAAATAGCAGTAATTATCGAAGTCGTTAATGCGGAACATATAAAATAATTAGATTTCTCAATTAGGATAATTAATAAGGATGACATGTCATAACTCTCAAATAAAATATGATATAGTTGTATTGGCTATTTCAGATTTAAATGGATGCTAATGTCGTTAACGAAAGATCTTTTTATGAGTATTCATAAGAATACAATTTACATATCTCCTTAAGCTATAAATATAATTACATGTTGTACATAGTTTGTACTATTATGATGTTCTTGATGATGTAGTGACAATTTTTTTTTTTATGGTGACGAAGGGGTCCTACGAGGTACCCTGGAGTTTACTTAGCTACATTTAGCTAAGGCATTTGAATATTGTTTCCATGTGTAGACCGGAGGTAAGAATTTCTACGACAACATGTGTTAAGAGTACATGTGTATTTCAATTCATCGTCAATGTAAAATTAGAATGCTAAGCATTTCCTTGCGAAACCAGTTAATGAAGGTATAGATATTTGTTTCCAAATTTAGTTTAAGTGTTGGCTTTCAAACTCTTCAGTGTTAAAACCATCACGTCATTTTTTTTATGTTTGTAATGCTATAATCATTATCTATGAAAAATCATCTTAAATTGACCTTTGTCATTATCGTCAAATGTGAATATCAACATTCAAAAGTAACTCTATTAGCATGCTTGTAGGATTATTATCTATGTTAAATCAAAAGAACTATCATTATAATTTTGCATCAAAAGAGCTTTAGACTATCCTAAGTCTCAAATTTTTCATTTAAATAACATTACCATATATAGCTTAGTACATGAATTTTTATTGTAAGTATGGTATTTATGCTATGAATTAGCATTAACATTACAACTTAACCCTACCTACATGACTATCCATATATTATAGAAATGCCATATAACATTCTATAGTGACTATGCAAATAACATAAAAATGAAATGTAATGAATTTGTATTAACTATGCATTTTACACCTTACAATAGCATGTGATATTATCACGATGCCTACAAAATAAACCTTAGGATCTAAATAAATAATTTGATTTACGAATCTAACATACAAATGATTCGATGTTGACACGATATTAAAGTGTGTACATTGTAAGCTTTCCACGTTAGCATTGACGGGCCTGGTATTAAGGTTGTTCAACTTGTAGGTGAAGTGGAAGCCTAGTTGGATGGTTTCCATGTGGTAGAGTTTGCAATTAACACCAGAAGGGTTGAGCTGTACCATGCACTAGCTCTCAGTCTACTTACTTGGCAACTAGTAGATGAATTAATCAATGTGTAATTAATGTTAAGGTTGCTCGAATATCAATGTGCCCGATTTGGTCTCTACACCACTGTTGATCTCTACAAGATATAGGGCTGAGAATGAAACCCTATTCTCGCGTTGGTAAGTAGTGAAAGTTGGTTTTCTCGCATTCATTATTGCATTTTGGTGGTGAGGTCGTAGAGCTAACCATTTGCTCCAATGTAGGGTTTAGAGTGTTATGGAGAGGAGGACTCCTTCCTCGGTTTCTAACCTTGGACCTATGGGGAATAGTTTTGATAGTTGTAGGCTCACAATATTGTACCATAGCACCACGATGCAGTCATGGTGGTTGTGTATAGTTCTCGTGTCAGTTTTTGAATTCGTAGTTCAAACTGGGGTTCGATCCTCAAATTGATGAAATGGTATTGTGTGTTTAACTCGTGGTTGTTGTCAAATGCCAACAAGCTTTGTCATTTTTGCTCGTGTGGTGTGCCAATGTTCAGTAGTTTGTTTATAAGGGTAAGTTTTATTACAATAACTATCATAAAGTAAAACTTTAGTTTCAACTCTCTGTTATCTTGTTTTAACCTCTCTGAACTGTAACACTTGCAGTTACCCACTTCGTAAGATGGTTCCTATGCATAAGATTGGAGAATGGGGATGCTGCTATTGTTTCCTGGTAAGCTCTGGTGGTTCTTGAAACCTTGTAGGTGCCTTTGGCATGGTTTTGATGGTGATTTCTATGTACCAAGAGTTGGAACCATTCGAACTTGTTTCAGTGATTGCCAAGTGTGAAGTTTTAAATTCTTGTTTTGATAGAAGCTGTAGAGAGGAAACGCTTTAGTTGTTTAAGATGTCATTCGACTCTGTAATGTGTGGTTGTGTTGTTGAAAGGAACTTCGAACTTTTGTTTGTTCTGCTAAATGTTAAGAGTAAAACCCTATGTAGTTTGTGAATCTTGACCTCGTTTTAATGTTCTCGTTGATAAGGAGTAAACCTTTGTGTAATCTTGGAACCTTAATAGGTTCGATATGTAAACTCTGTTATTTACAAATATTGAATGCGTAACCAAGAACCAAGGGTTCACTTGCTCTTCTAAAACAGTGACTCGTTTTATAAAGAAATGTTTTGTGTTGATGTAATGGTTGAAGGGTTATTTATTTAACTGTGCAGTGGTGCCAAACAACTATAGTTGTTTTTTCCCAAGAGTTATGGTTTACATAACTGTATATAATTGAATTCATGTACTTCGTTCTCATTGTTGATAATTACGTTTGGAAAAATGATGACATAGTTTGACTATTATATGTTTTCGAAATGGCTATGCCACAATGTTTTATTTTGTTTCACGAATGAAACCGTACCTGTAGATTTCGTTTTCTATCTGCCTTGTACTGAGCTTTTGTACTCGAGACTTAACCTTTGCAATGAATGGTTTCGATGTTGTGTATGTGTTCTTGCTAGGGTTATGAGCTATCGCTAGACATTGGTACAGAATCGTGTTTTTTGCTAAGTGATGATTATTGTCTTGTAGCAATCTTGAAATGTTTAAAAGATGATTTGGTTATAGAAAATGTTAGTTAGGGTTTGAAAAACTACAACTCCTATAATCTAAGAAAATAAATGTCTAACGTTTTCCATGAATGGCTTGAGAAGAGGTTATGAACTGTGTAATCGAATAAACACTGAGATTCTAGGTTTTGTGATAACTTAGGGTTTTGATACTACTCTCTCGATACTTAATAAATTAAATCAGAAGTGATAGTTAGTGAAGAATAATATGTGTATATTTATATCAAATCTGTTCGGATATCCACATCATCTTTTTCAGGATCTTGCATGCAAATTAGGGTTTGCATGCAGAATCTAGGGTTGGCATGCACAGGCATGCACTGGCATGCATCCCAGTCACCAGTTTGATGCCTCCAGCACCTTATCCACTTCATTCTAGCACCCGGGAGCCACTTACCACAGAGTTTTATCCCTCCTAAGCTGAAAGGCACCCACTTCTCACCTACTGCCAGAGAAGGGCGCACTTGTTCACCTACCACTGCAGTTCCACTTCAGTTGCATTCAGTTAGCTCCGATTCTCCCTGATTTGAGGCTAGTTTCACTCCCGAATGACTGTATCACTTCCGTTTGACCTCCAGTTTGATTAGGTGACTTGTTCTGACTTCAGTTAGCCTCCCATGCGCCCCCACTGAGCCTCCAGATCCTAAATCAGTGCTACACACTTCAGTTACACTTATTACACTCAGTTAGACTCAGATTGACACTTGGATGACTGGTTGTTGTGATTGATGAGCACCACCGATGATTGATGAGGACTCCTAGATAGAGTCAAGCTACTCCATTCAGTGATTCGAATGACCTCCTTAGGTAATTCGAATTGCTCAGTCATTGTGACAGTTTGTATTGTAATTCATTCACCCTTTCTGGGATAGAGAGCACTGCTGCATGTTTTGCACAGTTTTGCACCATATTTTCTATGTTCATCTGTTGTGATTGATTTACTTGTTCATTAGATCTGCTGTGACTAATTTTACATGGTATCAGAGCCATTGCAGGGACAAGATCTCTTTTCTACAGGTGTTTATACAAGAATATTTGACTGAATTGCTAAAAATTGCAAAAAGTTTGGCATGAAATATCTCAAGGGCATTCGCTCCTGTGCATGCAAAGCTTGAAAAATATTCCAATACCACTCCAGAAGCTTGAGTTACCACATAATTCCTGGATCTGATACATTGGACCCATTCAACATTGCTTGAAATCCAATCCCAGGTGTGATGCAACTCTCAAAGGGTGGATTGTTCGACCTTATTGTGGTTGTTTTGATGTGATTTGCAGGTTTATTGTCTCCTCCAAGTGCACTCGCTATCTTCTGCATGCAAGCCTTCCTACATCAATTGCATTCGCTATAGTCTGCATGCAAGCTTCCTCTTCATCAGTTGACTCGCTCCTAGCAATGGAATACTCTTCTTCAAAGCCTATCCTCACCCCTTTCAATTATTTTGATTGGAAAGATGATATGGAGATCATATTACGTTCAAAAGGTTACTACCGAGTCACTATTGGTCTTGAATTGGAGCCAAGCAATCTATCAGATAGAACCAAACACTACAACAAGCTTGATGAAGCTTATGGTCTTCTTTGTCTCTCCATATCCAAAGATCTTCACTTCCATCTCAGCGGATTGAAGACTCCAAAAGCCATATGGGAGCAACTTGAAACACTATTCGGCAAGCAGGATGAGATTAGGGCTTTTCAATTAGAGAATGAATTGATTGGCCTTAATCCTGAGAATTTTGAGACCATCAATGAATTCTTCACAAAATTCAAGAACTTGAACTTGCAATTGAAGAACAGTGGTGTTATCAAAGAGGATAAACAGTTGATCCTCTCCATTCTAAGCAAGCTTGGGAAATATTATTCGGTATTTGTCTCTACTTTCAATTCCGGTCGGCTAACTACCCCGAATTGGAAGATGCCTACCTTGAATGCCTTCATTGAGTCCGTTACAAAAGAGCATGACAAGTTGATTCAAATGGGGTCCATAAGCTCCAAAGATTCAGCCCTATTTGTTCAAGGACCCAAGATCTCGAATGGTAAAGGAAAGCTAAAGAAGGAGAAGCCCAAATTCGAGCCTCACAAGCAAAAAGACAAAGGCAAGCAAACGGATGCACCATCCAGTTCGAAATCCAAGCAAAAGGGCAAAGAAGGTAACCAAAAATCTAAATGTACTTATTGTAACCATGGCTTTCATCCCGAAAGTTCATGTATGAAGAAGACTATAGATCAAATGGCCCTCCTTTTGGAAAAGAACAACATAACCCTTCCTGACGGTGCAAGGAAGAAGGATCGGAATGATGATCATGAAAGAGGACAAGCACTCATGGCAACGGTTTCGAAGCCCACTACTCTCTTGATAGATTCGGGTGCATCAAATCATATGGCTGAAAATATTGATTCTTTTTCCTCATTCGATCCAAACAGCTCCATCCCCATCCATTTGGGAGATGACTCAAAAATTTCTTCAAAGGGCAAAGGTACGATTCATGTAGAACATGGATGCTTTCAGAATGTTCTCTATGTGCCTTCCTTAGCTTCGAATCTCCTTTCTGTGTATCAAATGACACATACTGGTGAACCAAAGCAAGTCACATTCAGCCCTAATACAGTTGAAATTTCTGATATCAAAAGTGGAAGACTAGTTGCAGTTGGAAAGGCAAACCACACTGCAAAATGCTATGAGTTTTCTCACTTTATTCCGCTTGCAAAGCCCACTGCTCTTCGCACACATGGTAATGAGGTTAGTAGGCTTTGGCATGAAAGATTTGGACATCTAAATTATAAGTATTTGCTGCTGCTATCAAATAAATCCATGGTAGATGGGCTTCCACAACTCCGTTCCTCGAAGGGAATATGCACCGGTTGCATTATTGGGAAGCACCCCGAGCACAGATTCGACCGCGGCAAGGCTAGCAGAGCCTCTACCATTTTGGGATTGATCCATTCTGATATCAATGGTCCGTTGCCCCATATGTCATTAAATGGTTCAAGGTATGTTTTGACATTTATTGACGATTTTTCCCGCTTTACATGGGTATTCTTTCTCAAAAAGAAGTCAGAAGTGCTTGGAAAATTCAAGGATTTTAAGGCTTCTGTTGAGACCACCACTGAGAGCAAGATCAAAGCTCTTAGATATGATAATGGTGGGGAATATATCAAGTCCGAGTTGCTGCAACTTTGTTCCCAAAGCGGAATTAAGATCCAACATACAGTTCCCTACACACCCCAGCAGAACGGTGTAGCGGAAAGGAAAAACCGGTCACTGAAAGAGATGGCTACATGCATGATTGAATCAAAAGGTTTGGCTGCAAATCTTTGGGCTGAAGCAATCAATGTTGCTGCATATATACAGAACCGTGTTCCACATTCATCCGTGAAAGGTATGACTCCTTTCGAAGCATTCTTTGGTCACAAACCGGATGTGTCAAATTTGAGAGTTTTTGGCTCTACTGCATGGGCTAGAATTCCTTCTGAGAAGAGACGAGCTTTGGATCCACAAAGTATCGAGTGCATATTGATAGGATATGGGGAAGAATCAAAAGCATATAAACTCATGGATATCAGATCTAAAAAGATATTCATAGAGCACAGTGTGCAGTTTGAAGAACCGCTTCAAGAATTGCAACTAGTCGAGGAAAAGACTGCCGATCCACCGCCTTCACCAGAAGAAGATCCGAGCAGTGATAATGAAGGTATGAGTTCTGATATTTCTGATATTGTAGCAGCATATGATGATCATGACATATCAGGTTCGGAATCCGATCATTATGATCCTCCTCAGTTACCAAAGTGGGCCCAAAACACTCTACAATCTGCTGGTTCTAGTCTTGGAAATCCTGCTGATCCGAGATGAACAAGAGGAGACTTTCAAAGAGCAGGTATGGCTCTTTCTATTGTTGATCCATTTCTTCCTGAGATTTGTTATTTGATGGTTGGTTCAGATCCTACATCATACTACTCAGCCCATCAAGATCCGAGATGGAAAAGTGCCATGGATGAAGAGTACAGTTCTCTTCAAAAGAACAATACATGGGAGCTAGTTTCTCTTCCACCTGGAAGAAAATTAGTGAAGTGTAAATGGGTCTACCGTACTAAAGTTGCTGCTGATGGAACTATTAGCAAATATAAAGCAAGGTTGGTGGCAAAAGGTTTTTCCCAAGTCCAAGGAGTGGACTACACAGAGACCTTTGCACCGGTTGCAAAGATGGATTCCATCCGCCTTGTTTTAGCTATTGCCGCATCCAAGCACTGGGAAGTGCACCATATGGATGTGAAGAGTGCATTTTTACATGGAGACCTTACTGAAGAGGTCTATATGCAGCAGCCAGAGGGTTATACATCAGATCCATCATTGGTTTGTAAATTGAAGAAGTCTTTGTATGGGTTAAAACAGGCCCCAAGAGCTTGGTACGCAAAGATGGACTCCTTCCTTCTTTCTCAGAATTTCCAAAGATGCAAATCTGATCCGAATGTGTATCTTCAGCGAGTTTAAGATAATTTGTTGGTTATTGTACTTTATGTTGATGATCTGCTTATTACTGGTAGCACACTTACTTCAATAAACAAGCTAAAATCTGCCTTAAATCTAGCTTTTGACATGAGCGATTTGGGCTTGCTGAGTCACTTTTTGGGCTTGGAGATAGCTCAAAATTTTGATGGGATCACTATATCTCAGCAAAAATATGCTTCCGACCTGTTATTGAAGTTTAATATGGCTGAATGTAAGGCATCCCCGTTCCCATTCCTCTCAGGAATCAGTCTTGAGGAGGGAGATTCCACACCGCTTGCAGATTGCAGTATGTATCGACAGTTGATTGGTTCACTACTTTATCTGACACATTCACGGCCTGATATCTCATATTCCATGAGTGCCGTGTCAAGATATATGCAGCAGACACATGAGCTTCATTAGCGAGTAGCCAAGCGGATCTTGCAGTATGTGCAAGGTACGAGACAGTTTGGCATACACTATGCTGCAGATTCTGAGCTAGATTTCATTGGTTTTACTGATTCAGATTGGGCAGGTGATAGCATTGATCGGAAGTCCACTTCCGGTTATGTTTTCATGATTGGTCATGGTTCTATTTGCTGGTCCAGGAAAAAGCAAGCAGCCATTGCACTTTCTTCAGCAAAGGCAGAGTATCGAGGGGCAGTCAATGCCTGCATTCAGGCAGTTTGGTTGCAGGGTATTCTTTCCGAGTTTGGTTTTGGTGGCACTACTTCGACTGTCCTCTTTTGTGACAATCAAAGTGATATCAAGATCTCCACAGATCCAGTTCAGCGGCAGAGGACCAAACACATTGAGATTCATATGCATTACATTCGACAGTTGGTGCATGACCGCACCATCATTCTGCAATATTGCCCTACTGATGAGCAAATTGCAGACATCTTCACCAAGAGCTTCACTGAGAAGAAGTTCTCTTACCTCCGTTCACTGTTGGGGGTGAGTTCCATCATGGTGGAGACAGATTGATTCATTATTATGCTTTAGCTTGAGGGGGGGCTTTCTTCCCACTGGGTTTTCCCTCTTTCCTCACTTAGTTTATTTTCAGCATTTTTTGGATTATTGTATTGGGGTGACCTTTGGTCTTAGTTACCAGGGCCCCACATTATTTTGTTGGCACATCATAGTCTAGCTTGAGGGGGGGTGTTCGGATATCCACATCATCTTTTTCAGGATCTTGCATGCAAATTAGGGTTTGCATGCAGAATCTAGGGTTGGCATGCACAGGCATGCACTGGCATGCATCCCAGTCACCAGTTTGATGCCTCCAGCACCTTATCCACTTCATTCTAGCACCCGGGAGCCACTTACCACAGAGTTTTAGCCCTCCTAAGCTGAAAGGCACCCACTTCTCACCTACTGCCAGAGAAGGGCGCACTTGTTCACCTACCACTGCAGTTCCACTTCAGTTGCATTCAGTTAGCTCCGATTCTCCCTGATTTGAGGCTAGTTTCACTCCCGAATGACTGTATCACTTCCGTTTGACCTCCAGTTTGATTAGGTGACTTGTTTTGACTTCAGTTAGCCTCCCATGCGCCCCCACTGAGCCTCCAAATCCTAAATCAGTGCTACACACTTCAGTTACACTTATTACACTCAGTTAGACTCAGATTGACACTTGGATGACTGGTTGTTGTGATTGATGAGCACCACCGATGATTGATGAGGACTCCTGGATAGAGTCAAGCTACTCCATTCAGTGATTCGAATGACCTCCTTAGGTAATTCGAATTGCTCAGTCATTGTGACAGTTTGTATTGTAATTCATTCACCCTTTCTGGGATAGAGAGCACTGCTGCATGTTTTGCACAATTTTGCACCATATTTTCTATGTTCATCTGTTGTGATTGATTTACTTGTTCATTAGATCTGATGTGACTAATTTTACAAAATCTGTACAGAACATAGTTTTTGCATCTGCTATAATTCTTAGAAAATAATTATTTTAAAAATATGAAATTTATGAGATTGAAATGCATGTGATTACTTTATGTGAAATAAATAGGGTTGAAAAGAAAAGTATAAATCTATGCAGAAATAAAATGTGTTTTTATTTAAGAATTAGGGGATGAATACTGTACATCTGTTTATACTTAGAATGTACTATTTACTGCGTTTTAAAACATATGACAGAGTTTAACAAGCACACTACTATATTCATGTTTTCAATCAATGGAATTCTTCCTATCACTCATATTTCTTAATTTACTTCTCTATACTGGAGTACGATGCAAAAAACAACATGGGGAAAAATATAGAGATGGTTATCGATTCAATCATTTCATAAAGCTTTTTCATTCAGAATTATACTTAGATCAAAAAATAAAATAGTTTCTTCTATATGCCTAAAATTAATCATTCTATTATACAGAAACATTTAACTGTAAACAAAAGGTAGAAACAGTACAAACTGGTTGACTGTAGGAGAAACAAACATCCCAAGGAACCTGTTCCATCCAATCTATTCCTGAAGATAGCCAAGTTACTTGCCTTAGGACCCCTGAGCCTGTTCACTAAACCACAAGGAGGAAGATTCTATAGAAGCCTTAGTACATGAACTTGCAGTAGAATATATATTATCTAGTCATAAAGACTCAGCAATCAAAGAGACCTTCACCAGCATCTCTGGTTTTCCTTCTCAGTATAATTAGCAAACTCACAATTGCACTCTCACATAGCCTCTCTATTCGAATCTCTCAGTGATCACCTCATGCACTTGAGGAATATTTTTGCAGAAAATATTGTAAGGGGATGCCTACCCAATTCAAATTTCCGTATCTAGGCTGCCTAGGCCTTTTAGTGGTTAACTAGTCATTAATGAGATACCTGCTATTTTCCACCCACCTCGGGGATAATGCCACAAATTCAGGGGTAGTTTTTCCCCATAACCAACAGTTAGTGGTGGAGTGCAAATGCTGCCATCTATCCCATACCTTCTAACAGCTTCCATTCCTCCTAGTGGGTTAGTGAACACTCATTTAATTGTTCCCTTAGGTGTTTGTCTCCTATTTTAATTTATTAAATAATAATAATCAATAATTACAATCATCCTTGACCAAACTTGGTCATAATTACAAAACTTTGTAATTAAAATTTAACATAAATTATTTTGCAAATAAAATAATATTCTCATAATTTGGGTAGGTGACATATACCCCACCTTAAATCTCAAAATCATCCTCGATGTTGCTTAATCACTCTCTGAGTGTTCTTGAAACAGATTTGGGTATGATGCCCGCATACTACTCTCCAACTCCCAGGTTTCCTCTTCTGGGATAAGGTGCTTCCATTACACCTTTATCTGCCCAATGGTGTAATTCCAGAGTAGAGTTTCCCTCCTTTCGAGGATACAGTCCGGTTCCACCTGAAAATCGTCATCTTGTCCCACCTGTACATCATTCCAATTTACCACATGAGTAACATCATGTACATACTTCTTTAAAAAAGATATATGAAAAAAATTATGTATCTTTAAATTTGGTGGCAAAGCAAGTTGGTATGCCACTGGTCCAACCCTTAACAATATTTCAAAAGGACCACAATACCTGGGTGCCAACTTGGCATAGCTTCCCAATTTCAATGAACTCTTTTTTGGTCTTACCTTAGAAAAACATGTTCACCAACTTGGAACCCTTTATGAGTCCTTTTAAGATTTGCTTGACTCTTTTTCCTATATTAGGAAGCTTTAAGATTTATTTGTACCTATTTCACAATTAGTTCTAATTTCTGCAACAATTCAGGTCCTAAAATAGCTCTATTTACTAGGTCAATCCAAGAAACAGGTGTATCACATTTGCTACCATAAATAATTTCAAAGGGCTAAGCCTGGCTCATGCATGATAATGGTTATTATATGCAAATTCTGCTAAATGCAAGTAGTCTTCCCACTTACTAGGTTGATCCTTAACATACATCCTCAACAAGTCTTCCAATACCTGATTCACTCTTTCTGTCTGTCCGACTGTTTGTGGATGAAATGTTGTAATGAAGTTTAAGGTTGTATTCAAACCTTTAAATAGAGACCTCCAAAATTTTCCTGTAAACTTAGAGTCATGGTCTAAAATTATCACTTTCGGTTTCCCATGTAATCGAAAAATCCGTTTCATGAAGATTTCTACAATATCTGGAACTTTATGAGTAGTTTTTACAGGTATAAAGTGTGCTGCCTTGCTGAGTTTATCCACTACCACCATGATAGAGTCATTTTGTTTCTGATTTTTGGGTAGACCGGTAATAAAGTCTATGCTTATCACTTCCCATTTCCAACTAGGTATAGGAAATGGCTGTAACAGTCCAGTCGGATGTTGATGTTCAACCTTCACTTTTTGACAGTCGAAACACTTAGCTATGTACTCTGCTACTTCATCTTTCATTCTGGGCCAATAGTACTCTTTCCGTAGCATAGTGATGGTTTTCTAATAACCTGGATGACCAGAGTAATGGCTTTTGTGCATCTCATTTAAAATTAGAATTTATACCTCTGGTATGTTGGGTACATACAATCTGTTTTTGTATAATAATAGCCCATTTTCCTTTAAACTATAATCTTCCTTAGAATTTTCAGAATTGTCATTTGTTGTCTTTTCTTGTAATTTTATGTATTCTTCATCTGTTTCACTCCTTTCAAGGATCTGATTTTCTAAATCTATTGAGTAAGTACTGATGGCTGAAATAAAATTCAGTTTTTCTTTATGACTTAATGCATCAGTAACCTTGTTCTCTTTCCCTTTAATATGCTGAATTTCGAAATCATATTCACTTAGAAAATTTAACCATCTAGCTTGTCTAGTGTTCAAATTTGTCTGATCTAATAAATATTTCAGAACCATGTTATCTGTCAAGAAGGTAAATTTTCTGCCAGTAAGGTGGTGACACCACATTTTTAAAGTGTGAATTACTGCTAATAACTCTAAATCATAAGTAGAGTAGTTCTTCTCATGTATTTTCAGCTTTCTAGATTTGTATGCAACAGCATGCTCTTCTTGTGTTCAGACTCCACCGAGTCCGTCATTACATGCATCTGTGCAAAGTATAAAATCCTTATTAGGATCTGCAATCCTCAGAATAGGTGTTGTAGTTAGTAACTCCTTTGACTTCTTAAAACTATCCGAACATTTCTAATCCCACACAAATTTATTCCCTTTCTTCTGTAAGGAGGTTATGGGGTTTGCAGTTTTTGAAAAACCCTCTATAAATTTTGTGTAATATCCAGTAATACCCATAAATGATCATACATCCGACACATCCTTAGGATTCGGCCAATCGTTAATGGCTTTTATCTTTTTGAGGTCACTTGAGATTCTTTCCTTAGAAATTATGTGTCCTAAATACTGAATTTTGTCCTTATGAAAGTCACACTTACTAAACTTAGCGTACAGTTGATGATCTCTCAAAACTTGTAAGATAATACGCAGATGTTTGTCATGCTCTTCTTTGCTTTTAGAATACATTAAAATGTCACCTATGAACACAATAGCAAACTTATCCAAATATTTGTGCAGAATATTGTTCATTAAACACATAAATAAAGCCAGAGAATTAGTAAATCCAAATGGCATGACTACGAACTCATAATATCCATATCGAGTTTGTAACACCCATATTTTGATTAGGCATATTTATCAGCTAGACACACCATACTTTATTTTCTTATATATTCTGGTGAACTCATCTCGACTGAGTAAACTATATTATGATATGATGGACCTCAGTATATGATGTTACTTCTTTTTATGATGTCACTATGATTATGATGTTACTATGTCATGTAGTTACAATGTCATGATTATCATATGATTTCTTTATTTTACGATTACAGTATATGTTTATATGTTTTCATTAATAAGATGTGAAATATATGATTCGGTACGTGGATACCATATTCTTATATAAATTATTGAAGTGTTATATGTCATACGCATCTATGATGAACTAAAAAGGTTACATGAAATAAAATGATTTTGATAACATGGATCAATTGGCGATCAATGGGAAATGCTTTCTATAAATTTGTATTTTGCGAAATACTAACCTATAGGACACAAGGGCTATGGGATAGCCAGTTACTTGAGCTGATATGATGAAAAAAAACCATGTTCGTACCGTAAACCTTAGCAGCCAAAAATGATGATACGATAACACAAATTGGTAATCCCGATAGCAGCAAAGTATGAGTCGATAAGGGCATAGGCCCAGTATGTTGAGAGGGATGGATGTGTTTCCCACCCTATGTTTCCATGAGACCCGAGGTCATGGGAGGGCCATGCTGAGACACGCTCCCCATGTTGTTGTGATGACGATGGTTGGATGCTTGCTAGGGGAGGATAGGTCCGCTGTTCAGCCGACGCTATCGCTCTCAAGTTCTATGTGGTCAGGTCGGTGAGTCCGACATCCACTTTTGTACTAGCAGAGGAAGGATAGGGAGGATGCAGGACGTAGGTTATGATAGGAGGATGTGTTAGTTAGTACTGTTGAGGGTTGGGTATTCCTTGATTCTGAGTTAGTGGTAGTAGGTACCCTTCCTTGTACATGATTGATTAAACTAATGTAAACATAAAGATAGTGATGTGAAATCGTAAAGAATTAAATGTTAAATAATTGAGAATGTTAAAGTAATTGTACTATACATATTATGCTTGTTCTTCTACATGGGGGTAAATACTACTATTAGTTAGCAAGTATGCATAGGCGGGATGGGGTTTGTCTATAGTACATTTCTGATCTATGCATACGCTGGCCACGCATGCACACATTGCACATGTACACTAGTATCGATACACAAACACTTAACATATTGAATAAATGTATAAGTTGTCATAAGTAATTAGGTTAATCATGCATTGATCGAATTCAGCTAATGAATATAAAGTTATTTAAGATGTGTAAAACAAGTCAATTAAGCTATGTATTACTTGTTGGTAAACATTGTGATAAACAACTGAGACAAGTGTCGTCAGCTAACATTGTCATCTGAGAATTGTTGTAAGGTAATGGTACTCTCTAATTAATTAGTAAGATTGTTTAAACCCTTAAGGGTGCTTTGTTTAGAAGAACGAGGATACTATGTTGATGTTAGGGTACTCATGTGATAAACAAATGATTTTAAAAAAATTAAAACATTTTTATTAAATTCACCATTTATTATTACTTTGTGGTGACTTAATTAATATTATTACTTAATGAAATGTTATTTTAATAATATTACTATCCATGTCATAACAATTGCAATATAGGTAAAATGTAAATATTGATTAATAAATGATTAAAGTGTGATTATTTCCATTACTAAGTTAAACATAATAGGATAACAATTATTGAATGGATGTGATGTGATGGAAAATGGTTAAAGCTATTTATTTATTCAATACGAATCTTAGAAATTAAATTTCAAGATAATTCGTCTTGACGGATGAGGTAAACCATTAAGAGACACCATGTCCAAGTTGAAAAGGTCAACTATTTATATAATATTTTATTAATTACACTAATAACATTAAATACAAAGGTGGTGAATAGACTTGTAATTAATAAACCTTGTCCCGAATGGATAACCTTTGGGTAATGACTCCCACCGTAATAAATACTTACGACCATCAATCAAAATCAAATAAATTTACCGTGAGTGTAATTGATTATTCGGTACATTGAGTGTGAAAAATACATTTTTATAATGTAACGTGTATGAATGAACTAAGGCAAAGGAGTAAATGTTTGAGGGGCTCGAGAGGGGGAGTTTGGGGCGGTGGAGTAAGCCCAAGGTCTTCTCGAGGAAGGAAATGTATATAGGGGGAGAAGGTTGAAGGTAACGGGGGAGATAGCAAAGTAGAGAGAAAGGTTTGAAAACAGAGAAAGGTTTTGAAAACTTAAGTAAATACTGCTCTCGGGATTATCAGTTGTGAGCTCGAGGACTTGGAAATCCTTTGATTTCCAAGGGCCAGCAAGATAATAGTTGGTCGGTAGGGTGGACACATCATCTTGGCTGACTAAGAGAATATAAACATAACCTGCTACAACCTACGGTCTACTAGCATCAGCATCAGGTAATTTCCTTGATTATTTATTTTATTTGATTATTATGTGGAAACATACTCTGAAACCTGCATATACCTTGCTACTTACTGATTTATTACTGTGAAACATATTCTTATGCTGAAAACACAAATTGTTGAAGGAAAATATTGATATGTTAGTTTATTTTTAAATACGAATGTATGATTATTGAAGACAAAACAGTATACTAAATGTCATTTAAAAGCATAGAATTTTCATTAGAATTTACTCACATATACCTGAATAAGTTAATACATAGAAAAGTAACATAGAAGATGACTTAGGGCTCTGTCGAAAAACAGAGCGCTATAGAGTTCTAAAGGCTGTTTTGAAAATATTCTCATCCTTCACACACACTTGATGATATCCTGACGTTAAATCAATATTTCAAAATATTGTTGCTCCATGCAACTGATCAAATAGATCATCTATGCGGGCCAACGGATATCGATTCTTGATTGTCATCTTATTCAGCTGGCGATAATCTATACAAAGCCTTAGGGTTCCATATTTCTTCTTAACAAATATAACAGGTGCTCCCAAAGGAGACATGCTGGGTCTTATATAGTTTTTATCAATCAGTTCCTTCAACTTTGATTTCAACTCATTTAATTCCAGTATATTCATCCTATATGAAAATTTAGAATTTGGTTATGCTCCCGATATTAACTCGATGGTGAAATCTAGATCTCTTTTAGGAGGTAACCCGAGAATCTCTTCAAGAAAAACATCTTTAAAATATTTTAGGACAGGTATATCTTCTAGTTTCAGTTTGTCCTCTTTAGAAATCAACTCATCATTCACTACATTTACTGCAAACATTTGAAATCCTTTCCTAACTGCTCTATTTACTTGCATAGTTGAAATCTATCTGAGGGATGTTCTTCTTGGAATACCTTTTACTTCTAATATTTCCCCTTTATCACTTAAACAAGTGAAACTTTTCTCATAACAATTCATAATGACATGATGGGATTCTGACCAGTCCATTCCAATTAAAATGTCATATGATCCTAAAGGTAAAACATTTAACTTGGTCTGTGTTTTTAACTGATTCATAGATAAAGCACAATTTTGAACAAAATCAGATACTTTTATTTTTGTCCCTATTGCTAGTGTAACTAACCATGATTTATTGATTTTTTATGTTTTCAATATAAAACTTTCCACTATATCTTGTGATATATAACTTAGGCTAGTGCCTGGATCAATCAAAATAGAAGATGGATGGTTTTGTATCATACCTTCAATCTCTACCATTGAGACTTGATGATCTGCTTGCCGGTTGTCTAATGCTGCATTAATTCTAGGCATCTCTCTCGCCAAGTCTCCCACAGTAGCTTCAGCTTGTATGGAGTGAGTATTGTTGGCTGCCCACTTCCTAAGGGGACATTATAAAGCATAATGAGGACCTTGACACTCAAAAAAGTTTATAGGTTCCTTCTGATCATTGGTTCTGGTAATATTGGGAGTATTTCTAGGAGCTGTAAATTTCTGCTGCTGATTATTTCTGGGACTGTTTCCTTGAACATTTCGATTCTGAAATTTTTTCTTTTGGAAACCAGAATTTCTAGTAAACCTTAAATTTTTCTTTTTTATATCAAAGTTACTCGTTTTATGATTTTTCCAGTTAGATACTCCTTCTCTTTTCCTGTTCTAATCAAAGCAAAAAGTTGCTTTCCTCATGGATTCTTCTAATGTCTTTGGGTTATCATACTCTATTTTATCATTGATGTTGAAGGGTAGACAACTCAGGTATCTTTGAATCTTCGATTTTTCTTCCACCAGTTTTGGCACATATCTTAGCAAATTTAGAAACTTGTTGTTTAGCTCTTTCATGTTCATTGTTCCCAGCTTTAAATCATAGAATTCCTTAGATTTTTCTTCATAATGCTATTCAGATAAGAACTTCTTTTTGCAGTATCTTTTAAAACTACTCCAACTCAAATCTCTGTCCTTTTTGCTCTTTACTCTTTTGAGGTCTTTCCACCAAATATCTGCCTTCCTGGTTAGATTATAAATTGCCATTTTTTCCTTTAAGGATTCTGAATAATCATAGATATGAAAATGTTTTTTCAAGTCGGACAACCATGCTTCAACTATCTCTGCTTTCTCAGTTTCACCATTGAAAGTTGGGGGTTTGATTTTCTTGAACTCCTCAGAAATCTGTTCACACTATTTGTTACTCTTTATTTTGGGTTTGTAGTCTCCTTCGCTGCTATTACTTGAATAATCTCGTTTCTTTTTGCATTTTTCATGGGTAGCTTCTGATGATGTTGAAATGTTGTTCACATCATCAATTTTCATTTTATTACCCCTGTCTCAATGAGGTAAATCCTCAATCTTGGAGGTATTCTCAATTTCTCTAGTCTATTCATCAGTTGGGCATTGTTCGAATAGTACTTGATTAAGTTCCTCTTGTGCCTTCAGAATTTTCTCATTATTTTGTTTTACAGATTTGATTTATGCTTTTAACTCTTGAAATGCACGTAACAATTCTGACGAATTACCATTTAATTCGCCATGGACTTCTTCCACATAATGCTAACCCGTGCTATGACTGTTGGGTCGAAATCTGTCTTCTAAATGTTCAGTTGATCCTTCCATACCTGTAAGTTAAAATAATTTATGTATAACACAAATAGTTTAAATTTTAATTAGTAAGATTTCTATTGTAAATAAATTTTCTGTTGCGTGTTCTTGGACCTTTTTATGCCTAGAGTTCAAACGTGAGCTTTGATACACATGTAACATCCCAAAAAATACCAATTTTTATTTTTATTTTTAAATAGCAATAATTATCAAAGTCGTTAATGCGGAACATATAAAATAATTAGATTTCTTAACTAGGATAATTAATAACGATGACACGTCATAATTCTCAAATAAAATATGATATAGTTGTATTGGCTATTTCATATTTAAATGGATGCTAATCTCCTTAATGAAAGATCTTTTTATGATTATGTATAAGAATACAATTTACAGATGTGCTTAAGTTCTAAATATAATTACATGCTGTAAATAGTTTGTACTATTATGATGTTCTTGATGATGTACTAACAGTTTGTTTTTATGGTGACGAAGGGGTCCTATGAGGTACCCTCGAGTTTACTTAGCTACATTTAGCTAAGGCATTTGAATCTTGTTTCCATGTGCAAACCACATGTAAGAATTTCTACGACAACATGTGTTAAGAGTATAGGTGTCTTTCAATTCATCGTCAATGTAAAATTAGAATGCTAAGTACTTACTTGCGAAACAAGTTACTGCAGGTATGAATATTTGTTTCCAAATTTAGTTTAAGTGTTGGCTTTCAAACTCTTCAGTGTTAAAACCATCACATCATCTTTTTATGTTTGTAATGCTATAATCATTATCTATGAAAAATCATCTTAAATTGACCTTTTTCATTATCGTCAAATGTGAATATCAACATTCAAAAGTAACTCTATTAACAAGCTTGTGGGATTATTATCTATGTTAAATCAAAAGAACTATCATTATAATTTTGCATCAATAGAGCATTAGACTATCCTAAGTCTCACATTTATTGTTTAGATAACATTACCATATATAGCTTAGTACATGGAATTTTATTGTAAGTATGGTATTCATGCTATGAATTAGGATTAACATTACAACTTAACCCTACCTACACTATGCATATATTATAGAAATGACATATAACATTCTATAGTGACTATGCAAATAACATGAAAATGAAATATAATGACTTTATATTAACTATGCATTTTACACTTTACAATAGCATGTTATATTATCACGATGCCTACCCAATAAACCTTAGGATCTAAATAAATTATTTGATTTACGAATCTAACATACAAATGATTCAATGTGGACAAGATATTAAAGTGTGTACGTTGTATGCTTTCGACGCTAGAGTTGACAGGCCTGGTATTAATGTCGTTCAACTTGTAGGTGAAGTGGAAGCGTAGTTGGATGGTTTCCACGTGACAGAGTTTGCAATAAACACCAGAAGGGTTGAGCTGTACCATGCGCTAGCTCCCGATCTTCTTACTTGGCAACTAGCAGATGAAGTAATCAATGTGTAATTAATGTTAAGGTTGCTCGAATATCAATGTGCCCGATTTGGTCTCTACAGCACCGTTGATCTTTGCAAGATCTAGGGCTGAGAATGAAACCCTATTCTCACGTTGGTAAGTAGTGAAAGTTGGTTTTCTGGCATTCATTGTTGCGTTTTGGTGGTGAGGTCATAGAGCCGACCATTTGGTACAATATAGGGTTTAAATTGTTGTGGAGAGGAGGACTCCTTCCTCGGTTTTGAACCTTGGACCTTTGGGGAATAGTATTGATAGTTGTAGGCTCACAATATTCTACCATAGCACTACGATACAGTCACGGTGGTTGTGTATAGTTCTCCTGTCATTTATTGAATTCGTAGTTCAAATTGGGGTTCGATCCTCCAGTTGATGAAATGGTATCTTGTGTTTAGCTCGTAGTTGCTGTCAAATGCCAACAAGCTTCGTCATTTTTGCTAGTGTGGTGTGCAAATGTTTAGGAGTTTGTTGCTAAGGGTAAGTTTTATTACAATAACCATCATACAGTAAAAATTTAGTTTTAACTCTGTCTTATCTTGATTAACCTCTTCGAACTGTAACATTTGCACATACCCACTTTGTATCATGCTTCCTATGCATAAGCTTGGAGAACGGGGATTCTGCTGTTGTTTCCTGGTAAGCTCCGGTGGTTCTCGAAACCTCATAGGTTCCTTTTGCATGGTTTTGATGGTGATTTCTGTGTACCAAGAGTTGGAACCATTCGACCTTGTTTCGGTGATTGCCGAGTGTGAAGTTTTTAATTCTTGTTTTGATAGAAGCTGTACAGAGGAAACCCTTCAATTGTTTAAGATGTCATTCGGCTCTGTAATGTTTCGCTGCATTGTTGAAAGGAACTTCGAACTTTTGTTTGTTATGCTAAATGTTAAGGGTAAAACCCTTTGTAGTTTGTGAATCTTGACCTCGTTTTAATGTTGTGGTTGATAAGGAGTTGTTGTGGCCACAACAGATCCCATGCTCAAGTAAGCACGGGAACCCCAACCTTAATAAAACAATAAGGTCTTTAGGTGAGGTAATTTATAAATATTAGAATTTTAGACTTTACCTCTAGAATTCTCCACCCATGCCTTTGATTTCCTTGGTTTCAGCCGTTTGATTTTTCCAAAGTGTTTCAGTTTCAAAAAAGCCAAAATTTATGAGTATTTTGTTCACTGGTAAAGTCATCCTGAAACCCGACATTTGAAGAACCTGCAATCCGCAATCTTACAATCGCGGCTTGTGGGACTATTGTTTTTTAAATGTTGGATTTTGATGATTCCAAAACCCGCAATCCGACGGTTGTGGACTATAGAATCACTCTGTAATGAGATGGGATAACAGTTACCCTGAAACCCGAATCCTGCAGCAGTGCCATTCGGCTTTCGGGATGGTATTCTCTTGTCCACTTCGTGCGTGCTTCCGCAACCCGTAATTTCGGGATTCAGCTTTTGGGATTGTGTCTAGCTGATTATTTTCTATGCATTCCCGCGACCCACAATCCGCATTGCGGAATGCGGTTTTTGGAGTAGTTTTTATTTTGACATTCTTTTTTACTTCCCGAAACCCGCCACCCCTAGTCGGTTGTCGACTTTCGGAAGTCCTTTTCATTGTTCATTATTTTTACCAACCCGCATATCCGTACTT
The DNA here is from genome assembly GCA_027924585.1 of Larix kaempferi. Taxonomy (NCBI): domain Eukaryota; kingdom Viridiplantae; phylum Streptophyta; class Pinopsida; order Pinales; family Pinaceae; genus Larix; species Larix kaempferi. The sequence continues at coordinate 21,014,127 of BSBM01001023.1, forward strand.
TCAAGTTTCGGCTTGCGGGGTTTTGAATAAAGAGTTTTACGAGCATACCTGAACATGATTCCGCGTTCTGCCACAGTCGATCTCAGTCGTCCATTTGTTATAATCGCGTGGTTGGTTTTATTTCACTAAATCTATTTAATAGGGTTTTTTACTTTTTACTTTTACATTTTCACTGCTCAAGAAAATACGTTGTTACATTCTCGATTTACTGAGGATTCCGTGTCAGGTGCTGTTGTTCAGTCGGTTCGCTATTTCATGTAAGTCCAATATTATCCTTATGCTACTAGCCTGCATTTTGCTATTTTTGGAATTTTATTTAATTTTCTGTATTGATTAGATATTGTAAAATTCCTCCACTATGTTGAAGAATACACAGTCTAAAACGTCACTCAAAGACCCCCTGAACAAAGACCCAAATTTTGGTCTTCTTTCTGACACCAGTGGAGGACTTATAGAGACGTACCAAATGGACTGGTCCAAGATATATGCCATTTTTTATACAGACAACTTTTCCCATATTGAGGATGATAGACCAGTCTACAAGAGAATTAGGGATTCCCAAATTCATGCCATTGCTGCATGCCCTGCCATCTTACCCTACATAGATGTAGTTAAGTGGATAATTGAGAATGCTAATGTTAAGGACTGTTCATTTAATGATAGTGCAGGTTGCTAATTGACAAGTTTTCATCCCAAGGGTTTTGTTCAAGCATTTGCTCTGAAACCCTCTGTTCAAACACACTCTGCTGAGTTCATTCAGACGTCCAAAACCCGGTATAATTTTCACCAAATGATTAAGTCTTGGATTCTCAAACCCAATGCTTTTGTGCCTAAGTCGGATAACCTTTACACTATTATCTAGTTTAAAGAACCCTATTCTCTACTTGCAACCATGCTTTTCCGGCTTTTTGGTCAACCCAATTGTTCTCATTTTAAAGCAGAGTGGGAACCCATAGCACATCATGTGTTACTTACAGGTGCATATTTCTCGTGGGCCTCTATTCTATCATCGAAACTGAAAAATGCCATTCAAGATTATCAGAAAGCACCGGCTCATAAGAAACCACCCTTCTTCCTATCAGCATATATTTTGGACGTTTTTTGTTTGGAGTTCCAGTGTCCCAATTTAGGTTGGCATTGGACTCCTTCAGACCCACCTGTACATATTTACCATTCGGCACTTTGGGAGGGAAATTTTGCACCTTTGATATATGAAATTTGTGATTGTTTTGTGGGTACCATTTATTTCAAGATCTTCCAGTAGCAGCCAGTTGCATTCTCAGAAGATGCTAAAGTTTTTATCAACACATTGGGAAATTGGTATGTAGGTGAATACTTTACATACATCAGAATCTGGGGAAGTGAAACAGTTCATTTCTTGCCCAGAATAGTCCTGAATAGGATGGTAATATAGGAAGTTTCCTTTCATACTGTTATTAGTGGTATGTATCAGAAACTCATGGGACCTAAGAAGAAGAATTGGCCTAAGTTTGCACTGAATCTAGGTCAACTGGTCATCCCAACTTCAACCTGGGCTACGGTTCTGGGTGATCAGATAGCTACCCTGAGATTAGGTGTTTCCCTGAAAAGGAAACATGACTCCAAGAATTTTTTGGATGCACACTTAAAGCAAGTTCATAAAAAGATGGACTACACACATGAAACAATCCATGATGATTCCGTATACCAAGGGGTAGACACCTTTTCTCAAGTCTTGGCCAAAGTAAAGGACTCTCAAGGACAACATGATATTCTATAGTATCAAAAGCAACTGAAAGACATGATCTTAAGCTATAGGGCCATGCAGATGAATCTTGCTAAAAAAGCAAGAAAGGACAGGGAAGAGAAAGAAGCTCAGAAGTCTACCAATCCTCCTTTGACCACCGCTCATGATGAAGACAAAGGTAAAGCTATTCAAGGGGAACTATCTAATAAGAAAACTAATGAAGAAGATAAACTCATGTTGCAAACAGCCCATGCATCCAAATAGCAAATGGCGCAGTTGTCATCAATGTTACAGACTCAGTTGTTAGAACCTCCAAGCCCTGCGGACAAAATTCAGCCACTGGGTACACTAGGTGATCACTTCTCTACTCTAGGTACTCCAGAAGATGATGAATTGATCATAACCAAGGCTAATCCAGCTAAGAGACAGAAGGTCATGCCTTCCTCATCACAAGTTTCTACTATAGACATAATTGACTGTGATGAAGAAATAACTTCGTCTTCTCGAGTCCCAGTAGTGGAAGAGGTTACTGGAGATGCTAAGACTGACACTGAATTGTTGGACACTATTGATATGGACCAGTCTTTCGCTGAACAGTCAGTGTTGGAATTTAATGCTGCCCCGGTATCACTTCGTCGGAAATTGTGTTACCATCTATGAAGCTAAATTCTACTGTGCCTCTAGGAGCGACACTTCCATTTTCATTATCCCATTTGTATGATACCCTCAACAACACCACTACTACATCACCAGAGTACTTAGTTCCTTTATCCACTTCACCTTCTATCATTGTAGAAGTCCAACCTTTGGCTATCCCTCTACAGTCATCTAAAGTTGATTCATCAATAACCTCCATCGATGCATCTTCTAACTCTTCTCCTCCACCTTCCCCTAGCAAAGCACAAAGTCCACTTCCACTCCTAGAAGTTAGTAGTCATGTTCAGGTTCTTCTTTCTGAAGTCTCTGTCTCATTACCCTCCCCAGACAAAGTTGTCTCAACCCCTAAAATTAGTATGACGTCTCTAGCCTCCACTCAAGTTACTTCACCTATCCCTACTTTTGCTGTCATACAGACACCTTCTCTGATTTCCACAATTGGTGTCACTTCTGTTCCCGCACTGTCCATTATTGAGTACACAGATACAAATGTGGTTCCTTTTGGAAACTATTTCCATCATCAAGATGACAAGGCAGTAGTTAAAAGAAGCAAGAAAAGAGGTCAAGGCCAAGGTGGCTTAGAAGCGCATGAGCCAGAGCAGGTGATATGGGCTCCCAGAACTAATAACCCAAGAATTGAATCAATTGAAATAGCAACATCCTTAGGGGCTTTTGCCACTTCTAGCTGGGATTCAGTCTAGGTCTTGGACAAAGAAGTTGACACCAGGGAGGAAGAAATTAGAAACCTGAAAGAAGAATTCATTAAAACAAGGGAACAACATTTTGTTGACATGGTTGACCTTAGGAAAGTTTGGGTAGACAAAGCATAGGATCTAGAATAGAAGAATGCTACTCTTCTTACTGAGTTTAATCTTTTGCAGTCTCAACATTCAGCTAGTCTTGTAAGGATAGCGTCTTTAGAAAAGTAGATGGAAGATGCAACTACAAGTGCATCTTCCTCCAATGTTCTCAAGTTCACACCCTTGGACCTCAAAAACCTAGCTCTTGAAGTGAATCAGAGTCAGCATGAATTACTGAAGAAGTTATATATTGCCTTAGACGAGATCAGGGAAAATTTCATTAAGTTTTCTACGATGTCCTCTACCCTTGAGGAACATAAAGAAAAAAAGGCTCCAAGCCTGAAAAGCTAAAGATCAAATTGGTCAAGGGCAATTGTATATCAAGAATGCTCTAGAGAACATCCCAATCCTTAATACTTTCCAAATGAAGAAAGTTAAAGCATCGCTGAACTCGTGGCTTGATTTGAATGAATCTGCTGATGAGATCATTACTAAGTCTCAGGATACTTGCACTAGGCGATGGTACGCCACAAATAATATCTTGAATGAATTAGGTTTTCCACTCGTGAATCCATTTATGGAGGCTCTCCCACCAAAGTGTAGACTTGAAGAACTTGAGAAAATATGTGAAGAATTCGCTTAGAAGATTCGAGACTTGGAACAAATCAAGATCCAAGATGTGGTTCATTTGGTTAAAGAACCGGTCATCATGGAAGGAAGGATTCTCATGTACCTCCGCATTTGGCATAAGTTAGAAAAAGCATGATATGGAGAACAACGCATGCAATGCTCAGTTGTCTCTCGAATCAGTTGTTTTTCCAAATATAAATGAGTTGTTAGATATTTATGAAAAATGGCAGAATTTTCTCGATCGTTAAATCAGAAAATGATTTTGTAATCCCTTTTTTGTAGAATCTCTCCTTTTGGGACTTTGATGTAAATTTACTATTTAAGGAGGAATGTTTCCCTTAGCAAAGGGTTGGGAATTTTGGAATTTTGATTCAGCAGGAGTATGGACTGAAGATGCTCTGTCTATTCGAGCCATTGTAATTGGTACAAGACTTTTATATGTAGTAAAGTTATCTTTTCTCCACCTTCTTGTGTTCTTCAAATTTCTTTCAGAATTGCTGAGTTAAATGTTTCAGATTGTCATCGGTTTAAATGTATTTAATCTTTCGCAGGTTATTTATTTCTGCAGAATGCCTTCATATTGATTTTTTTGTATGTTAGGTCCAAGCTATTGATTGTTATGTTAAATTTCTTTGATTGAACAGTTATTACGTTTATATTTCTGCAAATGATTCGATGCAATTAAATATGCATAATCAATTGTTAATTTTTCAATTAACACCATGATTACATATCAGTTATTTGAATGAGCTTAACCACTTTGAAGCATTGTCACTTAATTTCTTAATTGATAAAACTTTAATTAACAATTGAAGAACCAGAAGACATTTCTGTTTAATGTACTTGATCACTTGTTTATCATACTTCAGTTCTGATTTGCACATTATCAACTTTTCCTCTTTAGGTTAGATCTAACTTAGGATAGATTCTTTCCCTAGGTAGGTTAGGTTAGGTTTGTTAATCAGCTATCACACTTCGTTTTCCTTAATAGGAAAAATGATCTTTGAATGATCAAACCTTTTACTCTTAGAGTGCAACCGGAGGCCAAATATCCATGGGTGATTACCACACCAAATAGCTCGAGGATAGGGTAACTCTTGCGTAGGGTTAACTGAAGCCTTTGGTTGGGTTTTCATCCCCTGTTGTGTGCCTTGGAACCCATTCCAGCACTTTTCACTTACCCTGCACCCCCGAGGCATCAGCAAATGGCGCTAGAAGGAGGGTGTGAACTGGCACATTGCCCACAATAAGAGCTAACTTCTAGTTATTATGATTTCATGGCTCTTTCCCAAATCCCTACATGGGAGTCTCACACCGCATTGAGCCTACCAGGGCCTTTACATGAACTCCCTAAAAAGGCAGTTAAGATCTTGCCAAAATTTGATGGAGAAGGTAAGGTCTCTGTCACCGAGCATATCAGAAAGTATGAATCTATTTTTCATTTATTTAATATCATACATGAAGATGTTGCTTGCAGATTATTTCCATTTACCTTCGAAGGTAAGGCTTCTCTTTGGTTTCATTTTTTACCTCTGAATTCAATTTCAAGTTGGTTAGAGTTTAAGAATGTTTTCATAGATTCTTTTGAAGATTATGATGTGGTTGAGATTCCTCAAAACCTGATTCAAATGCAAGTATTTGATGGAGAATCAATTCAGGATTTCGACACATGTTTCTGAAAAGTGTACTATAGCTTACGCAAAGAACATAGACCCGCAACACAACTCACTTTCTGTTGGTATGTTAGATCTCTTCCCAAGATTATAGCAATGTTTATTTTGAGACAAGGGATAACAGATTTTAATGAAGCATGTAAAGAGGCTCAAGTTCTTGAGAGAGACTTGAAGGGGTATCCTTCCGATCTTTTTTATCCTTTCCTTTCATATGATATTGAATCTGTTAATGAAGAATTAAATCCTTCACAAAGTGCTCAATTAAGTTCTCAAATGAATGACCTGTGCGATGAAGTCATGTCCATTAACAAAAACAAGGATAATCAAAATACCTTACATCATTTCAAACAAATGTTTTTCGCATCCGATTCAAGATCTTCCCCAGATGCAAAAAAGGAATTAGGTGCACATTCTAATAAACCTTCTTGTTTTCCAAATAGATGTGAGTATGACGAATGTTTTTCATCTTCCCTTCATTGTTCGGAGTCAGAAACCGTTGAAGAAAATCCTCATATTTTTTATCCATGTAATGGACCATTTGTTCGAACAAATGTTGAGCACTTCCCTTTGCATCACAGTAATTCAACTATCAATAAAAATGAAGATTTAAGAATCTATGAAAAGGATCTTCTATCTATTTCTAATAATTTTGCAAGTCCTTCTTATACAACTAATACCCATTTTTCTTCATTTAATCAAAAGGTCGATGTTTGAATAGAGAATTTTCAAGATCTTGATTGTATTTGACATTCTGAACAACATAACGATTTCTCTCGTCTTACAAAACCTGAAATTTCTTTTTCTTCATCCTTCGATTCTAACTATTATGAGCAGAATATCAACCATAAGTCTTTATATGATGAGTTAGCTGAGATCAAAATTGAATTTCAAAATATTTGTTCTAAATATACTTTTTCTATAAATCAAATCTCAAATGAAAAGTTGTTTAGATCAAATGCTTTGAAATCAAATAAACTTGGTACACTTGACAAGAACGAATATTTAAAAGATGAAGTTGATTGGTCACAAGATGTGAAACCCGATACTTCCTTTCAATACAATAATGATGATATATTGTTAAAGGAAGTATTCTCCGCTCTCAATTTTGATGAAAATGTTTCAGATCGTGATCTTAATAATTTCAAAAACACTTTTCATGATTCAATTTATTTATCATTGGAACAATCATTTTTGAGCAATTTCCCATGTCATTTTCATCTCTTTGTAAATAAGAAACTTAGTTTATTTTTTCCTATTTTTGGATTTTCATTTTCAAAATTTTTGTTGCTGATTCGTCATTTGTTTTATCTTGCAGAATTAAAGTTGCTTGATTGGATTCACTGGATATTCGAGTATACTTAATGTTTGTTTATTTCGAAATAGTGTAGGATTAGGTGTAGAATAGATTAATTTTGATGATTTCTTAAGAAGTAAGAGCACCCTTTTGATCCTCTTCAATAAAGCATTTGTGACGACGAGCTGAATCTAACTTGGGTTCTTGTACTGTTCAATTACTGGAAGGAGTTACGTACACCTGCTCAGTGGATGTTTTACTCTTTGAGAGTAATTTTGTATAGACTAGGCTGATATTTTGTACATAAATTGATTTTGCTTATTTTCTTTTTTCGGCTTGTTTTATTTCCTTCATGTATTTAACTTTTGATGTCACAGCTCCACACATATAGCAATATCCATAAAATTAGTTTATTTCTTGGTGATGAGTCTAGTTTTCATTTTATGACTATCTGCCAACTATGATTTGGAAATTGTTCAACTTAGGACATACGGCTGATGACCACAAGACCTCGAATTAATATATCTCTACGATGGTCATTATCTTACACATGTATTATTTGTTTAATTGGGGCCTTAGGGATAGCAGAGTCTCCATTGTCTTATGTCTCATGGTCGAGTTGTATATCATAATAACCTTGTGTGCTTGTTCTGCTCTGGTTCCTTTTACCATCACCTTAAAGAATAAACCTTATAATAAAGCAAAATGCAAGGTGAGGGGTCTTGCTGTCAAGCCTACTCATTAGGTTCATAAGTGCCAAGCAGAATGACATCTTCACAACAAGCTACCACACTTGGAAGATGACTTTTAGTTTTACTAGGAGTTGGAAGATCCTATCACAGGTCTGTCCACTCATGATCAACAAATCACTGGTGAGTAACGTTACCAACATATGGTCACCAAGCCATGGTAATGCCTTGTAATTTTCCAACTTATTGAAACATGGATTAGTACATATCTTTTAGCTCAAAAGATACCTGTGTATATAAGAACGGGGAGGTCTTATCACAAGCCAGCCCCACCACGATCATAAGTTCAATTTGGACTGAGGCCATCAAAATATGGTTACCAAGCCATGATAGTCCCTTTCAGCACCTCAACTGAAAGGCAAGGAGTCTCATTATCGAGCTAGCTTGATCAGTTTCTGAATTCTGCCTGTGAGTGGCACTACTTATATTTGATCACCAAGTCAGGGCAGTGGTCTTATACACACAGTTATTTTCGGATATATATATATATATATATATATATATAAACACATCTAAATAGTGTTTCAAAGAAGCAGGGTGATGTGTAATTGGGATAGCCAGAAGCATTTTCAAGTGTGGATAGGTTCAACACAAGCAGCCTTCCACGACTGCCTACAGGTGAAGTGTCTCATGGTATTCTTAAAACCCCTTTATCAGATTTTGCATTATTCTCAAATGCGACGATACAATGAGTATTTATTAATTTGGGTTCCATGATATTTAGCGGTATTCCTTGTGATGATTTTCGAAAATTCAGGTTGAAGAAAGAGCATCTCGCTAACATGTTTGAATGTCTTCTTTAAATTGGGTTGTCATTACAGAGATAACTGGTTCTTCCCAGCCAGTCACCATTTATTGTGCCCATAATAGATCCCATGCTCGGGTAAGCAGGGGAGCCCTGACCTTAATAAAACACTAAGGTGTTTGGGTAAGGTATTTTATAAATATTAGAATTTTAGATTTTACCTCTAGAATTCTCCACCCATGCCTTTGATTTCCTTGGTTTCAACCGTTTGATTTTTCCAAAGTGTTTCGGTTTCAAAAAAGCCAAAATTTATGAGTATTTTGTTCACTGGTAAAGTCATCCCGAAATCCGACGTTTGAAGAACCCGCAATCCGCAATCTGACAATCGCAGCTTGCGGGACTATTGTTTTTAAAATGTTGAGTTTTGATGATTCTGAAACCCGCAATCCGAAAATTGTGGACTACGGAATCACTCTGTAATGAGATGGGATAACAGTTACCCTGAAACCTGAATCCTGCAACAATGCCATTCGGCTTTCAGGATGGTCTTCTCTTGTCCACTTCGTGCGTGCTTCCGCAACCCGTAATTTCAGGATGTGGCTTTCGGGATTGTGTCTTCATGATTATTTTCTGTGCATTCCCACGACCCGCAATCCGCATTACGAAATGTGGCTTTCGGAGCAGCTGTTTTTATTTTGACATTTTTTTTACTTCCCAAAACCCAACACCCCTAGTCGGTTGTCGGCTTTCGGAAGTCCTTTTCATTGTTCTCTATTTTTACCAACCCGCAACCCGCAAATCTGTACTTTTGGGTTTTGGCTTGTGAGGTTTTGAATTAAGACTTTTACGAGCAAACATGAACCCGATTCTGTGTTCCACCACCGTCAATCTCAGGCGTCCATTTGTTATAATCGCGTGGTTGGTTTTATTTCACTAAATACATTTAATAAGGTTTTTTACTTTTTAGTTTTACATTTTCACTGCTGAAGAAAATACAATGTTACATTCTCGATTTACTGTGGATTGCATGTCAGGTGCCATTGTTCAGTCAGTTCGCTATTTCAGGTAAGTCCACTATTATCCTTATGCTACTAGCCTGCATTTTGCTATTTTTGGGTTGAATTTTATTTAATTTTCTGAATTGATCAGATATTGTAAAATTCTTCCACTATGTCGAAGAATGCATGGTCTAAAATGTCACTCAAAGACCGACTGAACAAAGACCCAAATTTTGGTTTTCTTTCTAACACCAGTGGAGGAGTTACAGAGACGTACCAAATGGACTGGTCCAAGATATATGCCATTTTTTTAATGGCGACTTTTCCCATATCGAGGATGATAGACCAGTCTACGAGAGAATTAGGGCTTCCCAAATTCACACCATTGCTGTACGCCCTGCCATTTTACCCTACACAGATGCAGTTAAGTTGATAATTGAGAATGCTGATGTTAAGGACCGTTCATTTAATGACAGTGTAGGTTTCCAATTGACAAGTTTTCACCCTGAGGTTTTTGTTCGAGCATTTGCTCGGAAACCCTATGTTCAGACACCCTCTACTGAGTTCATTCAGACGTCCAAAACCCGGTATAATTTTGAGCAAATGATTAAGTCTTGGATGCTCAAACCCAATGCTTTTGTGCCTAAGTCGGATAACCTTTACCCTATTATCTGGTTTAAAGAACCCTATTCTCTACTTGCAGCCATGCTTTTCCAGCTTTTTGGTCAACCCAATTGTTCTCATTTTAAAGTAGAGTGGGCACCCATAGAACATCATGTGTTACTTACAGGTGAATCTTTCCCTTGGGCCTCTATTCTATCATCGGAACTGAAAAACACCATTCAAGATTATCAGAAGGCACTGGCTTATAAGAAACCACACTTCTTCCTATCAGCATATGTTTTGGACGTTTTCTGTTTGGAGTTCCAGTATCCCAATTTAGGTTGGCATTGGACTCCTTCAGACCCACCTGTACATATTTACCATTCAGCACATTGGGAGGGAAATTTTGCACCTTTGATATATGAAATTTGTGATTGTTTTGTGGGTACCATTTATTTCAATATTTTCCAGCAGTAGCCACCTGCATTCTCAGAAGATGCTAAATTTTTCTTGTTCAGGTACACAGGGTACTACCAAAGGACCGAACACCAAGAGCAACCACTTCACACAAATAGATCACAGATCAACACACCGATGTTTTGACGTGGTTTAAACCCTCTTGAGGGAAACACTCCATGGCCCCGGCCAAATAGATTCTACGGGACAAGTTATTATGCAAAGAAAGAAATTTACAAATGAGCTTCTCATAATCGATCAACTAAACAATGACCCTCCATGCTATTTAAATAGAGATCATGGACCAATCGGGTGTTAAGCCACGGATCAAGGTTAGGTATGATGTAAGAGAAGTTGAGCCGTCGGATCACTCTATGTTGGGAACATATCATGACCGTCGGATTAAGTATTTACAAATGCATACTAATGCATACTAAAGAAACACACTATCCCTAACGGATATATTACACAAGTTGATCTTAACTAACTCCTAAGTGTCTAAATATCCTAACATCCCCCCTTAAGAACAACTTGGGATAGGATTGAAGGATTTATAAAAGTGACACTATTAGGAGAAGGAAGGAGGCATTAGAGCCTATCCCCCCTTAATGACAAGTTCCTGAACTCCTAACATAGATCAAAGTTTAAAAAATTTCATTTCTGTAAGAGACTTGGTGAAGATGTCTGCAACTTGATCATCTGTAGGGAAAAGGAGCACTTCAAGAACATGATCATGAACAAGATTTTTTATGAAGTGCATATGTAGCTCAATGTGTTTGCTACGTTGATGTAGAACTTGATCTTTGGCAAGCTTGATGGCACTTTGATTGTCGCACCAATGTGGAGTAGGCTTCTGCTGCTCGAATCCAAACTCTGAAAGGCTCTGTCGAAGCCATAAAGCTTCCTGACTGGCATTAACTATGGCTCGATATTGTGCTTCTGCTGAAGAAAGAGCAAGAGCTTGTTGTTTCTTACAATCCCAAGTGATAAGTCTAGATCCCAGACTAAAAACATAACCTGCAGTAGACTTTCAATCATCAAGATCGCCGGCCCAATCTGAATTAGTGAAACCAACCAACAAAGGTTTCCCCCCTGTACTGTAATGAATCCCAAACTGAACTATACCTCGAATATATTGAAGTATTCTTTTAGCTGCTTTCCAGTGACTTTCATGAGGTGTCTACATATAACGGGAAACACGACCAACGGCAAAGGAAAGGTCAGGACGAGAATGAGTCAAGTGTAAGAGACTACCAACAAGATGATGGTACAAGGTGGCATCGACTTCAGGTGAAGTACAAGTGGCAGAAAGTTTGACTCCAGACTGGAAGGCTGAAGGGGCTGGTGTATAATCTTCCATGTGAAAGCGATGAAGAAGGTCACAAGCATACTTAGACTGAGAAAGAAAGATTCCTTCTTTGGTTTGCAGGACTTGGAGACCAAGAAAATGATGCAAATGTCCTAAGTATGACATTTAAAATTTTTGTTTAAGACTGGATTTCACATGAGTTATAAGCTTAGGGTCACTACCAGTAAGAATAAGGTCATCAACATATAGAACAAGTATGATGAGATGGTTTCCTACTTTCTTGGTATCAACATTGGGGTCAGAATGACATCTAGAAAAACCAGTGTCAAGGAGAAAGTTATCCATTTTGGCATAACAAGCTCTAGGAGCTTGCTTAAGGCCATATAAGGATTTCTTAAGGCGACAAACAAGGCTAGAGTTATTCTGAACATATCCAGGAGGTTGTTCCATGTAAATTTCCTCCTGTAAATCACCATGTAAGAAGGCAAACTTGACATCCATTTGATGGACTTCCCAGTTATGTAAGGCTGCAAGGGAAAGAACAAGGCGGATGGATTTCATTTTTGCGACAGGAGCAAAGGTTTCATTGTAGTCAATCCCTTCAACTTGGGAAAAACCTTTGGCAACTAACCTTGCCTTAAGTCTTTCAATACTTCTATCTGATGCATACTTAGTTCTGTAGACCCATTTACATCTCACAAGTTTTCTTCCTTTTGGAAGAGGTACAAGATCCCAAGTATCGTTTGCCATTAAGGAACGATATTCTTCATCCATGGCTGCATCCCAATCTAGATTCCCTGAAGCTTCTACAAAAGTTTCTGGATCATGATTCTCAGAAACTTGAGCCAAAAGAGAAGAGGCTCGCTGAAACTGAGAACGTGTTTGACGTTGTTCTCTAGGATCACCGGCAAGATCACCAGCTTCTTCACATGTTGAACGAACCCATCGAGGAAGCACTTGTGCTGGTGCAATTGGAGGAACATGAGCAGGTGGAGGTGGATTTTCATCCTCACTTTCATCATTAGAAACTAGAGTTGGAAACCTGTCAAGGAAGTTGGAAGAAGAAGAAGAAGGCACAAACGTTGAATCAAGCTCGCAAGCCAAAGATGGCACAATCACCGAGTTAGGCTCGTAGGCCAATAGATTTTCATCAAATTTAACATCTCTTCTAATGATTATATCATGAGAATGTGTTTGAAGAAGTCTATAACCTTTTACATCTTCAGAATATCCAACAAATATGTATTTTTCACTTTTAGGCTGCAATGCTTTCCGTTTTTCATTCGGAATGTGAGCCCATGCTTCACTACCAAACACATGAAAGTGACTTACATCAGGTTTAGTTTTACTCCATGCTTCTTTTGGTGTTATACCTTATAATGCTTTAGTGGGGGTGCGATTAACTATGTAATTTGCACAATTAATGGCTTCAGCCCAAAATTGAAGACTTAGTTCCGTAGATTGGATCATATAATTAGCCATTTCTTTTAAAGTGCGGTTCTTCTACTCAGCTACACCATTTTGTTGTGGTGTATATGGAACAGTGTGTCGTTGTTGGATGCCTTGTTCAGTGCATAAAGTAGTGAACTTTTTGTTAACATATTCTCCTCCATTGTCAGATCTTAACTTAATAGTTTGACGACCAGATTCTTTTTCAACAAGGGCATTGTAGGCCAAGAACATGTTAAATACTTTGCTCTTAAGTTTTAGGAAATAAACCCAAGTGCATCTAGTGTAGTGATCAATGAAAGTTAAGAAATATTTGAAACCAGAAAAGGAAGCAGAAGGAAGAGGACCACACAAGTCACTATGCATAAGATCCAAGGGAACCGAGGCATGCTAAGAGGCACGTTTGTCAAAACTGTCCCGATGATGTTTTTCGAGTACACAACCGGAACAAACATCATCCCTGCAAGAGACCATCCGAAGACCTGTCACCATATTGTCTTTACATAGTTGTTGCAATGAGCGATAATTTAAGTGACCAAATCGCTCATGCTAAAGTTTGCTCAAGTTATCACTATGAGCAACAAAAACTGAAGGGAAAGGTGATGACCCAAAGCTGTTAAACTTGTACAACCTGGTAATATCATCAACAATTCCGGTATCTAGGACCTATTGAGGATCTTTAAAATCCCTGATTACAACTTGGTGAGGTGTAAAGGTCACAGTTTTACCTTCATCAGAATGAGTGATCTGATAGACTGATAACAAATTGCAGGAAATTCTTGGAACATATAGTACATCACTAAAATGACCATTATCTACTAGAACTGTTCCAGCTCCTACAACACTTAGAGATCTATCATCACCAACAAATATTTGTTTGGTGTTACATTCATGCATAATAGAAAAGATGGCTTGATCCTTAGCCATATGATAAGATGCTCCAGAATCAATGAGCCATTCATTTGAAGTAGAAGAAGAAGATGCATTATAAGAATAACCAGAAGCACAAAGTGCATGTCCATGAGAGGCAGATTCTGAAGGTGAATCTAGGCTGATGTGGTGCTTCTTCATTACTGCTTCCAAGGCTGCCATCTTCTTGAAACACTTAGATTCATCATGATTATCTTTCCTACAATAGTTGCAATGACGCTCAGTCTTCTTGCCTTTTGGCTTGGATCCTTTGTCATTTTTTAAAGAAGGAGCTAACTGAGAGGGTTTTGGACCCTTGTTTAACTTATTATTGGGAAAATTTTGTTTCTTGGGAGGCTTGGACTTTTCTTCCTATTGGGACAATAAGGCTTTCGTAGATGTATCTGCATTGTTGATTATTCCAAGATGAATGAGTTTATCTTGCTCTCTAATCAAGGAATCATAAAAGGATTCAAGACTAGGCTCTTGATAGCTAGCTACATTCAAGGATTCTTTCATGTAGTAAAATGTAGATACAAAAATAGAATATGCAAGTCCAAGTTTGGAAAGAATATGATAAATGCATTGTTTGTCTTCCCTCTTAATCTTACATTCTGCACATAAGAGTTTAAGAGTTTTGTACTTAGATAAATAATCTTGAATGCATGAAAAGTCACTTGGATTTAAAGAATTCAACTCATTTTCAAGTTAGTGACCTCGAATTTTATTGTGTTTACCAAACACAGATTCCAACTTGTCCCAAGCAGCATTAGGTTCATCAATTCCAGATATGTGGAATCGCAAATCAGTAGAGATTAACATCCCAATCAATCCACGAGCTTTGTCACATCTATTTGCCCATTTTATTTTCTTATTATCATTAGTGGGTTCGATTTCTTTCCCTGAGGTAATTTTGAAAAGTCCCCTACTTCGTAGAACATCCTCCATACGAGATTTCGATGAGAAATAGTTGGAACTGTTAAGTGGAATATCACAAGGGGTGGCCATATTTGTAAATTAATGGCTGTAAAAGTAGAAACCAATAGTCTGGATGTGAAGAAATCGAAAAA
Source organism: Larix kaempferi (assembly GCA_027924585.1). Taxonomy (NCBI): domain Eukaryota; kingdom Viridiplantae; phylum Streptophyta; class Pinopsida; order Pinales; family Pinaceae; genus Larix; species Larix kaempferi. The sequence continues at coordinate 21,029,195 of BSBM01001023.1, forward strand.
ATAGGCGGCTTAAGAAAAAATGGCATTGAAAAATGACTCTGTATGATGAAGTTATGCTTGAACAAAAAAACTGTTGAAGATGTCCCCAATAGTGACGTGGCAGCTAGAGAATATCCAACAAAAAAAAGAACCCCCCTCTTTCCAAGATGAACCTTTTGACAATCAATTTACAAGAAAGTTGCTTTAAGTGAATCACTTTTGCAAAATAAGTGAGTTCACTTTTACAATGAAATTACTTTTAAATAGTGCAACAATAAAAAAGAATTTAAGTGACTCACTTGTATTTTTATTTTTTATTATTTAAGTGAGATGCACTTTTACAATAAAGTAACTTGAAAATAGAAATTGCATGCACTTTTTCGTTTAAAAGTAACTTCCTGAGACTTGAACTCAAGACCTATTAAGGAATAAAGCAACTTTGAACCAAGTGAGCTAGATTAAAAGGTATGTAAAATATGGGAATGAGGAAGGGTTTTTTTTTTTTTTTTAACTCTTCTTGCTTGGTTTACGTGCTTGCCCTTTTTCCTGCAAAACACACCACAAATCGAAAAAAAAAAAACTTTTCCACACTTGTGGAATTAGATCTCGTTAGCTTGCTTGGAAAGTCTACATTTTCTCTCTGTTTCTGATTTGCCGAGATCGTGCAAGGTGCACGGCAAAGAGCATACGTAGCTGAGAAAAAACCTTTCCCTTTTTGTTTCTGATTTACCGAGATCGCTCAAGGTGGACGGAAAAGAGCATACATAGACGGGAAAGCAACAATCCGAACCCAAAAAAATCTAACAGTAAAAAATGATAAAATATGAGATTTTAAAAAAAATGCGTCACTGTAACATTATACCTTCAGACCTAATGAAATACACGTTTTTGGAGCACCGGGAACAGTTTTTTATAAAACAAAAACTATTTTCCAATGGAAACGATTCTCCGGACGCAATGGAACACCTCCCATAGCTCAGAAATGCACATAAGTACCAGAACTAGAAACCCTTTTGAGTTTCAGCAACAACAGTTCAAGATCTAGATCATAACCGGAAGTGGCTCTTCATAAAATCTCTAATACCATGTTAGGGTACACAGGGTACTACCAAAGGACCAAACACCAAGAGAAACCACTTCACACAAACAGATCATAGATCAACACATCGATGTTTTGACGTGGTTTAAACCCTCTTGAGGGAAACACTCCACGGCCCCGGCCAAATAGCTTCTACAGGACAATTTATTATGCAAAGAAAGAAAGTTACAAATGAGCTTCTCATAATCGATTAACTAAACAAGGACGCTCCATGCTCTTTAAATAGAGATCATGGACCAATCGGGTGTCAAGCCACAGATCAAGGTTAGGTATGATCTAAGATAAGTTGAGCCGGTGGATCACTCTATGTCGGGAACATATCGTGACAGTCAGATTACGTATTTACAAATGCATACTAATGCATACTAAAGAAACACACTATCCCTAATGGATATATTACACAAGTTGATCTTAACTAACTCCTAATTGTCTAAATATCCTAACATTTCTCAACACAATGGGCGATTGGTATGTAGGTGAATACTTTACATACATCAGAATCTGGGGAATTGAAATAGTTCATTTCTTGCCAAGAATAGTCCCGGACAGGATGGTAATACAGGAAGTTTCCTTTCAGACTGTTATTAGTAGTATATATCAGAAACTCATGGGACCTGAGAAGAAGAATTGGCCTAAGTTTGCACTGAATCTGGGTCAATTGGTCATCCCAACTTCAACCTGGGCTACGGTTCTGGGTGATCAGATGGCTGCCCTGAGATAAGGTGTTTCCCCGAAAAGGAAACATGACCCAAAGAATTTTTTGGATCCACACTTAAAGTAAGTTCATAAAATGATGGACTACACACATGAAACAATCCCTGATGATTCCATATACCAAGGGGTGGACACCTTTTCTCAAGTCTTGGCCAAAGCAAAGGACTCTCAAGGACAACATGATATTCTACAGTATCAGAAGCAACTGAAAGACAGGATCTTAAGCTACAGGGCCATGTAGATGAATCTTGTTGAAAAAGCAAGAAAGGACAGGGAAGAGAAAGAATCTCAGAAGTCTACAAATCCTCCTTTCGTCACCGCTCATGATGAAGATAAAGGTAAAGCCATTCAAGGGGAACTATCTAAAAAGAAAACTAATGAAGAAGCTAAACTCATGCTGCAAACAACCCATGAATCCAAACATCAAATGGCGCAGCTGTCATCAATGTTACAGACTCAGTTGTTAGAACCTCCAAGGCCTGGGGACAAAATTTAGCCACTGGGTACACTGGGTGATCACTTCTCTGCTCCAGGTACTCCAGAAGATGATGAATTGATCATAACCAAGGCTATTCCAGCTAAGAGACAGAAGGTCATGCCTTCCTCATCACAAGTTTCTACTATAGACGTAATTGACTGTGATGAAGAAATAACTTCATCTTCTCCAGTTTCAGTAGTGGAAGAGGTTACTGGAGATGCTAAGACTGACACTGAATTGTTGGAAAATATTGATATGGACCACTCTTTCCCTGAATAGTCAGTGCTGGAATTTAATGCTACCCCTGGTATCACTTCATTGGCAATTGTGTTACCATCTGTGAAGCTAAATTCTACTATGCCTCTAGGAGGGACACTTCCATTTTCATTATCCCATTTGTATGATACCCTCAACAACACCACTACTACATCGCCAGAGTACTCAGTTCCTTTATCCACTTCACCCTCTGTCATAGTAGAAGTCCAACATTTGGCTGTCCCGCTACAGTCATCTATAGTTGATTCATCAATAACCTCCATCGATGCATCTTCTAAGTCTTCTCCTCCACCATCCCCTAACAAAGCATAGAGTCCACTTCCACTCCCAGAATTTAGTAGTCATGTTCAGGTTCTTCTTTCTGAAGTCTCTGTCTCATTACCCTCCCCAAACAAAGTTGTGTCAGCCCCTGAAATTAGTATTACGTCTCTAGCCTCCACTCAAGTTACTTCACTTATCCCTACTTCTGCTATCACACAGACACCTTCTGTGATTTCCACAATTGGTGTCACTTCTGTTCCCACACTGTCCATTACTGAGTACACAGATACATATGTGGTTCCTCTTGGAAACTATTTCTATCATCAAGATGACAAGGCAATAGTTAAAACAAGCAGGAAAAGAGGTCAAGGCCAAGTTGGCTTAGAAGCGCATGAACCAGAGCAGGTGATATGGGCTTCCAGAACTAATAACCCAAGAATTGAAGCAGTTGAAATAGCAGCATCCTTAGGGGCTTTTTCCACTGCTAACTGGGATTCAGTCCAGGTCTTGGACAAAGAAGTTGACATTAGGGAGGAAGAAATTAGAAACCTGAAAGAAGAATTAGTTAAAACAAGGGAACAACATCTTGTTGACATGGTTGACCTCAAAAACGTTTTGGTAGACAAAGCATAGGATCTAGAACAGAAGAATGCTACTCTTCTTACTGAATTTAATCTTTTGTAGTCTCAACATTTAGCTAGTCTTGTAAGGATAGCCTCTTTAGAAAAGCAGATGGAAGATGCAACTGCAAGTGCATCTTCCTCCAATGTTCTCAAGTTCACACCCTTGGACCTCAAAAACCTAGCTCTTGAAGTGAATTAGAGTCAACATGAATTATTGAAGAAGTTATATATTGCCTTAGACGAGATCAGGGAAAATTTCATTAATTTTTCTAAGATGTCTTCTACTCTTGAGGAACAGAAAGAAAAAAAGGCTCCAAGCCTTTAAAGCTGAAGCTCAAATTGGTCAATGGCAATTGTATATCAAGAATGCTCCAGAGAACATCCCAATCCTTAATAATTTCCAGATGAAGAAAGTTAAAGCATCCCTGAACTCGTGGCTTGATTTGAATGAATCAGTTGATGAGGTTATTACTAAGTCTCAGGATACTTGCACTAGGCGATGGTACGCTGGTGATAATATCTTGAATGACTTAGGTTTGCCACTCATGAATATTTTTTTGGAGGCTCTCCCACCAAAGTGCAGACTTGAAGAACTTGAAAACAGATGTGAAGAATTCGCACAAAAGATTCGAGACTTGGAACAAATCAGTATCCTAGACGTGGTTCATTTGGTTAAAGAATCGGTTATCATGGAAGGAAGGATTCTCATGTACCTGTTCATTTGGCATAAGTTGGAAAATGATGATATGGAGAACAACGCATGCAATACTCAGTTGTCTCTTGAATCAGTTGTTTTCCAAATATAGATGAGCTGTTAGATATTTATGAAAAATGGCAAGATTTTCTGGATCGTTAAATTAGAAAATGATTTCATAATGCCTTTTTTGTAGAATCTCTCCCTTTGGGACTCTGATGTAAATTTACTATTTAAGGAGGAATGTTTCCCTTAGCAAAGGGTTGGGAATTTTGGAATTTTGATTCAGCAGGAGTATGGACTGAAGATGCTCTGTCTATTCGAGCCATTGTAATTTTGGTAAAAGAGTAAAGTTATCTTTTCTCCACCTTCTTGTGTTCTTCAAATTTCTTTGAGACTCGCTGATTTAAATGTTTCAGATTGTCTTTGGTTTAAATGTATTTAATCTTTTGCAGGTTATTTATTTCTACACAAAACCTTCATATTGATTTTTCTATATGTTATGTCCAAGTTATTGATTGTTCTGTTAAATTTCTTTGATTGAACAGTTATTACGTTTATATTTTTACAAATGATTCGATGCAATTAAATATGCATAATCAATTGTTAATTTTTCAATTAACACCATGATTATAGATCAATTATTTGAATGAGCTTAAACACTTTGAAGCATTGTCACTTAATTTCTTAATTGATAAAACTTTAATTAACAATTGAAGAACCAGAAGACATTTATGTTTAAGGTACTTGATCACTTGTTTATCATACTTCAATTCTGATCTGTACATTATCAAATTTTCCTCTTTAGGTTAGATCTGACTTAGGATAGATTCTTTCTCTAGGTAGGCTAGGTTAGGTTTGTTAATCAACTATAACACTTTGTTTTCCTTAATAGGAAAACTGATCCTTGAATGATCAAACCTTTTACTCTTAGAGTGCCAGCGGAGGCAAAATATCCGTAGGTGATTACCACACCAAACATCTCGAGGATAGGGTAACTCTTGCGTAGGGTTAACTGAAGCCTTTGGATGGATTTTCATTCCTTGTTGTGTGCCTTGGAACCCATTCCAACACTTTGGACTTACCCTACACCCACGAGGCATCAACAGGAGTAAACCTTTGTGTGATGTTGTAACCTTAACAGATTCGATATGTAAACTCTGCTATTTATAAATACTGAATGCGTAACCAATAACCGAGGGTTCACTTGCTCTTCTAAAACAGTGACTCATTTTATAAAGAAGTGTTTTGTGTTGATGTAATGGTTGAAAGGTTATTTATTTAACTTTGTAGTGGTGCTAAACAACTATAGTTGTCTTTGGCCGAGAGTTATGGTTTGCATAACTATATATAATTGAATTCCTATACTTCCTTCTCATTGTTGATAATTACGTTTGGAAAAATGATGAGATAGTTTGACTATTATATGTTTTCGATATGGCTATGTCACAATGTTCTATTTTGTTTCACGAATGAAACCCTGCCTGTAGCTTTCGTTTGCTATCTAGCTTGTACTGAGATTTTGTACTCAAGACTTAACCTTTACAACGAATGGTTTCGATGTTGTGTTTATGTTCTTGCTAGGGTTATGATCTATCGATAGACATTGGTACAAAATCGTACTTTTTGCTAAGTGATGATTATTGTCTTGTAGCAATCTTGAAATGTTTAAAAGATGATTTGGTTATAGAAAATGTTAGTTAGGGTTTGGAAAACTATAACTGTTATAATCTTAGAAAATAAATGTCTAATGTTTGCCATGAATGGCTTGAGAAGAGGTTATGAATTGTGTAATTGAATAAACACTCAGATTCTAGGTTTTGTGATAACTTAGGGTTTTGATACTAGTGTGCAGATACTTAATAAATGAAATCAGAAGTGATAGTTAGTGAAGGATAATATGTGTATATTTATATCAAATTTGTATAGAACATAGTTTTTGTAGCTGCTATAATTCTTAGAAAATAATTATTTAAAAAATATGAAATTTATGAGATTGAAATGCATGTGATTACTTTCTCTGAAATAAATAGGGTTGAAAAGGAAAGTGTAAATCTATGCAGAAATTAAAAAAAAAATTATTTAAGAAGTAGGGGATGGATACTGTACATTTGTTTATACTTAGAATGTACTATTTCCTGCATTTTAAAAGATATGACAGAGTTTAACAAGCACACTACTATATTCATCTTTTCAATCAATGGCATTCTGCCTATCACTCATCTTTCTTAATTTACTTCTCTATACTAGAGTACGATGCAGAAAACAACATGGGAAAAAATATAGAGATGGTGATCGACTCAATCATTTCATAAAGGTTTTTCATTCAGAATTATTCTTAGATTAGAAAATAAAATAGTTTCTTCTATATGACTGAAATTAATAATTCTATTATACAGAAACATTTAACTATAAACAAAAGGTAGAAACAGTAAAACCTGGTTGACTGTAGGAGAAACAAGCATCCCAAGGAACCTGTTCCACCCAACCTATTCCTGAAAACAACCAAGTTACTTTCCTTAGGACCCCCGAGCTTGTTCATTGAACCACCAGGAGGAATATTCTGTAGAATCCTTAGTAGATCAAATTGCAGTAGAATATAGATTATCCAATCGTAAAGACTCAGCAGTCAAAGAGACCTACACCAGCATCTCTGGTTTTCCTTCTCAGTATAATTAGTAGACTCACAGTTGCACTCTCACGTAGCCTCCCTATTCGAATCTCTCAATGATCACCTGATGCAATTGAGGAATATTTTTGCAGAAATTATTGTAAGGGGTTGCCTTCCCAATTTGAATTGCCTTATCTAGGCTACCTAGGCCTTATAGTGGTTAACTGGTCATTAATGAGCTTCCTACTCTCTTTCACCCACCTGGGGGATAATGCCACAAATTTAGAGGTATTTGTCCCATAACAAACAACTAGTGGTGGAGTGCAAATGCTGCCATCTGTCCCATGCCTTCTAACATCTTCCATTCCTCCTAGTGGGTCAATGAACACTCATTTAACAGTTCCCTTGTGTGTTTGTCTCATATTTTAATTTATTAAATAATAATAATTAGTAATTACAATCATTCTTGACCAAACTTGGTCATAATTACAAAAATTTGTAATTAAAATTTAACATAAAGTATTTTGCAAATAAAATAATATTCTCAGAATTTGGGTAGGTAACACTTGAACTCGAAATAGAATTCTTTCTTTGATGACCCATGGGACAATATAACAACTTAACCCCATCTTTTAGCTATCATCCCTTCAAATATAATTTAGACATCTTTTAAGCTTATACTTACAATTAATAAAGATAGGAAGTTCTAAACTGAACATAATTAGGTTAAGTAATAAAATTTTATCATTTAACAAAAATGTCAAATTTTTTTATATAAAAATAATAGTCAAACACATTATCCAACTTGCCACATGAATTCATTCACATTTTTTTTTAGCTCGCAATCTAGTATGTCAAATTCATTCTTGCCATCAATACTCAAGAATAACAATCACTTAGGATATGTTTTACACGAAACTTTTGTAACCACTATGCAATATCAAAAATAAAATGTAGCTTTATATTTTGAAGATGTTCAAGTGGCTTCACCTACTCAACCATATACAAAGAACCTAATATTATTTTCTTTCTCTTCCCAGACAACAACAAGGATATTAGTCTAGACATACAAGGACATGATGCTTCGAAAACTTATTAAATAAAAGAGTAATCAGACATCAAAATTATAGAATAATATAACACCTGAAAACCAAACAACCTCTATGATTAGGTCCTAAAAGTGCACATAACATTCGAATAATGTTCACATGAACGAAGGCTATTCGACCTTTAGACTATATAAATAATCTTAGACAACTTTTAGTAAAGTTTAAATTGATATTGATATTCATTTATGAGGCTATATTTCTTGATATATCTTTTTATGAAACTCTTGTAACCATTAAGCATTATCAAGTACTATGTAACTATTTAAAATTCAAAATATACAAGTGACTTTTCCTACTCTAACAAACTCACTCTTCTTTGGAGTATACTAATAGTACTTCATTCTGAAACTTATAGGTAGTGTGCTTAATCATTCATAATAGAATACCAACAACTATAATGCACATTTTACTTGATACTCTATGCAATTTGAAAACACTATTAAAAAATCTTTGTTTCATCAAGGTAATAACAAGTTTCGCCAAAGCTTTCATATCTTTACTTTTCCTTAGAATAGTACTTACTGAATAATATAGAATTACAAATCAATCCAACATAAAAGATTATGATGCTTCCTTTCTTTTTAACAAAATTAAGTAATCTTGATATATAATCATTACATTTCACAAAAAATTCTGAAAGATCATAAAAACAACATCTATATCAATGCATCCTTCTTATGAGATAATTACATCATAGTGTTCCTTTTCTTCTTTCAAACTTGTCATGTATTCATATGTACATACCCCAACTAGTTTGATCATTATATCTATGTCTTAGAACGTGTTTTTCATGCTTACATAGATTATATCATTTTGTAACAAAACTGATTGCTTCAATAATTAATGAATCATTGCTATCGGACAATCCACTCGAGCGGACGCGAGCATGATCTCCCTAGATCAAAGTGAGTCTAGAACAAATAGAACAGACTACCAATGCATTTCCTAGATCTACTTAAGGATCGAGTACTATATGTCTTAGCTTTTCACTACGCAATCCTTTCTCCTGAATGTTGCTCCATGTATCATGGTCATCAGATCCAAGCTGCGAGACCTGTCAAGACAAGAAACAAGAGAAACCAGTAAAAGACACCTATACAATAAGAGATCTAAGTAAACAGTTAAGCAGGTAAACTACTCAATATCATTGCACACATGAACAACATTTGTGGAAAGCACTTGTATTACTGCAAATAGAGGACTACGTGATAGAGATATAGAACCACAACCGAGGCTTAACGCTATAGCCCTTCTCCGATGAAGCCAATTACCATATCCTTCCAAGGAAGTATGAGTTCTCCAATAGGTGAGTAGAATTGTTCTAAAAGTGATTTCACCATCATGTAGGTACCATAGCCTTCCTCCCTTTGGGATGGGAGTGAGCTTCATTTATATAGGACTAAGTGGATAGGGTATGGATAAGATAGGTTGAGAGATGGTAGGAGAGGCTTAAGGGATCTCTCCAAAGGTCTAGGAACCGAGTGCCAACTCTTCCAAGAGATCAGGGATAGGGTCCGAAGTTAGAAAGCTCCGAGATGGACCTCGAAGAAGCTATTTTTTCCACTTAACTGACTTCGTCGCACCCTATAATGGAGAAAGGTGCGACGTCGCATGTTGCTAGTGTGCAACCTGCGACGACCCTTTAAAACTAAGCACAATTGGGTACAAATTCTCCGAGGATGATTACTTAGTCTAGGTGTCTTCAGGGGTGTAGACACTGAATCTTATGATGAGTATATTTTGGGTGTAACAGAATGCCCCCCAAAACATGAAGCTTTTGAAGATGTACAGGTGAAGTGCTTTGATAGAAGTAATGGGAATAGACTTTTCAGATGAAGGAAACTACTACAGTACAATTGACTTTGAACTGACAATCTCATATGAAGTACAACATGGCTGCCGACCAATACATTGCATATCCATGGTAGTAATGACCGACTGAACACAATCATGGCTATGACCGGCTCAACACAATCATGGCTACTAAACACAAGCGTAGATCCATGATGAGATGATAACACAGCCACGACCAATACAAAAGTGGATCCATGTGATATAACTCAATACAAAATCCATTGCAACCTAGGTAAAACATGACTCCCCAGGGTCTTCAAGCAGAACCTGCAATGTTACAAATCTATCCATGTGATTACAAATGTCTTGACATCGATCATGGTAGAAACCACTTGATTACTGGCCATTGATGTAAACCGTTCACAAGTGTGAGGGAGATCATCATTGATGTCGATGATTCCCAAGGTATCATAGTACATATCATCAAGCGTGAATAAATGAGTTGAAGTCGAACGAAAGATGAAATCTTTCGATCAAGAGTCAATGATGTAAACTCATGATGAAAGCAAGGTAACCTATCATTGAAGCATGCAGGGCCAAGGTACTTGACTGGTTTCTAGATTCAATCCTCGGATGATGTGTTGGAGTCGACAAGGATGAATCCGTTGAAGGAGGGCCATGATGAATCCCCCATCCATCGACATGAAACACGACAAAGATGTGTAGGGTAGATCGGATGGTACAGTAACATGGAAGACTGACTCATAGTGGATCGACGTGATGGCGGGTGTACTGAATAAAAATTATAGACATATTTTGAAAATGTGTCAAATAGCCTCAAATATGACAAAAAAAGTCAAAAACTATGATAAATGGCCCAAGAGCATCAAAATATTTGAAAAGGAATATTCCATTCTATCCATAAATAGAAAAATGGACCAAAATAGATTTCATTGTTCCATTTGCCAATTTGGGTGGAGAAGTACCAATTTGGAGCCAAAACTTCCTTTGCTGATTCTGGGAGCTACGATTCACCATTTCACCAACTGTCTGGATCAGGTAGGCCTAAACATCATCCAGCAACTTTTCAGTGGATTAGATTTTGTTTTTAGGTTCATTTTTTGGGTTTTTTGATGAGTTCATGAAGGGTTACTACGCTCTCAGCTCGTCGCAGTTGGCCCTTTTGGGACCTGTGACAAGATCGAGTCATCGCAAGCCTCAAATGGGTGAAGTGCGATGACATCGCACTATACGCAAACATACAGTGCGACGATGGATTTGCAAATTCCAAACATAAAAAAGAATTCAAAAAATGGACTTGTGAAGGTTGAAGCAGGACCTAATAGTGTTTAAATGCCCTTCTTGGCAGGTTACTTGCTAGCCAACATGGTTTTAGAGTGGTGAGAATGAGAACACGATATAGAAGATGAACAAGCTGCTAATGATCCACAATGCATGGATGCCTTAAGGAACTGCGGTTTACTCAAGTTCTTTGAAATTGAAGGGATGAGATCCCAAATCCCATTTCTATCACACATGCTGTAGAGTTGGGATGCGGCCCAACAGTATTTCGTGATTGGTGAGCACATCCTCACAATAGATGTTGAGGACATCTATTTTCTCATAGTTCTGTCCCGAAGAGGGGAACCTTTGCATCTTACTGGAACATGGGCTAGTGACCGCATAGTTGATGACATGGTGTCACAGCATTGTAACGCTACTTCTCGACCTTCCAGTGGGAAGATTCTTATCAACGATGTGGTGAGCTTCCCACTGCGTACCATATTGCTTACTATTACTAGAGCGGTGGGTAGCCAAGCCCCACACAAAGCTACTCGGACCCAGATGCTTTATGTGGAGGACTGCATGGCCGCCATGGTTTTCAACTAGTGCGAGGGTCTCCTCGCAAACCTCCGATCTCAGCTGACCAAGTGTTGGTGGGGAGAGCTCAAGCAGTTTGGTTATGGGTCGATCATGGTATCATTCCTCTTGGAGCGGATCCCTCTCTTATGTCCACAAGTAGTACTAGATGACAGGGAGCCTCAAGATCCCCACATGCTCAGATGGATTGAGGTCATGACTCGTCATCATGGAGGACCCATCATCAGCTTTGGTCCTGAGTTCTTTAGCTAGTTGGAAGGTCGATTACTCATGTTCAAGGACATTCCATATAGCAGCATGAACTTCCCAGAGGATCCCGACTTGATGCTGCCAGAGGGTGCAGCATGGGGTGACATAGGTGAGAACAAAACTACCTTGTACTTTTAATTTTGTATATTTACCATTTTTTGATGTAGTGCTGACAAGTTAATAATATGTGTGTGCATATGTGGGGCTTGTACGGCCGGTAGGACTTTCTCTCTTGGTGAGGAGAGACAGAGGTGGGGAAGCAATTGTGCCCCCAGGTGCTCATGCTACCATCGAGGAGATGGAGGAGGTATACAGAAACTTGTCCGAGCTGATAGTGGAGGTTGCAGAGCTAGCGATAGATGACCTACCAAGACCTATGCATAGGTTTGCAGTTGGAGCATCCATACGCTTCAATGCCCTACTTCGCAAGGTGGCTCGGACTGTGGACTACTTCCTCACCCAGTGGCAATGAGTTGTTCATGCTAGGGGTGTTGTACGGGTCAGGCGTCAGGCCTGATGACACTATTATACTTGTACTGAGAGCTTAGAGGCCTCAGATTTTGTACTACTGAAAGATATGAGGCTTTAGATTTTGTAGAGACTCCCTGAAAGCCATCGTGCTTCAGATTTTGTACCGGCACTACTTTTTGATGATATATATATATATACAGACACTCTCAGCAATTTATACATTATGTGTTTTTAAAATGATGAGTGATGTGATCTTGTTTACATGTTTGCTTTTATACATTACATTATTTACATGTTGTGAATGCTTTTACATATTATGATTATTATGTGTTTGTGATGTACCAATCCAAAATGAAGCTATCCATCGAGTCGACAACTGTGTTTAACTCTCATGGAATGTGCAGGTATTGAACGGATTCAAATGACCTTTCCAGGAGACATACTCGTCTGAAGAGACGGAGTAATATGGGATTAGGGATGGCGTAAACCCAATTAAGATGGGAAACCACTAATTGAGAATCCATGTGGATGACAATGTGGTTCATACCCAAGGAAATGGCGTTAGCTAGGGTTCCGATTACTGCTTGATACTCTGTGACATTGTTGGTCGCAAACCCTAGGAAACTTCCTCCTTAGCTAATGAGCTCACCTGTTGGGGAATATAGTACCCAGGATACCGAAGCAAGGTTACGGGTATGCCAATTGGTGTCGTCCGCGAATCCATAGCACATTTCCATCTGCACATGCAGACATAACAATGTATAAGGAGTAGAAACAAGATCTAAAGACACTAAAAAACAAAAGCGTCACAGCACACACAAAAACAAAAAAAACATGCCATGTATAGTATATACAAGAAAGTCTAAGCGTGATGAATTTAGGCATAATATCTCTTCAAGTAAATCCCATTGCGGGGTTCACCCAAAGAGATTCCGTCGTAGTCTACAAGCTTGTAAGCTCCCTTCTCTAAAAAAAATTGCACAATGTAAGGTCCATGCCACATGGATTCGAACTTTCCTACTCCTCGTTTTTCGTGCTTCTGGTCATAGGTGAGGACCAGGTCACCCTCATTAAAGATACGAGGTTCGAATGACTTGTCATATTGGGATTTGATGCATTTCTTATGTGACTCATTCGCAAGAGCAGCATCTCGACGGGACTCGTCAAGTTTTGCTAAGTGCAAGAGACGTTCTTCTTCGGTAGTAGTGTTAGGAAGAAGTTCAACAACGAGTTGTAGAGACGGGATTTCTCACTCTATAGGTAGGACAACCTCCAATCCATATACCAATTGGAAGGGAGTGAAGCCTATAGCGGTTTTGATGGATGTTTGATAGGCCCATAATGATGAGAAGAGCATGTTGTGCCAATTGGACTTATGTGTCACTACCATTCTTTGGATCATAGTTTTCAAGACCTTGTTAATGGCCTCGACCTGTCCATTGGACTGTGGGTAGTAGGGTGTTGAATTTTCATGGCAAAAACCCAACCTGTCGCTCAGTTCATCAACCATATGGTTCTGGAAATGGGAATCGTGATTGGTGACAATTTCCTGAGGAACTCCAAGCTGTGCTATTACATGGTTGAACATGAAGAGTGCGGCAGTTTTGCCATCGTTTTGGTATGTAGGCATAGCTTCGGCCCACTTTGTAAAGTAATCCACAACTACAATGATGTAACTATGTCCCACGGCCAAGGTAGGATTACAATTCATAAAATCAATGCCCCATTTTACAAAGGGACCCACGGCAATAACCGGGTGTAACAAGGCGGGATGGGTGTGCTTCTTCGTATGGAAGTGTTGGCAAGGAGGACATTTTTTTATGGCCTAAATACAATCTTTGAAGATAGTAGGCCAAAAATATCCTGCGCAAAAAATATTCTAGGCTGTAGCCATCCCAGAGAGGTGACTGCCACATGCTCCAGTGTGACAGTCATTGAGAATGCATTCAGCCTCATCGTGAGTGAGACAACGTCGAAGAATTGAATCAATGCCATGGCGATACAAAGTATCATTGATGATTAAATAGTGCTTTGCATGGTGACGTATCTTACGACGGTCGTCTCGAGAGAGTTGAGGGTTGAAGCGTTGGGTTTGAAGATACAATAAGATATGTCCATACCATGGATCAGTCATACTGATGAGAAACAATGATTCATCCGGAAAAGAGTCATTGTGCTCAACTTCTACATCAGGATGGGGAAGGTCGCAATTGAGCTCGGCAAACACCAAAGACTTCTTAGACTTAGCTTTCTTGAAGAGAAGGTCAAATTCTTGCAGCATCATGATCCAGCATGAATACTTGCCCCCAAGTACTTGACGTGTCAGGATGTTGTACATGGGGTTTGAGTTGGCGATGATGGTGGTGGTGTGGAGCAAGACATAGTGCCAGAACTTCTGGACAACGATGACCACTGCGAATGCGCGCATTTTTCAACATATGAATGTCTAGTTTCAGTGTCAGCAAGACCCTTACTTGCATAGTATATTACATGGTCCTGGGCGTTCTGATCCGCCTGTACCAAAACCATGGCGATAGCGGTAGCAGAAGCAACGAGATATAAGATGTAATATTGATAATAATTAGGCAACTAGAGCACGGGGGCATGCGTAATGGCATGTATGATACTGTCGAAGTATTTTTGAGCTTGGTCGTCACAAATGAAGGGGACATCCTTTTTTAGCATTCTCATATACCCCTAAGTCTTCTCCGCAAAATTGCAAACAAAACATCTTAAATAAGTCGCCTTCCCTTGGAGACTTTCAAGTTTCATCACATCAGTTGGGGGTGGCAGGTTGATGATGGCCTCCACCTTTAATGGATCAATGCGGATCCCATCCTTTGAAATGATAGATCCTAAGAGGCGTCCGAACTCAATGCAAAATATACACTTATGAGGATTCAGACAGATATTGTACCGTCTGCATCTGAGGAAACTGGCCGTTATATGATCAATGTGGAATTAGCGCTACTTTGAATGAGTAGGGAGATCGTCCAGGTAAGGTTCCACAAAGTCCTTAATGTCATGGAAGGCATACGACATAGCCCGCTAAAACGTGGCACCAACATTGTTAAGGCCAAACGGGAGTTTGCGGTATGCAAATGTTCCCCACGGGAAGATGAAAGCCGTCTTATATTGGTCGGCTGGATTGATCTCAATCTGGTTGTAACCAGAAAATCCATCCATAACTGAGAAGATGACGCTTCCGGCACAATTGTCGATAATCTGGTCGATGAAGGGGGTCGGGTAGTTGTCTTTTGGACAAGCTCGGTTAAGGTCCTGATAATCGACACAGATGCGAATGGTACCCTGCTTTTTGTTCATAGGACGACATTTGAGACCCAATCCGTCAATGGGATAGGATAAATAAAGCCTGCCTTTAAGAGGTTTTCAATTTCTGCAGTAATTGCCGCAGTATTTCGGGGATGTACCGGTTGAAACTTTTGGCGTACAGGCTTGACGTTAGGATAGCTTTTGATTTTGTGAGAAACAATTGTGAGGTTTATCCCAGGAATATCCTCGTAGGATCAAGCAAATATGTCTCGAAATTGCTTGAATAAGGTCGTGCCAGTAGCTATTTCTTCACAGGAACACTTATGGCCTATGCGAATGTGTTCCACTATACCAGGTTTCACCGAGATGTCTACCGGGGTGGTTGGCTCAATGTTGGCCAAGTTTCCCTCCGTGTCCATAAGACATGTAAGGATGGGGGAATGAGGGAACGGGTAGATATCGGGTGAAAAGAGGGTATGGATGTTGTCCTCTATTTTCATAACTTCCATGATGGACTCGTTTGAATGAAAAGTCTGAAGTAAGAGATTAGGTAGAGATGATGTCCATTGTAGAGAACAGGATGGAGAGGCCATGGTTAAATGGTCCTCCGGTGCTGAATGGATAGCCTCGTAAATACATTCAGCAGGTGAAAGACGCATTATGTCTCCAAGCAGGTGTGTTGTGGCTTCATCCGGTACAAGCCAAGCATCGTTAGACTGAGATGAAATCTCTATGGAGATCATGTTCACGTTAGCAACATGATTAGTTGGGTCTGCAGCTGGAAAAACACCCATGAGAGATGAATATTTCAAAAGGCCAACCCCTATACTCTCATATTGTTTTGACATCTGTCCAATGGAAGGAACATGGTAACCAGGATGAGTAATAGTGTCTGGTGTACAAAAATCTAATTGGTTTATAGTAACAATTCATCCTTGGTGGGGGAATTGTACTACGCGGAAGACTAAGGAGGCTACCGCCTGCATGGTGTAAAACCAATTGCGACTAAGCAAAAGATTATAATATATTGGGGCCGAGACCACTTCCACGTTAACGGTTGCGGTCTTTCCGCCCAACTCAACTGCAAGATCTTGTAAGAGCCCATGAGGTTGAAAGCCATGCCCATCGAATGCTTTCAATGTGGTGGGAGAACGATTCAGTTTGTGGTAGCCTATGGCTCTCGAATAGGCGGTGGACATGACAGAAGTGGAGGCACCTTCGTCCAAAAGGGTACGATGGACAATTTTCCCAGCAATGTTCGCAGAAACTTGGAATGTGAGCTGGTGTGAGAGCCTCGACTTAAAGTTGTCAAGTCAGAACATGATGGTATTCGAGGAATCAGGGTTGACTGCACCGACGGCCGCAAGGAGAGTTTTGCACTGATTAGGACAATTTTGCAAAACTTCCAGGGTAGACATGGCATAAGGATCTTGTGCCAAGTCCTCTATGATGTTGTAAATTTGTGCCGCTCGAGTGTTAGGATTAAAAACAACTTTTCGAATTGTACTCTTGGGTGGTCGCAATATCGAGTCTGAGGAGGGCCTCTCAATGGTGCGAGAAGTTGATGGTATAGTGACATCAGTTAAGGAGTTGGAATATTTTTTAGCATTACTTCCAGTGGATTCCTTCGAAGTGACCGGTTCATAAGATCGCGAGCGAGTGTTCAAATTGATCATCTTGTTATGCACCATGAGAACATGAGCGTTATTGGATGGTTCCCCCTGGGCTGTGGTGGGGTTGAGCAATCATCTGTTGGTTCTGAGTAGGAAATGGATCGTTGAAGACTGCGGCAGTTGGTTTACCCCTAAGAAAATTTTGCACTTCATCTCTATGGGGACATTTTTTGGAGAAATGGTCATGTCCACATAGTAAACAAGGATACTTTAGTTTCTGTTTCTGCTTGGTATCATCAGGAGTGCTCTTTGGTTCCTGCTGGGCAGAATACTTTTTGGTTTTCCCCTTGTTCTTCTTCTTACCACCAGACTTCTGAGATGAAGCTGATTGGACCGAATTCACCTCTTCAGTTACAGCAGGCATGATGGAATTGGTGGTGTTGTGGCCAGCCAGAGTCAGGTTGGATGATCCAACAATGCTAGAAGCAGGCTGGGTGTTAAGGGAGCCAATGATTCCACGAATTTGGAGTCCCTTATGTGGTTTTGCAGGGTCATTAACGTCACGGGGTGCATCATGCAGAATATCAAACAACGTGCTGGATTTAGTGTAGACGAGGTCTAGTACATGGGCACTTGCAATGGCTTGTTCTTCGGTGACATCACCTTGCATAGCAACGTCTCTTGCTACGCTAGGGATGAGGGATTTTGTGAACCAGTCTACTAGGAGATGATCGGGAATAAGAGCTTTAATGAGATGTCATATCCTTCGCCATTCATGGATATGATTAGAAATATGAGTGGCGATATTTTAACGAAGCGAGGTTAAAAGCTCGGTACCAGTTCCATACAATATGGGCAGCTGGAAATGTGTCAAAACGTTCATGGCAAGAGAACCAAAATAAGGAAAAGAGTGGGGTGGCAACTCAATGTACCACTTGGCAGCCGAACTGGTGAGAGTCCTTTGAAACAATCTAAGACGAATTGAATCATCCATTAAGGAATTAGATGAACACCATAAGTGGTATGTCATCACATGGTTTTTAGGGTATTCACCCGGCTTGTCGTCAAATTTGGGGATATCAGACGGAAGTTTCATTGGAATCGGTGGCCAGTTAGATCCATGGTAAATAGGATCATTAGTTAAACGGGATAGGTTAGGCAAGTCCAAAGTAGCCAGGAAGGGTAGCTATGGATTAGGTTGCGCATATTGATAATACGGATAAGGCATGTAAGGACCAAACTGACCGTAAGGTGTACTAGGAGGAAACTAGCCATAGTGGGGTGTGCTTCCCGGATCATAAGGGGGTCCACCACCATAAGGTGGTCCATTCTAATAAGGTGGGGGCCTACCTCCACCATCGGGAGGGGGTGGAGGTCCGCCGCCACAACCGGGGGGAGGTGGGGGTCCATAACCGTAATGAGGTGGCCCACCACTGCCTTCGCTTGGAGGGGTTGGTGGACCACTTCCACCGCCAGAAGGATGGGGCCCCCCACCACCTCCACTACCGGAAGGATGAGGGTCTTCACCACCACTTCCACCATAATAGTAATTCGGTCCTCCACCGCCTTCGCCTAGAGGGGGTGGTGGACCACTTCCGCCACTCGAAGGAAACTATCCTCCTCTACCATGATAGGGTGGTCCCCCGTCGCCTTCATCGGGAGGGGGTGGTGTACCATTCCTGTGACCTCCAGAAGGGTGAGGGATATTGTTGGTAAAATGAGGTGGACCTCCTCCAAGGTTAGGTGGGGGCCTGCTGCCTCCAACAGGAGGTGGGGGAGGGCCAATCGGGGGTTGTGGTACTTGAGGGATAGTCGGTTGGGGCCTATTTTGGAACATAGATTGTTTCCCCCATAGAGTGTATGGATTCCCTGGATACGGTATCCCGTATGCTGCATTTCCAGGTTTGGATTGGCCCGGGGTAGGGTTAACAGAACGTGGATATGCTTGACTTCATGAGGTTTGAGTTACATTGGACCTTCCCAACCTGCTAGACTGTCCACCATGGGAAGGTCCAACGTAAGGTTCGTTGGGGATTCCACCACCTATGTTCTGGTTAGAAAATAGGGATTTTCCCCCAGGCACAACAGGTTGACCACTATTCAAAGGTTGAACCAACGTAGGTTGTTGACTAGCTACCGTAGTAATAACATTACCAATAAGATAATTCGTGGGAATGGAATAGCCTCCCCTTGAATTTTGCGATGGGGGAGGAACTGGTAAAGTAACTACAGTAGTGACGGGTGTGTTGGACTGTTGTCCTTCCACAGGTTGGTTTACTTGAGGTGTAGAACTAGACTCTTGTGAGGGTTGACTAGTCCTATTAGTGGTCTCATGGTGGGAAGGTTGTTCTGGTGATCCAAAAGATATCGGACGAACCGGGATGTCTCTGTTGTCGAATCGTATTTCGAAATGTCAATTTTGAAACTCTTCAGAGCGTTGCTCAAGACTTTGTCTTCGAAGGTCATCACCCTTAAGCCGTAACTATTCCACGCGTTCGTGGATGGGGCCGAAAATATTGGCGGGGTTAGGTCTGTAGTAAGGTCTAGAGAACTCTGGAGTAGTCCAGTTAGGTGGGGATGAGCTGGTAAAATGAGCCACTGGGTGGTCTGTAGAATGTTGATGTATATGTAACTTCGGAATGTATTTCATATATGTTGTATGTACTCTTATAGAGATGGTATTATTTCTCTATACGGAAGTGTCGTCATTTATATTGTAAATGTCGTAACTTATACTTGATGGGTTATTAGACCACCTTGTTGGTGTCGACCCTATATAAGTCATGTGGGTAAAAGGGTTATTAGACCACCCTATTGGGGGTCGGCCGAGTCAGCATTATGTTATGTGGTTAAGTTTGAGCCTACATGATTTATGTAAAAGGCAAGTCAAGTCAAGTATAAATAGAGTGCGGGAGGCACTCTATTCACTCACTCACTTCTCACTCATGCACTCAAGGAGGAGTGGTGCACTTATGGAGGAGGAGGATCTGCTGCTCGGATATGTCTATCTCTTATGGTTGGATTGTATCATTGCTCTATCTATCTCTGAGGAAGTTATTGGGGTTTTTCATCTTTATGGTTTTCCCCAAGTAAATCTTTGTGTCTCTTGTGTGCTTGCATTATTGTCTGCATGATTGATATGTTGTAGATATGTTGTACATGTTGTTCTCTCAGTTAAGATCCTAGATCATATTAAAGTAAATTCTGAAAATTTAACATGGTATCAGAGCTAGCCTGAAAGAAGGCATGATATGGCATGTATGACACTTATTGCACTTACGATGCTAGGGCTTGATATAGCAAAAACAAGTCATCGTAGAAATTTCGCTATAAATCCAATTTGGAGAAGTTTTCGGATCTGAAATCTTTACAGGTAGAAGATTAAATCCCCATGTACCTTATTTCCAAAGGACAACCTCTAATTCGTTTTACTTTGTGATTTATGATCTGTACAATATAGGGTTTCTGCCTCTTCCAGATCTGAGTCAAACTCAGGTGACCTTCGGAAAAAGGTCATAACTTGGGCTAGGAAGCTCCAAATGAAATTTCATAAAAAGTGACTGCTGTACACAGACTGTAACATCTCAAAAAAAAAATTCAGAGGCCGAAGTTGAAACAGTGACACGTGGAATGCCGTACAAGTTTAATCTCATGTATTATCCCATAAACAGGTCATGTTGCGACACTTGGCATAACTCTCTCTCAGAGAATCCAATTGAGGTCAGACCTGTCAGGATGGAAATATAACAGGTCGGGCTATCTCAGGAAACTTTTTCAAACCCGGTGGATTGAAAAGTTCAGAGTTACACCAAAAACAATTAGGTACATATTTCTGTCAAAACAAAATTATTTTTGAGTACCTTCATTCATGGCTTCCAGAATTTAGGGCTTCGGAGAAAGTTGGAATTTTTGTAATTGGAGACCACGGCTAGATGCTACTCATCAAAATCAAAATTTAGAGATGAAGATCAGAATTTTTGGTTGGGAAGAAGGTCGGGCTTGATCAGACCCTAGTTCGGGACTTTGAAAAGAAAAGTGGAAAATTAGGGCTTCTATAAAAATGGGAATTTTTGAAATCTGTGACCACGGCTGGAAGCTCCTTAGAAAAATAGAATCTTAGAGCTTTGGATCAAACCTTTTGATTGGGCAGAAGAGTGGGTTTCATCAAACCCCAATTCAAGGTCACGTCTAGTGAATCTGGAAGTTTCAAAGGCAAATTTGAGGAGTGAAACTTTGCAATTTTCAAATTCTAAGCATACCAGTGTGATCAGCTCATTAATGAGCATATTTATATCCTTTCAGAAGTTTGAAATTCAAAGTTTGAATTTTTGGGGTTTCTCTGACAAACCCATATCCAGCTCCACGTCTAGTTCTTGCAAATCAAGTGGATTGGGTTAATCCTAGAAGAAGATGGATTGGTCACCTACATAAGTAAAGAAGTTCTTGTTTCAGAGGGAGATGAGGCTAAGGCCTTACGTAAGAATATTACAAGCGATCTCGACATGTATGACTCATCGAGGTATGTTTTGAGATTTGTTCATGATTAAGTTTATGGTATGTTTGTGTACATGTTATTACGGTTAGTACAATCTTGATTTTAGACTTGTCATAAAATTATGAATGCATGATAGAAATTATTCATTGATTAGGGTGTTGACACTTATGATTGTGCTAATGCATTATGGTGTTGTATGAGGTTTATGTTGTGTACTAACTTGAAAGGTACACCAAGAAAGACAAATCATGTTCTGGTTCAAGAACATATGATCATGATGACATGAGGACAAAGATTCATCCATTGTCATGGATCTCATAGAAGATCCATTTAGGAGGTATGTATAACTTGGTCTTATAATGGTTAACCTATGAGAGATACAGGTTACTAGCACAAGTCATTGAAGAAGAACAAGAAGACATCATGTGAGTATGTTAGACATAACTAGCTAGCATGCTAATCCAGGTATGTTTTTCCTATATCAAGATAGAATCCTACCTTGTGTTAGGATCTTATACTGTTGTGTTGTTGATAATGATTATTCATGAAGTCATAGGTTTGAATAGTCATGGTTGTATGCATATTGTAATTGATGATATGACTAACCAGAAGAATCATGGAGGTATAGGTTTGAGTAATCATGGATTTTATGCATATTATATCTCTTATCTTGATTGATGATTTAACTAACCAAAAGAGTCCTATGATCAAATAAGAATATGTATGAGTAAAAGAAGACTTTTCTGAAGCCTTAAACACTAATGTTTATTATATGTGTTTGAAATGATCCTGACTATACATGCTTGAGATTATTGTGATTATACTAATGAATGTTTGATTACATATGAGACCTAGAGGATAACACAATGGTGATACTAACAAGCATGCATAGGGATTGAGAATGAATATAAGTTCAAGGACAAGTAATCCAGGAAGCAAAGATCAAGAGGGAGTACACTCCAATGGTTTCTACAAGGATGCAGATATTCAGAGGGAGTTGACCATCTCTCTACATTCCACATCAAAAGGTGTAGAAGAAGCTACTTCAGATTAGGACTCCAATAGCTCCTGCAAGGAAGCGAAGACTCAGAGGGAGTCCACCCAACGAACAAACAAAGATAAGTATTTGAATTGTCATTTCTTAAATAATACTGTTTAATAATGTATATACTGATGTTCCTAGAATTAGGTTGTGTATTATGGATATTAGAATAATTGCATTGATGAACAATATACCACTAATATGCATGGGTAAGTGGCCTATGGCACTGTACAACATTCCATTGCTACTTATCTAGAATGAAACCTCTTTGCTGACATGTTGGGAGTTGTGCATACTCTTAACAATGTTCTGGTAGAGATTGGAAGGCATCTAGAAAGTTACGGGATATGGATAAATGTTGTATTGAAGCATTGGCTAAGATAATTGCATGATTGTATGACATATTTCTTTATGTGTAAGAATTTGTTCTGAAAACTATGGGATGTTTTCTAATCATGCAATTTAACTTGTTGTGTAGGAAAGATCATAGGCCATCTCCTACAAAAGAAGAACTACAACATTTGTTCCAACAAAAAAGATATATGTTGAAGATATTGAAGATATTGAAGTTCCCAAGATCTAGAATGAAGAAATGGAATGCCATGATCTGTCGATCATGAAGAATGATGTTTGGGATGTAGTCCCAAGACGTGAAGGGAAGTTTGTTATGAATTCCAAATGGAACTATCAGATCAAGCATGTTGCAAATGGCAGCATTGAGAAATATAAAAGTGATGAAATAGAAGATGCACTAGATGGATTTCAAGACAGCATGGTGCAGTCATATATGTGTGCAGAACTTGGTATGGTAGGATAGACAGCTTTCTATCTAGTTTGGGATTTACCAAGAATAAAGCGGATTCCAACCTTTTCTACAAGGTTGAGGAAGGCAATCCAGTGATACTACTTTTGTATGCGGATAACCTGTTTGTTACAGGTGAAGATCGATTGATTGCTGACATGCAGTGGAAGATTGTTGCCAAGTTCGAGATGAGGAACTTGGGGATGATGCACTATTTTCTTTTGGCATCGAGGTGTTGCAGTGTAGATGGAATCTTCCTTGGACAAGGGAAGTATGCAGTAAGAGATCCTGAAGAGGTTCAGGATGATGGATTGCAAGGCCATGGCCACACCTATGGCATCGAATCTGAAGCTTCTATGTGATGCTTCATTTGAGTCGGTTGATGTCTCTACATATCGTCAGATGATTGGGTCCTTGATGTACCCGACGAACACGAGACCAAATATTTGCTTTGCTGTGAACACATTGAGCCAGTTCCTGATGGATCCGAGGAGTGTTCACCTCATTGCTGTAAAGCATGTTCTGAGGTACCTGAAGGGTACAGTGGATTTTGGGCTCAAGTATGAAGCGAATCAAAAGTTTAACCTACAGGGTTATTTTGATTCAGATTGGGC
The DNA here is from genome assembly GCA_027924585.1 of Larix kaempferi. Taxonomy (NCBI): domain Eukaryota; kingdom Viridiplantae; phylum Streptophyta; class Pinopsida; order Pinales; family Pinaceae; genus Larix; species Larix kaempferi. The sequence goes on from BSBM01001023.1 coordinate 21,053,273, forward strand.
TGGCAGTGTTGCAGATAGGAAGAGCACATCTGGGTGCTGCTTCAGTATGGGATCAGGTGTAATCTTATGGTTTAGCAGGAAGCAGTCCTGCGTGGCACTGAGTACAGCTGAGGTAGAGTATGTTGTAGCCTATTCAGCTAGTTGTGAGGCAGTATGGCTACGGAAGCTACTGTCTGAGTTATTTGATCTCCCATTGGATGCTTGGACCATGCATTTGTATATGTATCAGGTGGATACATTGTATGATCAGGTAGATCATGTATGTTGATGGATACATTGTGTGGATCATATGTCTATGTATTAGGTGGATACACTATGTATATTGATATATATCAGGTATGATCAGGTAGATCATGTATGTTGATGGATACACTGTGTGGATCATGTATCTATGTATCAGGTGAATACACTATGTATGATGATATGTATTAGGTATATACTTGGTGTGCATCAGATGGATGCATTGTATGATCAGGGTGATCATGGATGATGGGCTTCTCCAGATGACATGCAGCAGGATGTTGCAGTGATGATGATCAGGATGATCATGTGTACAACAGGATGATGTATGGTGAGTATCAGATGATACTTTGTGGTTGTGGATCAGGTTGTGCAGGTAAGCATGCAATTTGTGCCCTGGTAGATTTGCAGATGGTCTTTCGAGGTTTTGCCTATGGCATGTAATTCGGTGCCTTGGGACATCTGGCAAATGCTCTTTCGAGGTTTTGCTTGGGAGGACATATAATTTGTGCCCTGGGAGATCTGCAGATAGTATTTCGAGGTTTTGCCTATGGCATGTAATTCGTTGTCCTGGGATATCTGGCATGTAATTTGTTTTTCCTATGGCATGTAATTTGCTCCTGGGAGATCTGGACAGGATGAAAAAGGCCTCAGATGCTTCAGCCAGGTTTTTCCATGACCACATGTAATTTGCTCCTGGGAGATCTGGACAGGATGAAAAAGGCCTCAAATGCTTCAGCCAGGTTTTGTGGTGGACCACATGTAATGTGCTCCTGGGAGATCCAACAGGTAGAGCAGTGTGCTCGTAACAGCCTGGGATGCTTTAGCTAGGTTTTGTGATGGGTCACATGTAATGTGCTCCTGGGAGATCCTACAGGTAGAGCTCTGTGCTCGTAATAGCTTGGGATGCGACAGCCAGGTTTTGTGACGCACATAATAAGTCCTGAGGATTCCACAGTATGGCCAGTGATGATGAAGACCTGCAGGTGGTGGGCCTACATCCAGTATGAAAAAGGACTAGCTCTATAGAACTTCATATGACGAGTAGATTCAGAGATTGATTGAGATAGCAGCAGCAGTGACGATGACGATGACTCGATGATGATTATCCAGTGACGATGATCCAGAGAAGATGACTTGTGCTAGAAGACATATGATGAGAATTACCTTCCTAGTTAAGAGGGAGTGTTGATGTATATGTAACTTCAGAATGTATTTCATATATGTTGTATGTACTCCTATAGAGATGGTATTATTCCTCTATATGGAAGTGTCATCATTTATATTGTAAATGTCGTAACTTATACTTGATGGGTTATTAGACCACCTTGTTGGGGTCGGCCCTGTATAAGTCATGTGGCTCAAAGGGTTATTAGACCACCCTTTTAGGGGTTGTCCATGTGGGTCAAAGGGTTATTAGACCACCCTATTGGGGGTTGGCCCGGTCAGCATTATGTTATGTGGTTAAGTTTGAGCCTACATGATTTATGTAAAAGGCAAGTGAAGTCAAGTATAAATAGAGTGTGGGAGGCACTCTATTCACTCACTCACTTCTCACTCATGCACTCAAGGAGGAGTGGCGCACTTATGGAGGAGTAGGATCTACTGCTCGGATATGTCTATCTCTTATGGTGGGATTGTATCATTGCTCTATCTATCTCTGAGGAAGTTATTGGGGTTTTTCACCTTTATGGTTTTCCCCAAGTAAATATTTATGTCTCTTGTGTGCTTGCATTATTGTCTCCATGATTGATATGCTATAGATATGCTGTACATGTTGTTCTCTCAGTTAAGATCCTAGATCAGATTGAAGTAAATTCTGAAAATTTAACATAGAAGATGTCCAATAAGTTGTTGAACGACGAACAGCTGATGTAGGGTCGTCTTGGGGTTGGTTTATACATTCCAATGATCCAGGTTCTCCCGGGATTACGGAAGAAAGGTATTTTGAAGCGGCGGTTTGTGCTCCTTCATCCTGCTGGGGATGAGAGGCAGGTGAGTCTGAAGGAGTTTATGGAAACAAAAGTCCTCCAACATTCAGAGTGGGGTTTTCCACTTCAGTAACTATGACCACATTACGCTGATCCATTCTTACCCTCGAAATAACCTTCGGATTAAGGGGATATTCGGGTTATAAGTTTAAGATCCTACCGGATCTTCTTGAAGGAAAATCCGCGAGAGTGTCAGGATGATCATCCAGGATGGCTGAAACAACGTTTCTCCTAAGGGTATGCTAAAAGAAAAGCTGTCCAGAAAAACCTACTCAAACTAAGGCAACAGGAAAACTTATGTGACAGAGTGGATTCAAAAGTCTAGAACCTCACGGGATTATCAAGACATCGCAAACCGTGATATACTGTAGTGTCCATCAATATGACGTGACAAGGAGGATTGGGACCATACCCTTGCTTGCATAACTGATTACCTGAATAGTACATGCGTGCTAATCTCCCCGAGTGTTGTTCTCGATGTATTGCTTTGCCCAGATGGTCAAATGGTTAACTCAGTTGGTTTCAGGAATCCTAGTGATGTTTCTCGACATACGCAAGGTACGTAGGAGCTCAAATCCATAGTGGTGCTATCTAATGCACAACCATTCAGAAAGAGACATTTTGATATACTACCGAGTACGTGATACACCCTTCGATATACCCCAAGTATGGATTATGGTACTTGGTGGGTACGTGAAGGAGATAGATATACCGATAAGTACCTGCAAGACTACAATACCCCCGGGATACAGTGCTGGCAAATAACGACAGCTTCCACGCTTAACGACGCTGGAACATGTCTCTAACTTACACACAAGTTGCTAAAAATTTTACCTAGTTCTACCGTTAATTTTATCTTTGGCAGTTAGGTGAATGCATGAGGTGAGTACATAATCGGAAGCATAATGCAAGCCCTCGCTACATGCACGAAATATTCTTTTCTTTCATGAATTCTAGCTATAAGAAGGAGAAAGTTTTTTCCAATAGTATTGCCAAAACAAACTCAATGCAACACAATCCCAATTCAAACAAATTTGATAATGAAAATATTCTTTTCCTTTTCAACGAAACACAAAAAATCACAACACTACTATCCAAATCAAACCATTTCTTCTTTTCTTTTTCTTTTCAAATCAAAACGACACTAGGGAATGAAAATAGAGGATTCTGAAATCGAATATGCAAGTTTTTCAATTTTACTTTCAATGATCTAAAAGCAACAAAACTTTAAAATGCATCTATCTTTCCTTGGCATGTAATCAATTTTTGCAAAGATCGAAGGGTACTTCGAGTCTTTCAAGAAAATGAGCGATTCATAGTTCGATAAAAGAAAAATAAATCATACATTCATTCAACTTTTCTAAAACAAAAACGAGAATTTTCCAATGCACAACAATTTTTCTTCAATAACATTCAAGAAATGATGGGAAAGAAGCACTTTTTAACTTTTCAATGGATGCATCAAAGAATAAACTTGATAACAACTGAGCTTTCAGATCTAAATGACTGAAAACAAAACACTACTTGCAGCACTAGCACATTCAAAAAACTCAAGAAAAGATAAGCACTCAATCAAGCTGAAAGATACACTTAACTCAAAATCAAGCAGCAATAAGCAAACCAAGCAAGCAAAGCTCAAACAAAATCAAAACGAGGTCTGGGAGCTAATCTAATGTAATAATAAGATCAGGGATGGAAGGAAGGAAATGCAAGGGTGAGTGGATGAAGGTGGAGGAGACAAGAGTATCCACCACTACCAGTCTTCAAACTTGTCCAAAATGGAACCCAAAATTAGTCCAAACAGAACCAAACACTCAAAACACAAATCATAAATGGGATCCCAAGATGGATCTTGTAGCACAGAGAGAGTTCATACAGCAAACCAAAGTCCAAACTGTCAAAGAGAGAAGAGATGCCTGCATACCAAAATTTGACAAATCAGCGCACTCTTTCCTTGTACACAGTGCAACATCGCAGTTTGCTTACACGGGAAGTGCGACGATGTCGTAGTTTTCCAATGCAAGGGGTGCAATGAGTAACTAACAGGTAAAGCACAAAGACTCAGAATGACACAGTGTCGCTCTGTTTCCACTGCCGAGGTGCGACAGGCGAAGTCTAGATTCAAAAATGAATCAGATCTCTCAGTAATGAACCATGGAATGGTTTGGGAATGCGTTTTATAAACTCAAAGGAAGTAGATCAGAGTCTTCAATACAAAGATGTGAAAGTGAAATCAAATCCAAGAAGTAAATGACAAAAAATAAAAGGCTTGTGTCAAGCAATCAACGGAAAATGACTCTCAGATTAACAACTACTGACCAAACTCTATATACTCCCCAATATGGTCGCCAGATTTGTTATCGGACAATCCACTCGAGCAGATGTGAGTAGGATCTCCCTAGCTCAAAGTGAGTCTAGAACAAATAGAACAGACTACCAATGCATTTCCTAGATCTACTTAAGGATTGATTACTAGATGTCTTACCATTTCACTACGTAATCCTTTCTCTTGAATGTTGCTTCATGTCTCACGGTCATCAGATCCAAGCTGCAAGACCTGTCAAGACAAGAAACAAGAGAAACCAGTAAAAGATATCTATACAATAAGAGATCTAAGTAAACAGTTAAGCAGGTAAACTACTCAATATCATTGCACACATGAACAACATTGGTGGAAAGCATTTATATTACTACAAATAGAGGAGTACATGATAGAGATATAGTACCACAACCAAGGATTAAAGCTGTATCCCTTCTCCAACGAATCCAATTGCCATATCCTTCCAAGGAAGTATGAGTTCTCCAATAGGTGAGTAGAAGTGTTATAAAAGTGATTTCACCACCATGTAGATACCATAGCCTTCCTCCCTTTAGGATGGCAGTGAGCTTCATTTATATAGGACTAAGTGGATAGGGTATGGATAGGATAGGTTGAGAGATGGTAGGAGAGGCTTAAGGGATCTCTCCAAAGGTTTAGGAACCGAGTGTCAACTCTTCGAAAAGATCAGGGATAGGTTCCCAAGTCGGCAAGCTTCGAGATGGACCTCAAAGAAGCTATTTTTTCCAATTAACTAACTTCATCGCACCTTGTAATGGTGCAAGGTGTGATGTCACATGTTGCTAGTGTGCAGCCTACGACGACCCTTCAAAACTGAGCACAATTGGGTACAAATCCTCCTACGATGATTACGTAGTCCAGGTGTCTTCAGGGGTTTATACACTGAACCTTATGATGAGTATATTTTGGGTGTAACAATCAGTCTTTTAGGCAAGGAAATCATTTTCTTCTACACATAGTATGTGATTAGAGTATTACTTTATGCATTATAGTAAATCACTCATGTACTTGTATAAAATCAATCTAAATATAAGTAATTCATACTTAATGTAAATTTCATAACCCTTTGTACATATACTGAAATCATTCCAACATTATACTAGTTTACATAACAATTCTAGACAACCATGTAAGTATTTATATCTTCTATGTATCAAGGGAAGACTCTCGACATATAACTGACTTATAACAATGATGAAAATACTTATCTTTACTCCTTTGGAGAACTTTGAATTTTGAACTTTTGAATGACATTACCCCTAGTCCATTCTAGTTCCATGCATCCAAAGTGAAACAATGACAATTGATTAGTAAACTTAACAAACCTTCATACTTACTTATTCCATGTTGATCTCATTAGGCCCAAGTGTTGTAACCTAATACTCTAATACCATATGTAACATAACCAAATAACCGAGTTAAGAATTTAGGTAAAATTAAAAAAAAACAATTATTTACTCGCATTAAAGAACTCCATAAGTAGAAATGATTTGTGATAAGGACAGAGAGTTCACCATCCTTGCATTACCAAAAATGACGATTAGCTATTAAAACATAATCATTTTAATTTGATCATTCCTTCAATCAAACTGCTTGATTACGTACAGATCTTAGTTATTAATTCTAAAGATCTTAGTTATTAATTCTAGCATTTGTTTATCATCAACGTATTTTAACATCTTATAACCATCTAAACAAATGCTATTATTCACATAGGGTAATTATTTGAAACATTACACTATGCATATGTCTATCTATAGCAAAATGCTCGCACAAAATGGATTATAGTATAATAAAGTTCCATCTAAGTTTATTATATTAGTTGACGATTGCACACCATTAACTTTACCATTATGGATTACGTTTATCAAGTACATAATTTACTAAAAACATAAAAACATGAGAAAATACATAAAACATCAAAACATGAGAATTACATAAAACATGAGCAGCACATAAAACCTAAGAAAAACAACATATAAGTGGTTCACCCAATCCACGGGCTACCTTCATCAAAGAGAGTCATATCTTATTTCATTCATATGATGGGTTACATTTCCACAACACGGCTCTCGCCATAATTTTATGTCTACTTCTTTAAACCCTCTATCATATAGAGCATTCAAAATCTATCTAGGAAGATAGCGAGAGTTAAATCTACTAACTAGATCCACTATAGGTTTCAACTCTAATACAAAGTCATACATCATGGCTAAATGGCCAACTTATAAAGGTGCAACCGTAACAGCACTTATGTTAATCTTACAAATATACACGCCTAGTACTGGCAGTTCCAAAATAGGGCAAGGAGATAATGTGCCCAGTCTCCTTAGATATTTCTTCTACTCGAAGCCAACATACACTCGGCAAAATCAAAACATGGAAACTAGGTCTGGCCTTTTATCGGAGGCGATCCCTTTTCGTTGAACTTTTCCACATGAACGAATACATAAAACTACATGCACACACGACTTGGCATGAGGATTGGTCGACTCATTAAGGTAGGCACAATCATATAATATTGATGGACACACACCATTCAACACAGAACTGGGTATTACTAATAGTTAAAAATTAATGCGGATCTCATTTAGTTAATCAACAAAATAATTAGCATTTCTTTCAATAAAATAAACTATGATCAATGTGTGGAAAGCTACAGGTCCTAGCGATACAAGGATCGCGCAGATATACACCAAGCGGTGAATCTATTAACATACATCCATTAAAAAATAGAGGTATTCAATGATAAAAGTATTAATAAAATACTAAATACACTCTGTAGCGGATTTATGCGAAATGATTAACCATTACAAAACACATATTATAAACGTAGATATATATATATACCGATCCTTAGTGATGGCGATATAACCCACAATACCAACGCGAATCACTGTGGTTGATCTATCCAAAGATGTAATATATGGATTCTCTAGTGATGGCAATCAATACCAATATCCAAGTATAAAATACGACTTATGTATAAAAGATAACATAATGAAGTAACGTTTAGGAACAATGCCCTAAAGTAGTTATGTTAATAGGGATCCTACCAAAAAAAAAAAACACTATGACTTATACTATCAACCTGATTTAGTTAAATCCAACTACTCATGCATCTACGCTGGAATACACACATAAAAGTCATTACCAAATGTTCGAAACAGAATTCCAACGCATTCTCCGGACAACGATTTAAGCAATGCGACTTCAATGCAATACACATTCATCAACGCAAATGATCTTAATATTCAGAATTGCAATACGCAAATTCAGAATGCAATACCCAAATTCATTCAGCAAGAAAGAGAAAAATAAATAGTTCATCTCCGATTGGGATCATGCTCTTAGTGAGCAGTCCCTTTCCAATGGCTATCACGGTAACCCTCAGATCGTAAGCTGAGCTCAAAATATCAACGCCTGATTTAATTGCAGAGGGACACCGCCTTTGGATCAGGCTGCCACAGCCATCCCATCCCCAGTTCTTGTGTAAGGTACATGATTAACCACCAAATTATATATCTATATCCATATATCTATATATATATAAAAAAACGCAAGCCATTAAACTAGATCACCCAGGGGTTTAAGCTTCTGTTGAGCCGATCCTATTACTATTGCGATTTGGAACAGTCTATAATCAGAAGTAATGATACTAAATAACCAAATGCTGAATTAGTAAATCAACGACAGAGAAATAACATATCCATTGCAAACGTATGCGATGTTTAGAGTATACCATATATCCAATATGCGTAGGCACAGGGCCTTGGGTTCAGTCATTAAAATCGCAAGCATGAAATCAGAGACATGAATCTCATACATTTCGAAGTCGTCAAACTCTTTTGTCAAGAGATGAGACCCCCCCACTTCTCTGTAAGTGATTACCATTCCCCCCATTTGTTTATCCATGCAGAACAAGAATCAATAGGGATCCAGACGAGCTGTCCTTTTCTCCCTCCTCCCAAGCTGCATACCCCCTTCATTCGAAATCCATTCTCTTAAGAAGGATGGGTCTTTTTTTTACTAACTGACAAATGTTAAAGTTAGCATAACCCAACACTCTGTCGTATGGGACAAGTGGCTGCTCATTGACAAGATGGTGCTTCATCCATGAGACTCACTAAAGGCGAACTCTTAAATAAATGCTTATTTTCCAATAAGCTAATACTATTATAAAAATATCTATAGATTTGTGCATGACTTTGGTGGATGTCACCAATGTTGGCTTTTTATTCTTTATTATATTTATCATCGTAATTTATACTACAACATATATCACTTATTCTCTAGTTAACCCTTCGTTTTATTTTTCATATGTATATAATCATATATTTGTGTATATAGATATATCATTGTTTATAGGAATAATTTTCTTTCCTATACAGAATAGTAATTATAATCATATATTTGTGTATATAGATATATCATTGTTTATAGGAATAATTTTCTTTCCTATACAAAATAGTAATTATAAGGATTTAATGTAAGGAAAGTAACCATTACTTCCCTTCGAGTGCCTACACCATTGTGACATTCAACATCCATACTCAAATGCCTTATGGCTAACTAGTGGATGTTTTTTTCTTTCTTAGTGGTTTTAGTTGCTTGTTGCTTCACATTTTTTAGTCTCCTAAATTCACAACTTAGGAAATAAATAATGATACTTTCAAGGTCCACTGGTGGGACCTTGGCTTTCAACTCCTAACCAGGAATACATACACAATTACAATTTCTTTTACAAAAATAATAATGGTGCAAAAGGGGGATGTTACATCCTCCTCCCCTTAAGAATCACACCGTCCTCAGTGTTAAATAGTTTGTTTTTCCTCCTTCCATCATTTTTCGCTTGCTTTGTTCTTATGCTTTGGTCAACTTCACATTTTTGTGATTTTCGGAAGTTGTTATCGTCCATAAGCTGCATTTTATTCAGTAAAACCAGCACTCCAAGATTGTTCAGTATAGCACACCATAAATTCATTCAAAAACACAACATTTGCAAATTATCCTTTTGTAGAAATTTCTAACCTTTGACATTCATCCTCATTCTTGAGGATATCTCTGCTTACTCAAGCATTCCTAACATTCACACACAAATGTACCCAATAGTCTAGTTACAAGACAAATCATTAATACTTGTTATATCATAAAACAAATCTTTCAACAACACTTTGTTGATCATCAAACTCTCCCATGAGTTTGGAACTTCAGCAACCCTCTGCGGAACACGGATTGTTTCCCCGAATTCTGTCACCAATTCCTGTGGAGTTACGGGCTACACTTTTGAGGTTACTCTCCTTTTTTACTGCTAGTCAAAAAGTTTTCCTCCTCAAGACATCAAACAACATCCTGTCTCCACATGTCAATATTTGTGCCTAGGTCTTTGCCATTGATACCACAAAACTCTTTCGCAATTCCCCTGAAGCCTTCTTGCTTGAGTCCAGGAATTTATTTTCCACCCAGCCTCCTGCTTGAGTCGAGGAAAAGTTGCTTTAGCAAAGCAGAGTTGGGTCAATTTTTTCCAGCTCAAGCCTTCTGCTCGAGTCCCAGAATATTCTTTTCCCCTCAAACCTTCTCGTTTCTGTCGAGGACATAACAATCATTTATTATTTCTTGTAGTGTTGGTTAACCACAATATGCAACATAATAGCAACATAATACCAACCTCAAATAGGTTCATCTAGTTACTCAACAGTTCGAACTCATGCTTTTATCATATCCCTTCATGAGTCATTGATCTTACCATATGCTTACCATGCATACTGTATCACGCCCATGTCTTTCCACAAGTTCCAAAGAATTTTGCCCATCTACCAATTCATTTGTTAGTAGGAGTTTATATAACATAAATCAAATTTGCAAGAATAATGCCAATTTCATTAAACTTGGACTTATTTCAGTCCAAGTCACTTTGAAGACGGGGCTAAAACCACCTTTCTAAACTCCAAAATCAAGCAAAATTCTGTTCCAAAACTGCCAAATTCAGGTTCCAAAACTGCCAAAACCGGTTCCGAAACTGCCAAAAGCGGTTCCAAAAATGCCAAAACCGATTTCGAAAGTACCAAATCAAGGTTCCAAAAGTGACAAAACCAGTTCCTAAATAACCAAAAACCGGTTCCAAAAGTGCAAAATCCAGTTCTGAAAGAGACCAAACCGGCTCCAAAACTGCCAAATCTATTTCCAAAAGTGCCAAAATCCAGGTTCCAAAACCATAATTTTTCTTTTCATATTGATGTCTGTATAATATGATGGTCATTTTAAATTGAATGTCATTAACCAACACCCCATTTTTGAATGAGACTCGAGCTAAATGAATGAAGAGGCGGCCGACCCTTCTTCTTCCCATTATTATTTTCATTATAGTTCTAGACTGCAAGAAGGGTGGTTCGATCCTTCTTGTGTTCACCATTCTAGATACACGTGAATTGTCGGATATTTGTGTTAACAATTATCTACTAAAACAAGGGGCGGCCGGTCCTTCTTGTCGGCATTCGGGATAAATATTGTTCACATGTTATAACATAGGCAATGTCCCGATCCCTGCCACAAAATGAGGAAGTCGGTAGTGGGGAAATGTTGTCCCATCCTTCGTACATTAATTGTTCTTCATTTCTCTTTTAAATGAAGGGTCAACCGACCCTTCTTGTGCTTAGTATTTTTTTAGTCTTTGACATTCAGGATATAAATGAATTGGCAACCTATACTTCGTAGGTTGAATATTTGCACAATTCCCTCATAAATGAAGGGGCAACTGACCCTTCTTCTGCGCAATATTATTTCAATACTAGTTCTAGACCGCCCGAAGGGTCGGCTGACCCTTTTTGTCATTTATATTTATCGAGTCTTGACCCTTGTGGTTATACATGAATTGATCTCTATTTTGGAAGTCAAAAATCTCACACGTGCGAGCCTCAAAGAGAGAACTGACGCCATAGGAAGTGATGAAATGGCATCTATGATGATATGGAATGTGTGATGATGACATGACATGTATGATGACATGGCATTGAAAGACACATGATGGTGTTCTGGTGTTATCATCAAGTCAGTGTTGCAATGTGACATCATTGTGGAAAAGTATGGCAAGTTTGCGAAACTTTGGAAATTGACAAAGTATGGAAAAAGTAGTCAAAAATGCTTGAGAGAATGCATCTTATTAATAATAAAATAAGGAAAACTATAAGGGAAAAACTTGGTATTTACATGAACATGGTATTCTTACCGCAACCGCCTCTTTCCTTATCTCCCGAGCATGTTGATGGCGCGAGGTCCACTGTGAGCCGTTGATTCCCTTCCCCATTGCCACGTCCATGATCCTCGTAGCGCCACGTCATTCGTTTAAAGGTCCCCATGCATCACCCATCCTCCATCGTCCACGTGCAAGCCTCTCTTTCATTGTTCATTTAAAAGACCCCCAACGAGTCGCCCGAATGTTGTTCAGCGTCGGTGGTGGCAACACCCGTGGCAACCCTTGCTAGCCATCTACGACCAGGCCCAAGAGAATTGTAGTAAAAGAATATTGTGCCCAGCCCATGCGCTCAGTGCCAAGAGGATTCCCAGCGGGCAAGTCGAAGAAAGGCTCACGCACAAGCCAATACACACAAGCGACCAAGCGAACGGGTTTGATTAAACACAAAATGATGGCCTGAGTCACATCGCCAAGCATTATGTTTCCAGCGAATCCTCTCTTTGTTGGAATCACCCCTGCCTTTGCTGCAACACTCTTTTCCGGAACCTTTGCGATATACAACAGCTTGAAATTCATTTGAGTAGTAAAGTATAAGGAACGCAGAAGGAATCTAATCATAATGGCATGCTCAATTGTTTTCTCTCTATTCACACAACTGTTATGGAAAAGCAAAATCTTACCGATAGAACAAGAGCTCCACTCCTCACGTTTAATTGATTTGCAATCAACTCGGGGGCTGTGTCTAAATTCAAACCTGGACGTGTTACCTTCCCATCAATTCATGATAACAATTACCATATTGCCTCATTATTGGGATGTCTTATAGTGAAAATATCCCTTCATATTGTGTTTCTTCCTTTTCTAGAACTTAATTATTGTTGAGGTTATTTTATGCGCTATATCATATATGATGCCAGCATAGGGACCACACTGATAGGTCCTCAGATATTTAATAATCACTTAAACTTTGCAATGTTAAAGAGTGATATGTGATCCTACGCCAGTTGAACAAGAACCTTAGTCTAGTGCCTTTGACCATATCGGATTTGTTGATACCTCGTTTTGTCATCTAGAAAGCTTCTAAAACGATGAATTTTTTTTCCTTATTTTATTATTAATAAGATACATTTTTTCCTGATCATACAATGTAGTCCAAGCATCCAACATGATGCATATACAAAATACATACAAATGATGCAACCGATCATATCCGGCATCCAACATGATGCATACATACATATGAATGATCCAACTGATCATATCCACCATCCAGCATGATGCATACATACATATAAATGATCCAACTGATCATATCCAGCATCCAACATGATGCATACATACATATACATATAAATCATCCAACTGATCATACAAAGCATAAACTAGAACATCATCCTGATGCTCATCATCATCCAGCGCTTACATCCACAGCCATGTGAAGGATCCTCCTTCCAACATGCTTGGAATGGCTTCAGCAAATGTGTCCATCACTTTTTCCTTGAAGTGTCCTCGATCTGAAGAACGCCAAGCCTCTCTCTGAAGTACTCGAACTTCACCCTGGCTAGTGGCTTCGTCAGCACATCTGCAATCTGCTCATCCGTCGCAACATACAGGAGCTTCACGGCTCCTCTCTGCACCATATCCCTGATATAGTGATATTTGATCTCTATGTGTCTCGATCTATCATGAAACACTGGATTCTCGGACAGCTTCACACAACTCTGGTTATCACAGAAGATACCAGTAGCATCCAACGGGAGATCAAATAACTCAGACAGTAGTTTCCGTAGCCATACTGCCTAACAACTAGCTGAACATGCTGCAACATACTCTGCCTCAGCTGTACTCAGTGCTACACAGGACTGCTTCCTGCTAAACCGAGAGATCACACCTGATCCCATACTGAAGCAGCACCCAGATGTGCTCTTCCTATCAGCAGTACTTCCAACCCAATCTGAATAACCATAACCCTGCAGGTTAAACTTTTGATTCACTTCATACTTGAGCCCATAATCCACTGTACCCTTCAGGTACCTCAGAAAATGCTTTACAGCAACCAGGTGAAGACTCCTCGGATCCGTTAGGAACTGGCTCAATGTGTTCACAGCAAAGCAAATATCCGGTCTCGTTTTCGTCAAGTACATCATGGACCCAATCATCTGACGATACATAGAGACATCAACCGGCTCAGATGAAGCATCGCATAGAAGCTTCAGATTCGATGCCCTAGGTGTGGACATGGCTTTGCAATCCATCATCCCAAATCTCTTCAGGATATCCATTGTGTACTTCCCTTGACCAAGGAAGATACCACCTGCACTTTGCCACACCTCCATACCTAGGAAATAGTGCATCATTCCCATATCTTTCATATTGAATTCAACAGCAAGCTTTCTCTTAGTATCTGCAATCAGTCTGTCATCTTCTGTTACAAATAAGTCATCCACATACAGGAGTAGAATCACAGGATTCCCTTCCTCAACCTTGTAGTAAAGGTTGGAATCCGCTTTACTCTTGGTAAAGCCCAAACTGGATAGGAAACTGTCCATCCTACCATACCAGGTTCTGGGAGCTTGCTTCAAGCCTTACAAGGTTTTCTTCAATCTGCACACATATGACTCCCTGTCATGTATTTCAAAACCTAGTGGCTACTCCACATATACTTCCTCTTCAACTACACCATTCAAGAAAGCAGTCTTGACATCCATCTAGCGTATTTTCCATTTCATTGCTGCAGCCAGGGAAAGTACTGTTCTGATGGAAGTATACCTGGCTACAGGTGCAAAAGTTTCTTCATAATCTATTCCCTCTTTCTAACAGAAGCCACGAGCTATGAATCTTTTCTTGTATTTCTCCACACTGCCATCTGCAGCATGCTTGATTTTGAAGATCCATTTAAAAGTTACAACTGACTTCTCTTTAGGTCTTGGGACAACATCCCAAATGTCATTCTTCATTATTGATTGATATTCCTCAACCATGGCATCCTTCCATTCTTTCTTTTCCGCTGCTTCATCATAACTGGAAGGCTCTTTGTTCATAATGTCACAGAGCAAAGCAACATAGATGGTCTGTGATCCGGTTCTCTTCTTTGCTCTGTGTTCTTCTTCTGGAATGCCAAATCTTTCTGCATCTTGAATGAGCTCTCTAGCCCATTCAGGTTTCCTCTTGTGAGAGTTATCCTCATGGGGTGGATCTACAGGTTCTTGTGGCTCTTCAAACTCATGAACAACTTTTGGAATTGTTTCAGTCATGGTAGTGTCTTGAAATCTTGTTTCCTTAGGTTCTTCATACACTTTGGTAGGTGTCTTCCTTAATTTGATGAATGCTAAGTTTTCATCAAATGTCACATCCCTGCTGACATCAATCTTCTTGAACCCTGGAAAGTATATTTTGTAAGCCTTCGAGCTTTCACTGTAACCCACAAAGATACCCTTCTTTCCTGAAGGATCTAGTTTAGTCCTCTTTTCCTTTGGGACATGAGTGTATACTGGACAACCAAATATTTTGAGATGGCTGACTTCAGGTTTCTTACCAAAAAAGACCTCTTCTGGTGTCTTGTTGTCCAATATCTTGTGGGGTGTTCTGTTCTACACATATACAGCTATTCTAGCTGCTTCTGCCCATAGATGCAGAGGTAGATACTGGCCATGCAGCATTGCCCTTGCTGCTTCCATGATAGTTCTGTTCTTCCTTTCTGCAACTCCATTCTGTTGAGGATTATAAGGAGCAGTCAACTCCCTCTTAATCCCTGAATCACTGCAAAGCTTATTGAAGTCACCTGAGGTGAATTCTCCACCATTGTCGGATCTGAATGTTTTGATCTTCTTGTCAATTTGATTCTCCATCAAGGTTTTGAATTCCTTGAATTTATCAAACACCTCATCTTTGCTCTTCAAGAAGTATACCCAAGTCTTCCTGGAGAAGTCATCAATAAATGAGACATAGTAAACATACCCACTCAGGGAACTGGATGACATAGGACCACATACATCTGAGTGGATGATTTCCAGGATGTCTTTTGCCTTGCTTTCACTACTTGGGAAAGCCTTCTTTATGTTCTTACCTTTTGCACATCCTTTGCAAACACCTTCATGTTTGGTCTTGATTTCAGGAAGACCCTCTATTGCCTTGCTTGCAATTGGGAGTGCTGTATAGTGCATATGAGCAAGTCTTCTATGCCAAAGTTCACTTGGATCCATGGATTCATGCACCATGGCATGTTCAGGTTGTCCCTTCAAATTATACAAACCTCCCTCTTTCTCTCCAATCACTACTGCATCATCTATGTTGTTTCCCTTTGGCAACATTATGACTTGTCCATCCACAAATGCAACCCTCATACCTTTTGCATCCAATGCAGAGATGGAGAGTAAGCTCTTCTTGAGCCCAGGTACGTAAAGGACTTCTTTCATCTTCAAAGATTTTTCAGAATCTAGGTTGTAGGAGGCTTCACCACTTCCTGATTGGGTATTGATAATCATCCCCAAGTTTCACCTTATGGGGTGATTCATGTTCAAATAGATTCACAAAAGATTCCTTAAACCCAGCCATGTGTTTGGAAGCCCCACTATCAATCAACCAATCATTACAACCATGGGAGATGGTACCTGTGAGAGCAGAGATTAGAACATCCTCTTCTTCACTTGATGAGTCATCATCACTTTCTGCCCTAGCCTTCTTCTTGGGTGGTTCATCATCCTCGGCAGCATGAGCATGAAACCTTCTTTTGCTGCCCTTCTTATTCTTGTCGGAGTTGTTGTTGTCCTTCTTGTTTTTGGGACAATTTATGGAAATATGTCCTTTCTCATTACAAGTGAAGCATATTCTTCTTTCTTTGAAGTGATGTGAAGATTTCTTGGAGTGAGATGGCTCTCTCTTGAACTTCCCTTTCTTGGTGTGAGCTGTGAGAGCTTGATCTTCATTCCCCATCTTTTATTCTCGTGCCACAAGCCTTGCTTCTTCTTGTGAGCATTCTTCCCGTAGTCTACTGAAGGAGATCAACTTCTTCCTTGCACAAATTCCTTGGATAAAGGAATCCCATGACCTGGGTAGGCCATTTAGAGTGGTCATTACCACTTCACCATCCTCCACCATTTCATCTACTGCTTCTAGTTGTTCCTTGATCTGGGAGACCCTTGAAAAATAAGATTGAATGGTTTCTCCATTCTGAAATTTTAATCCTTTCAATTTGTTCCGCAGGGTCATCTTCTGATTTATGTTCTTCCCTTCAAACAACTTGGTCAAAGAGTCAAACATCTCCTTGAGTGTCTTAAGAGAAGACACATGCGGTATGAGATGGTCTTTGATAGAATCAGAAATGATTCTTTTTTCCTTGACCAAGTTCTTCTTGTGCAATGCCTTGGCCTCTTCATCCTCTGGGATAGGGATGTCTTCTTTCACATATAAGTCCAACTCATTCTCTTCCAGGATTAACCCAATTATATACTTCTAGGCTCGGAAATTATCAGCCCCTTCAAGCTTATCCTCAAGCTTGGTGTGGAGAGACATCTTAAAGAGTACTTCATATGGAAATAGAAAAGATTTAGATCTTACCACTTGAAGTGCTGAAAACTGGATCTCGTCCCGGATTAGGGTTTGTGAGAGAAACCCTAAAAATTCAAAATGTGAATTTCAAATTTATGAAAGGATAGAAAGATGCACCTTGATGAGCTAATCAACCTGGTGCATTCAGAATTTGAGATCAGCAAAGTCTTTCCCTTCAGAATTGCATTTTTGTCCTCTCGGGTTCACTAGGGAGAGCCCTGAATTAGGGTTTGAGTTTCTCGGAGATCTACCCAGCCAAAAATCTTGATCCAAAGCTCTAAATTTCGATTTTTGCAAGGAGCTTCTAGCTGTGACTTCAGATTCCAGAAATTCCTATTTTTGTGGAAACCCTAATTTTTAGGGCCAAATATGAAAATGCTCAGAATTGAATTTTGACTGGACAGATAGATGCGCCTTGAAGAGTAAAGTCAATATACTATATTGATTTTCAAAAATATGTGGAGAGAAACCCAATAAACAAGGAACTCAAGCTTCCGTCACTGCAAAATGTCTTCTTCTTAGGTTAGCTCTGATACCATGTTAAATTTTGAGTATTTAATTCACAATACTCTAGGATATTTGATGAGAGAATAACATCTACAGTATATCAATGCATGACAATCACAATATGACAAGCATCACAAGAATCAAAAGCATAAGAGACAAGAGACACAGATTTTCCGTGGGGAAAACCCTAAGGTAAAAAACCCCACAACTTCCTTAGAGATAGAGAGAGCAATGGCTCAACCAAAGTACAACCAAATAACACTGAGATAGTCTCCTGATAGCAGATGATCCTCCTGCTCACTAGTGCGCCACTTTTCAAGTGAGAGTGAGTTACTTTTCCGAGTGTGTAAAATAGAGATCTCCGATCTCTATTTATACTTACCTTTTTGCCCAGTGACCTTATGGGGCCGACTTGTCTATCTAGATACATCCACATTATATTATATATAATTCAGGGCTGACCCCACATGGTGGTCTAATAACCCATCGGCAAGTACACACACTTGTGACACTTGTCAATCCGAATGACGACACTTCCTTATAGAGGAATAACACATCTCTTATAAGGGTACAATAAATATATATAAAATACGCAGATGAAATACATTTCGAGGTTACATATACATAAATAGAAATAACTATTATTTCTAGAGACCTAGTCAATGAACGAAGAAGCCTACCTCCTGCGTACAACAAAATAATTGTGCCTTCAGAAGAGACCTGTCTGGAAACTATGTGATCCCAGAATTCCTGTGTCCTTTCTTTTGGAAACACATGGCTCCTCGCACTATCACTGTTAACATTAGGCCAAGGTAAATCAAGCATCGGTAGGCCCTTGTCTTTCCAATCCATATCAATTTCAGAGGTAGACAAAATATCCTCATCATTTCCAATGCACCAACATTGTATAATAGAGAATCCTCTAAATATGTCCCCG
Organism: Larix kaempferi; assembly: GCA_027924585.1. Classification (NCBI taxonomy): domain Eukaryota; kingdom Viridiplantae; phylum Streptophyta; class Pinopsida; order Pinales; family Pinaceae; genus Larix; species Larix kaempferi. Next base: position 21,072,025 of record BSBM01001023.1, read on the forward strand.
GAGAATTCTCTATAAACTCCCATTGTAGGATTCGTCGTAACATGTTTTTTTTATTTCTTGCTCCAACTTGTGAAAACTTTAGAAATCATACAAGATTTGTCCATATCAACTAAAAAATACAAGCACATTCCTCTTGATTTGTTTCTAAGTAGTACAAAATGCGAGCATGTCTTCTTCTGTCCATGGAATAGCACAATTACACATATCCACAACAACAAATTCACAGCTGACTGTCGCACCAAAAAATGGAATTGTTATGAGTGTGGTGACCAAAGAATTAGGGTAACAACATTGACAAACAAACTGTGAACTATTTTCAATGTCTTCAATGCACATCCTCTCTTTATTGATATATAAATTCAATATTTTCTGAGCATGAATTGGTATTTTGGTACCAATATCCACTTCAAATTGGTTCTTTCTCTTTTTACTCAGAGATTTTTCTTTCGTTCTGGAGCATAAAATACTGCACAGTTGCTCGAGATGGTTTGGTGCAATTTTATATATTTGAATGCCGTTATGGTCCGTGACATGCTGTGATCGATCAGTTTGAACATCATTAACTTTGAAATATTCAACGATCAAATTCCTGGTTGACCTCTCATCCTTTATTCATTTGCAATATTAACTTAAATTTTCTACGCAAATTTTTTTATCAACTAATGTGCTCAACCAAACCGATCCATTGATTATATTGTCCGCCATGGCAGTCAATTCATCTTCATCAAGATCACGCAATGGTCTGAAAAAATTAGAGCCATAACTATTTATTGTATTTAGAGAAAAATCATCCTGAGCGATGCTCTTTGGCGAGCAATACAAGGCACCACTTTTGTAAAGCTCAAATACAGATTGCCATTTGCTCCACATTCATTCCAATGTCAAAACAAGAGTTAGCTTGTCTTTAAGGATCTCTCCGTTAACAAGAAAGATATCCATACATTGAGTTTGGAAAGACTGCAAACATATAAAATGGAATATTCCAGTTAATTTCCTAATTTCATAACACGGGCAACAATCTAAAGAATTTGATTGGTAAGAAGAAAAATTCTATACCGTCCAAACATCACTGGAAGCGTTTCCCTTTCCCGGGCAGGATGCAGAACTGCACAATAACCATCTCTCCCTTGCTTTTGCAACTGAAGAAATGAATGTAGTGTTTGCAAATTCCTTGTTAGACAAATTTTGTTGTTTGCATAATTTGTTGATGATGTCCTGAGGAACGTCTCTATGTAGAAGAGGAGTTGTTCGATGCTGATACCTTTTATGGAGCTGTTTATATTAATCATCTTCAATGATTATTTTCTGTGTAGAAATAGTATGCTACCCATCCAATATATAAAAATTTACTGATGGTAGATCAATTTCTTTTTCATTTTCGGGAAGAAAGGGCAATCTGGTCTCCTTATTGAAATGCAATAGAATAGCATCTCTCAATGTTGTTGTAAATGTATGTACAAGTGATACCACCATCTTTTGCACGACCTCCTCATCAACCTTTTGATATTGTAAGTGCAGAGGCGCAACAACACATCTTGTTACGTCAATGGAAAAAACTTTCTCATTGAACAAAATGTATTTGATCTGATATTGTTGAACTTCTTTTGACGTTTCGAATCTCTTAGTGACTTTCCACATCATCTCTTTAGAAGAACTTCCTTTGAGTTGTTTCAAGGTAGATTTCCTTACATGTTTTACAATATATTGGAGAAATGCTCTTCTATTGTACGTTAGAATATTTTCATGGAATACCGTTATTGGCCCCTTATTAATATTCATATAATGTAATACAGAGGAATTTTTCCCAGCAGGCATTCTTTTCCTGCATACCGACAAAATTCCTTTCTTCAAGGATGTCGCGGTATCAATTTCGGAACGATTAGAAATAACATACGAAGGAAAAACCCACCCTTTCTTTGCACAAGAAATCGGATCTGGATCGGGACCATTTTTCATTAGATCTGGTCGATAATCAGAAACCATAAGATCACATTGTATAAGGCCATACTTTTCACCAATGATCGCTTCAGCTTGAACTCGCAATTTCTTACCAGAATCAATGGGTTCCGCATATGTCAATATCCCAACTCTAATTGGGTTTCCCTCGAAATCCAAGTAGAATAGATATATATCTGGTTAAAAATTATATGGTTCTTCCATCTCAACGTACCATCCATTTGTGAATGGCGGAAGATAGTGATCTTTCGTCAATTCAAAGCAAGGAATTTCCTGGTAGTTACTGAGCCTCAATAAATCAGCCATACTTTATCTGCAAAACAATCAATATTAAGTAGTCAATATAAGAATGCATACAATGTCTATAATTATAAATTAGTGTTTTAATATTAGATGTATACTTGTAAATGTTCATGCTAATGATCGATGGTTAGGGAACGACCCCTCATTTTCAAAATCAATTGATTAATTAAGATCAAATCTGCTAGCATTATCCATGAGAGATAGAATGCACATTTTATAGAGTCGTTTGGGATAAGGATCGATCATAGAACGAGCTATCATCATAGAAGGGGTGACCTATCCTTCTTGTTTATGTGTATGAGTGTATCACATGTTTTTTATTTGAGTTTATGTGAGTTTTTGTGCTTAATTTATATGTATGTGAATGGTAATTGCACATTGATTAATTGGAATACAAGTGCGTGATTGTGAAGAAGAAGCACATAGTTTGACGAATTCGTAGCAAAGTGGTGAATACATTAGAGATTCAATGTAGTTCTGTATACTGTGATAGCTGCCAAGTGCGAAGTCATCTGGTGTTCTAGTTGATGTTAAATAGAATTTTATGCGAATATGGTAACAACATCTGTGCATTGCCATGGTTAAGAGAATCTTGATTATGCAACCCCCATATTTTCTTCAAGTTAGACTTCAACCTATTTCGGCCGACCTTATCTCAGTCTTCTTCCAGTGTTTACCATCCTTCATATACATGAATTGACACCCTCGCCTTCGGAGGTTGAATATTTTTACAATTCCCTCGTAAATGAAGGTAAATGAAGGCTAGGTGGAAACATCTTGTACCTAGGACTCGTTTCATAATAGTTCAATACATCAAGAAGGGTCGACTAATCCTTCTTCTGTTCACCATTCTGGATACGGGTGAATTCACAATTCTCTACTAAAGGAAGGGGCAGCCGATCCTTCTTTCCAGATGGGAGGAGTCAGGATGTGGACAGGGGCCAGATCGACAGTTGATAATAACTATGCATATCCAAGTTGCGAGGAAGGCAGTGCTTGAGAGATTGAAGACTGCGGAAGGCCATGGGGATAAGCCTAGATGGAGATCAATGGTACCAGATCGATCATGCAAGATGGACAACTCAAAGAAATTCCTTTATTCCTAGAGGTGCAAGAATGATAGGAAAGGATAGATAACATAAAAAATGGAATGCACGGGGATCTGAGTACTTTTTTATTCAGTTTCCCCCTTTGTCCCTTGGTCGAGGTCAAGGGGGAAAGTTAATTTAGATAGACTAAAATAGACTCTATCACCTTGGCGAATGCACATTCTATCTGGGATCAAGTCCAACAAAACTAATGCAATAACTAAACAACTAGCTCAAAGAAAAATTCAAAGAATTAGGTAGGAGAGCTACAATGGAATGTCACATTACACATATGGAACAAAGTTATATTCATTTTGAATCTTTGATATAATATAAGCAAAATTAATCTAGGGTTTTAATCTTGCTCCCATGCATATTGCAGGAAAATTTCCCACTTCCATAGGTATGTTCTTCCTCCATGAGATTAAATGAGCTAAGCCTTAAAATTGGACAAAAGTATTTGCAGGACACCCGATCATTTGAAAAGATTTATGGTATTAAGAATGGAATTTAGCTGCATTGAATAGATGGCAACCAGGCTTGGACAATTATTGGACAACAAGCTCTACAAATCATACAAAGATAACAAATAAAAGTTATTAAAGAGTATTGATTGGATTGTTTCTTATCTCTTATTTCCCACTAGACCAAATCATTTTGCTAGTAACTAAATGGCTACCTTACCTTTGTTAAAAATTGCCATGCAATGAAGGGGCGATCATCCCTTCTTCTACGAAGTATTCTTTTCATAATAGTTCTAGACTAAAAGAAGGGTTGGCCAATCTTTCTTGTCTTCAACATTCTGGATACAGGTGAACTCCTGGATATAGGTGTTCACAATTTTATACTAAACAAAGGGGCGGCTGATCCTTCTTGTAGCCATTCTCGGTTCCCCACTATTTACACCAAATGTACGGAGTTGGGAATTGTTGTCCCATCCCACAATTTGCATTCTGGGTTGCAGGATAGCGGTACTGATGGAACGTTTTAAGAAATCTAGGTATCCGCAATCTGCAACATATTTGTGTCTTCGGTAAAGGCGATGAAATCCTCATGCGGGGTGCAATAAGGGTCATCCGACCTTTCTTGTGCCAAGTATTCTATTCAAAATAGTTATAGGCTGTAAGAAGGGTTGGTCGATCCTTCTTGTGTTCACCATTCCGGATATAGGTGAATTGTAACCTATAGGTGTCTACAATGCTCTACTAAACGAAGGGGCAGCCGATTCTTCTTGTCACGTGTTGGGACAAATATTGTTGATATGTTATAAATTAGCCAATATACTGATCCCAACTATAATTTCATTGCGGAAGTTGGAAGTCTGGAATTGTTGTCCCAGCCTAGGCAAGTTGAATATTTTTACAATTCACTCGTAAATGAAATATCGGCCAACCTTTCTTCTGCCAAGTATTATGTTCAAAATAGTTCTAGGCTGCAAGAAGGGTCGGTCGATCCTTCTAGTGTTCACCATTCTAGATATAAGTGAATGGTTGGATATAGTTGTTCACAATTTTATAATAAATGAAGGGGCAGTCGATCCTTCATGTCGGAGGTCAGAAGTCAGGATAAATATTGTTTATATGTTATAACTTAGCCAATCTCAGTTCTAGGATGAATTCTGCATTAATTTGGAAGAAAGAACACTGACAATATTTAAATGTGTGGATCAAAGCATATAAATGAATTATAACCCAGGTATTACATTCAACTACGAGGCAAAGCGATAAGATGGTGTAACATGAAATACATCCACAAAAGAGAAATTAAAAGACTGAAGAAAGTAAAAACATATGAATCTCTGTTTCGGATATACTTTTAGTTCTATTCTTCATTAAAGTCTTCAAAAAATATTACGTCACTGTATTTTTTGCTCTCAGATCCAACCCTTATTACTCTATACAATCTAAATTTATACAAAATGATCTTTGAAATTGTCGCTAAAAAGGAAATTTCAAAGAAATCTCTCTGATCCAACCCCTATTATCTTGTTCAAATTTGAATAAATTTGCCATTTATTTCAACCCTTCTACTGTTTGATGATCAAAAGCCTTGTTTCCATTTAGATGTCTCCTTTGCGATATAATTTGATGAGGATCATAATTCATCCTTTCAGCCTCTTGGAAATCCATAATTTTCAGTAATTTTTCTACTACAGAGAGGGCTTCCTTATTCTTAATGATGAATGGACCAACTTTAAGGGGGAATTTCACATCAAGTGTTTTTTTTAAAGCACATAAATGTTCTTCTGAATGCAACCTCTGTCTAATAAATTCCATGGAAAAAACCCTTGATGTTAAAAAGGTTGGCAACAAATATGGTACTCCACTAAAACCATACACCCTAATTATAGTATGCTGTCTATACAAGAACCAATCACCTATTTGGTCTGCTAGTGTAGGCTGCAAAGTTTCTTTTTCTTCTAACACTCGGGGCATTTCAGCATTAAAAATAATTATGTAAATTTCTGCCATGATTTTATGGGTGAACTCAAACATGTTGACCTGTTTATTAAGGTCATGAGAAAAGATGGTACCAAGAAACTTGGATTTTGAAATGTTTGAACAATATGACTGATAACTAAAATGGTTCAACTGGTTGAAATTCACCAACTGGACATGAATCACATCAGCTAGGAATTCATCAAAATTAAAACAACACACCGGACTCGACTGTGACTCTGGTGAAATTACTTGGAGAAGGAAACCTAACATAAATTCCGTGATTCGACTTCACTATCTAGACCTAAAATTTGACTCAAGAAGGACAAAACTAACTGGGTATTTCACTAAAAGACATCAATACTCAATGGGAATGATAGGTTTTCATGTGACTGACCATCTTTCAAGACTTGTAATAAAAACTTGTCTTTTTCTACAGAACTGTTGTTTCTATAAAATTTGCCAAATTTTCTTCATTAAACGACTTAGGGATTTTGGGAAATGTTTCAGGTAAACTTAGAACCTCACGGACAGTCTGTGCATTTACTGGGCATAGAATTTTGGTCGTTTTCACATTAATGATTACCCTTTCGCCCTGCGAATAATTCGCCGCACACCATCAAACAAATTTAGGAAGTGTAGGGTTTGTTCAACACAAAAATAGTACAAAAAAGAACCAAAAACATTAAATACATCCTTTCCCTGCGACTTAAACTCCATTAATTTCTCCTTAGACTCCGAAATACTACACACAAACAAAATAGGATCAAATACAAGCTTCTCATTTTCATCTAAAATTTCATTGAAGGAAAGAAGGTCTTGGGTTTTCGCCATTTGGGACACAAAATCTAAACACTAAGGGTTTCGAGCTACCTGTGAACTGTGAAGGGAGCTTCTTGGGTGCTGTTCCAGTTGATGAAGATGAAAACATGTTTCACGTGGACTGTTCTTTTCCTCCAGGTAATAAGCGACAAAAACATTTTTAAAACTTCGAACAAACCTTTTATAGAACATATACTTGGGTGGTTTCCGAACTTGTGATGATCGGTTTAAATTTAACTACTTTTCATAGCGGGCTCCACCAACGCTTGCCACATGGTAAGCGATTTAATTTTTGCTCTACCTTTTCCAAGTTTAACCACCATGCACTTTCTACCATGGGAACCCATTTCCATCGTCGATTATCTGGGTGTGTCTGCCACGTTGCTACACATTTGCAACTTTTGGTGTGAGTCATCCAATTTTTTAGCGCCTTTTCCACCTCCGCCCCTGGAGTGAGAAACCTTATGTAGAGACCTTAGAATAGTGACAATATTTGCATTGTTCCTCTCTACAAACATTAATAACCCAAGAATCCATATAGAATAAATTTAAAAAACATAAAGACAAAATTGCTAACAATATGAAGAAATCACTTGTTTGATGAATAATACAAATTCTAGACATTGTTTGTAGATGGGTTTGTAGAAGATCTAGTGTAACATGGGAAGAAGTCGATGAAGAAGAGGGATAGATGACCATAAGAGATAAGAGAAGTCTAAACAACAAGATCAATCTTCCAAGATGGCATTGATGGCATTGAGATGAAACATTAAATTAGGAAAAGAAGGAGAGATCACATGTCGTAGCAATAACATCTAAGGTTGTGTTGTTTTTTTAAACAACCCATTTCATATTAGCTCCATAATTCACTACTACATTTTTGTCCTTTAGGGGGGGTTGTCTTCCGTCCCGAAAAGTGACCTATGCGGGGAGTTTTGGCTTTGGGGGCGGTTTTGGAAAAAACGCCCCTAAAGGCACTGATGTTAAAAGTTTTGACCTTTAAAGGTGATTTTTGACGAGATTGGAACCACCCCCAAAAGTGAATTTTTGGGGTGGTTTGTGACCCCCCTCATAGACATATATGGAGGTGGTTTTAAACCCCCCTCGTAGACCCCTTCATAGAGACCTACAGGGGTGGTTTTGAGCCCCCTTCATAGAGACCTACGGGGGCAGTTTTGAACCCCCTTCATAGAGACCCACGAGGGCTGTTGTGAACCCCCCTCATACAAACCTACAAGGGCAGTTTGGAACCCCCCTCGTAGAGGTTTATATGGGCAGTTTCAAACCCCCCTTGTAGAGGCTTATAGGGGTGGTTGTGAACCCCCCTCATACAGTATTATAGGGGTGATTTGGAACCCCCCTTGTGGAGGCCTATAGGGGCAGTTTAGAACCCCTCTAGTAGAGGCTTATAGGGGCAGTTTTGAACCCCCCTCGTAGAGGCCTATAGAGGAAGTTTGAAACCCCCATCGTAGAGGCCTATAGGGGCGGTTTGTAACCCGCCTCGTAGATGCCTATATGGGCGGTTTTGAACCCCCCTTGTAGAGGCCTACAGAGGAGGTTTGAAACCCCCCTTAAAATTTCTTATTACAAACCTTTGGGGTTGGTTACAAACCCCCCTCGTAGGTCCCTATGAGGGCAGTCTAAACCCCCCTCATAGGTACCTACGAGGGTGATTGTAACCTCCCTTGTTGTAACATACAAGGGCAATTTCAAACCCCCTTCGTAGTGACATATGAAGGCGGTTTAGAACCCCCAACGTAGCAACATACAAAGACAGTTTGAAACCCCCTCTATAGCCATAATAAATCATAATAATATACATTTGATTAAAAATATCAATATTGCAATATCAGTAGGGCATGGAGGAATCGAACCACCAACCTCCTGCTTGTAAGGAAGGCACTCTTCCATTGAGCTAGAACCCTTTCAAAATTGGGGAGAGGAGCATATGGACACCTAGATTGCATCATGTGTAATTCTAAGAAAAGACAATAATATCCAAATACAACCATGCTTAAAATCCAATTTGGTTTTTAGAACACATTGATAAACACAAAAATCTATCATAATAAGCCTAGAGCTCCTTTTAACTTTTGGAATTGTTTGAAGAGACCCCAAAGATGTCTAACCAAAAAAATCTACATAATTAATCTCATATAGGATCTATGTTGGTAGAGAAACTAGTATTTATGTCCCTCGTTTACAGTTAATTAACATTGATCGTATACTAGATCCACGAGGTATAATTCAAAATTGTTAAACATCGTAAACATAAAAACATTACAAGATTATATTAATCCAATGAAAATGGAAGGAAATGCAAGAAATCATAAAATTGTTAATGAACTCACCTTCATTCAGTACTTATACTCAAAACTTAATATGTATACTCAAAAAATGGTAACCCAACACATGGAAGGAAGTTATCCACCCAGTTTTATTTTTAAAAAATTGTAATGTCACCTATCTCATACATTATATACTTTCACTTTACCGTAAAGACATAACTCTCACAACAACACAATTCCACAAGGTGGTAAAGGTGGCCTCTAGCAAAGGTATAGAAGAAGGATCCACCAAAGCATATTGAGAGTCATCCAGTTTGTGGGAAGTATGCCTCACATCACTAAGAAGTATGCCTTACATCACCAACCAAAGCATTCACTATAAAACAATGAATTCCTATAACACAAACATCTCCAAATGTTGAAAGATCAATATCAACACATCCTAAAACTAGAAAGGCCCAATGTGCAAAATGCACTACCAAATGTGCATCATAACAAGAGTCCTTCCGATTCGACAACAGTTCAAAAGAAGTCTCTATATAAGGTCCATCAATAAGGTCCAAATCAAGTTGCCTCTTCCTTGAAAATGTTGTTTAGTTTAGAACATTTCGTACATTTACCATTTTCTTCATTGTTGAGATCATCCATTCCCCTATGCAGGTGCCTTGAATAGACAACACACTTGTGAAAAAATGTAGTGATAGCTAGGCATTGATTACAACTAGTATAGCTTTTAAACCACACTTTCCACAAAGAGGGGAAGGAAATAGAATAGTTGAGATTAAAATTTTAGTTAAAATGTAGAATGTTGAGAACCTATGGTGGAAATGGTATAGAAGGGAACAATTTTCTGATATCAAAATATTCACTAAACACTTTTTATGGGGATACCGAAGTAGATTACAAAAAAATGGATCCTTCTAACCTGGTGTTCAACAATACTAGAAGCTTTTTCCTCAAGAGTCCCAAAACCTACTTCCAAACGAAAAAGACAAACATACATTTTCTTTCAAACTGAAAATAAGCAGAAACTCAACTGTAGCTCAACTCAAAATGTGTTTATGTCTAAATCTACAAAAAAGCAAGACATTCAAACCGGTTCAGTTCCAGTGGATCAACTAAAATCTACTGAAAAACAAGCTATTCAAAGCAGTTCAGTTCCAATACAACGATTAGCAGAGTGTGAGTCAAGGTGCACGCAGGACAACAACCTTGCAGAATCTGCTATGGGGATCAGAAAAGAAACTGCTTTACACAAGTCAAGAGAGGCCCAACAGGACAATATGTCTAAATTAAAAGGGAATGAGAGTTCTATGAATTCCCGGAGTAGAGATGATACTAGGTGTATCGCAGGTGTACCCTCATATGGGTCCACATCTTCAAAGAATCTTTTAAAATGGGAAAACAGTTGCAAGTGGCCAATTTTGCATGCAAAGGTTGTCAATGCCACTAATTTACCAGAGGCTGGTTCTCAAGTAAGAAGATCTTTAAATGACTTGCAGACCTTAAGGCATGAAGAGAATGCCTTGACTTCACACTCTATTGATACAGGCTTAACAAGGCAGACATTGAATAGGGTCTTTCATCAGTCAAGCAGTAGGAGACTGTATATAGACAACTTTCTAATTAACTCTACTTTCAAAGTGCCAAGTGGTAATTTTGTCCCAACTACAAAAGCGCAGAGTGACACACTCCAGTCTATAGTTTATAATGAGGATTATGCTATGGAAGTTGTAATTGATTCCTTTGTAGATGTTCATGAAAGTACAAATGTCATGCCATTTGGTGCTTCAGACCATGCTACACCTACAGCTGAAGGTAGAACATGTGTAAATCAAAGTGGAGGTTTAGAGAACCTAAAAGGAAGAAATCCCATTTGTATTTCGTTGGAGTCAGTTTCACCTTCACATGATAACCCTCTAGCTACTAAAATGGATGTGAATGTAGACAATATGCTTGCATTAGGAATTATGAGCAAAGAACAATGCTACCAATCTGATGTCAATTTAATCTTGGAAGCACACAACCAAAGACATGCTTGTACTGGAAATTATGATTTGTCTCAGAATGGACACTCCTCTTCTGAACAAGCAGGAGAGAATGCATTTAGAGATTCAAAGTAGGTAGATCCACAGCCTTTTGAACAGGATAGAGAAAGAGTAGAAAATGGTTGTGATTTGTTGTTGGTTAGAAATGATAGCTCTCTGCAGATCTCAACTGATGCTGGTATCTCAAATGATGACAACAATAGTCAAGAAAGGGTGGCAGATAGCTTGCAAGAAATTGACAGGAGCTCTCAAACTGAAACTATACCCTCCCTTGTTGATCATAGTAATTCAGATATGCTGATAGAGCCTTCTACTTTGGCCACATCAGAAGAGAATACTCAGTGTGAAGATGTCAGCATAAAACATCCTGAGCCAAACAGTTGTAAGGCAAATCCTGCCCATGTTTCACAAGTTATGACCTAGTTCTACAATCTTTATGGCTCAGTAATGGTTCCACATGGGAAGCATTTGTTTTGATCATCTTGTATTTCAATTTCATTATTTCCTTCCAGTTGAAACAATTAGTAACAGGTTGAATCTGATTTAGTAGTATCTATGGGCAATCATACTTGCAAGTAGTATGTTTGTTTAGATATTATGTAAAGGCAAGTTTAGAAGTTTACCATTACACATGGTGTTTGGAGGAAGATCGAGATTTTTCAAATGTTACTCTGTTTGACCCTTAACTGTGCCTATATATTTTAATGTTTCTATTCTCTTGTCGCACGGTCCTTTAAAGAGCTCAAAAAGCCATATTTTGGTTTTTATTTACAGTTCATGTTGTGGAACTTACCCATCCTAGACCTTTCATTTATTTCCTGTTCTCCTGTTTACTAGAGTTTGCTTGGCTTTGAGAATCCTATATGTGAAGTTGTTTTATAACTATATTCAAAGTCAGGGGTCTTTACCTGATCCTTAATCTGTCTGAGACATTGCTGACTTATCAAATGAAATAGACACACAATATTCTTGTTTTAGTAAGCTCCAAATTATACACATACATTATTTTATATAGTTTCAACATTCATGCAAAGTGAGAGTAAAGAGCTAGGATGGAATGTCTAGACTTCGGATTATAGAGTTTTGAAATGAACCCTACTAAGGTAGAGAATAGGTAGGGTCCAATCTTCTTAGAAGACTAGCAGGTCACGAAGTGTATGCCGTCAAGAGTTCCAATAAAGGTAACTGCAAAATAAAGTATAGAAATATAGAGAATAGGCAGGGATCCAATATTTGCAGGTTGGCTTTGAGGTTTGGAGTCTTGGACTGTGGGGAGTTCATTTTTCTCTGTCAAAAAAACTTTTTGTGGTGTGAATAAGCTAAGTTTACAACTTTTAGGTTGTTTTTCTTTTTCAAGAAAAACATTTCAGATAAAGATACCCTTCTATGAGAAATATCCTGAAGACAAGCAGGTCATGAGACATTTGTTGTCATGGGTTCACTTTTCTTTGTTAAAGTAGTGTCTTAGAATTTAATAAAGGTAACTGTAACATAATGCCTATAAATATAGAGAAAAGGCAGGGATCGAATATATTCACATTCAGGTTGTATTTGAGGCTTGAACCGTGGAGTGTTCATTTTTCTCTGTCAATGCAACTTTGTGTGGCGTGATTAAACTAAGTTTACCACTTTTAGGCTATTTTGTTTTTCAAGAAAAACAATTCGGATAAAGATACCCTTCTGTGAGAAGTTTCTTGAATTCTAACAGAAACAAAGTAAATTTTATAATTTGAGGTGCACCAGAAGTAGAATGGCCTTTTGGTCAATCTTGACTGAAGCTAGAGTGCCCAACCTCACTGAATCTAGAGTGCCCAAAGGTTGGATATGGTTGAACTGAAGAGATTTGAATTAACTCCAATCAAGGGCATATAGACTTGGGATTTCAAATATATAGGTGAAGAAAGTTCATTCTTGATGTCCCAGGCTCCAACATCTAGTAATTTTTTACTGCTGAGGTAGCTATTGCTACAAATCTTAAATAGAATCTAGTGTGTATGAGATTCATTCCATATCCTAACCTCACTTTTATCATGGACAATAAAGTTAAATATCTTAAGGAGCTATAGTAATGGGCCACCCTTGGGTGACTGGAGATTTCATCAAGTTTCCCAGCACTTTCTTCTTTCATAGTATGAGTATTCAATGTGCTAACACTTAACAGTCTTAACTTTCTCTCCAGAATTTTGTTGTTTCTTTTGTTGACGTTGTAAAGGCTAATATGTCCATTCAATTCAAATGAGGATCATGAATTACGTGCTTTATGGACTTTAAGTGAAGGGTTTTATACCCATGCTCCAAGAGCACAGGAATTGTGTCCATGTTGTAATGGGAAGAAATTTAATTTTTTTCTTGAAACATCTACTTATCTAAACAATGAATTTAAGTATGGGTCAATTCTTTAATCCATGTTTATTACATAGTTTCGAACTAGGAAAATAACCATATGATTTGAAGATAGCCCAGAAAATAGATGATTTCAAATGTATTCTTAGGGGAGCAATGGATATTACCTGAGTAACATGAGTCATCAGTGGAAAGTGCTAAAAGTCAAACACTCATTGTAAATTGGTATCTAATTTAGGTAATATACCAAGGGATCATAATGTGTTTGTTCTTCAAAATTGTTGTAATACTTCTTCAAGAGAACTGTGTTTGAATGCAGAAGATTATATAGAATGCTAAGAAAAATGGAAGCATTTTTATTTTATTCAGTTATTTTTAACAGAAATAAAATGAAATTTATTTATAATTTACATAAATTCGATGCTTTCCTTCCCTTGGCCATACCTTGAGTCAGTCATCATCAATAATTGTAAGTTCAACCACATCAGCATAAGCTACTTTCAGGTGCTTTTGAAATGATTTGCATCCTAGTACACCTAATTTGTGTACAATATTGAGAAAGGATGGGAACTTCCCTGCATCCCTCTCAACTTCATTAATTACATTAACTGACTCAAAACCCTCCATTTGTATGGAGGACGTCTTCCTTAGACTTGGTTTACAGAATTACTCTATTTACTATATAGATTTAGCAGACTCAAAATTTATAGTAATCTAGACTATGGGTGACAATATGTAAACAAAATAATATCCTGATAGAAATTCTAACCTTAACTGAGTCATTTTTTGCTCTGTCTCCAGCGCTTCATTCTTCATTGCTTTTGCTTCCCATGTTGAAGTTGCTATTTTTCTATTCATTGCCAGAACTTTCGTTGGGGTTTTTTTAGTTCCTCGGTGTTGGAGATAACACATGCACTGGAGGATCACCAACCCTTGTTGATCTTGACCTCATTGTTGTGTTCTAGACTCTTAACTCCTTTCTTCCATCTTTTCTTCCATACTACCTAGTTTTTCCTCTAGTTTTGATGATTATTTTTATTTAATACATATTAAATTTTTCAAACTCTTTCGTGAAGTTCAGGGTTGTGATATTATTTCAAGTCCTTGAGTGTTAACCTTCTATGCAAGCTGCTCCACTCTCTTTTAGAGAAGCCACTTCTTCAGCCAAGATAGCAGCCTGTGTTGTGCAGTAGGATCTCCAATCCTTGTTGAGCTCAACCTCACTGTTGCATTCTGGACTACTCCTTTCATATTTTCCCCCAGGCTGCCTACTGTTGCATCTCGTTTTGATACTTTTTTTATAAATACATTGTAAATTTCTTGAATATTGCTAGCTGCTTCACTCTCTCGTGAAGTTCAGGGCCGTGTATTGTTTTAAGTCCTCAAGTTTCAACCTTCTGTGCAAGCTGCTCCGCTCTCTTTTAGAGAAGCCACTTCTTCAGCCAAGATAGCATCCCATGTCTTGTGCTTTTTGAGTGCCATGATCCTAAATGTGCAACAGTTAGATATCAGCGGTGGTAAATATTCTCTGCAAGCAATTTGATGTACTGTGTCTTCCCCAACAATTCCCTTTACTAACCTTTGTCCGTATGCTCCAATGCACTAGTTGTTTCAGGATGGTCGGGTGAGATTTCCCATATCTCATGTCAAAATATATCTTTATAATTTGAGTAGAGAGGTATTTATGTCACGCAAACAATTCCAAGACGAACAGATTTTAGGCATATATGGCTTAATATGTGGCATTCTTTTTTAGGAAGGCATGTGAAAGGGGTACCATGGAGTAAGTTAGTTGATAATTAATAGTTTTTTTTTTGCACAATGGGAGGGGTGAGGGCCGAGCAGCATTATGTTAATAAGGGGCACAATTCCCTTGTGGCTGACCCCATTGGCATAAGGATCATGGCATATTAGAGCTTAGTAGGTTGTCCTTATGTGATTAAATTTCCACAATTGCAAGGTGTTTAGGGGTAAACCAACCCCTTTATTTGCCAACCCATTTTCCACCTTATTACAATATATTTTAATATGGGTCAAGGGGACATGATCGAATCTTTGAATTTTATTTTCTATTTAATCGATTCATTAAGCCTACAAAAGTTACTACTTCTTGAGGTATTATAACCATTCATAATTTTAGTGTTTAAATTGGAATCCCCATAGTTGTTTAAAATTTAATCTTGATATTACTTTTACAAGTGCTCTTTCCAGGTCTTTACCCAACACTTGCATTACTGTTATATCATTCAAATTATGACTCATATTCTAAGAAAACATTTTGCCAATCTTACCTCCTGGGTTGGTGATGGACCCTTCTACCCATGTTCTACTTGGGTTTCCCTTTGCTGCTCCAAGTATTTCTATTTCATTTAACATGAATATGATATTAGAATTCAAAAATCAATGTGGTCGCTAAATAAAATCTTCAAGGGATTTGATATAAAGAAAGGTTGGTTGCTCTTCTTTTGGTCACTGTAATTAAGTTGGAGTTGTAGCTTAATGAAGATCTCTCGTAGCAAATTGTAACAGCATAACATAGCTGTGGTCCTGCTTGTTGTAGGGAGATATTAGTTCTATAATGGATTTCTGTTTTAGTTCAAAAGATATAGAACTTGATATTATTGACAAAACTGTCATGAATCTATACAAAAATGATGTGATAAAGTTAGTGTGCTGTAAGGATGTCATTTGATATTTTGTTTACGATTTTTGCTTGTTTGCGTAAAACAAAAACAATTTTCACACCAGTTGTTACTCAATAGTTGCATCCTAGGAATTTGGAAGTAATTTATTTGATCAAACTGACTGAAATCCTAGCATTGTTTTACTAATCTTACAATGTGTTTGTCATATTGGGGCTTATTTTATAGCTTATTATTCTCTAATGTCTTTTTCAGCACACACTTGTAGCTTGCATTCTTAGAAAACATGTGACTGTCAGAAGAAAATATGGTTACTTAGGTACCTATTAGTTATTTTTATTATTATTTATGTTAAAAATCACATATAATCCAAATGTTATAATGATTCATTAATTTCTATTTTTTGCAGAACATACTGCCAAGTCTGATCCTCCAAGAGGGTATCTTTCCAGAATTCTCACTGTAGAAGAAGCGACAGATACCATATTGTTTTGCAGCTCTATAGTCCACAACCTTGCCTACAAGGCTATGACTATAGCGATGGAGCATGGGGGATTCACTGGAAGGCAATATAATATCACGTTCATTCATATTGTGGTATTAAATATTCATGAAAACCTAAAAATTATATTGCTTATATATTAAGGGGAAAAGGGTTTTTTTATTTAATGTAACAATACAAAAATACTTTGGGGTCTTTTTTAATGGGAGGGCTAACAAATATCCGCCAAATGGAGATGGTGGGATCACGATCGAATGAGAAATCGGGTTGAGGCAAGGCTCGGGCTTACCAGTACACAAGGAAATTTTGTCTTGAGGCATGCTTGAGACTAGGGGTTTCGTGGTGAAGTGGGTTTCCAGCCGACCATAGTCGAGAGACAGTGGTCATTGATAGCCAATTGTTACCAATAGCACTCAATAAGTTGTTACCAATAGCCTTGCGAGGCTGTAAGCCTCCAGGGCCTATTATAGGCCCTCGATAGGCCTTGGGGTATTGAATACCCAACAACGCGTTCCTATTACAGGCCTTGGGAGGTTTAGTCAGCCTCCTAGAGCTTGTTACAGGCCTTGGGAGGTTTAGTCAGCCTCTTAGAGCTTGTTACAGGCCTTGGGGGCTTGGATACATAACCCACAACAGGCTTAGTCAGCGATGGGGGAACTGCAACATCCAATCTAAATGTTGTACTATGTGCATTAGCTCTAGTGACATACAAGAAGTGATCACCTATCTCTTCATTAGACCATTAGATCTTGCAAATCATAATGATATGTGGTTGAGTAATTGCATTGTGGGTGAAGCAATGTGCATCCACAATATACATCAAAAGAAGCAAGGTGCATTGTTGAATGCATGTGGGGTCATAAGAGGGGTATCATATCAATATACTAGGTAGAAATATAAAAGGGTATAAAAAATGTTAATGAAAAAATTGATACATACAATATCTAGTGAAAATAGGGGTTTTTTAAAATTGGGAAGGCATATTGGGAGGGGGTTAAAAAAATGATTTTGGAAGGTATTTTCCAATATTTAGTGAAATTAGGGGTATTGTTTCATATGCCATGAACAAATGTGCTATGATAATGGTTTATTGAGTGAAGCCCCTGTGCGATGGAGAAGGAGAATCCACCTATTGAAATTCCCTGACCTATGGTTACCATCGTGGGGAAGTCCGAAGATCATAAAAATACATGTGCTAGAGATGCTACACGATGGAATTTAAAATTTCAGAAAATTAAGTCAAGACAAACAACAACACACCTTCAAGCTCTATCCAATAATATTGAGATCAATGTAAAGGATCAAGAGACTGTGATGCATGTTGTAACAATTTCGGAGAAGGCTGACACATTGAAGCCTTTAAATGGAAATTCAAAGTGCCACTACACTATCATGTAAGAGTTTTATAATTATTTTTAATTGTAACTTCTTTTTCTACTTGTGTGCTTGCATTCAAGCGTAAGAATGTGAGAGTGATAGGGAACTTATACACTCGATAAAAGGTTGTTAGTGTAAGTTGTGATGTGTGTTGAGAGATATATTGCATGGGAGCGCCCCCCACCCCCTCGCTCCCGCTCCTGAAGCTCACTCCCAAAATGATCCCAGTTTTGGGAGTATGCTCCCAAAGCGCTCCCTAGCTCTCCTATAGTAAAATCTCCTACACTAGGTTAATCATTTGATGACAATGTTATGGTACCTCCCTTCATTTCCAAGATCATATAAAAGTAGTTATGGTTGATGATTTGATGATTATGATATAAGTTATAACTACTAGGTGATTGATGTTATATGGTTTAATCCATGTTTTCTATAGCTAATTCAACATCCTACATGTTTTCTAGATATAAATCCATCAAAATATATACTATATAAAAAACGCTCTCGGAATGCTCCCAAAATGGGAGCTTTTGAAAATGTTGCTTTTCGCTCCGCTCCCGCTTCTCGCTCCTAATAGCATAGGTTGATTGCATTGCAGTTGTGTATGTAATTCTATAGATTTTACTCTGACTGGGCTGAGTAGCACTGCCCAAATGATTGATTAGAGAGATCCAATTATTTTTAGGTTCTTATTATAAAGAACCACTTTGCGTTGGTGACAAAATGATGTAAATTGTGGCCATTCATGGATAGTGGGAATTGATGGAGAGATGAATGTTTTACTATTTCTTCAGGAGAACAGTGTGAACAGTTCATTGGCAATCTTATAGCATAATATAGTTACT
This sequence comes from Larix kaempferi, assembly GCA_027924585.1. NCBI lineage: Eukaryota > Viridiplantae > Streptophyta > Pinopsida > Pinales > Pinaceae > Larix > Larix kaempferi. The sequence goes on from BSBM01001023.1 coordinate 21,090,677, forward strand.
TGATCTCACAAAAGTTGAAAAATGATAAGCTTCAAAACCTTAGTTTGAGGTTTGTACTACAATAATGGATTTGCTTACCTTTGTCTCTCATGCGGGCATATCTCAGAACAGACATATGCTTATCACACTTGCACATTTATAGTGAAAATGGGAAGCTTGGTTGTGTGTATTATGGCCAAGATATTATGCTCCAAGTTCTCTTTATATGCAAACTGTGTTCAACAAACCTTGAGATATTAATATGTAAAATATTTCAAGGTAGTGGGGATGGAAAACTTTCAATTGAACATTTGCATTTTGAATAACGCAATTGTGACATTGAGGACTAAGGACGTGTTGATGAAATACATCGTTGGATACATTTGCAACAAACTCGAACTACTAGTTGGCAATTTCACATGTGAAAAGAAAGGGATTTCCTAGTGTTTGTTCCAAGTTTGATTCTGTTGACTTGTGCTTTGTTAAGGCAGAAAAATGTACAGATGCCTCCGAAATACATCGTTGGATACATTTGCAACCAGCTTGACCCGCTAGTTGGCAATTTCATATGTGAAAAGAAAGGGATTTCCTAGTGCTTGTTCGAGTTTGATTATGTTGACTTCTGCTATGTTAAGGCATAAAAATGTACAAATTCCAATGTAAATGGTAAATATAGATTCTAATCCATGATGAAAATTGGAAAGGAACCGCAGACGCATCCGAGAAAGTGCATAGTGCACTATTTGTGGCACACAAGAAGATCAAATTGAAAATTATGCATAGACAAAAGGGCTCCTTCTCTTGACATGGGACATATTGTAAAATTTAGTATATTGAGAAACATCACATACAAACTAAATTGCGCTATCATACCTCCATCAACCTTGAATAATATTTTGTTTTCTATCAATGGTTCAAGCTTCCTTCAAACTTATTGAATAGTAATAGAAAGAGATTATAAAAATATTGTTTGTATCACAGAATGAAGTTAACATAGTGAAATTCCAGCTTTTGGAAGTACATCAAAGATTCAAAACAAAGTGACTACAACATTTCCACTAATAGTTAGCCGCATACCATTCCGAAAAACATGTTGTTACCTATGCTATTAAATGTGCTATCATGTTTTGGAGTCACACTCATTTGTTACTCAAGGTTTATGTTGCATCTATCTACCTATCTAACCTTCATTATTTATAGAATCATGGAGTCATATCTATAGTTTTTCAGCTTCTCAGATGTTGGACGTGTTTATATGAGGAAGCTACATGCTTGGGTGGTCACATGGTTATGTAATGTGTTCTAGAACTATTGCAACATGGTGTGTTCAAACTTCAATGTTCAATGTAATTGTTTTGTATTTAATGCTTCCAAACTCATCCTCATTGTCTGTTTTGTAGTTTTCCTACCCAGGGTAATGAAGTTATGAATGTTCCTTCACGCAAATAAATGTGAAGGAATAATTTTGGATTTCTTACTGTTAAAGGCATACTCCATATGCTGAAACATAATAAGCCAAGAGAACAATAAATTGTGCAGTGCATAGTTCTACCCTATGGCCACTAGTTGCAATAGCATCCATCAATGGACTCATATATTTGACTATTTTTGGTCACTCTAATTATGTCCATTTTCTGACCATGTTGCAGATAGTACGGAATAAATAGAGCTTCTTGGATCTCTAATCTAACAACACACCTTATATATATATATAGTTGATGTGGTTTAAGGATTAATGTGTTATTTAAAAGGAATCCCTAAACATGCTAACTGGGAAGTGCAGCATCACTTCATTGGAAATGGACGAGTTGACGTATTTTGAGACCCAAATCTTGATTACACTCTAAATTGCATGAGATGATAATGCATGCTCCATGAATTGATGGCCTTCCCAAATTTTATGGATCAAAGGTGTCCTTCCTTCCATCTCACTTTATGTATTGAAATATGCAAGATGATATTTTCTTCAAATTATGTTCTTATATGCACTAGAAAATGCCACAAGTCCTTTGATCTAACTCCATCCCCTGCCTTTAGGTTTGAGTACCACCAAGGTAATCCAAAGTTGGGGATTTCATATCTTCCTCCCTTCCCTCTACATCATGCTCATTGACATCCTTTTCATCTCATCTCGTAGGTCTAGGTCTCAAGGGTGTGAAACCTTCCTTAAATTACTTTCCTCCACATCACACCTATGTGGATCACACTAGAAAATATGAACCGAAAATCCGACGGCATATATGTCCGATATTCGACATCACGTTGTTGACAATATGACAAGCCTAAAAAATTTTAAACGTCGGTTGACTTTCAGCGGATATCTGATAACAATTTGTTCTCGTTGGATATCCGACATGATAATGCCGAATATCCAACCACAATTTTTTTAATATAGGAGTCAGATATCCGACCATATGGGCATAGGATATCCATCCCACATTAGTTTACACAATGTTGGATATCTGACTCCATGACCGTCGGATATCCGATGAAGATACCCACAAAAAAAGAAAAAGTTCGATGATTTTTTCCGTCGATGGTATGGCATTGTCGTCGGAATCGTTGGAAGGGTCATCTGAGATCCGACCACTATGGGGAATTTAAAAAAAAAACTAGTTCTATATAGATTTTCCCACAGAATTTACCAATGGAATCTACAAAATTGAATGAAGGCCTCAAAGAGCAGATGATGTGGCCTATTAAACCTAACCTTCATGATCAGTATGGTCTAAAGGATTCAGATTACAAATTGTTGCAGGGTAAGTTAATCAAACTTGCATAGTTAAGTTATTGGAGTTGTTTATTTCCATGAAATTATGCTATTTCAACATAAGGTTGTATTCTTGCACTATCGGTATAATATCTTCCTATAGTACAAGTATAAGATCAAACGCATTGCTAGTCAAGTGATTTACATAATTAACCTAACCTAACTCTACAAAACCAACTTTTTCTTGAGCATAGCAGTACACACCTGGTATGACCCATAGAAATTGCAAGAACACCTTGATGTTGCATGGCTTCTCAAAGCTCTTCTTCCCCAGGGGCCGAATCAACAGTGATATTTACAAAGACCTACTTGAAGAAAGAAAATAGTTTACATCCCCAACAATAGTACAGGAGCCCAAGGGAATTGGCATAACTAATTTCTACAATTAGCCTTTTAAAATTCTTTATGATTATCACAAAAACAAAAGGAGCAAATAGAAAAAAGTACAACTACCTTTATTTAACACATCAAAACTATGTTAGAATCAAAGACACTTACAATGTTTGTGTGAACAACATCAAGATCCACATGAAGCCCATCAATGGCATTCAAAACTTTTGCAAAGAGAAAAAAGGAAATAATTTGCCAAGATTATATTTGAAAGAACATTTAATGACAAATTATAAACAAATGTTACACTAATATTAACTCTTTATTTCCAACAATAGATGTAACATGCCATGATGATGTGCATAAGAGGAATTCATAATATGTGCTAATATTATCTATTTGGTTAAAATGTTTCGTCATATGTAAGATATGTATGAATATACAAACATAGTAGTGAAGATATAGCACTAACCATTTAAGGAGCAAATCCATGGAAGGTTTTCTTGGAATACAATTTTCCTTCCAGGTACAGGACCATGATCTACTAGGCAAACAATACTAGCCTTAATCATCACAACAATAGTGGTTGAGAAGATCTACATTCACCATAACTACATAACATAGTTTATTTTCTTTATGTGACTCCAATGTGGGAAGGAAATCTATACAAATTGTTTAGAACCTATAACTATAATACCCAAATTTTGATTCTACAGAAAAATCTTATTTCAAATCTTGTATATATTGTAAATAAGTTTCAATACTTTTTTTATTAGGCCATTAGATAGACATACCTATGAGTTCACTAGTGAAAAAGAGTGAGGGGATCCAATGGGGAACTTACCTATGCCTTGTGAGGATTCCTTATTTGACACACGATCCTCCTTATGCTAATGTTAAATTTGACCCCAAGGGCCAAAACCTCATAAAATAAAAATTAATGCAATGTTATAAGAGAAAGAATAGTGAGTTGAGACTTAGGATTCTTAGTGTAAAAGTGCCTAACTCCTATTTAGAAGTAATTAACTCCTATTTTGGTAGAACCAAGAAAGAAGTGGACAGAAAAATCCCTCCTCGTCCCTCATTCACTCATCCATTCAAAGAAATTTCAAATAGGAGAAAGAAGCCTAGAAAAAGGAGAGGTTGATGAAAAAAAGAGAGGGATTTAAAGTGAAAGGACTCATCCTACTTGATAGCTGAACCATGGAGGGGTGAAAGAGTGACTTTTGAGAGATATTAGAAACCATTAGAGAGAAGTCGACAATCATTTAAAATATTAGAGGATTGCTGGCCTATTTTGTTGTGTATAGTGTTATAAATATCCTCCTAGAGGTGTGATACTACTGGAAATAAATATGTAGCAGTAATCTGCTTGGGCACATCTTGACCATACTGAAGATCATAGAAGAGAAGGGAATCCCTTAGGGACCGTGTAACATAGAAAGGATGGATTCATATGTTGTGTGGGACAAGGTGACCAATGTTTACCAATGTTTACCATGATGCACTTTGGTATTCCATTTTTCATCCTTGTTTCTAGCATTACTTGTTGCCTTTGTATTTTATGCACCATGCTTCTGTCCCGCAGGAAGGATAATTGATCAAGAATGCTCTCTTGCTGAATTTTTTGGTTTTGATGATTGATATCTAGTAAAATAAATATAGACTCCCTTTTAGGTTTAAAATGAGAAACATATATCCTTGTTCACGTGGAATGAATTCTCTAAGATGTAAGCTTACCATGGGAGAATGGATCTCCATCAACATGTTTACAGCAGGACAACATCATCTTGCGATGAAATTATTTGTGCAGTAATGCTAAATGTGGATTGCTAATAAAGTCATAAGCTAAATTTTTGAATGAGAAGATGATTTGCATAGAAAATATTTGTTGCATATCGACAAATGAGGACTTTAGAAGGAAGAAGAATCAAGACATATGATTTTTGTTTTCAAGTGTGAATATTCTGCTAGGATTATATTTTTGTAATTCTTGCATGTTGGATACATAGGTCTTACCTTTAGAAAAATGCATTCTATAATCTATAGTCTGACTATACAACACGTGTATACATTAAAGGATATATATCAAAGAGATAGACTGCTATTATACAAGCTGCCTATCTCTATATAGGCGAGTGGTAGCATATCCACCTTAGCCCAAATCTCAAGCATAGTTATCAGAACCATAGAGACCATTTTGGCCCAAAATTGATTCCATCTTCTCTATTAACGTAATGATGGTTTCCTTCACCCTTTAAAATAGATATAGTAATAATGTCATGATTGTGGGTTTTTGGATGAGTATATTCATGTCATGAAATTTATGTGTCACCGTCCTTCCCTGGGGCATGTGTCATGATCTATGGATTTATTGATGAACCACAAGTCATATAAAAAACATTTGGGATAGAAATTGCTTATTTTTTGCCTTGAATAATGTCTTGGGTTAGGAGACTACTCTTCATGTGACAAAACTTGATGATGTGGAAAGGTAATGACAAAGGAGTGACAAAGGTTGATGAAATGGCATTTGAAGGAAAACATGGATCCCTTGCGGGCATTTCCATATGCTTTTGCGGGCATCTCTTGGCATATCTGTTAAAGGCTCATGGGCATTTGAAGGACAACATGCATGCATCCAAAATAGCCCTTGCAGGCATCCTTGTGGGCATTGAAAAGACCCCTTATGGGCATATCTATGGACCAGCTGCGGGCATATAAGAGGGAGCCCTTGCAGGCATCCTTTAGTGTCGATACGAGCATCCTTTAAGAGCCCTTGCATGCATATATGAGAGTTATGCGAGCAAGTGAAAAGGTCTACGGGAACATGGAAGGATTTCAGGCATTCTGGAAGAATTACGGGCATGATCTAAGGACCCTTGCAGGCATTGTAGAAGCAGTGCAGGCATCTTTTGGAGTAGCCCTTAGGAGCATATGGAAGGATTACAATCATTCGAGAAGGACATGGGAGTTTGGGCATTGAAGCCACGATATGGACATTGGATCTCTAGGAGTAAAAAATGACCCATGTTGTGGTCATTTGTTGAAGATTCCCATGACTTATTAATGGGGTCTTTCTCTTGACGAAGAGTTTGAAGAAAACTTGAAGCATTGCTTAGAGTAACCTTTAATCTTGTTTGTGGTACTTATGATGCATAAGCATGTATGGATGTGGATTAGAAAAAATGTCACGTCACCCAAAAGGAAGCTCTTTGCAAGTCATCCCAGTAAAACAAGTTCCATTTTCGCATATCTTTGAATGGGCTAAATATTTAATTGTTTTGATTTATCTTCACTTGATCATTTACATCACTCATAAAAAATTTGTTGTAATAAATTTTCAGCTCTTGGGGTTGTTTCTACATGGTGCATGACATACATCACACCTAACAGATCTAAAAAATAACTATGATGAACAAGGTTGTCATTGATGACAACACATTAATAACAAAGCAAGCATTAAAAAGGTTGATGACATGGAAAGCAAGCATTGACGACATGGCAAAGAACAAAGACTTCATGATGTGGAAAGGTAATGACAAAGGAGTGACGAATGTTGATGACATGGCATTTCAAGGATAGCATGGATCCCTTTCACGCATTTCCATATGCCTTTGCATTCATCTCTTGGCATATTTATGGAAGGCTCATGGGAATTTGAAGGATAGCATGCGAGCATCCAAAATAGCCCTTGTGGGCATTGAAAAGACCCCTTATTGGCATATCTATGGACCAGTTGTGGGCATATAAGAAGGACCCCTTGCGGGAATCCCTTAGTGCCAATGAGGGAACCTCTTGGAGGCTTTACTATGGACCTTGCGAGCATCCTTTAGTGCCAATACATGCATCCTTTAAGAGCCCTTGTGGACATACATGAGAGCTATACGGGAAAGTTAAAAGGCGTATGGGAACATGGAAGGATTGCGAGCATTCTGGAAGAATTGTGGGCATGATCTAAGGACCCTTGCGGGAATTCTGGAAGCAGTACATGCATCCTTTGGAGCAGCCCTTACGGGCATATGGAAGGATTGCAAGCATTCTGGAAGGACATGGGATTTTGGGCATTGAAGCCATGATATGGACATTGGAGCTCTAGGAGGAACAAGTGACCCATGTTATGGTCATTTGTTGAAGATGCCCATGACTTATTAATGGGGTCTTTGTCTTGATGAAGCGTTTGAAGAAAAAATGAAGCATTGCTTAGAGTAACCTTTAATCTTGTTTGTGGTACTTATGATGCATAAGCATGTATGGATGTGGATTAGAAAAAATGTCAAGTAACCCAAAAATAAGTTTTTTGCAAGTCAACCGAGTAAAACAATTTTTAAATTGATCTTTGAAAAATATAAAAAGAAATAATTTACATTTACCATGTCGGCCTAGCAAATTAATTTATGGAAGAGTGTATAAATAAAGGGAAATCCGCCTCATTTCGTTGTGTGTGAGAAAAAGTGTGAGCTCTGATTCGCTAGTCAAACTTGGGACCCATCATCCCATGCTAACATTTTTCATGCTCTTTTTATCTCTTTACTAATTGGAAAGAGGGATTTAAGCAGCTTGGGATGAATTTTATAAGAGTGTTTTCTTAATTGAATCTTAAAGAGTCCTTTATAGGAATGTGTTGATTTATTTTTTTCAACCCCAAAGAAGGCTGTATAAAGTTTCCATTTTTTGAATCAAAATTCATGGCTAATGTTTTTAGGATATCAATCAAGGGACCCCTTCACAAGGGTGTCCTTATACTTGTCCTACATTTGGAAATGTTGGTATCCCTATGACGGATACCTTGAACCTTCTTGGATTTATTCTAGGGGTGTCGATTTGGTTTTTTCCCACTCCAAATGTCTTATCTTATCCTAATGTTTCCCAAGCAAGCAAATTATGTCAAGAGCATCAAACCAATTTAGACACTTTTCTTTGTTGATGTATATGTAACTTCGGAATGTATTTCGCATATATGTATGTTGTATTCCTATAGAGATGGTATTATTCCTCTATAAGGAAGTGTCGTCATTTATATTGTAAGTGTCGTAACTTATACTTGATGGGTTATTAGACCACCTTGTTTGGGGTCAGCCCTGTATAAGTCATGTGGGACAAAGGGTTATTAGACCACCCTATTGGGGGTCGGCCATGTGGGTCAAAGGGTTATTAGACCACCCTATTGGGGGTCGGCCCACTCAGCATTATGTTATGTGGTTAAGTTCGAGCCTACATGAGTTAGGTAAAAAGGCAAGTCAAGTCAAGTATAAATAGAGTGCGGGAGGCACTCTATTTACACACTCACTTCTCACACATGAACTCAAGGAGGAGTAGCGCACTTATGGAGGAGGAGGATCTGCTGCTAGGTTATGGCTATCTCTCTTGGTTGGTTGTATCATTGCTCTATCTATCTCTGAGGAAGTTATTGGGGTTTTTCACCTTTATGGTTTTCCCCAAGTAAATCTTTGTGTCTCTTGTGTGCTTGCATTATTGTCTCCATGATTGATATGCTGTAGATATGCTGTACATGTTGTTCTCTCAGTTAAGATCCTAGATCAGATTGAAGTAAATTCTGAAAATTTAACATGGTGTCAGAGCTAGCCTGAAAGAAGGCATGATATGGCATGTATGACACTTGTTGCACTTACGATGCTAGGGCTTGATATAGCAAAAACCAGTCATCGTAGAACTTTCACTATAAATCCGTTTTGGCGAAGTTTTCGGATCTGAAATTGTTACAGGATGAAGCTAAGTTATCCAGGTACCTTGTTTCCAAAGGAAAACCTCTAATTCGCTGTACTTTGTGATTTATGATCTGTGCAATATAGGGTTTCTGCCTCTTCCAGATCTGAGTCAAAATCAGGTGACCTTGGGAAAAAGGTCATAACTTGGGCTAGGAAGCTCCAAATGAAATTTCGTGAAAAGTGACAGGTATTACATAGACTGTACTATCTCAGAAAAAATTTTCAGAGGCCGAAGTTGAACCAGTGACACGTGGCGCGCCGTAGAAGTTCGATCTACTGTTTTATCCCATAAACAGGTCACGTTGCGACACTTGGCATAACTCTCTCTTAGAGAATCCAATTGAGGTCAGACCCATCAGGATGGAAAGATAACAGGTCGAGCTATCTCAGAAAACGTTTTCAGAGGCCGAAGGTCAAACAGTGACACGTGGCACGCCGTACAAGTTCGCTCTCCTGTATTTTCCCAAAACAGGTCACGTTGCGACATTTGGCATAACTCTCTCTCAGAACATCCAATTGAGGTCAGACCTGTCAGGATGGAAAGCTAACAGGTCAGGCTATCTCAGAAAACTTTTTCAGACCCTGTAGATAAAAAAATTCGGAGTTACATCAGAAACAATCAGGTACATATTTCTGTCAAAACAGAATTATTTTTTGGTACCTTCATTCATGGCTTCCGGAATTTAGGGCTTTGGAGAAAGTTGGAATTTTTGTAATCGGAGACCACGGCTGGATGCTACTCATAAAAATAGAAATTTAGAGACCAAGATCAGAATTTTTGGTTGGGCAGAAGGCCGGGCTTGATTAGACCCTAGTTCGGGACTTTGATCAGAAAAGTGGAAAATTAGGGCTTCTGTAAAAATGGGAATTTTTGAAATCTGTGACCACGGCTGGAAGCTCCTCAGAAAAATAGAAGCTTAGAGATTTGGATCAAACATTTTGATTGGGAAGAAGAGTGGGATTCATCAAACCCCAGTTCAGGGTCACGTCCAGTGAATCCAGAAGTTTCAAAAGCAAAATTGAGGAGTGAAACTTTGCAGTTTTCAAATTCTGAATATACCAACTTGATCAGCTCATCAAGGCACATATTTCTATCCTGTCAGAAGTTTGAAATTCAAAGTTTGAATTTTTGGGGTTTCTCTGACAAACCCATATCCAGCTCAAGGTCCAGTTCTTGCAAATCAAGTGGATTGGGTTAATCCTAGAAGAAAATGGATTGATCACCTGCATAAGTGAAGAAGTTCCTGTCTCAGAGGGAGATGAGGCTAAGGCCTTACATAAGAAGATTACAAGCGATCTCGACAGGTATGACTCATCAAGGTATGTCTCGATATTTGTTCATGATTAAGTTTATGGTATGTTTGTCTTCATGTTATTACGGTTAGTACAATCTTGATTTTAGACTTGTCATATCACCTTAATAAAACTATGAATGCACGATAGAAAATATTCATTGATTAAGGTGTTGACACTTATGATTGTACTAATGCATTATGGTGTTGTATGAGGTTTATGTTGTCTGCTAACATAAAAGGTACACCAAGAAAGACAAATCATGTTCTACTTCAAGAACGTATGATCATGGTGACATGAAGACAAGGATTCATCCATTGTCATGGATTACATAGAAGATCTACTTTCGAGGTATGTATAACTGGTTTCTACAATGGTTAACTTATGAGACATGCAGGTTACTAGCACAAGTCACTAAAGAGAACCAGAAGACATTATGCGGGTATGTTAGACATAAATAGCTAGCATGCTAATCTAGGTATGTTTTTCCTATATCAAGCTAGAATCCTACCTTGTGTTAGGATCTTATACTATTGTGTTGTTGATAATGATTATTCACGAAGAGTCATAGGTTTGAATAATCATGGTGGTATGCATATTATGTTTCTTACCATAATTGATGATATGACTAACCAGAAGAATCATGAAGGTATAGATTTGAATAATCATAGGTTTTATGCATATTATATCTCTTATCTTGATTGATAACTCAACTAACCCGAAGAGTCATAGGTTTGAGTAATTACAGGTTTAGACATGTTATGTTTCTTATGATTTGACTAACCATAAGAATCCTACATAAACCTTGAAAGCTAATGCTTATTATTTCTGTTTGAAATGATCATGACTATACATGCTTTAGATTATTGTGTTTTTTGATAATATTAAGATTATTCTAATGAATTTTTTATTATGTATGAGACCTCGGGGATAACACAATGATGATACTAACAAGCATGCATACGGATCAAGAATGAGTATAATTTCAAAGACAGGTAATCCAGGAAGCAAAGATCAAGAGGGAGCACACTCCAGTTGTTCCTGCAATAAAGCAAAGGAGCACACTTCAGTAGTTTCTGCAAGGATGCAGATATTCAGAGGGAGTTGACTATCTCTCTACACTCCACAACAGAAAGGTGTAGAAGAAGCTACTTCAGATTAGGACTCCAGCAGCTCCTGCAAGGAAGCAAAGACTTAGAGGGAGACCACCCAACGAACAAACAAAGATAAGAAAGATCGTATATCTTCACCTACAAAAGCTACAACATTTGTTCCAGCAACAAAGATATCTATTAAAGATATTGAAGATCCCAGGATCTGGGATGAAGAAATGGAATGCCATGATCCGTCGATCATGAAGAATGATGTTTGGGATGTAATCCCAAGACCTGAAGGGAAGTTTGTTATGACTTCCATATGGAACTATTAGATCAAGCATGTTGCAGATGGCAGCATAGAGAAATATAAAAGTGACGAAACAGAAGATACACCAGATGGATTCAAGACAGCTTTCTTGAATGGTGTAGTTGAAGAAGAAGTGTATGTGGAGCAGCCACTTGGTTCTGAGACACATGATAGGAAATCATATATGTGCAGAACTTGGTATGGTGAAGATAGATTGATTGTCGACACGCAGCGGAAGCTTACTACCGAGTTCGAGATGAAGAACTTGGGGATGATGCACTATTTGTTTTTTGGCATGGAGGTGTGGCAGAGTGCAGAAGGAATCTTCCTTGGTCAAGGGAAGTACACAGTAGATATCCTGAAGAGATTTGGGATGATGGATTGCAAGGCCATGGCCACACCTATGGCATCGAATCTGAAGCTTCTATGTGATGCTTCATCTGAGCCAGTTGATATCACTATGTATCGTCAGATGATTGGGTCCTTGATGTACCTGACGAACACAAGACCAGATATTTGCTTTGCTGTGAACACATTGAGCCAGTTCCTGACGGATCCGAGGAGTGTTCACCTAGTTGCTGTAAAGCATGTTCTGAGGTACCTGAAGGGTACAGTGGATTATGGGCTCAAGTATGAAGCAAACAAAAAGTTTAACCTACAGGGTTATGTTGAATCAGATTGGGCTGGCAGTGCTGCAGATAGGAAGAGCACATCTGGGTGTTGCTTCAGTATGGGATCAGGTGTGATCTCTTGGTTTAGCAGGAAGCAGTCCTGCGTAACATTGAGTACAGCTGAGGCAGAGTATGTTGCAGCCTGCTCAGCTAGTTGTGAGGCAGTATGGCTATGGAAGCTACTGTCTGAGCTATTTGATCTCCCGTTGGAAGCTACTGGTATCTTCTCTGATAACCAGAGTTGTGTGAAGCTTTCCGAGAACCCAGTGTTTCATGACAGGTTGAAACACATAGAGATCAAATATCACTATATCAGGGATATGGTGCAGAGAAGAGCTGTGAAGCTCCTGTATGTTGCGACGGACGAGCAGATTGCAGATGTGCTGACGAAGCCACTAGCTAGGGTGAAGTTTGAGTACTTCAGAGAGAGGCTTGGCGTTCTCCAGATCGAGGACACTCCGAGGAAGAAGTGATGGACACATTTGCTGAAGCCATTCCAAGCATGTTGGAAGGAGGATCCTTCACATGGCTGTGGATGTAAGCGCTGGATGATGAGCATTAGGATGATGTTCTGGTTTCTGCTTGGATATGATCAGTTGGATCATTTTTATGTATGTATGTACGCATCATGTGGATGCTGGATATGATCAGTTGGATCATTTTATGTATGTATGTATGCATCATGTTGGATGCTTGGACCATGTATCTGTATATGTATCAGGTGGATACATTGTGTGATCAGGTGGATCATGTATGGTGATATATATCATGTATTTGTATTTGTATCAGGTGGATACATTGATGATCAGGCGAATCATGTATGATGATATGTATCGGGTAGATACTTGGTATGCATCAAGTAGATGCATTAATGATCAGGATGATCTTAGATGACGAGCTTCAGGATGTTGCTCCAGATGACATGCAGCAGGATGTTGCAGTGATGATCAGGATGATCATAGATGACGAGCTTCAGGATGTTGCTCCAGATGACATGCAGCAGGATGTTGCAGTGATGATCAGGATGATCATAGATGACGAGCTTCAGGATGTTGCTCCAGATGACATGCAGCAGGATGTTGCAGTGATGATCAGGATGATCATAGATGACAAGCTTCAGGATGTTTCTCCAGATGACATGCAGCAGGATGTTGCAGTGATGATCAGGATGATCATAGATAATGAGCTTCAGGATGTTGCTCCAGATGACATGCAGCAGGATGTTGTAGTGATGATCATGATGATCATAGATGACGAGCTTCAGGATGTTGCTCCAGATGACATGCAGCAGGATGTTGCAGTGATGATCAGGATGATGATAGATGACGAGCTTCAGGATGTTGCTCTAGATGACATGCAGCAGGACATTGCAGTGATGATGATCAGGACGATCATGAGTACATCAGGATGATGTATGTTGAGTATCAGGTTGATACTCTGTGGCCGTGGATCAGGTTGTGCAGATGAGCATGTCTGGGAGATCCTATAGGTCGGAGTTGTGTACCCGTAACAGCCTGGGATGCTCTTTTGAGACATTGATCTGGGAGGACATGTAATTTGTGCCCTGGGAGATTTCAGGTCGGAGTTGTGTACCCGTAACATCCTGAGATGATCTTGCGATGTTTTGTCCTATGGCATGTAATTTGGGCCCTGGGAGATTTCAGGTCGGAGTTGTGTACCCGTAACATCCTGAGATGCTCTTTCGAGGTTTTGCCATGACCACATGTAATAGCGCCCTGGGAGATTTCAGGTCGGAGTTGTGTACCCGTAACATCCTGAGATGCTCTTGCGAGGTTTTGTGGTGGACCACATGTAATTTGTGCCCTGGGAGATTTCAGGTCGGAGTTGTGTACCCGTAACATCGTGAGATGCTCTTTCGAGGTTTTGTGGTGGGGTCACATGTAATAGCGCCCTGGGAGATCCTACAGGTCGGAGTTGTGTACCCGTAACATCCTGGGATGCTCTTTCGAGGTTTTGTGACGCACGTAATAAGTCCTGAGGATTCCACAGTATGGCCAGTGATGATGAAGACCTGCAGGTGGTGGGCCTACATCCAGTATGAAAAAGGACTGGCTCTGTAGAACTTCCTATGACGAGTAGATTCAGAGATTGATTGAGATAGCAGCAGCAGTGACGATGATGATGACTCAATGACGATTATCCAGTGACGATGATCCAGAGAAGATGACTTGTGCTAGAAGAACTGTGCTGAGAAATACCTTCCTAGTTAAGAGGGAGTGTTGATGTATATGTAACTTCGGAATGTATTTCGCATATATGTATGTTGTATTCCTATAGAGATGGTATTATTCCTCTATAAGGAAGTGTCGTCATTTATATTGTAAGTGTCGTAACTTATACTTGATGGGTTATTAGACCACCTTGTTTGGGGTCGGCCCTGTATAAGTCATGTGGGACAAAGGGTTATTAGACCACCCTATTGGGGGTCGGCCATGTGGGTCAAAGGGTTATTAGACCACCCTATTGGGGGTCGGCCCACTCAGCATTATGTTATGTGGTTAAGTTCGAGCCTACATGAGTTAGGTAAAAAGGCAAGTCAAGTCAAGTATAAATAGAGTGCGGGAGGCACTCTATTTACACACTCACTTCTCACACATGCACTCAAGGAGGAGTAGCGCACTTATGGAGGAGGAGGATCTGCTGCTAGGTTATGGCTATCTCTCTTGGTTGGTTGTATCATTGCTCTATCTATCTCTGAGGAAGTTATTGGGGTTTTTCACCTTTATGGTTTTCCCCAAGTAAATCTTTGTGTCTCTTATGTGCTTGCATTATTGTCTCCATGATTGATATGCTGTAGATATGCTGTACATGTTGTTCTCTCAGTTAAGATCCTAGATCAGATTGAAGTAAATTCTGAAAATTTAACATTCTTCACAAGTGGACTTGGTCCCTCCCTCATTCATATCATTTGAAAAAAGTGTAGCTCCTTGCTTGACCAGTAACTAGAAGTCAAATTGGAATAAGAAGAGGAAGAATAAGAAATGAAAATGGAGACAAGGGGAGAGCTACAACCCATTGCAAATAATGTTGGGGGCATTGATACTGTTCAAAAAACTAGACAAACTAGATGTAAGCCTAAATTTCCTTGTAATATTTTGAAGGGATATTATCTTACTCATGTATGTACTTACATTGTAGAGATACAAATACTATGGTCCTCACCTCAACGATCCCGTAACAATATCATCTCCAATTGCAACATGAGCATTGGATAAGCCATTGATGATAGTTTTTCCAAAAAGTGAAAAGATTCCTACAATGGGAATACCAGATGAGTCATCAATAGGATCCTTATAAGTCTTATGGTATTCTTTAATACTTGTCTAGATATCGTATAAGGAGAGAGGAGAAACATCATACTATGAAGGAGAAGGTCCATTAAAACACAACATAAATCATCTGGAACATGACTTGTATAGAGGTGAGGAGAAAATGATCAGTACTTTGGTTGGGTCAAGAAAATTGTCAAGGGAGTATTAAATATTTGATGTTAAGGCTCAATTTCTTGTTAGTGGAAATATAATAAAACCCTATCCCCAACCGAATTGAACTAATGTGCCAAACGCGTGTGGCAAATGGGAAGTTGATGAACTTACCGGTTTTTTTTACATTGTGGGGTGCAGTATCCTCTTCTAGAACGTTCTCCTCTTCTCGATGATGGATGGAATGAGGGCTAGCACAATATCCTCAATCTCCTCTGCTCGATGTTCGAAAAAATGATGTCTAGCACAGTCTCCCCGGTTTCCTCAGTCTACGATAATTGATGCTCGATGAAATGAGGGCTTCATTTGACAAGTCTAGGGCATGGGGTCTGTGCATATAGTGTGAAATTGCCCACATAATATCCAAAGAGATGATATAAACCTCACAATGAAATAATTTAGGAAAAATAGAAGAAGAGACAAGCAATAGAACTTAGATCCAAAGAAACTCTGATTGAGGCAGAATAATTACACATGTTACTATCAACATAATAATGAACTGGTAAATATACAATGTTGAGTATGAGGATTCGAAATCACTAGGTTGAATTCGAATTGGCCTTCATGCACAAATCCATAATCAGTGGAGAGTCATCAATGCCTAACTAGGATTCCACCATCTCATCAATGAAGTCATCAATGCACAAGTAATGGTCAATCGAGAGTCAAACTGAGTCTAACTGAATGTGGTTGGTGAAACTAGCACATGGAAGCACTAATATAGTGAAGGAGGTTCAATGGAGGGTGCTACAGGAGTTTATTGGAGTCAGAATGGTCAATCTAGTCTCACTGGAGGTCCAATAGAGTGATAAACTCAGTAAAGAGTCAATTAATCCTTAAATCAAGGAAATAACTAAAGATAACTCAATATAACTGAATATAACTAGACTGGTAGGTGAAGAATGCACCTTTTTCATGCACTGGATCAAAGGAGGGTGCATTAGTCACTGGGAGGGATATAAATGATGTGAAAGTAGCTCTGGAGGCTAGTTTGCTGAGGACTAGGTGCTGGGACTAATGACCTAGAATGCATGCAAACCCTAATTTTGCATCCATGACTGAAAATGAAAATGAATAGAAATCTAGTAAGACTAGGATGGAGTATAGGAATATCCTAACACCCCCCCCTAATGCATCTTGGGCCCTGGTAACTAGGACCAAAGGTCACCCATACAAAAAATGAAATGATAATAAAATACATAATTGTCCATAAACTGAGGAAATGGGGAAAACCTCATTGGAAAAATACCCCCCCTCAAAAGAACAGTAACTAACTCAAAGAACCATCATGCAGAAAAGAAGGAATTTTTCATCAGTGAAAACTTTTGCAAAAGACTTGGCAAGCTGATCCCATGTCGAAAGGTCTCCCACTGTGTGGAGGATGAGGCAAGTCTTTCAATAACTTTTTCTATATCTGAAGCGAATGGAACATGAGTAGTCCTCCCAAAATATGGAAGAGAGAACCCCATCATCATGCTGAATCTCTCATGGAGAGATGGATGGCATAATGCAAGGTTAGCATGATGCTGAAGTCTAGTAGTTCTGTAAGAAAATAAATCATCAACTATGTTCTCAGTAGTAGCAAGGACTGTGTGAGAACATATTTCTCTTGAATCTGGACAGAGAATAGGTGTTGGTTCTTAATCTTCTTGAACCATGATCTCAACATCAAAATCTTGATCTTCTTCTTCACTAGAATAGGATTCACTGGAAGAGAAGTCACTGTGATCTTCATCAAAATCTGAAGGAATAGTTGGAGAGAAACGCATGAAGTGTGAGAACTCATATGCCTTTGAGGCATGATTAGCAATCCCATTTGCTCTAACCTTTCCAGTGGAGATTTCTGTAATCTCTACTGTGTTGGACCAAAAATTACTTGTTTTGGAGATCTTGTATGAGTCATTTGATATACTGACAACAAATTTGTTGTAAGAGAAGGAACAAGTAAGAAATTTTTGAACTTACCATACTCCATATGAATTGTACCCAAACCTTTGGCAGAAATCTGAGAGTTGTCTCCCATGTGAATGGTAGGCCCATCTTGGAGATTCAAAGAGGAGAAGGATTCTTCTTGTGCAATCATGTGGTTGGAGGCTCCAAAATCTATGAGGAGGGATTTTGTCTTTGAAAAACCAGCCATCAATGCATGGCAATCATCAGATCCACTTCCAAAATTAGTCATCTTTGCTTATTTTGGAACAACAATTTGGTTTTGTTCAAGAAGCTTTGTTAGAAGATCAATATTCTTGTGCATGCAGGCATGCTCAGGATGGTTTCCTCTCTTGCAGTAGGTACAATTAGGTCTCTTTTGTTTATCATTCTTGGATCTTGAAGGTTTCTTGCCTTTGCCTTTTTGTCCCCCTTTTGCATTCGCTCCACTTGATTCACCAGCTAAAAGAGCTAGATCTCTGGAGGTTTTGATGGCACCCATTTGAATCAATTTGTCCTCTTCTTGAATGAGAGTGGTAGTAAATTTTTCCAAGGTAGGAAACTTCCATCTAGGGATTGACATTCGCCTAGAATGGAAAGTAGAGACAAAAACAAAAAATTGAGATCCAAGTTTGCTCAAAATGGAGAGTACTAATTGCTCATCACTTTTGGTGATGCCACAATGCTTGCATTGAGTAACCAAATTCTGAAATTTTGAGATGAATGTTTGAATGCTCTCGAAATTGCTAGAATGCAAAGAAGCCAATTCATTTTCAAGAGTGTAGCCTCTCATCCCATCTTGTTTTCCAAAAAGGCTCTCCAATTTGGTCCATAACTCTTTTGGAGACTTCAAACCTTCAGCATGGAACAATAGATCTTTGTACATGTAAAGGTATATGTATCCAAAAGCTTCATCCAGTTTGTTTAGATGCTTGATTCTTTCTCTAGCTATATGTGGTGTGGCATCTCTTTCATAAACCAATCTTTCAAACCATTTTGTCATCAAGTGAATCTTCATCTAACTCTTCCATTCGAAGTAATTGAAAGGAGTGAGAAGTATAGGAGAAGAAGGAGAATTCAAATTGCTCATCTTGACTGCTTGAACAAGTGCAAATAGAAAGCTGCTGAATCTGCTGCTGCAATGGCTGGAACTTCGAAATACCTACAAAAAACTCTCAAGAATGGAGGTAGAATATACTCTCAAATGGCTCTCATACCATGTGAAATTTCCCACATAAGATCCAAAGAGATGATGTAAACCTCACAATGAAAGAATTTAGGAATAATAGAAGAAGAGACAAGCAATAGAACTTAGATCCAAAGAAAATCTGATTGAGGTAGAATAATTACACATGTTACTATTAACAAAATAATGAACTGGTAAATATACAATGCTGAGTATGAGGATTCAAATTCACTAGGTTGAATTCGAATTGGCCTTCATGCACAGATCCATAATTAGTGGAGAGTCATCAATGCCTAACTAGGAGTCAACCTTCTCATCAGTAAAGTCATCAATGCACAAGTAATGGTCAACCGGGAGTCAAACTGAGTCTAACTGAATGTGGTTAGTGGAACTGACACATGGAAGCACTAATATAGTGAAGGAGGTTCGGTGGAGTGTGCCATAGGAGTTAACTAGAGTCAGAATGGTCAATCTAGTCTCACTGGAGGACCAATAGAGTGATAAACTCAGTAAAGAGTCAGTTAATCCTTAAATCAAGAAAATAACTGAAGATAACTCAATATAAATGAATATAACTGGACTGGTAGGTGAAGAAGGTGCCTTTGTCATGCAGTGTATCAAAGGAGGGCGCATTAGTCACTGGTAGGGCTAGAAATGATCTGAAAGTAGCTCCGGGGGCTAGTTTGCTGAGGACTACGTGCTGGGACTGATGACTTAGAATGCATGCAAACCCTAATTTTGCATGCATGACTGAAAATGAAAATGACTGGAAAGCTAGTAGGACTAGGATGGAGTATAGGAATATCCTAACATATAGAACATTGGGTCTTGGAGCTATGCAAATGGAACCTACGAGTATTGTTAAATGTGAAAATGGAACCTGTGAGTTCGGTTCACTGTGCAAATGGAACCTATGGCCTCCCAAGTTTATTGCGAAAATGGAACTCACGTATCCCGGGTTAATTGTACAAATGGAACCCTGCACAGTCTCCCAGGTTAACTGTGTAAATGGAATGCATGTGCCTTGCCTAGATCACTAGTTTGCGACCGAAATAGAGACCTGATATCTATATTTTTCTGCTTTCCTTAGATCAACATTGTGACCTTACACTCACTTCCTTCGTCGATCTTCGATCAAAGTGGAGACCCAGCATATTCTCTATCGAGGCATTCATGAGAGAAAAGAAGAAAACAATGGTTTTCCCGGATCATAATGTGTATTAATCACTAATTTTTTCATTGGGGGATTATGCGCCATGTGAAAATGCAAGTCAAGTGGAAGTGGTAAAAATGCACATAAAACCTACAAAGAGATCCTATTTCATGGAAGTGGTAAAAATGTACCACTTTGAGGTTTGATCAACTAAAAATGGCCCTATTTGTTAATTTTATGGATCATGGGTTGTGCATGAGGCTTCACCCACCACAAATACCTTGTAAAGGGAATCATTTTTCCATGAATGGTATATGGGTACCATATTAATGTTAATAATATGAGAGATTCATATTAGATAAGAAAAATGGTTTAAGACAAACAACCAAGGCATTAGGATCAAATTTCTACAACATGTAAAAACATGGATTTGGTACCTAAATCAAGTCGTGTAGAGCCAATGGTTCATCGATCAAATGTGAATTTATAGGTCTATTATGGCTAATCATGGGTCATTCATGGATAATTAGGGGTTAATCAATGGTAATATAAGGTTAATTTGTGGTCAATAAGGGGTAATTAGGGATCATTTAGGGGTAATTAATGGTAATGAGGGTTTAATACATGGACACTTATAGGGTAATTATATTTTAATTAGGGGTAACTAGGGGTCAACTTTGGGGTAGTTAGAGGTTAATATTGTTTTCGTTTATCCAATGACAATTGTCGGATATCCGATGGTACCATGTATCTATTTAAAAATAGTTGATCAAAATTCGCAATTTTAAAGGTGAAATCTGATGACACAGTCAATTTCGTCGGATTTTGGGTTCAAATCTTGTTGTGTCATATGTGCCAGATTGTTTTAGCCAAGATTGTTTCATACACTCTTCTTCTCAACCCACAAAGCACTCTCTAGCGTAGCAATTTTATGAATTTGAAATTCCTTCCACCTTATCGGACCAGCTTGGGCCACGTGAAAGGGATGGAAACAGAAACAACAGAATGGGAATGGGGACATACATCCCACTCCGGCTAACTAGTTTGAATGGAAACCCGAACAACTCACTAGGAATCGAGACAAAATGGGTATGGATGGTGGGAATGTATGGATCATGGATGTGATGGGCTCGAGTATCGTTCGACTGGCACCCATTGATCGATATTTGTCAATGATTGGCAATAGTCACTTGCTAGTGCTTTTGGTTGGGCTCTTGCCTCTGTTTTTGTTGGGCTCTTGACTATTTTTAAGTTTTGAACTATGCTAGTGAAGGTTATATTTATAGCTCAAGTTTTTTTATATTAAAAATTTGTATCTCTATCATTTATAACACTTTGTTACAATCCTTAAATATTATATCCCCTAAGTTATATAACCCCAAAACCTTAAAACCACTAGTAACTTAAAACCTTAAAATATTTTACCACTATGACCATTATCACCATGCTTAATGTTTAATTTTATAAGGCATACCATGAAAACCCTATAAACCATATTATTGTTCTCTTGATTTCCATATAATGCTAAAAAACTAACCCTTGAAACCCCTAATTAATAACATATACCCCCCCTACTCTTACAATTATTAACATCTAACCTTTATCAACACTAATACATATAAGCCTTAATTTGTGTCTCTTACAACTCTTAAGCATTAATCATATAGCATATAAGCCAAATGAGAGACACTTATAAACCATCACTGTCATCGTCATCATCATCATCAACATCATCATTTTAAGATGCATGCATTGCATGGGAATAATCATCATATGGTTGACTATTCAAACCTCATTTTCATCATCACCGTCATCATCTTCTTTTTCATTGTAATTGCATTGTCATCATCGTTAACATCATCATTGGCATTGTCAGTGTCATCATTCCCTACAGATCCTCAAACATGTAACCCTCAACACGTGTAACCCCCAACAACTCAAGAAAAAACTTAAACAAATCGACATCATCATGATCATCCATGTCATGATCATCTTCATCATCAATTCCATCATCATTATCATCATCACCATCATCACCATCATCAACATCATCATTGTCTTTCAAATCATCATCAACGCCATAATCGTCGTCATCATCATCATCATCATCATCATCATCACCACCATCGTCATTGTCATCATCTTTGTCATCCCCATCCTCATCCTCATCATCATCGATGTCATCATGATCATCATCATAATTGTCATCATAATCATCATCATCATCATAATCGCCATCATCATCGTCATCGTCCATATCATCATCCACATCATCAATGTCATCATCATTTTCGTCATCACCATTATCACCATCATCATAATATTAGACATCATCATCATCATATTCATCATTGTCATCATCCTCTTCATTGTCATCATCATCACAGTCATCATCTTCACCATCCCCATCATCATCATCATCATCATCTTCCTCATCCTCATCATAATTATCATCGTCATCGCCATCATCATAATCGTCATCATCTTCATCATGGTTGTCATCATTTTCTTCGTCATCATCCCCTATAACACCTAAACGTGTAACCCACAACACTTATAAAACCCCACATCACCGTCATGTTTATCATCATCATCAATCTCACTGTCATCATCACCATCTCTACTGCCATCATCATCGTCATCATAATCACAATCATCATCATTTTCATTGTCATCATCATCATCATCATCATCATTGTGACCCTATACATCTTATCACATCCATGGACCCCGACTTCCCTATAAAATCTAACCCACATAGCCCATGCCACGTCATATAACCCTCAAAACTAATCCTTAACCCCTAACTTCTAAACACTACACAATTAACACTATTATATAGCCTTATAATTATAGAACATATCCCTTGTAACAATTAAATCTTATCAACCCTATCAATCTTAACCATTATAAACTTGACTAACACCTTCTCTCTATAAACCTCTCTTAACACATAATCGTATAACCTCTATAAGGGTTATGTGATCAGCACTAACCTAATACCTTATAGTATTTTACATCATGCTTAAAGTTTCACATTTATCCATTATAACCTCTATCCCCAAAACCCTTATCACCATTGATTGTTATAATACATAATTCATATTATGTAACCCCTAGAGGACATATTATTGCACTCTAACTGGGGCTCGCTACATGTTTGAGTCTCGATAATCTACCTTTTAAATTGAACCATAACAACAAAAGAAGTTTGATAATGGCTCGATTTGCGAAAATTCTAGATACATGAGAAATAAAGAGCTCGAGGCTCTAAAATTTGATGTGTTTTTTAGCAATCCACGATTCGGTGAATTCATAGTCAATGGCATGAAATTTAAGTTATTTAATGAAAGAATTAAGGTATCTACCTCTATGTCGAAACCGTTTCCCATGCTAATGCGGGCCATTTCCCTCCTTATTGTTTTACCAAAAGGCATGAGAATGAGGCAGAAGACTTAAAATTTTGGACTTCGCCATCAAAGAAGCCTTACAATCACATTGATAAGGAGTGATAAGAAGATCACAACAATCCGACGTGTCAAATCTCAGATGACAATGCCAATTGAATACTTATATGGTAAACTTAATATAAGACTTACTTATAGTTGTCTCTTAATCTTTGTGTCTTGACACATTTTGATAATTTATGGTTGTCTCTGCGCCTTGACTCAATTGATATTATAAGGTGAGGATGTGCATGCATAATAATCCTTAGTTATGATTATTGTTGATGTATATGTAACTTCGGAATGTATTTCACATATATGTATATTGTATTCCTATAGAGATGTTATTATTCCTCTATACGGAAGTGTCGTCATTTATATTGTAAGTGTTGTAACTTATACTTGATGGGTTATTAGACCACCTTGTTGGGGTCGGCCCTGTATAAGTCATGTGGGTCAAAGGGTTATTAGACCACCCTAGTGGGGGTTGGCCCAGTCAGCATTATGTTAAGTGGTTAAGTTGAGGCCAACCTAGTTGAGTAAAGGTCAAGTCAATTTAGTGTATAAGTAGAGAGTGTGTCTCTCTCATTTTACACATTCTATTCTCTCACTCACACTTGGTAGAGTGGCGCACTTGTGGAGGAGGAGGCTCTATTGCTAAGAGAAGACTATCTCTTGTATTCTGGTTGTATCATTGCTCTATCTATCTCTGAGGAAGTTAATGGGGTTTTTCACCTTTATGGTTTTCCCCAAGTAAACTCTGTGTCTCTTGTG
This sequence comes from Larix kaempferi, assembly GCA_027924585.1. Taxonomy (NCBI): domain Eukaryota; kingdom Viridiplantae; phylum Streptophyta; class Pinopsida; order Pinales; family Pinaceae; genus Larix; species Larix kaempferi. Next base: position 21,114,844 of record BSBM01001023.1, read on the forward strand.
TGCTTGCATTATTGTGTCCATGATTGATATGCTGTAGATTTGCTATACATGTTGTTCTCTCAGCTAAGATCCTAGATCAGATTGAAGTAAATTCTGAAAATTTAAGATGGTATCAGAGCTGGCCTGAAAGAAGGCATGATATGGCATGTATGACACTTGTTGCACTTACGATGCTAGGGCTTAATATAGCAAAAACCAGTCATCGTAGAAATTTCTCTATAAATCCGTTTTGGCAAATGTTTCGGATCTGAAACATTTACAGGTCGAATATTAGATCTCCATGTACTATGTGTCCAAAGGACAACCTCTAATTCATTGCACTTTGTGATTTATGATCTGTACAATATAGGGTTTCTGCCTCTTCCAGATCTGAGTCAAAATTAGGTGACCTTGGGAAAAAGATCATAACTTGGGCTAGGAAGCTCCAAATAAAATTTTGTAAAACGTGATAGGTAGTATACAGATAGTACTATCTCAAGAAAAGTTTTTAGAGGCCGAAGTTGAACTAGTGACACGTGGAACGCCGTACAAGTTTGCTCTCTTGTATTATCCCATTAAATGGTCACGTTGCGTCACTTGGAATAAATCTCTCTCAGAGAATCCAATTAAGTTCAGACCTATCGGGATGGAAAGACAATAGGTCAGGCTATCTCCTAAAATATTGTAGAGGCTGAAGTTTGTTGAATATTGTAACTTCAAAGAATATTATATTTGTACTTTATTATTCCGGAGATGGTTCATTCCTCCGAGGTAACCCTATCATGTATCTGGAGATGTTTATTCCTCCAGGGGTTTGTATTAACTAGGGTTATTAGACCCACCATGTGTGGGTCGGCCCGGAAGTTATATTTTAGGGGTTATTAGACTTCTCCAGGTGAGGTCGGCCCCATTAGTCTTTTAGTCAGTTGGGAGTCAAGTATAAATAGAGGAGGTGAACTCCTCATTAGATCATTCACTCACTTGTGGAAGAGTGCGCACTAGTTGAGGAGATCTGCTAAGGAGTCAAGGAGAAGGAGCACATCTTGTATTTTGGTTGATCATCTTATTGAGGAAAGCTTTGCTGGGTTTTCTACCCCATGAGGGTTTCCCAGGGTATATTGTGTGTCTATCTTGTGATTGTGTTTCTTTCAGAGATCTTGTTTGTCTATTTGGTTTAAACTTAACATGGTATCAGAGCTAGACTGAATAGGACATCTTTCACAAGGTAAGAATACCTCTTTCTCTCTCTTTGGTGAAGTTAGGGTTTTCATCCCAAAGTTGGTATTATTGATTTTTGGTTGCATGGCTGGATAGCTCTCATCAGTACCTTTCTTTTGAGCCATAGATCGAACTTTTTGGTTGGGTAGAACTTCGGGAAAGTCAAACCCTAATTCTACCAAAAGTGCGATACATCAGATTTTGGTTTCAGAAAAAAGTTGTAATTTTTGATTTCTGATTACATGGCTGGATAGCTCTTCTCAAGAGCATTCTTTTGAGCTATAGATCGAACTTTTTGGTTGGATAGAACTCCGGGAAAGTCAAACCCTAATTCTACCAAAAGTGCGATAAAATTCTGTTCCAGATTCCGGAAAAGTGAAAAGTAACTTCCCAGGTAAGTCTACTCTGTCTCTTGGACTCCCCCAAGAGAAGATGGCTCCAAATACTAAGCTTGAAGATAAGCTAGAAGGCATAGAGAATTTCCGGGCATGGAAATACAGAATTGGTCTCATTCTTGAGGAGAATGATCTTGCTCATTATATCAAGAGGAAGTTGCAGAACCAGAAGATGATGAAGCCAAAGAAAAACACAGGAAGGACCTGATTAGGGCAAAGAGAATCATAGCTGATTCCATTAAAGACCACTTGATTCCCCAAGTGTCTTCCAAGAAGACTCCAAAGGAAATGTATGATGCCCTAGGAAGAATGTATGAAGGAAAGAACATCAACAGGAAGATGAATCTAAGGACTCAGTTGAAAAGTACCAAGATGCACAAAGGAGAATCCATTCAATACTACTTCTCAAGAGTCTCTCTAATCAAAGAACAACTAGATGCCATTGGTGATACTCTTGATGAAGATGAACTTGTGATGACAACTCTAAATGGTCTCACTAGACCTTGGGAGTCATTCATTCAAACTATGTGTGCCAGAAAAGAAAGTATGAAGTTTGATGTAGTATGGGAAGATTGTGTTCAAGAGGAGGCTAGGGTTGCCAACAGAGAAGCACTTCTCAAAGAGGATGACCAAGCTTTGGCCACCCACACCAAAAGAGGAAAGAGAGGCTACTTCAAGAAAGTGAACCACAAAAGGCCTCAACCCTCTCATAGATTCAAAAAGAAAGGGGGAGACATCTCCACAGTCCAATGCTTCAATTGTCTCAAGCTAGGACACTATGCCAGAGATTGTACCCTACCAGAGAAGAAGAAGAAAAGGTTTGTTCACAAAAGACATCATGCTCATATGGCAGAAGATGACAGTGAAGAAGAAGAAGAAGAAGAAGAAGAAGTGAGGAAAGGCCTCAAAAGAAAAGATCTAAAGTAAAGAAAGAAGAACCAGAAGAATATGTACTATTTTCTGCTCTCTCTGGTTCTGTGTCCCCTGGTGAAGGCACTTGGCTCATTGACAGTGGTGCTTCAAAGCACATGACAGGTCATAAGGAAACTCTCTCCAAGATTGAAGAGAAGTCTTCACCACAGAAGGTATCTCTACGAGATGATTATCAATATACCATCAAGGGAATTGGTGAAGCAAGCTACAAGCTTGATTCAGGAACACCTTTGAAGATGAAAGAAATTTTATATGTCCCAGGTTTAAAGAAGAATCTACTTTCTATCTCTGCACTAGACAAGAAAGGCTTTAGAGTAGCCTTCATAGATGGTCAAGTACTCATGTGGACCAAAGGAAAATCAATCAAAGATGCAATTGTCATTGGTGAAGAAGAAGGAGGACTTTATAAACTCAAGGGTCATCCAGAATCTGCCCTTGCTCATGAAGTTTCTAGTCCCAGTGAGCTATGGCATAGAAGACTAGCTCACATTAACTATAAAGCTTTACCATATGTGAGTAAGATGGTTATAGGTTTGCCAAACTTGAAGGGTTGATCATGATGGCTCATGTAAAGGATGCAAGAAAGGGAAGAATATCAAGAATCCCTTTCCGAAAAGTGAAACAAAGACTAAGGGTTCTCTAGAGCTAATACACTCAGATGTATGTGGACCTATGCCTACCACATCTCTAAGTGGGTTTGAATACTATCTCTCTTTCATTGATGACTATTCAAGAAAAACTTGGATATACTTCCTAAAGGGTAAGAATGAAGTCTTTGGAAAATTCAAAGAGTTCAAGGCTCTAATAGAAAACCTCTCAGACAAGAAAATCAAGATTCTCAGAACAGATAATGGTGGAGAATATACTTCCAAGGAATTTGAAGAGTTCTGTAAAGAAGCTGGAATCAAAAGGGAACTAACCACTCCTTACAATCCCCAACAAAATGGGGTAGCTGAGAGAAAAAATAGAACCATCATGGAAGCTGTAAAGACTATGATACATGATCAAGACCTTCCCATGTATCTATGGGCTGAAGCAGCCAAGACAGCAGTATATGTTCAAAATAGACTATCTCATAGTGCTCTTGACTTCAAAACTCCAGAAGAAGTCTTTACAGGAAAGAAGCCTGAGGTAAGTCATCTCAAAATATTTGGGTGTCCTGTGTACATACACATTCCAAAAGAAAAGAGATCCAAATTGGATCCCTCAGGTAAGAATGGAATATTTGTTGGTTATTGTGAAACCTCCAAAGCCTTCAGAATCTACATACCAGGTTTCCATCATATAGAAATAAGTAGAGATGTTACCTTCGATGAGGAAGCAGCCCTCAAGAAATCTAGAAAGTGTCAACTTGAAGAAGTTTATGAAGAAGATACATCTCCCAGAATCTCAGAGAATGCTCACATTCCTGAAGAGGACACACCAGAGGATCATGACATGCTGGAACCACAAGAACCTCCTGTTACAGAATTGTCAAGGAAAAGAAGACCAGCATGGGCTAGAGACATTATTCAAGGAGCAGAAAGATATGGTGCTCCTGAAGGCTCCACTAGAGAAAGAAAGAAACCAAAGTTAGTATCCAACTATATGGCCCTGATGTGTGATCTAGTGGATCAACTACCTACCAGCTATGAAGAGGCAGCTCAAAAGAAAGAATGGGTAGAAGCAATGACTGAAGAATATCAGTCAATAATGAAAAATGATGTTTGGGATATAGTTCCCAAACCAAAAGACAAAAGTGTGGTTTCTTCCAAATGGATCTTTAAAATAAAACATGCTGCGGATGGAAGTATTGAAAAATACAAAGCAAGATTTGTAGCCAGAGGTTTCTCTCAGAAGGAGGGAATTGACTATGAAGAAACATTTGCACCAGTTGCTAGGTATACTTCAATTAGAACTATCATGGCTCTTGCATCCATGATGAAGTGGAAACTACATCAAATGGATGTTAAGACAGCTTTTCTGAATGGTGTAATTGAAGAAGAAGTATACATAGAGCAACCACAAGGGTTTGAGGTAAATGACGGAAGGACTCATGTATGCAAACTGAAAAAGGAATTATATGGGTTGAAACAAGCTCCCAGAGCTTGGTACGGAAGGATTGATAATTTCTTAACTAGCATGGGTTTTACCAAAAGTAAAGCTGACCCAAACCTTTATCTCAAGGTGATGGATGATGAACCAGTTATACTTTTATTATATGTAGATGATCTATTTCTAACTGTAAATGAGAAACAAATCATTGAAAGCAAGAAGAAGCTTTCTTCAGAATTCGAGATGAAAGATCTCGGATTGATGCACTACTTCTTAGGATTAGAAGTGTGGCAAGAACCAAGAGGAATCTTTCTGAATCAAGGTAAGTATACTGTGGAAATTCTGAAGAGATTTGATATGTTGGAGTGTAAACCCATGGCCACTCCCATGGACTCCAACTTAAAGATTTTGGTTAATGACTCATCAGAATTAGTGGACCTAACTTTATATAGACAGATCATTGGGTCACTAATGTACTTAACAAATACTAGACCAGATATATGCTTTGCTATAAATACCCTAAGTCAGTATCTAGTAGAACCCAGAAAGGTTCATCTAATAGCTGCAAAGCATGTAATGAGGTACTTAAAAGGTACATTAGATTTTGGTTTACTCTATGATGGAAGTCATGAACTCAAGTTGCATGGTTACTCAGACTCTGATTGGGCAGGCAGTGTCTCAGACAGAAAAAGTACTTCAGGTGGATGTTATAGCCTTGGATCTGCCATGATCTCTTGGTTCAGCAAGAAACAATCCAGTGTGGCCCTCAGTTCTGCTGAGGCAGAATACATAGCTGCTTGCTCTGCCAGCTGTGAAGCTGTATGGCTTCGGAAACTGTTATCTGGGGTGTTTGACTTAGAAATGGATCCCACTATGATTATGTGTGATAATCAAAGCTACATCAAGATGACAGAAAATCCTGTGTTCCATGATAAGTCAAAACACATAGAGATCCGATACTTCTATATTCGAGATATGGTGCAGAAAGGAGCTATCAAGCTTGAGTACGTGAGCACTGAAGATCAAATTGCTGATATCCTTACCAAACCACTGTCTCGTGTGAAATTTGAATACTTTCGAGACAAGCTTGGTGTAGTTCAAAAGGACTCTCCTAGAAAGGGGGAGTAGCATGGTTCCTGATGACAAGCAAGTCTCATCAACAATGAGACTTCACCTAGTCACTTAGAAATAGTTAGATTTAGGACTATTTTATTTTCATTTAGTTTCACTTATACATGATTTGATGATAGATGTATTAGTGAGAATACATGCTAGATGTATCCATGCTTTTGATGTTAGATGTATATATGATTTTGATGATAGATGTATTAGTGAGAATACATGCTAGATGTATACATGCTTTTGATGTTAGATGTATACATGATTTTGATGATAGATGTATTAGTGAGAATACATGCTAGATGTATACATGCTTTTGATGTTAGATGTATACATGATTTTGATGATAGATGTATTAGTGAGAATACATGCTAGATGTATACATGCTTTTGATGTTAGATGTATATATGATTTTGATGATAGATGTATTAGTGAGAATACATGCTTTTGATGACAGATGTATACATGCTTTTAGATGTATTAGTAAGAATACATGCTTTTGATATATGACGTATACATGCTGTTGATGCTAGATATTGATTATGTACTTGTATGGATGAGGATACTTGTACTTGTATTGATGAGAATACAGATTGAGGGGATTGAATCATCCCTGGACTTTCAGTCCTAAAGAGAGCCGTAGACGTGAGGTCTCCGAGAATGAAGTCCTTAGTGGACAGTTGAGGGGATTGGATCATCCCTGGACTTTCAGTCCTAAAGAGAGCCGTAGACGTGAGGTCTCCGAGAATGAAGTCCTTAGTGGACAGTTGAGGGGATTGGATCATCCCTGGACTTTCAGTCCTAAAGAGAGCCGTAGACATGAGGTCTCCGAGAATGAAGTCCTTAGCGGACAGTTGAGGGGATTGGATCATCCCTGGACTTTCAGTCCTAAAGAGAGCCGTAGACTGGGTCTCCGATAATGAAATCCTGAATGAATAGGTAGGGGATTGTATCGTCCCCGGACTGAGGTCCCAGAATAGAACCGTAGACTGGGTCTCCGATAATGAAATCCTGAATGAACAGGTAGGGGATTGTATCGTCCTCGGACTGAGGTCCCAGAATAGAACCGTAGACTGGGTCTCCGATAATGAAATCCTGAATGAACAGGTAGGGGATTGTATCGTCCCCGGACTGAGGTCCCAGAATAGAACCGTAGACTGGGTCTCCGATAATGAAATCCTGAATGAACAGGTAGGGGATTGTATCGTCCCCGGACTGAGGTCCCAGAATAGAACCGTAGACTGGGTCTTTGATAATGAAATCCTGAATGAACAGGTAGGGGATTGTATCGTCCCCGGACTGAGGTCCCAGAATAGAACCGTAGACTGGGTCTCCGATAAATGAAGTCCTGAATGAACAGGCAGGGGATTGCATCGTCCCCGGACTGAGGTCCCAGAATTGATCCGTAGACTGAAGTCTCCGAGAACTGGAGATTGGATTGTATCATCCATGGACCTATGTCCTAAAAGGAGCAGGATTGATCATCCTAGGAATATGATCGTGTGACGACGATGCTGATGATCGTGTGACGACGATGCTGATGATCGTGTGATGACGATGCTGATGATCGTATGATGACGATGCTGATGATCGTGTGATGACGATGCTGATGATCGTGTGATGACGATGCTGATTATCGTGTGATGACGATGCTGATGATCGTGTGATGACGATGCTGATGATCGTGTGATGACGATGCCGATGATCGGATTGATATCGACACTGTTCCAGTAACTGGTTGAGTTACTGATGAAGATGAATTGAAGAAAGCTTCCGATGATTTGTAGATGTATCATATATGATGACTCCTTGATCTTGCAGATGTTGTTATAATATCCTTCTTGTTAAGGGGGAGTGTTGAATATTGTAACTTCAAAGAATATTATATTTGTACTTTATTATTCTGGAGATGGTTCATTCCTCCGAGGTAACCCTATCATGTATCTGGAGATGTTTATTCCTCCAGGGGTTTGTATTAACTAGGGTTATTAGACCCACCATGTGTGGGTCGGCCCGGAAGTTATATTTTAGGGGTTATTAGACTTCTCCAGGTGAGGTCGGCCCCATTAGTCTTTTAGTCAGTTGGGAGTCAAGTATAAATAGAGGAGGTGAACTCCTCATTAGATCATTTACTCACTTGTGGAAGAGTGCGCACTAGTTGAGGAGATCTGCTAAGGAGTCAAGGAGAAGGAGCACATCTTGTATTTTGGTTGATCATCTTATTGAGGAAAGCTTTGCTGGGTTTTCTACCCCATGAGGGTTTCCCAGGGTATATTGTGTGTCTATCTTGTGATTGTGTTTCTTTCAGAGATCTTTTTTGTCTATTTGGTTTAAACTTAACAAAGTTGAACCAGTGACACGTGGCACGCCGTACAAGTTTGATCTCCTGTTTTACCCAATAAACAGGTCACGTTTGCGACACTTGGCATAACTCTCTCTCAGAGAATCCAAACAAGGTCATACCTCTCGGGATGGAAATATGACAGGTCAGGCTATCTCAAGAAATGTTTTCAGACCATGTGGATTGAAAAGTTCAGAGTTACACTAGAAACAATCAGGTACATATTTATGTCAAAACAGAATTATTTTTGAGTACCTTCATTCATGGCTTCCGAAATTTAGGGCTTCGGAGAAAGTTGGAATTTTTGTAATCGGAGACCACGGCTAGATGATACTCATCAAAATCAATATTTAGAGACCAAGCTCATATTTTTTGGTTGGGCAGAAGGCCGGGATTGATCAAACCCTAGTTCGGGACTTTGATCGGAAAGATGGAAAATTAGGGCTTCTGCAAAAATTGGAATTTTGGAAATCTGTGACCACGGCTGGAAGATCCTCAGAAAATTTGAAGCTTAGAGTTTTGAATCAAATCTTTTGGTTGGGTGAAGCTACGAGAAACTCAAACCCTAATTCAGGGTCCTCCCTAGTGAATTTGGAAATCTAAAAGGCAATTTCGAGGGGTGAAACTTTGTAGTTTTCAAATTCTGAATATACCAGCTTGATTAGCTCATCAAGGAGAATATTTCTATCCTTTCGGAAGTTTGAAATTCAAAGTTTGAATTATTGAGGTTTCTTTGACAAACCCTATTACAGCTCCAGATCCAGTTCCTGCAAATCAAGTGGATTGGGTTAATCCTAGAAGAGGATGGATTGGTCACCTGCATAAGTGAAGAAGTTCCTGTTTCAGAGTGAGATGAGGCTAAGGCCTTCCATAAGAAGATTACAAGCAATCTTGACAGGTATGGCTTACAGGTATGTTTCATGGTTAAGTTTATCATATGTTTGTCTTCATATCATTACAGTACAATCTTGATTAATTACTGAACTTGTCGTATCACCTTAATAGAAGATATTCATTCATTAAGGTTTTGACACTTATGAATGTACTAATGCATTGTGATGTTGTATGAGGTTTATGTTGTCCGCTAACATAAAAGGTACACCAACAAAGACAAATCATGTTCTACTTCAGGAACATATGATCATTGTGACATGAAGACAAAGATTCATCCATTGTCATGGATCTCATAGAAGATCTACTTTCGAGGTATGTATAACTTGGTCCTACAATGGTTAACCTATGAGACATACAGGTTACTAGAACAAGTCACTGAAGAGAACTAGAAGACATTATGCGGGTATGTTAGACATAACTAGCTAGCATGCTATTGCAGGTATGTTTTTCCTATATCAAGCTAGAATCCTACCTTGTGTTAGGATCTTATATTGTTGTGTTGTTGATAATGAATATTCATGAAGTCATAGGTTTGAAAAGTCATGGCTGTATGCATATTATGTTTCTTACCATAATTGATGATTTAACTAATTAGAAGAGTTCTATGATCAAATAAGAATATGCATGAGTAAAAGAAGACTTCCCTGAAACCTTGAATACTAATGTTTATTATCTGTGAATGATCATGACTATACATGTTTAAGATTATTATGTTTTGATAATATTAAGATTCTACTAATGAATGTTTGATTATGTATGAGACCTAGAGAATAACACAATGATGATACTAACAAGCATGGATAGGGATCAAGAATGGATATAAGTTCAAGGACAGGTAATCCAGGAAGCAAAGATCAAGAGGGAGCTCACTCCAGTAGTTTCTGCAAGGATGCAGATATCCAGAGGGAGTTGACCATCCTTCTGTATTCCACAACAGAAAGGTGTAGAAGAAGCTACTTCAGCAGCTCCTGCAAGGAAGCAAAGACTCAGAGGGAGTCCACCCAACAAACAAACAAATATAAGTATTTTAATTACCATTCCTTACATATTTGTTTGTTTAAATAAAATTGTTCAATGATGTATAGGCTTATGTTCCTAGAATTAGGATATGTATTATGCATATTAGAATGATTGCATTAATGAACAGTATACTACTAATATGCATTTGATGGGTAAGTGGCCTACGACACTCTACAACATTCCATTGCTACTTATATAGAATGAAACCTCTTTGCTGACATGTTAGGAGTTGTGCACACTCTTAACAATGTTTTGGTAGAGATTGGAAGGCATCTAGAAAGTTACGGAATATGGATAAATGTTGTATTGAAGCATTGGCTAAAATAATTGCATGACTGTATGACATATTTCTTTATGTGTAAGAATTTGTTCTGGAAACTATAAGATGTTTTCTAATCATGCAATTTAACTTGTTGTGTAGGAAAGATCGTATACCATCACTTACAAAAGAAGGACTACAACATTTGTTCAAGCGACAAAATTATCTATTGAATATATTGAAGTTCCCAGGATATGGGAAGAATGCCATGATCTGTCAATCCTGAAGAATGATGTTTGGGATGCGGTCCTAAGAACTGAAGGGAAGTCTGTTGTAACTTCCAAATGGAACTATCAGATCAAACATGTTGTAGATGGAAACATAGAGAAATATAAAAGTGATGAAATAGAAGATACACCAGATGGATTTCAAGACAGCCTTCTTGAATGGTGTAGTCATATATGTGTGCAGAACTTGGTAGGATAGACAACTTTCTATCCAGTTTGGGATTTACCAAGAGTGAAGCGGATTCCAACCTTTACTACAAGGTTGAGGAAAGCAATCCAATGATACTACTATGTGGATGACCTGTTTGTAACAGGTGAGGATAGATTGATTTCCGGCACGCAGAGGAAGCTTGCTGCCGAGTTCGAGATGAAGAACTTGGGGATGATGCACTATTTGCTTTTGGCATGGAGGTGTGGCAGAGTGTAGATGGAATCTTCCTTGGACAAGGGAAATATGCAGTAGAGATCCTGAAGAGGTTCAGGATAATGGACTGCAAGGATATGGCCACACCTATGGCATCAAACCTGAAGCTTCTATGTGATGCTTCATCTAATCCAGTTGATGTCACGATGTATCGTCAGATGATTGGGTCCTCTATGTACCTGATGAACACGAGACCAGATATTTGATTTGCGGTGAACACATTGACCCAGTTCCTGACAGATCTGAGAGATATTCACCTGGTTGCTGTAAAGCATATTTTGAGGTACCTAAACGGTACGGTTGATAATGGGCTCAAGTATGATGTGAATCAAAAGTTTAACCTGCAGGGTTATGTTGAGTCAGATTGGGCAGGCAGTGCTGTAGATAAGAAGAGCACTTCTAAGTGCTGCTTCAGTATGGGATCAGGTGTGATCTCTTGGTTTAGCAGGAAGCAGTCCTGCGTAGCACTGAGTACAGCTGAGGTAGAGTATGTTGCAGCCTGTTCAGCTAGTTGTGAGGCAGTATGGCTACATAAGCTACTGTCTGAGTTATTTGATCTCCCATTGGATGCTACTGGTATATTCTGTGATAACGAGAGTTGTGTGAAGTGTTTCATGACAGGTTGAAACACATAGAGATGAAATATCACTATATCAAGGATATGGTGGAGAGAGAAGCCGTGAAGCTCCTATATGTTGCGACAGACGAGAAGATTGTAGATGTGCTAACGAAGCCACTAGCCAGAGTGAAGTTCGAGTACTTTAGATAGAGGCTTGGTGTTCTTCAGATCGACGACACTTCTAGGAAGAAGTGATGGACACATTTGCTGAAGCCATTCCGAGCATGTAGGAAGGAGGATCCTTCACATGGCCGTGGATGTAAGCACCGGATGATGAGCATTGGGATGATGTTCTAGTTTCTGCTTTGTATGATCAGTTGGATCATTTATATGTATATGTATGTACGCATCATGTTGGATGTTGGATATGATTAGTTGGATCATTTATATGTATATGTATGTACGCATCATGTTGGATGCTGGATATGATTGGTTGGATCATTTGTATGTATTTTCTATATGCATCATGTTAGATGCTTGGACCATGTATATGTATATGTATCAGGTGGATACATTGTATGATCAGGTAGATCATGTATGTTGATATGTATCATGTATTTGTATTTGTATCAGGTGGATACACTGTATGATCAGGTGGATCATGTATGATGATATGTATCAGGTAGATACTTGGTATGCATCAGGTGGATGCATTGTATGATCAGGATGATCATGATAACGAGCTTCAGGGTGTTGCTCCAGATGATATGTATCAAGATGACATAGTGATGATGATCAGTGTGATTATGAGCATCAGGATGATGCTTTGTGCGATGATGATCTGTTGGATCATGAGTATCAGGTTGATACTTGGAGGTCAAAGATGATATGTGGCAGGTTGTGCAAATAGCATTTAATCAGTGCTGGGAGATCTTGACGGTTGTGCTGCGGCACATAAATGTTCCGGGGATACTCTTTCCAGCATTGCTATGTAGTATTTAATAAATCCTCAGATATCCGATAGGTTGAGTTATGTCCTCGTAATCAGTCTTGGGATGAGGTATTACTACGGAGACATGTAATCAGTCCTGGAGATCCGAGAGGTTGAGCTATGTGCTCGTAATTAGTCCTGGGATGCTCTTTAGAGATCTTGCCGGTTGTGCTCCGACACATAAATGTTTCTGGGATGCTCTTTAAAGGTTTTGTCTATCCACATGTAATCAGTCTTGGAGATCTGAGAGGTTGAGCTATGTGCTCGTAATAAGTCCTGGGATGCTCTTTAGAGATATTGTCGGTCGTGCTGCGGCACATAAATGTTCCTGGGATGCTCTTTAAAGGTATTGTGGAGGAGATGCATGTAATCAGTCTTGGGAGATCTTTCTGGTCGTGCTTGGGCACAAAAATGTTCCTGGGATACTCTTTTCGGTATTGCATCCGCACATAAAATTAGTCCTGAGAGGCCACCTCTATCAGACTGTTCACACAGATGATGAAGACCTGCAGGTGGTGGGCCTACATCTAGTATGAAAAGGGACTAGCTCTGTAGAACTTCCTATGACAAGTAGATTCAGAGATTGATTGAGATAGCAGCAACAGTGACGATGATGATGACTCGATGACAATTATCCAGTGACGATGATCCGGAGAAGAAGACTTGTGCTAGAAGACCTGTGTCGAGAAATACCTTCCTAGTTAAGAGGGAGTGTTGATGTATATGTAACTTCAGAATGTATTTCACATATATGTATATTGTATTCCTATAGAGATGTTATTATTCCTCTATACGGAAGTGTCGTCATTTATATTGTAAGTGTTGTAACTTATACTTGATGGGTTATTAGACCACCTTGTTAGGGTCGGCCCTGTATAAGTCATGTGGGTCAAAGGGTTATTAGATCGCCCTATTGGGGGTAAACCATGTGGGTCAAGGGGTTATTAGACCACCTTGTTAGGGTCGGCCCTATATAAGTCATGTGGGTCAAAGGGTTATTAGACCGCCCTATTGGGGGTAAACCATGTGGGTCAAGGGGTTATTAGACCACCCTAGTGGGGGTCAGCCCAGTTAGCATTATGTTAAGTGGTTAAGTTGAGGCCGACCTTGTTGATTAAAGGTCAAGTCAAGTTAGTATATAAATAGAGAATGTGTCTCTCTCATTTTACACATTCTATTCTCTCACTCACACTTAGGAGAGTGGCGCACCTTTGGAGGAGGAAGCTCTGCTACTAGGAGAAGACTATCTCTTGTATTCTGGTTGTATCATTGCTCTATCTATCTCTGAGGAAGTTATTGGAGTTTTTCAACTTTATGGTTTTCCCCAAGTAAACTCTGTGTCTCTTGTGTGCTTGCATTATTGTGTCCATGATTGATATGTTGTAGATTTGTTGTACATGTTGTTCTCTCAGTTAAGATCATAGATCAGATTGAAGTAAATTTTGAAAATTTAACAATTATGTGATGAGGATTTAAATGGAAGAGGATGTAAAGACATGTACTTTTTATATGTATTTTGGTGGGGAGTGTCGAAGACAAACGTGGTGAGAAACCACATATGTTTGGAAGGATGGAGGGAGATTACATGATCATGCCACCCATCAAATTGAAGACAATTCCTGAGCCAAAAATTGTTTTTTTATTTTTATTTTATTAATAACCATTGTGGTACTTTGGTCCAAATGTTTTTTCTAACTCATTGTTTCTCCATATTGTGTGCCTAGTGCCACCTCTCTATATCAATGCATAAATCAACCTCTGTTTGGTTTGTGGTTGTAGTTGCATGCCATTGAATCTTGTTTAGAGTTGTCATCAGTCTGTGACATTCATGCAAGAAATGAAGTCTTGTAGAGGTAGACTCATCAAAGTGGCAATTTGAATTTCATTTTGACGAAAAACGAGTGGACATTGGTAGCCAGGTTCACATAGGTAGTAGGCACAATGTTTTGACCTTGTTTTGGGCCTAGTAGCAGCTCTCTATTGTTACAGCCATAGTCATTGACACATTATCACACCTTAGATCTCATCCCGAAGTGACTCGGGATTCAGAGTCAAATCCCAATGGTTAGTACCTTGTAGTCATCAGTCATCACTCATCACCTTGCAAAGCTAAGCAGTGAGTGCATGACATGAGTGAGTGAATGATTATAATTTATGATATTTCCAATATTTTGAATGACGAGTCAAATTTTATAACAAAGGAATTTCAACATAGAAATTGAAATTTATATTGATGGGTAATTTCAAATGTTTCCCTTCTTTTGAAATGTTGATATAAGTTATGTCCTTCCTATTGGAAGGGTAAAATTCAGATTTTAAATTTTTTTTGAAAGGCAATTCTAACTTTACACTTTTAGGAAGGGCTAGAACCCTTTGGAAGGGCTAGGAAGGGTTCAAATTTGAACGTTGATTACAAGGCTAGGCACATCACATATTAAAATACATTTTTATGGATTCACAAGAAAGCCACTAAATTAAATAAATTATTAAATACATTGTTTAAGTAAATAATTATGATTCCACTTTAGAACTGAGCGGAGCGATGGAGGATGCATCCAGTATAGAAGATTTTCGGGTCTCTTCAGGGTTTTTCTGGTGTTTTAGAAGTGCATGAAGACTTTCTCCATTTTGCTATGTATATGTGGAAGAATGGAGTATTTGTTAGACATGGAATGGTAGGCGGAGACTTGAAGGGTGATGGAATGATAATTACTAGCATGTTGAAATTGGTAGGAAAATTTTCATTTTTGGTGTTACAGATCTAAAAATTACCAACATATCCCACTTGTAGTTGAAATTAGATTCACTCTTTAGAGATTATGTGATGTCGCAAGGTATTAATCATCACTCAAGAGCAACGAGGGAATTGTTACATATAGGCTAGATATTCCATATGTAGGTCATATGTAGTAGTCTAGGTTAACATGCATGGACCATCAACCCCATAGAAAATTAATATGGTATTAGGCCCTAAAATTAGTTTATAAGGAATGGTATTGGCCACGAGAACCATCATCAATGTTACAAATATTGAAATGGCCACAATATCTCGCTTGTAAGGTAACCCTACACATGGAACATGAATCACATAGTAAATTTATTAACCATGGACCATTATTTAGGTTATAAGAACCACTATTGCTTTACATAACCTATAAATATTAAACCATGGTTAGTTTATTGGTTTACATAACCATGGACAAACCAAAAACAACAATGACATCGACGATGGTGACAATGATGATCATGACGATCTCACCTGTAGGCTAGAGATTCTTATGTGGTAATCTAGGTTAACATGCATGGACCATCAACCCCATGGAAAATTAATATGGCATTAGACCCTAAATTTAGTTCACATGCCATAGTCCAGGCCACAAGAACCATCCTTTGTGTTACAAATATTGAAATGGCCACCATAAATAATGGCACTAATTAGACATTGACCTAACACAACAAACCCATGTAAATGACCCATGCACTTGGCTCACTTGATCCATGCAATCAATTCATGCACCTAGGAAGCTTCCACCTTTAACCCCCTCACCTTGTACCTAGCCTTAACATCTAGCCCCAAACCGAATAACATGATAAATTATAAACCACTTAACTACTAGTACCAAGAAAACCAGAACCCCTTTCCCACTAATCCACTGATCCCTTAGGTGCCTCACTTCTAATCCAAAAATTCCCCAAATCCTACCACATTATGAAATTGTATAAAATATCCCCTTAAGCCAGTGTCCCTCTAACCCTAACCTACTACCCCATAACCCAATCACTAGCATGCCTACTGCACCAAATCAATGCACTAACACAATAAACTTTGACCTTGGGTTATTTATAACCAAGGTTTTAGATCAAAGACTTTGACATCAAGGTTTGAATCATGATCGTTGTATGGGATTTTATCAAACCAAAATTAGTGCAAAAATAAACACAAGAACTTAGACTATAAACAAAATATTCCCTATCTAGGGTATGTATGATGACTCAAGTCCCTATGCATGGCCCATGAGTCTCAAAATAAAGTTTTATTGCCCAAGAACCTAGATTTTGGCCCTAGACCATAACATAGGCTCCTAGAACCATCCACGACATGAAAATACTATAACAAATTACATTGTGTTACTCAAAAGCTAAATATTCCTTGCTTATGGCCTATGTGGTGGTACAGAGAAACGCCCATAGGTCACAAGACCTTGAGGTAACTACCAGTCATTATAAACTAGATTTTGATATAACACCATGGACACCATGGATTAGGCTTCAAGAACCATTCATGATGTTGTAAATATTGAAATGGCCACCATCCCACTTGCAAGCTAAATATTCCTTGTGTAGGAATCATTTGGTGATTAGGGCCCTACACATGGCCCATTAGCCATAAAGGATAATGTTATGGCACACAAGTTTTTATTTTGACCATGGATGATAGAAAGTTGGAGTGTGAGAACCATCTTTGATGTGAAAAACCTAGCATGACTGCCTCAATTGTAGAGCTCTAATGGGATATGGTGTTAAATAATGATGTACACCCTTTCTAACACTACAATAGCTTGTGTGTGCTTAGCTCCAATGTTCTGATGAGATGCATTGTTGAACCCATCTGACACACCTAACCCATGTACATAAATGACTTTTACGGGGTTTTCAAAAAACGTCCTCGAAAATTTCAATTCGCATGACTTTTAGGGGGGAGTTTAACAAACTACCTCCAAAAGTTCAATTCTCATGACTTTTAAGGGGGGTTTCAACAACCTGCCTCCAAAAATTCAATTCTCATGAATTTTAAAGGGGGTTTCCAAATAACCACCTCCAAAAGTTCAATTCTCATGACTTTTAGGGGGGGCTCCAACAAACCGCCTCCACAAGCTCAATTCTCATGACTTTTAAGGGGGGTGCAAAAAAACCGCCTCCAAAAGTTCAATTATCATGACTTTTAATGGGGGTTACAAACAAACCACCTCCCAAAGTTCAATTCTCATGACTTTTAGGGGGGGTATTGACAAACCGCCCGCAAAAGTTATGAGAATTGGGCTTTTAGGGGGGGTTTTCCAACAACCGCCTCCAAAAGTTCAATTCTCATGACTTTTAGGGGGGGTTTTGACAAACCGCACCCAAACTTCATGAGAATTGAACTTTTGGAGGCGATTGTTGGAAAACCCCCCCTAAAAGCCCAATTCTCATAACTTTTAGGGGGGGGTTTCCAACAACCACCTCCAAAAGTTATATTCTCATGACTTTTAAGGGGGGTTCCAAAAAAACCACCTCCAAAAGTTAAATTCTCAAGACTTTTAGGGGCGGTTTTGACAAACCGCCCCCAAAAGTTATGAGAATTGGGATTTTAGGGGGTGGTTTCCAACAACCACCTCCAAAAGTTCAATTCTCATGACTTTTAAGGGGGGTTCCCAAAAACCCGCCTCTAGAAGTTCAGGTCTCATTACTTTTAGAGGGGGTTTTGACAAACCGCCCCCAAAAGTTAGGAGAATTGGACTTTTAGGGGGGGGGGTTACAAAAACCACCCCCAAAAGTCAAATTTCAGTACTTTTGGGGGCGGATTTAAAAAAACCGCCCCCAAAATTCCAATTTCCATGACCTTTAGGGGCAATTTTAAAATACCACCTCAAATGGTTTGAAAAACCTTTTAGGGGGGGTTTTACCAAGACCCATGCCAACCAAAACCGCTCCTAAAGGGCTATTTTGTTGTAGTGATTATATTGTTCATGTTTGACTATTAATAACTTGAATGATTGAAAATGGCAACAAAATCTTTTGATTTGGGTTTCAAGGTGTTTGAAAGGTATTAAGACATAAAAGGTGACAAAATTTGCATTGTTCCTCTCTACGGATTTTAATAAGCAATGTCTAACCGAGATAAACCAAGAACCCATATAGAGGAAATTTTAGAAACATAAAAAATACCTAACAATTTGAAAAAAAACATTTGAAAAATATTCATAAACATTGAGATTGAATTAAAAAGTAATCAAACTTCTAATAGAAAAACCAAGGTTGGATACAAATGGAATACAATCTATGCAATTTCCAATGAATATAGAGATCGATAAACACAAAAGAGGGAGTGAATCTAAAAAATATGTTCATGAATACAAAAACTATTATCTTGAATCACTTCATTAACAAATTCCTCCTTTGAATCCCTTTGGCAACTTGAAAGGGGATGACAAAGTGCAAAGGTAACATTAACCAAAGCTAAAGCTATAGCCAATTCATGAGCCTTTAGACAGTTTTAGAAAGTGCTTTTGACAACTACGAGGTTTTATGCTTTTAGTAAGCCTTAATTTCTTGTCTTTTTCAACTGGCCTTTAAGGCATTCTTTACGTTAAATTCTTGTGTAATGTCCCCAACTTGGAACTTTTCCCAATTCGGTCAATTTTCAAAACTTGGACTAGTGAAGCCTCAAAATGTCCCAAATGATCCCAAATGCTTTCGAACTATGTCTAGAGTGGATTGAAGTGTAATATGACACATTCATGCAGCTATTATAGGCAGGGAAACTTCCAATAGACTTCAACCACTTACATTTACAATTAGAGAATGAAAGGAAGAATGACTAGGAAAATCTATGTTGAAGCCCCCAAGGGTAGATGGATCCAAAAGACTCTTTAAAGGATTTTGAATTGGGTATGAAGGTATATGGAGGGTATTAAGAAATAAAAAGGAACCTCATCGGTGATTATAGACTAATATCATAATACTTCTGCAACATCCATTTAACTTCAGGAGAAGTTGGGGAGTTTTACTAGTCAAATCGAGGTTCAAAACCCCCAAGGGTAGGGGATGAACATGGATTGTGATAGTGACATCAATAAAATGATACATGGCTAATGAAATACAGATACAAGGACATAGATACATGTATAGGTTGATGGAAACCGTGATACAATGGCAGTGGAGTATTGTTCTTCTTATTGATATTAGGGTGGAAGTCTCCTTTGGTTTGGTGCTTGTGATCTTAGGGAGTTGGGGATTCCATCTAGTTGGTGCTAGTAAAACTATTGAGTTGGACTTTACTGAGGTCTGGATTCCTATCTATAGGTTGGAAATTATGAAAACCAAGGGGTTGTAGCCTCGTTTTGTTAACTTTTGATCATTTAATTCAATATGATCTAGGATCTTAACTGAGAGAACAACATGTACAGCATGTCAAACACAAGAGACAAGAGACACAAAGCATTTCACCGAGGAAAACCATAAAGGCGAAAACCCACGCAACTTCCTCAGAGATAGAATAAGCACCAATACAAAGATCACAAAGATGAAACCCCAAAAGATAAATGTCTCCAGCAGTTCATCCTCGAGGATCCTCCACATGTGCGCACTCCTCTCTCTCAACTATGTGAGTTGGATGTGTGAGTGAATGAGAAAATATAGTGGTGCAACCAATCTATTTATACTTTAAATTAACTTGACCTGCCTTTTATCCTAATTGGGTCGACCCCCTAGGGGATTCTAATAATCTTTCCACTTAACACATAATGGGCTGACCCCTCTATCGAGGTCTAATAACCCATCAAATATAAGTTACGACACTTACAATAAAACTTGTGACACTTGCAAATACAAGTGACGACACCTCCGAACGGAGGAATAAGAACATCTCAGTCAAGGATACAATAAAGTACAAATGTGATACATACAATATAAAAGTGAATAATATCTTCTGAAGTTACATATAGTATATTAAGACTCCCTCTTAACTAGGAAGGTATTCTCTTGACAGAGGCATCAATACATATAGGTACAAGTCTTCAATATTGGAGCTAGATCATCAACACTAGATCACTGGAGCATCATCGTAGGTCTTCATCCATGTAGGTATTCATCATCTCTGTGAGCAATCCATCAAGTAGGTACATCTTAGGACTGATTACACTGTCTCTGCAAAATTTTGTGTACCCTAATGTCACCCCATAACATCGTAGGATTGATTACACTGTCTTTGCAAAATTTTGTGTACCGTAATGTCACACAATAATCTTCAGATTGTACAAGGATTTCTTCAATTTGCTCACATGAGTCTCCCTGTCGGGTGTCTGAAACCTGAGTGATTTCTCCACATATACTTCCTCTTCAACTACACCATTCAAGAATCATGTCTTGACATCCATCTGGTTTATGATCTTCCTTTTCACGATCTTCATTATATTTTAGTTTTACTTCATTCATTGTTGCATATCGATTCCTGAGTACTTCTGGTTCTTCAAAGTCTTCTTCTTGACTTCATCAATCTTCTTGTTGAATCATCATCACTTGTTCTTCGAAACAAGTCTCTCTTGTAGGTGATGGTACAAGCTTTTTCCTACGGGACAAGTTCAATTGCATGATTAGAAACATTTCATAGTATTCAGAACAAAGTCTTACACATAAAGACATATGTCATACAGTCATGCAATTATCTTAGCCAATCATGCTTCAATACAACATTTATCGATATCCCGTAACTTTCTATATGCCTTCCATCTCTACCAGAACATTGTTAAAAGTGTGCAAGTCTACTCCAATATGTCAGCAAAGAGGTTTCATTCTAGATAAGTAGCAATGGAATGTTGTATAGGACCATCGACCACTTACCCATTACTTGCATATAAGTAGTATCTTGTTCATTAATGCAATTTTTTTCTAACATCCTAATATACTCAAGGTCGACCCCACTAGGGAGTCTGATAACCATATCACATACAATGATGACCTTTCCAATCGGAGGAATGAAACCTCTCCGTCAGAAGTACAATTCCATATGAATACAATATAAAATATACAAGTGAAATACATTCCGAAGTTACAAATACATCAACACTGCCTCTTAACTAGGAAGGTATTTCTCGACATGGTTCTTTAGCACAAATCTTCATCGTCAACTACACATTTCAAGAAAGTTGTCTTGACATCCATTTGGTGTAATTCTTCCACTTCATCACTGCAACAAGAGCAAGTACCATTAATATGATGGAAGTGTATCTGGCTACGGGTGCAAAAGTTTCTTCATAATCTATCCCTTCTTTTTGGGAGAATCCAGGAGCCATAAACCTTGCCTTGTTATTATCCTCCTCCACTTTTGGGAACTACTCACTTGAGAGAATGAGTGAATGAATGAATGAATAAATAGAGAGTCTAATATCCCTACCTCCTCCACTTATTTATACTTGTCTTCCACTTTCCTTTTACCCTACGTGGGCCGACCTCTCTAGGAGGGCTACAAGTTAAATATGATGAATTACTAAAGGAGGTTATAGGTGAGACCTCCCTATAGGAAGCAAAGCAAGTCATTTGGGATGACATTATTGTGGATGGAGAGAAATTGAGGCCATATCTCGATTTCATTCTGGACAAAGAGGGTGTAATAAAGTTAGCTAGGAAAACCCTAACAACAGTCAAGGAAAAGTTCAACAAGAATCCCATGGACTGTGCAGAAAAGGCCATATAATTTCTGAATGGGATGACAAAGGATGAGGTTAAAACAACTAGAATAAAATTAGGATAGAGTGTCTACTATTATTTGGGCAAAGAAGGTGGTGAATAAGTATCACCAGATGAACATGATTCAGGCAAGGACAAACATTTTAGCACATCAAGTAAAACTCTTCAAATAAATGTTTTATCCATTACTCAAGAAGGGACTTCCTATCTTTTTGGAGGAGGATGGCACCATGAGGACACAGGAAAAAGAATATCAGGGCAAGTTGTGGGGATGTCGATTCAATTTGGATTATTTATAATTTAGGTAAATTTATTCTAATGTTTATGTATTGATTCATTGTAATTTTTTGCATAATTAATGAAATTCAGTCAGTTTCTCTTGGCCATCTTTTTTGGATGATATTAATTTGTCAAATTTCTTTAAACTATGTTTTATGGTGCCAATTTAATGAATACATCGATATGTAGGTTGGATTTCTATTAATATATGATTCATGTGTTATTATGTGTTAAATGAATTTCTTCGTTTAATTCATTTTATCTATAATTTTTTGCAACTGATAAACAACCACATTTATATTGATGCTAGTAAGTGGAAAAGTGATCTTACAAAGCCAGTTGCTTGGATTTGCATTGGATAAAGTTAAGTAATCTTTGCGTTTGATTCTGATGCATTTGTGTTTAATTCTTGCATGTTGTGATGGTGTAATTGAAAGGTTTTTAATTATGTTTTGATTGTGTAATTGAAAGGTGTTTTCCACTGTGCATGTGCAGGTTGACATGGAGAAGCCACATGGGAAGGAAGTTTCATGCGGAGGAGACACATTGGAAGAAGCCCTGATGTGGAGGAGTTGCGTGGGCAGAACGTGTGATGTGGACCGGCCACATCATATCAACACGTTCCAGCGACCATGAAGGATGGGCAAAGGTGGTTTCGCAAATGGAGGACGATAGTTTTCCTTACATCCCTTCCAACTTGCGAAATCATGTGGTGCTGCCATGTGGAGAGTGGTTTCAGATTCCATAACAACCCATCCCCTCATCCTAGCGTGCATGTTGGGGATGCGGAATGGAAGTGGGACCCTTGATCTTTCACCGCCTGATTGATCTTTTCCGCCATTTAAAAAGGTTTGTACATTGGCATGGAGGTGATCTTTTCCTTCATTTAAAATGGTTTGTACATTGGCATGGAGGTGATCTTTTCTGCCATTTAAAATGGTTTGTACATTCAGACGGAGGTGATATTTTCCGCCATTTAAAATGGTTTGTACGTTGAATTGCATGGAGGTGATCTTTTCGGACATTTAAAATGGTTTGTACATTGGAATGGAGTTGATATTTTTCGCCATTTAAAATGGTTTCTATAGCGCTAATGGTAAATGATGGATTGTATCACTCATGTGAATAATCTCATCACATTTATGAGGCGCCCGTTTATGATGGATTGTGTTTATGCATCACGATGTACAGATGATATCCCTCCACACTGTGATAATAAATGTCACGAAACGGAGGTGATATTTTCTGCCATTTAAAATGGTTTGTACATTGAATCGCATGGAGGTGATCTTTTCGAACATTTAAAATGGTTTGTACGTTGGAATGGAGTTGATATTTTCCGCCATTTAAAATGGTTTCTATAGCGCTAATGGTAAATGATGGATTGTATCACTCATGTGAATAATCTCATCACATTTATGAGGCGCCCGTTTATGATGGATTGTGTTTATGCATCACGATGTACAGATGATATCCCTCCACACTGTGATAATAAATGTCACGAAGTTTTCTGCATTGATATCCTGCCACACTGCTCTTCTTGCCCACACTGCTCTTCTCGCCCACTGCCTACATTGAAACTTATCCCACCACACTGCTCTTCCCACCCAGTGCCTACATTGAAACTTAAAGTTCAAACTCTTTGTGTTTTCTAGTTTGGAGCTTTGTTTTCTCTTAGGACCGAGGTTTTCTTTTACTCAGGTGGAACCGAGAAGAGCAGTGTGGTGGGATATCAAGTTCTATTTTTAGAATTCCCTCGTAAAAGAAGGGGTGGATGATCCTTCTTCTTCCCAATATTATTTTCGTTATAGCTTGAGACTGCAAGAAGGGTCAGTCGATCCTTCTTCATCTTCACCATTCTGGATATTGTTCAATTTCTAGATAAAGGTTTTGACAATTATCTACTAAACAAAGGGGCGTCTAATCCTTCTTCTCGAAAAACAGAAGTCGGGGAAAACAATTTTATATGTTATAACTTAGCCATGCTTAGTATTATTCCGTTGTTCACCGTTTTAGATATAGATGAATTGACGTACTAGGCTTTGTAGGTTGAATAATTTTACAATTCCCTCAGAAATGAATGCACGGCCGACCCTTCTTCTACCCAGTATTGTATTCATAATAGTTCTAGAATGCAAGAAGGGTCGGTGGATCCTTCTTTCTTTTGCCATTCTGGATATAGGTGAATTGTTGGATATAGTTATTCACAATTATCTCCTAAACGAAGGGGTGGTCAATCCTTCTCTTCGGAAAATGGAAGCCGGGACAAGCATGTTTATATGTTAGAACTTAGATGATGTCTGAGTCCCTACTATTTACAGCGGAAGTTGGAAGCCGAGAATTTTCGACATAGCCTTCGTAGATTAAATATATTTAAATTTATTTTGTAAATGAAGTGTCGGCTGACCCTTGTTGTGCTCAGTATTCTTCCCTTGTTCACAATTTTGGAAATACATGTATTTACGGCCTAGCATTCGTAGGTTGAACATTTTTAATATTCCATCATAAATGAACGAGCGGGAGATGCTTCTTCTACCCATAATTCTTTTCGTAATATTTCTAGACTGCAAGAAGGTTCGTTTGATCCTTCTTGTGTTTGCTTGTTCTACAACAAGGGGTGACTAATCCTACCATTCAGAAAATTGGAAGTCCGGGCAACCATTTTCTATATATTATAATCCGTGTTATATCTTTGTTTAAAATAAATATGATTGTTAATGTGCTCTTGTTATTTTATATTTCATAAAATGCTTCTAAACTGGATTTTGGTTCTGAACAATGTGTGCTGTTATTTTATATTTCAGATATTGTTTATGAAATGGATTTTGGTACTCAACAATGTGTGGACCTACTTTTGAATGGATTGAAAGTTGCTGAATGAATCTTGTTTCCAGAAAGAAATTTTTTGCATAATATCACCATTAATGAAGGATGTATCATTCTAAATGTTACCAAGTCTTTGAATGCAAGTCTTCCATTGCCTTATCAATCAGAAGGTGCAAATACATTGTCATAGGCTGTTGGTGGTTATATTCAATGGCCTGTATCTAAGATCGTTAACCAGATTGGGTCTGCTCTTCGCAAGAACGAGGTGAATGATATACCAACTTCTTCTTCGACGAGTGTAGCACATATCATAACAACTAAGAATGAGGTGAATGATATACCAACTTCTACTTCGATAAGTGTAACACATATCACAACAACTGAGAATAAATATTCTTTTATTATGAGAAAAGTTAAGTTTATACATAAGTGTTCAGAACGAAAGGATTGCATTTCCATAGGTTTTGTAACAAATGTTAGTGAGACTGATTTTGTTGCGGGAACATTTTTGGGTGACTTCTCCTTTGGTATTCTGGTTAATGAAGTGGTGTTTTCTTGTATGGCATGTTGTCCAGGGGTGAGCAGTGGATCTTTTGTTTTATGGCCGATTAAAAGACTCATTGATTTTAATACAGAAACATTGCTTTCTATTCCAAGCGCTTTCAACAATAATCAATCTGAATCTATTAGTTAATTTTATACATCAATGTTCTTTAAAGCCACAGTATGTTGCTTGGGGATTGGTGTCAATTGTTTTTAAGGGATACATTGTATAATTCAAAGTACTAGATGCTGCTGAGTTTTGTATTGTAGTTCACAAAGTCTTCCGCAATTGTGAGGATTATGGTGTATCTAAAGGCTCTATTATGAGATGGCCTACAAACACTTTGCTTGACCTCGATAATGTTCCTTTGGATGTTATACATTCGGAAAGTTTTTGAAGAATGTCCTTTACAAATGGTCCTTTCAGGTACTCCCCATTTTGAATATATGCAAGTTAAAGGGAATCGAGCAAAGCCATACAATTCCGTAAATGAGGTAGCGCATATCATAACAACTGAGAATGAGGTGAATGATATACCGGATTCTACTTCGATGAGTGTAGCACATATCACAACAACTGAGAATAAATCTTCTTTTATTATGAGAAAGCTTAAGTTGTTACATAAGTGTTCAAAAAGAAAGGATTGCATTTCCATAGGTTTTGTAACAAATGCGAGTGAGATTGATTTTGTTGGTGGAACATCTTTGGGTGACATCTCCTTTGGTGTTTTGGTCGATGAAGTGGTGTTTTCTTGTATGGACTATTGTCCAGGGGTGAGCAGTGGATATACCATCTTCTTCTAAAATTTCCGAATGAAATTCAAGATCATTACCTTACATGCCTGCAATAAATCAGGGTGCACACCTTTCAAACATTCACACCCAACATTGTTGCTCACATTTTTGTATATCAAAAATTCCATTTCGATCAATAGTTGAATGTGCTAAGAAATTTGATAGTTGAATGTTATAAATTCTATGGGATCAAATGCTCCAGTGGCCAAAGAAGGAGATGACAGAAAAAGAAGCTTGTTTACAATGAGATTAGACACAATAGACATCTGTCAAAATGCATGGTATAAATGCCATCAGATAAAATAGAGCACTTTGGGTAAGGCGATTGGTGATATTTATCAGGAGTCAGATTCTAGTACTGTCATATTGGAATCGTCATGTTAAACTGTCACGTTTTTTTTCCAAAAATTATTTTTGATGGGCACTTTATTCTCTCAACCGTCATTAATTTTTGTGGGTCACTCTTAACAGAATTTGGATTTACATTTTATAGCTAACCTTTCTAATTTCTTTTCATTTTTTTCCCATGATCATTAATTTGTTTGATAAGTTAACATAAACAACTTGGCATTAAAATAGAAAATTCCAAATTGTTAACTTGACACGTAACCATTGGACCTTTCTATGCATATCATACCTGGAAATAAATGTACGCATTGAAAATATTTTCAGCCATGAGCATTTGCTATATAGTTAAAACTTTTATTTTCTATGTAAATGTGAAATTTTAATCAATTTTAAAATATATATTAATAAAAAATTTACTATGGATAGGTAATTATTTTATTTGCTGAAGGGAAAAATTTAAACCAGACTATTTTTGGACAGGGAATATATATACTTAAAAAATTCTTTGATAGATAACAACAATGGGTTGTTAGTACAGAATAAAACATGAAGATCGATGTAAATAGCATCATATGGGCATGGTCACCAAGAAGGGCCTTGCAATAGAAAAATATAGAATAAACGAGAAGGGCCTTGTAGTAGTCAAGGCACAATGAGAAAATATGGGGAATAGTGTTCAGAGTGGTGCATGTTCTCAAGGGTTGATAGTAGACAAAATTGGTTTCTAAATTTCTCTATGTGACAGTTTTAAGCAAAAAAATTGTTGTGTTTCTAAATTTCCACTTGGTCAACAAAAAGTTGTATTTTCTCATTTTCATTAAAGTTTTATAAAAGGAAAGATACAACTTATAGCCATTGGGACTGATAAAAGATGGTTATTTGTTACAAAATTGGATTTGTGATAAGTGTCGTAATTTGCGCAGTAACTGTCGTTAAGTGTTGTAATTGTGCTTAAGAATAATTGGCCTTTAGAAGTGGTTTATCTGCTGAACTTAAAATCAAGTAATTATCCTCAAAGTAACTACATAAATACTAAAATATGATCGGTTATACTCAAACTGCCAAATTCAGTGGTGCTCATAGGAAAAAATATTCTATACAAGCCAATATTCTATGCGAGCCAACTATATTCTAATACTGAATGTGCCAAATCAAATATTCCACGTGCCACAATATGATCGTTCCATGTGTCACTCCGGGATATTAGATATCAACATTTAAAAAAAAAAATTTATAGAAGTTTTGCTTCAAAGACTATGCTGGAAAGTGGAAGTATTCTTAGAGAAAGATCGACCGCTCTTTCCCAAAGGTGTTCTATTGTTAAGATTCCCTCGTAAATGAAGGGTCTTCCAACCCTTCTTATTCCAAATATTATTTTCATAATAGTTTGATACTGCAAGAAGGTTCGGTCGATCCTTCTTGTGTTTTCTATTACAGATATAGCCGAATTGTTGGATAAAGGTTTTCATAATTAACTATGAAAAGAAGGGGCAACCGATCCTTCTTGTCGGAAAACAAAAGTTAGGAGAAACCATTTTTTATAGGTTAAAACTTCCAAGGTGTTCTATTTTTAAAATTGCGTCGTAATTGAAAGGTCAGGTTCGGTCAATCCTTCTTGTGTTTTCTATTACAGATATAGCCGAATTGTTGGATAAAGGTTTTCATAATTAACTACGAAAAGAAGGGGCAACCGATCCTTCTTGTCGGAAAACGAAAGTTAGGAGAAACCATTTTTTATAGGTTAAAACTTATTTTTAAAATTGCCTCGTAATTGAAAGGTCAGCCAACCCTTCGTGTTCCCAATATTATTTTTAGAATAGTTCGACACTACAAGAAGGGTCGCTCGACCCTTCTTATTCCAAATATTATTTTCATAATAATTCACCACTGTTAAAAGGGTCGGTCGATCCCTCTTGTGTATTACAATATGTATATAGCTGAATTGCTAGATAAATGTTTTCACAATTCACTATGAAAATAAGGGGCGGCCGATCCTTCTTGTCGGAAAACAGAAGTTGGGACAAACGATTTTTATATGCTATAACTTAGCCGATTGACTAGCTATTCGAAAAACAGAAGTCGGGACAAATTATTTTTATATGTTATAACTTAGTTGATTGCGGAATCTTGGTTTTCGATTTTGATATATTTTCTTTCCGCAACCTGCAACCCGTAATTGCGGATTGAGGATTGCAGAAAGAATGTATATATTGATGAAATAAAACCTTGCAACCCTTCTTTTCCTTCCTGCATGTTTACTTTTTAACCATCGATTTGTCTTGATCCTACGAATGAGATTACACTGGGTGATTAAAATGAAATTTAGCTTGCCCGTTTAGCTTGTCAGTGTTAGCACTAGCATTGTCCTGGATGAAACTGGGAGGCTCAATTTCTAAAACGGAACGGAGAAAGCCTCTCTGGTCCGAGCAAAATAAAATCATTTGGATAGGTATTAACGACCTCAAGGGTGAACTGATCAAATCCCAAGCCTGAAACTTTGCAAGGAGAATTAAATTGCTGAGGTCTACCTACAGTTACATATCTGCACAAATAAACCGTTTAGATCGGCGATGGTGAAGATCTACAGTCATGAGCATGCTTTGTGCAAAAAGGGTGAGGTGTTCTACATGGAGGTGAGAGGTTTATCCCACAAGCATCTTAAGTAGCAGATCAATGGCCAATGGAGCAGATCGACGATCGGGAACTACTTCTCCGATACGACATGCGCGGAGCAAACAAACTTTCGGATCCACAAAATTTTGGTAAAGGCCCGCGGGTTTGGATGACGCAGATCTGAGGAGGCGAAGATCTATGGCCAAGGTTTTGTTCGTGGATCTAACTTGCACAAAACATCAACGCAAGCCAAATCCACGAAGTTGGTAAAATTTGCAAGGTTTGACGGCCAGGATTCGAGGCGACATGTGGCGGGATTTGAGGCCACTAGGGATCAGGAAAATGGACGGCGAGGGAAGCTTCCACGCCGCAGGAGATGTAGGGGTGGTAGAAAAGGATAAATAATATAAAAAAATCTCCTGGACGGAGAGATAGATTCCTATTTTGCATCAGGAAGCGATAGGAGAAAGCTGTAAAGAAATAGATAGGTACACCAGGGGCCTAATCCAACCTAAAAAAAATAGGTAGGATATCTTCTCTACAATAAACTATTTAATGGTTGAATTGAGTGATACAGAACCCATATAAACATTGTTTACAAACAGAGATGCAAAGGTCTACGACACTATGATGACCGATGACCCCATGGAAACTGTAAAAAACAAACTGAAACAGGTTAGGGAGTGAGGTATAGACATGCACCAGGTCCACTAGTCCTATTTCCATCTGTTTACAGTTGGCCAAACCTCTAGTTTTCCCGAATTTGTTGAATGATGCACCTCTAACTACTCTTCTACTGAAAGGGTAATCATGGATGCTTCCAAGTCCAATATCCTTTGCAAAATTGATACCCAAACCCTTAGAAATACATGTCAGTCCCAAAAGAGTTTTGCAAGAAAGATATAGGGTATACCGAGGAAGCCCTAATCCAGTTTTTTAGACAATCCCTTGTTTAAGTAAAACATAATTTCTATAGGTCCTGGCTGAATCCTACTATCCAAATACAAGAGTAGGATTTCCCAGCTGAAGCCAGACTTTCACGGAAGAATCTAGAGGTGTTATCACCATGATGATCCAATTCCTAGGTCTAGACTTTGATATGTATGTCACAAAACCTCTAATAGTTTTTTTTTTTTTTTGTCCTAGGAACCCACTCCCTGGAATCAGATGACCCAAGCCAGTGTACCCAATCTGCATGCCTTAGGTTTGATGAAGTTTTGGTTGAAAGTATACACTCCCAGCTAAACAATTTCCAGGAAATAAGGATTTTCAGATTTTAGTCCTACTTGCTAAAATTGTTCCTGGCATTCAATGAGGAAAGCTTGCAAATGCCTGAGGTACTACTTACTCAGGATATGTACACTGATTACACCAAGTTCCATGATGAGGTCATGTCTGAGGTTTATCAGGTCATTTTCCAAAAGAGGCTACCTAGAGTATTACCAGAAATGCAAAAGTTACTACAACTTTCTCCTGAGAAGAAGGTTGAAGATTGGTTCCTTTCAGAGAATGGCACAATCATCAGGGTTTATGGGTTTGCTTTTGCACCCTACGTGCTACCAACTTTCCTAACCCCTGGAATGTTTGCATTAGAATTCACCAGACAAAAATTGAAGGCAGAAGATGAGCACTTTCTAGATCATAGAAAGGGCTCTGATATTGTGTTTCCATGGACTGTAGGTCCATTCTTAAGAAAGAAAAGGAGCTCTTACAGCCATCGAATGCAAGATAAAGGAGATGGGTTTCAAAACAGAAGCACCCTTAAAATATGATCACCACCACATCATTTCCAATAGGAGGAAGGAAAGCAACAAGAACGCTTTTGTGCATTTCGAAATTCCAGGCATGGCAGAAGCTGCAAATTTACTGGAATGTCCTAGCAGGAGCCAAATGGAATTAGACACACCTGAGAGCTCCTCCCTACTGAGACAATGGAACAGACCCACAGTGCCTGGCTCTTCTAGCCTAGTCCTATCAGTGCCAGCAGCCATGCCTATGGCCATCAACTTAATAAACTCCAGCAAGGAAGCTGACAGTATCCCTATGGACACAAAAGGGGAAGCTGAGAGAGACCCAAAGAGGCAGAAAACTAACGAATCTGAGCAGCAGCTAGTACCAGTGGAGACTCATAAAGGAAAAAAGAAATAAGTGGATAAGCTATCAGCATTTGAGCTCAAAGAGTATGTGTTTAACCCAGCAACCACTCATCCTACTGCCTTAAGCAAGAGTAGAGATGAGTTGATAGATGAATTCAAGGTGGACTCACGGGAAGCCTTAGAGTAGTCCAAGTTATATACTAAACTAAGGAAAATTTCAAGCAAAGAAGTGTCTCTAGTGACTAGCAGGAGCCTCGCTCAGTACACCTTGAGTTTGGCCTTGGCCACTGAGCTAAGGATGAATTTAGAGGACATCCCTGTCCCAGATGTAATAAACTTGCACAAAGAAACTGGGGATGTTATTTATACAAAACTGTTGAGGACAACTTTGGAGCTATCAAAGGTACAGGTCAGTAAGAGTAAGGTTACCAACCAACTCAAGTAGGAAAAGATGGAAAAAAATTCTCATAAGGAAAAGATCAAGAAATTGCAGGGTGACATAGTGGCCACTGAGGGCCAGCCTGATAAAAGAGCGATTATTCAAAACCTACTCAACGAAAAAGACAACATCACCCAATCTCTAAAAAAGGGGTTGAAAATCCCCTCTACCCAGTTAGTAGCAGTCTCTGAGCTAATAGAACTGGAGGAAAAAAAGGAGAAGTTGCATACTGACTTGACAGATTGTAAGGCCAAGCTATTGAAGCTTGAAGTGAAGGAAAAACAATGGCATATAGATATAGCCACTGTGGTGGCAAGTGAGAAAATCTCAAAGGCTGGAGTGGAAGAGATTGAGAAGAGACTACAGAAGAAAGAGAAAGAAGTAGAAAGCATGGCCACACCATCCATAGAGGCTGGTAATTTCTCCCTAGTGGGGGCTATATTCGAAGCTAGTCTGAAAGATGTGGAAATAACAAGATTAAAAAAGCAGAATGTGAATCTAAAAACCCTTAAGGATAATGCAGAAAGAGAAAAGGAGGCATGGGAAGCCAAGCAATAAGAATTGCAAGGTAATTATGATGAGTTGGAAAGACAAGCTACAGGCCAAACTTCCTTGCTAGAGGCCAAGCAGGTCATATAGGATGGCATTATTGAAGAAGCAGGAAAATTGAGGCCCTTCCTTGATTTTGTCTTGGACAAAGAAACAGTGATAAAATTCGCCAAGAGTAGTGTGACAACAACAAATGAGAAATTGAACAAAAAACCTGTAGAGTATAGTGAGAATGCCATCGAATTCCTCAATGGCTTATCTGAGGAGTAGGTCTAGAAAATTGGTGTAACAGATAGGTTTTCCATCATCATTGGAGCAAAAAAAGTGATGCACAAGCACCAACAAGTAAAGGTTATTCAAGCTAAAATAGATGTCATGGAACAACAGATCAAGTATTTCAAAGACATGTTTGACCCTTTGTTCAGGAAAGGGTTACCTCTCCTTTGGGAGAAGGATGGAAGAATGCTCATAGAAGAAGAATATAAAAAGAAATTGGTAGGATGTAAAGTGCATTTCAACGATTTTGCAGATATGGATCAGTTACTATCAGGGAAGACAGTGGTGGCAAAAATGGCAAAGGATTTTGAGTTAAGCATGATGTTCAAGGAGGCTAGTGCACATCTGCGAAGCTACTTTTATAGGGACCACACTGAGATCCAAGTCTTAATGAAGGAGTTGGCCACCTCAGAGATGCCAGCTGTCGAGCTATGGAAGCTCGTTGAGAAATAGGGGAAGGGAAAGCTGATATTGAACCGTTGAATATTCGATGATTGTGGGATAGCGGCATGGAGGAAATATTCACTGAAGCATTTTGTTTATTTTGTTAGAGTCTTTTGTCTTTTGGTAAAAATGCTCAGTAATTTTGTAAAAGGAAATTGATCCAGTTTTACCAGCATTGTCATTTTGTTGTAACTAATTCCTGAGGGTGGAGAACCTGTTTGAGTAGGTGTCACCTACATTATAACAACTTCTTGTTGAGGCAGCTTGAGTCGGAAGGCTCTGAGCATCTATGTAAGAAATGTAATAGAAGGAGAAAGGGTTGGAAACTTTTGTTGGACTCATGAATTCCCTGTGTTATTAAGCACTCTGAGATATAATTTAATAAAATCTGTTTAGGCCGAGTAAGGTTTTCTATCAGAGATTCCTGTGTTATTCGTCTTACAATATGTTTACTTCTTCTCTTATGTGAATGTTTCTCTCACTATTTAATTCATACTGTTATGCTTTTTCATGCTTGGATAAGTGTTGTATTGGGACAGAAGTCATAAATATTATGCTCTGTTGCTTTCATTTCAAGCATCCACCACCATTTTCTGCTAAAGTAGGTATAGAATTCATTATCATAAGCTCTATATTGATGGGTTGTTCATATATTCTTCTTTAATCACCAAACAAAATCTCTTTGACTCTGAGTACGTGGCTATCCTGCCTCTGATTAGTTTTCTTTGCAAAGCACTGTCATGTTTAATCATATCCTCCCTCCTACCTCAGATTAGTTTGATCTATAGTTTGGATTTGTCTTTACTCATGATCTATGCGTGTTTTATGTTTTAAGTGAATTTAATTAATTAAAACATTTATCTATTTCTGCAAATGATTAACATAAATTAATAAATTCATGTTAATTTTTGAATTAGCATTCAGGGTAATCTTGCATGTGCCTAATCCTTAAAACTACTATGAGTGAATTTTCATTTCCTGCTTGTTTTGTGGTTAAACCCGCATTAGTAACTTCGCTATACTCAATGTGCCAAATCAAATAAAAAATAGTAACCTCCGTATACTCAATGTGCGAAATAAAAATATGCCACGTGTCACAATATGATCATTCCATGTGTCACCCTAGGATACTAGATATCAACATTTTAACAACAAAATTTATAGACGTTTTGCTTTAAAGACTTTGCTGGAAACTAGAAATATTCTCAGAGAAAGAGTGGGTACTCTTTCTCCAAGGTGTTCTATTGTTACAATTCCCTCCTAAATGAAGGGTCGGCCGACCCTTCTTATTCCAAATATTCTTTTCATAATAGTTTGAAAATCCAAGAAGGGTCAGTCGATCCTTATTGTATTATCTATTATGGCTATAGTTGAATTCCTTATTGTATTATCCATTATAGTGGCGGATCACTTGGCCTCTGGCTCCAATGGCGGTTCAATAAATCACTACTAGCTCATGAAGAATATGTTGGGGAAGATTCTAGACGACATGCTGGGAAACTGGGGTTCTACTTAGAACAAAATACTGGCCACCAGGGCCAAGATCATTGCCCTAGATGAAAGTCTAGCTAATCGTGGCACCACCTTCTCTTGGAGCCAACACGTGACTGTAAGTCGAAGCCAAGTCCAGGCCCACTCTACTGGCAAAGGTGATGGCGGCCCTTCCTGTGTGCTGCAGCCCTGCTATACTCAATGTTCCAAATCAAATATGCCATGCGGCACAATATGATTGTTCCACATGTCACCCTCGGATACTAGATATCAACATTTTACCAATGAAATTTATAGACGTTTTGCTTTAAAGACTTTGCTAGAAAATGGAAATATTCTCAGAGAAAGAGCGGTTGCTCTTTCCCCAATGTCTTCTATTGTTACAATTCCCTCCTAATTGAAGTGCCGGCCGACCCTTCTTATTCCCCACATTATTTTCATAATAGTTCCACACTGCAAGAAGGGTCGGTCGACCCTTCTTATTACCAATATTCTTTTCATAATATTTTGACACTACAAGAAGGGTCGGTTGATCCTTCTTGTGTTTTCCATTATGGTTATAGTTGAATTGTTGGATAAAGTTTTCACCATAAAGTACGAAACGAAGGGGCGGCCGATCCTTCATGTCAGAAAACGGGTGTTGGGACAAACCATTTTTATATCTTATAACTTAGCGATTGACTTGTTATTCTAACAATGACTTGAATATTTCATACATTCATTTTTTCACATTAAAATTTAGAACATTTATGAAATAAAACCCCGCAACCTTTCTTTTCCTTCCTACATGTTTATGTTTTAACCGTCAATTTGTCTTGATCCCGCGGATAAGATTACACTGGGTGATTTAAATGAAGTTTAGTTTGTCCATTTTTTGATTGTTTTTCTGAAGTTGCGGGAAGCTTTGAGTTTTTCCACCAAGTTGTTTTCATCCCACAATCCCTCTTATTGCTTATTGTGGGAAGACTTTGTAAATAGATTTTGAACATTTTATTTCGCAACCCTTAATTGCAAATTGTGGAAAAGTGGTTCAAGTAATAAGGTGTGTTGTGTGGCCTCGCAACCCGCAATTGCCGATTGCGAAAGATTATTTGAATTATAAAAGGTTGTTTGTGCTCCTGCATTCCACAACCGGCATTTGCTGATTGTGGATTGCAGGAACCTTTTTATTGTTGATTTTTAGGTTGCAATCCCCCAACCCTCGACTCGCAATTGCGGATTAAGGATTGGGGGAACAATGTAGATAGTTCCAAAATAAAACTCCTGCAAAATGACCCTACATCCCGTAAGGTTTAATCTCAGTTGTTGATTTGTTTTCATCCTACGGTCTAGATTTGTCCCTTCCGAAAGCAATAAATATGTGATTTTCCCTATTTTTTCTTATCATTTTTACTTTTGGAAATTACCTTCCTGGTTGAATTTTACTGCGAATTTTTTACCGTGTCTGTTACCCATTACTTTCAGCTGAAACATGTTGGTTTTGCTCATTCCTCTTATTCAGTTATCTACTGTTTCAAGATTTTGAATTTTTTTTATTTTTTTTCATTCATTTATCAGAAACCCTCCAGTTTCAAACATGTCGAGCAATACACATTGTAAAACTACTCAGAAGGATTTACTGAACAAAGACCCAAATTTCGGTATTTTCTCGGACACTAGTAATAAAATCACTTAAACCTATCAGATAGACTAGTCCAAAATCTATTCAATTTTCGATAATGATGACCTATCAAACATTCAGAATGACCAGCTGGCGTATGAGAAAATTAGGGATTCCCATCTTGATGCCATTGCTGCCAGACCCGCTATCTTGCCTTATACTGATGCGGTTAAATGGATTTTGGATACGCTAACCCTAAAGACCGGTCATTTAATGACAGTGCAGGGTCACAATTGGCTACCTTCCTCCCTAAGGATTTCATCAGAGTGTATGCTCTTAAATGGTCTATGCAACCCCTTAACGTTGAGTTCATGGAATCTTCTAAGACCAAGTACAATTTCAACGAAATGTTGAACTCATGGATGAATAAACCTGACAGTTTCATCTATAGGGATGATAACTTGTACCTGATTTCCTAGTTTAGAGAACATTATTCCCTATTGGATGCCATGCTATGCAGACTCTATGGTCTCCCAAACTATTCTATAGTTAAAGCTGAGTGGGCTCTTGTAGCCCATCATGTTCTAATGATTGGTGAGTCATTCCCTTGGGCGTCAATCTTGTCTTTTGAACTCAAAACAGCCATTCAAGCATATCAGAAGGCACGGGCTATGAAGAAGCCACATTTCTTCTTTTCAGCTTTTGTCGTTGATATATTTTGTGCAGAATTCCAATATCCCAACATGGGATGGAATTGGACTCCATCAGATCCTCCTGTCCATATTTATCATTCAGCATTATGGGAGAACAATTATATGCCTTTCATATATGACATTTGTGATCACTTCTTTGGAAGTATTTACTTCAAAATCTTCAGAGAACAGGCTCTTTCTTTCTCAGTTGATGCCAGAACCTTCATTTCCACAATTGGTAACTAGTATGTGTGTGAATCCTTCTCATATGTCAGATTTTGGGGAGGCAGTACTGTTCATCTTCTACCCAGGATAGTTCCTGACAGATTGGTCATTGAAAAGGTTTCCTATCAAACTATTACCGATGGTGCATATTTAAAGCTAAGTCATCCTAAGAGGAAGACGTGGCCTAAGTTCCCCTTGAACCTTGGGCCATTGGCCATCCAAAATTCAACTTGGGATATAGTGTTGGGTGACAAAATTGCCGCTTTAAAATTGGGTTCTGTGACCAAAAGAAGACATGATCCTAAAGGTTTTCTAGATGCCCATTTCAAGCACAACCATGTGAGGGGTGGATTTGTTCATGAAGAACTTCCTCATGACTCCATCTACCAGGGAGTAAATACCTTTGATGAAGTCTTGGCAAGGGCTAAGAGTAAATATCAATAGAACCATATCATGTAGTATCAACATGAACTTAAGACTACGATTTTGAGCTATAGAGGAATGGAACTAAACCTCATTGAGCAAGAAAGAAAGGATAGAGAGGAGAAAGAAGGTCAGAAAGCACCTGCTCCACTAATGTTGACCTGCAGTAAAGGGGATCAAGGAAAAGGTCTCATGGAATATGCTCAAGAGGTAAAGACTGATGACTTCGATGCTAGACACTCATGTAGTTGTAGCTCCTAAGCTTACTGCTGATATTCAAGTGACTATTGAAGTTACTCAGACTGTCAGCAAGCCAGCCAAAAGGTAGAAAACTTAGACTTCTGCATCTCAGATTCCTACCTTCAATATTAGTGACCGTGATGTTGAAGATGAGGTACATTCTTCTATGCCTGTGATTGAGGAAGTAACTGAAACTTCACAAAGAATTACATATTTATTGAATGCTATTGAAGTGGATAATTCTGTCCCAGACCATCACTCTTGAAACTACCCCCGCTGCTGACACAACAACCTCAGCTCTTCTACTTCCATCTATTCAAATTCTTTCAACTTTGTCATTTGGGGTAGCACCTCCATTTCCCATATCCCAGCTTTTCCATACTCTAACTACCATCATTTCTCCATTCCCAACTATCTCGGTTCCACTTCCTATTATTCCATCCACTATTGCAGAGATCCAGTCTTTGACTGTCCCTCTGCAATCACCTCCATTCATTTTATCACCACTAGCTATTGATGAGCAGACTCTAGTTCCTCCGTCTTCATTACCAGCCGATGATATCCAAGTTCCACTTTTTGAAGCCTTCACTTCAATTCTATCCCCAACTTCTGTACCAGCAGTTATTCAAAATATCCCTTCCACCCAACTACTTCCCAAATAACTATGTCTATACCTGCTCCTTCTACTACTTAGACATGTTCATTGGTTTCAACAGTAAATGTGACTACATCATTTACTGAATTGGTAGCTGAGTTTGAAGAAGACATTGTAGTCCCTCTTGGGGATTAATTCTACAGCAGAGCTTCCAAGTCAGTGGTAAGAAAAGGTAAGAAGAGAAGCAAGGATCAAGGTGGATTGGAGGCACCTACTCCTAATCAAATAATTTGGACCAAGCAATCTGATGACATATGGTGAGAAGCATTGGATGCTATTGCAGCCATGGATGATTTTGCAGGTGCAAACTATGATTCAATGACAACACTGAATAGGGAGATTGATTTAAATAAATAAGAGCTAAATAAGCTGTAAGAGTAATTTGCCAAAACCAATGAGGAACATGAATCTTATGTTACTCATCTCAAGAAGGTATATGTTTCAAAATCTACAGTTGAAAAATACCTCTCTCCAGGTTAAATTACATGATGCAAAAGTTGTAAATGCTGCCAACACACAAAGGATAGTTGTGCTAGAAAAAAAATGTGAGGATGCAACATCCTCCTCTGCATTCTCTAGGTTTTCCCAGCTAGAGTTTAAGTATTTGACCATTCAGGTCAATGATGAATACTGTAATCTACTAGCTTAATTGTTTCACACCTTGAATGATATCAATGAGACTCACATTGTTTTTGGGAAGATGTCTGTTACTCTTGATCAGTAGGTAGCCAAAATATAGTAGGCCTTTAAAGCCAATGAAGATATTTTGGAATGGCAGAAGTCCATTAGGGATAGACCTGTGAATATTCCTACTCTCACTAGTTTCCAACTGAAGAAAATCAGAACTGCGTTGCGTGCTTGGCATGATCTAAATGATAAGGTTGGAGATACTATCCAGAAAGCACAAGGTGTTTGCGGAAGGAGCTGGTATGTTGTGGATAGCATCATGGAGAAGTTACAATTCCCTACCATGGACCTCATTGAAAGCGGTTGTCCACTAAAGCTGATGCTAGAATAGGTTGAACGTCGATGCGAGGAAGCTAAAGAGAAGATACAACACCTCGAGCATATCAAGATTGATGACGTGGATCCGTTATTCAGGCAACCTGTTGCCATTGAGGGAATGATCCACATTTTTATTGGTATTTGGGATAATTTGGCTAAAAACGAGCTGGAAACGTTTACGTGTGATGCCCAACTAGGGCTTGAGTTAGTCAATTATCCAAATATAGATGAATTGTTAGAACTTGCAGCCAAGTGGCAATATTTTCTTGGCCATTAACCTAGTTCGATTTTTTAAATCCCTATTTTTTTGGGAATTTATCCTTTGTAACAAAATTGTAATTATTATTTAAAGGGTAGATCTCTCGTAGGCTAGGGATCATGATGGAATTTGGAGGAGAAAATTAGCAGAAGAGATTGGGCATACTCTGGTTAATGCAAGGCTTATAATTTCTTGCAAACTTTCAGGAATACAGTTATGTTATTCTCTTGCGTACTCTTTTGTCTATTAATCACATTTCTTTGATCAATATTGATTTTCACTTTCAAGTTGTTTATCAATACTGTTTAATCTTTTGCAATCTATAATACATTGATCTACAGTTTTGATTTTTCTCTGCTTATGATCTGTGTATCCTTAATGTTTTAAAATAATTTATTCAATTAAAACTTTTAGCTATTTCTACAAATGGTTTTTACAGAAAATTATAATTGATGTTAATTTTTCAATTGACATATCAGTTACAGGTCAATCTTGAATGCGCCTGAACCCTTAATTTGCTATCAATTAACTTTAATTGGTTGATAGTAATTTGAGCAAATAAGTAATTAATCTCCTTTAGAGTGTTCACGAATGTTGATTTTCACTTCAGATTCTTTATGAACACCGTTTAATTTTTGCAATCAATAATCCATACATTGATCTATAGTTTGGATTTGTCTCTACTAATGATCTATGTGTCTTTTATGTTTTAAGTTAATTTATTTAATTACAACATTTATCTATTTCTGCAAATGTTTAACATAAATTAATAAATTCATGTTAATTTTTCAATTAGGATTTCCAACTACAGGGTAATCTTTCATGTGCCTAATCCTTAAAACTACTATCAGTGAATTTTCATTTCCTCATTGTGTTGTGGTTAAACCAGCATTAGTAACCTCGCTATACTAAATGTGCCAAATCAAATATGCCATGTGTCTCAATAAGATTGTTCCACTTGTCACCCTAGGATAGCAGATATCAACATTTTAAGAACAAAATTTATACAATTTTTGCTTTAAAGACTTTGCTGGCAACTAGAAATATTCTTAGAGAAAGAGCGGCCACTCTTTCTCCAAGGTTTTCTATGGTTACAGTTCCCTCCTAAATGAAGGGTCGGCCGACCCTTCTGATTCGCAATATTCATTTCATAATAGTTCGACACTCCAAGAAGGGTCAGTCGATCCTTCTTGCATTCTCCATTATGGCTACAGCTGAATTGTTGGATAACAGTTTGCAGAATTAACTACGAAAAGAAAGGGCAGCCAATCCTTCTTGTCGTAAAACAAAAGTTGGGACAAACCATTTTTATATGATATAAATTCCAAGGTGTTCTACTTTTACAATTCCCTAGTAATTGAAGGTTCGGCGGACCCTTCTTATTCCCAATATCATTTTTACAATAGTTCGGCACTGCAAGAAGGGTCGATCGACCCTTCTTATTCCCAATATTATTTCCATGATATTTCGACACTGCAAGAAGGGCTGGTCGATCCTTCTTGTGTTCTCCATTATCCATATAATTGAATTGGTGGATAAATTTTTTCACAATTAACTATGAAAAGAAGGGGCAGCCGATCCTTCTTGTCAGAAAACGGAAGTCAGGACAAACAATTTTATATGTTATAACTTGCAAGGTGTTCTATTTTTACAATTCCCTCGAAATTAAATGCTTAGATGACCCTTCTTATTCCCAATATTGTTTTCATAATAGTTTTGTTAGCACCTATATTTTTTGCTCTTTTGCAGCACAAAAAACTATATATGAAAGGTGGAAGGTCAGATAACTACCTGAGGAAAAGCTGGAAGTGGTCTCCATCCTCGAGGGCCAGGTGCTAAGACATGAGAAAGAATGATCTAGAAGGGGTCTAAGGTAATAAAATGGGTTAATGTCAAGGGATAAGTATGAATAGGCAAAAAGGGATGACTTAAGGCAAGCTGAGAACACCCTAAAACCTATAGTCCGTGGGAAAATTATGAAAAACTAAGTGTCGCAGAGGTCAGCACCGTTGATCAAGAGCAGGATCAAGATCTACAGTTTTAAATAGACTGTCACATGGCCAAGCTGCGAGGAAGAAAGGGAATATGTGAATGCGATGGGTCGGGTCCCGCCGAATAGGTGTCGGCTTAGGAGCATGTTGCAAGGAGAAAGGAGCAGCGAGCAATGCCATATTGGGCGCATGCGACGGTAGGGACAGATGCAAGGATCTACGGTGGAGGTTGTCCTTTCGAGATCCAAAGGTTCGCGTTCATTTACCACAGAAATTACCTAAGTCTCTAGCAAATCTACAGTTCAGATGGAAAGGAGAGCCACATCGATGGTCGGTGGAAGTCTGAGATGCACAGAATATCATGGGGAGGACCCCACCATCAGACGAGAGATCTACAAGCTAAGTTGAGTATGAGGACTCACCATAGATACACATTTGAGAAGAAATGGACGGTTCTCATACATCATCGCATCAAGAAGTAACACGATGGATAGTGGCAGGGAAGATGCAATGGGTCGCACCCCACCGGATAGGTGTCAACTCCACAGCTGGTTGCATAGAGAAAGGGTGATATAGGAAAGGATTTTGGGTGCATGCGATACTACTTTGTAGGTGCATATAGATGAGATTAACGACCCAGATCAGAACTAGCGGAGATGATCCAGCGGTGGAAATAGATAGGTTGTCAAATCAGTCGGTAAGAGGGAAACTCAGATCCGACGACATAAAATGAGCACGTGAGAGTTCAAATGGTTGAGATCAAAGGACAATGGGAAAAAGAAGCCGTAAGTTATGGAAACACAGTTATATATACAAAGATTTCCGTGAAAGTTGACATTTGTTGGATTAAACTGACCTAGAGGTTTCCAATTAGACCCAGGTTCTTTGCAGTTCTCCCTTTGACCAACAAAACCCCTTCGCATTGGACCTTTCGGCAACAACCTGCGATCAGGTTGAGGTCTCACCCAAGGTGTATCTTACGGGGTACTGCGGAATCAGGTTTCCACAGTAAATGATGAGTTGTTTATATGAACAAGCTGCGCAGCACAAGACAGAAGGAGTGCACTGCGAGGCAAAGTGATGCAGTACGCAACAAGATCTACGCTGCGAGCAATACTACGCGGTGGAGGCAACACTACGGGCCTCACTAAGGGTTTCTCACTACTGCGAATCTTCTACTGGAACTGCTAATTACCCACACTTATCCTCTACTTGGAAGATCTCGGA
The DNA here is from genome assembly GCA_027924585.1 of Larix kaempferi. NCBI lineage: Eukaryota > Viridiplantae > Streptophyta > Pinopsida > Pinales > Pinaceae > Larix > Larix kaempferi. The sequence goes on from BSBM01001023.1 coordinate 21,157,757, forward strand.
AACGTTAAGGCATTGAAATGAATATCACTCATCCATTCATTCAGTCACTTACGGGTTATCTTTCTAGCATTCATTCTAGAACTTGGATTATTACAACGTGAACTGAATTGATAGACATGACTAACTGTGTTGGGTTCCTTTGCTGTGTTTAAGAAAGTACTTAAACTTAAATGAATGATTAACGATCTTAACATAGAATTGAAATGTTTGCCATTCATCTGCTCCATGGAACCCAGCATATCATTCTCAAACATTTCCTATCGGTATATGCATATCAAAGTTCTCCTACCACAGCATGCAAGGAAACATTCAAGCATTCATTCTACATAAAATACAGACAGTCATTCATTCATAAACATCATCACATAACACGGGATTTAACGCGGTTCACTTCCCCAGATGGAAAGCTATGTCCACAAGAACGGTTGGTAATATATTTCTTTCAAAAGGGATGGGGCAACCACTCTTAGTCTGCGCACCCAGCTACAGACTCTCCTTTCTCTTGGCTAGGTCTCTGTGCACAAAGCTGCAGAGCCTTTACAATATTCTCAGCTCAGAGAGATTTTACAATACCAAAAGGGTATCTCAAGATTACTCTAATAACTAGCATCTAGTATCCAAAATAGAGCAACTCAACAACAACCCTGAACCTTAAGAAACCCTGAACTCTAATCCCCAATAAACCAACCTCCCATCCCATACCAAAGTGTCTTCTTAAATAGATCATGCCCGAAGGTCATGTCTGTACAATGTTGAAGACCTAAAACCAAAAACCCTAAGGGTTTCCAAAACTGCAATGGTTTTCCAAACCGGCTTGCTGGCTCCTGGTAGCGTCTGCTTGATCATGGCGGATCTCCATGTCCTCATTCTGTCGTTATCGGCCTTCCTATCGCACGCATGCCTACAGGTGGATTCTGTCAAACTGTTTCTCTCTAATGGTTTTACCTTCTAAGCTTTCCAAACATCACTTTCGTTAACAACCCACGCGTGGCCACCTTCCCATTTTTCCTATGTCCACCGCTCGACAATCTGGAATATCTTTCCAAAAATGGTTGCTACCGGTCGATCCAGTAGCTACACTTGATACTTGTCCAGCACACAGCTTTGCTAGCTCCACGTGGCCTCCTAACTCCATAGCACTGCTTTGGAGCATTACTGGTCTTCGCATCACAGCCAGAACTTCGATGCTATACACAACTCTATAGTCTGGTCAAAAGTTGGATGTTGCATGCAACTTCGCAGCATCCTCGATACTTAGCCAAAATTGTATTTCGGAGCTGTGCTCAGCTCAGATTTCCCTGCTTGCCTCAAAAAGGTGCTTACAAAAATTTATCTCAACTTGGGCCCAACATGCCCCTAACACTTACATGTGGCTCATCCCCGAGCCACTAATTGTTTTAGCTGTCTCACTCTGCGCCGCAACCGGTGGAACGAACTTCCGCGAACTCGTCATATGTACCATAGAACTGCACCACTGCTTCTCTTGTATCATGCTCAACCTGTTTAATTATCTCAAGCAGTATTGGAGTTATTTCTTGTCCAATTTGGTCTTGTACCTTCTCCTGGTTATTGTGTAGTTCTACTAACTTATATTCAATCTGTTGCGATACTGCCATAGCATTCTCCATGAGCTGCTGCAACTGATTATCCATCTCAGTCTTTTTTGGTCATAATTCCTATACTTCTTTCTTTAAGCCAGATATCTCCTTGTATCTCGACAGCCTTTCCCTGGGTGGCAGAGCTTTAACCTCTGCGTTCAACTTGTCCAGCGCGGTCTGTTTTTCTTGTATCACGGTTTTGACCTGCAGCAACCCTTGATCCTCTTCAAGGGTCGTGATTACCTGTGAAACCTTATCCAAGTGCGATTGGCACTTAGCCATCTCACTTGTAACGCTTTTCGAGGTGGTGCTCACTGATTTCTCTCTCACTTGCTGGTCAGTAAATGGCGCTTGTTTATTCAGCTTATCCTTCAATGTGGCAATATCGGCCTCATAATAAATCTCTTTATCCTGCATCTCCCACTGCAAGGATATCACCTTATCTCTGATCCTCAGAACTGTGTCTGCAGGATCATCCTGTATTTCTATGTCTTTAATATCCTTCACCACATTGGATATGGTAGTCTCCAAATTTTGTCGGCGGTCCAGTTCATTACGTAGCTGTATTTCTACCTGCAGCTGAATTTGCCTGTTTGCTACGGTGAGTTCTGCTTGTGACTTCATCGATTCAACCGTTCGTTCATGCATCTCCTCAACAATATGCATGTGGATGAAGTGCAATCCTGGTAATCGGATTTTATCTAAGTCAAGCTCTACCCTCTCGACTCCCTTTGTGTCCAAGACAAGTTGTTTTACCATCGGCAACGCAATAGCCAATGGGTCCAGATGGACAATTCTAGTTTTCGACGATAGCGTTATTGCTAGCTGTTGGCTTCCTTGCTACGAGGTCCCTACTGACCTCCTTTCAGCCCCTGCTTCCTGCAGCAAAATAAGGATTTTTATAGACATCGTCCATTTTCTTCATTAGGCCTTGCATTGCGAGCCGTGTCTTGTGTAGGTCATCCTGGATGACCATGTCCTTCCTTTCTTTAGCCACCATAAGCTCCTTCATCTACTCTGAGACTATTTCATCTATCATCTCGTAGTCATCATCATTGAGGATTTCCTCCGATTGAATCTTTGTGGCCTTAACCTTTTTCCTCGACTTTGGCTTCTCTGAAGTCTCAGCTTCTTTTCTCTTTTCTGTTTCTTCAATGATTGGGAATGAGAGCACGATTGGCTCATCTTCTGCTAAATCCGTCTCTACATCCATAACCTCTACGCTGAACTCCGGTGGCCAATCTTTCATGAGGTCCTCAATATCCTACTCATACATGATGTACATCCCTGAAAACCACTCCGATTTCTTCGTTTGTGCTTTCGACGATCTGAAGATACATTTCATATCCGCCTCAAAGTCGATGATGTGGATATACTTCGTCGTGACCTGCTTTGTAATGCAGGGTGTCTTCATGATTGTGTCACGCAGCTGAATATAGTACTACTAAAAGATTTCTGCTATCGCATGCTGGCGTTCTGCATTTGTGCTTGCCTAAAGGTTGACGAACTTAAATCCTCTAGGATCCTTGGTGTCCATAATGATGCCCGCATAATCTTGTAGCTCCTTCCATCCACACAAAGCAATCAGGACGATGAGCCAGGTGAAATGGAACCGGCCACCATTCACCTGTGTGTCGTTGAGTTCTTCAAGGAACTCATTCAACAGAAACTGACACCAATCAAAGTTGTTTCCTTCAGCCGCTGCGGCACCAAGGAGTATTGCGCCCACAGGCACCTCCGGAGGCCTAGTTGTTTTGAGTATCTTGCCTGCGAGCAACTGCGTTACAAATCTTGTTGCTCTTTCCTCTATATCTTCTGTCGGGAAACCTCTTTTTTCCTTCACCACCAGATGGGTTTTCTTCATCTCCTGAATAGCCTCTTTTTCTTTGCTCTTCCCCTAAAAGAATTGCTTAGGATCCTTACCCCGCTTGCTTATCCCTATGATGCGGTGGATCAAATCAATGTTAATATCAATGTTCTCGTCCAGCCATAGATAACCTTGGTGGATTCGCGCCATGAGTGTGCGAACCACGCTATTAAGTTCTGGGGAATGGTCAAAATGTGGCAAACTTAGCAAGTTTAGTAGCGCCGACTGAATGACAAGTGCTAGCCAATTGTCAGCTACCAAGTTCAGAGTTCCCTTGGCGTCCTTTTTCCAACACATATACTGGTCTGGTTGACAATATGGGTATTTGGGAACATCTGGCTCGTCTTTCTTCATTCCCAAGAGGTCATAATCCTCCCATTTACAATATGGTATCTTTCCTAGCAGATTCTTAGCAACGTTTACATGCTTTGAGATAGGTGACAGTGAGATGTCATATCTCACATTTTTGGACAATTTAAACACAGGGCATTAAGTGCCCGTGGGGAGATATATTCAGGTGTCATATTCAAGGGTTTTGTCTAAAAGACTGGAGATTTGTGTTCCGAGGAGCCCATCTTTATGATGTTGGATCGAGGTGCAATTACGACTTTTCCTTTATCTTTTGCTTTTTCCTGCATCGTCGGATTAATTCTTGGTGATCTACGGGATCATTCACCTTGTTCTACGGCGACCTTCTTAACTAGAGTTTTCATTAACTGTTGAATCTTTCTGTGTTGAAAGTTCCTCAGTGCTTCTTTAATGGTCAGTTCTTCATCTCTATAGGCAGGTTCGGGCATTCACTAATGAGGTAGCGGCTAAGGAAGACAGAATACAAATGGCTACTAGCTCAGAGAGGTTAATCTCAAGAAAATTGTAAGTGCCAGGTAACGCCCGCGAGTCTCCCAATGGTGTTATTTATAGGCACAACAAACCCTCTCCTGTTCCCTTCAACGACTAGATAAGCAATTAATGTGGTGTCCATTGGCGAATTTGAGCGGATCCTTCGGTCTTTTCTGTCGTCAGCGTGCTCAGAATGGCTATCTTCTCTTTAAATGATGAAGCGGTTTCTGCAACGGTCATCTAACGACTATTTTTTTGAAATACCATGCAACGGATATTATTCTCTGAGTGGTGCACCGAACTGCACGACAAGCCATCTGCAACCCTATGCGGCTACTTCACAGTGCCAAAAATTTTGAACTACGCAGCTTCCACTATACATATATATTTTTCTTCTTATTTATTTATTTTATTTTTTTTCCTTCCGCTCAGCTTCAATAGTGCTGCACGGTGCATAGATCATTCTTCCTATCATACCTTTTTCCTTTTATCATACATGTATAGACTCCTTTACATTTCTAGTGTCCACTTTCAACTGTACTTGACACTTAGAACTTCCTAGCTTTCTTTGTTATTTAAGGTTCTGCGAAACAATGCTATCATGGTATAGCTTTAGCCTGCTTCCATTTATCAAAGTTGGCAAGGTATGACCAGCTAAATTGGCTAACTGGATCGCACGAGTGTTAGTAACATGTATCATAGTATATGGGCCAAGCCAATGCATCTTAAATTTACCAGGGAATTTCATGAATTTGCTATCATACAGGAGGACTAGATCACCTACCTGAAAACACTTATTTTTTATATGGCGATCATGCCATGCTTTCTCGCGGTCCTTCTGAGCTTGCTGGTGGAAGCCCGCGATGAAGCGATCTTCCTCCAAGCCTAGTAAGTGTAATAATCTTTCTGCTAGATCTTTGCAGTCTGCCATCCCTATGAATGCAGTGATTCTCAAACTAGGGACAATATATTCCATAGGAATTATAGCCTCCTTCCCATAAACCAACCGAAAGGGTGTCTGTCTTGTCAATTTCTTGCATGTGGTCCTGTATGCCCATAGCACAGATGAGATGCGTAGGTCGCAATTGTCTCTATTTACATTGCACACCTTAGTGAGTGCATTGTCCAATATTTTATTGAAAGCCTCTATAGTACCATTCGCCTGTGGATGATATGGAGTACTGCACTGATGACGAACGTGGAATTCCTCTGTAAGCGCCTCAATCGTCTTGCTCAAAGAATGAGTACCTTGGTCAATCATCAAAATCTTTGGACAACCGAATCTGGTGAGTATTTCTTCAAAATTAAACTGTGCGGTAGTACTGGTGCTGCAGTCCTTAACTAGTTTTGCTTCCGCCCATCTGGTGAGGTAATCCGTAGCAGTAATAATATGCCTTGCACTCACTCTTTTTCTTGGTGAGTTTATTGGACCCACAAAGTCTATTTCCCATTTTTCAAATGGTTGCAGTGTCAACTATGGATTCAGTGGCATCTCATCTTGGGATGATGGTTTTTCTGTTCTTTGACAAACATCACAGTTCTTGCAATGTTCTTTGGCATCTTTATGGAGCGTAGGCCACCATAGCCTTTCGCGCAATATCTTCTACATAGTAGCCCTTCGTGCATAGTGGCCTCCCACGATTCCTAAGTGTGCGTCGGGTAGAATAAATGGCTTCTCATGATCGAGTATGCACCTGCGCAGGACTTCATCCGGCACAAGTTTGTATAACTATCCTGCAATTATACTGAAGTCCATGACGCATACCACTAACTGTTTTTTCTACTGGACCAAGAATTCCTGGGGTGCCAGCCCTATGGTTAGGAAGTCAATGATATCCTTGTAATAATCATCGGCAACCTGTATACTAGATAACTGTGCATTAGGCAGACTGTCTTCAATATTCGTCGGCTCCTCTCCTTACTCGATCCTTGACAAATGATCAGGTCCCAAGTTTAGTCTACCTGGCTTGACAATAATTTCAAAGTCATATTCCTGGAACAACAATAGCCATTGGCATATGCGTCCCCCTAACACTGGCTTGTTGACCAAATATTTCAACGCAGAATGGTCAGTAAACATAAGGAACTGTGATCCCAGCAAGTAGTGTCTAAATTTCTGTAGGGCATATACCATCGCAAGGCCTTCCCTCTTAGTAGTAGTATAGTGATTCTCTACTATTGAAAGCTTTCTGCTAGAAAATGCAATAAGGTGGTCAATACCTCCCTCTCCTAGCTGAGCTAACACGATCGCCAGGGAAATACATAATACGTCAACATGGACATGGAATGGCTTCGACCAGTATGGAAAGACTATAATAGGCACAGTGACAATCTTTTCTTTTAATGTGTCAAAACCCTGTTCGCATTCTTCGTTCCAAATGAACAGTGTGTCCTTCTTTAGCAGCTTCTCCATTGCTGCAGTTATCTATGCATAACCCTTTATAAATTTCCTATAATATCCAGTATGGCCTAATGTAGACCGCAATATTTTGACTGAATTTGGTGTTGGTAAGTTTGCAATAACTACAATCTTCGCAGGGTCTACCATCAATCCTTGCTTACAGACAATGTGGCCAAGTAAAGTTCCATAGGGCACAGAGAAAATACACTTTTTCAAATTCAAGGATATTTGATGCTGTCGACACTTCTCGAGCATCATGAGGAGATTCGTGCAATGATTTTTCAATAGACCAAATACAGTCCAATCATCAAAATACGCTTCTAAAAAGTTGTTCATAAAATCTTTAAATGTTGCGATGGCGACTCTAGAGAATATGGCAGGTGCGTTCTTCAGCCGAAAAGGCATGACGATATACTGGAATGACCCCCATTCTGTAGCAAATGTCATCTTATGCCTTTCCGCAGGATCAATCCTGATCTGCTGGTAACCAGAGAAACCAGCAGTGAAAGAATATGCCTCATTTCCTCCAACGTTATCAAGCACTTCATTTGTGAATGGAGTAGGAAATGGGTCATGCATGGAAGCATCATTCAGCTTTCTTAGATCCACACAAATCCTAATCTTGCCTTTTGCTTTCCTGTCTTGAACAACCATGGGGCTAATCCATTCAGATTCCTTGACTGGTTCAATGATTCCTGCTTCTATCATCTTATCTAGCTCTGCGCAGGCTTTTTCCTTGTAGCGTGGATTCAATCTGTATGGCCTCTACTTTACAGGCTTAGCACTTGGCTTTAAAGGTATTTTCATGACCCCTAGGTCTCCCAAAATTCCTTTAATCTCTATAAATTTTATTGGAAATAGTTTCTGATACTCATGTAAGGTATCTGTGATCTCTGCAATATTCTGATCGTCCCAATAATCTCCTATTTATGCGAACTTCAACTCTTTGTGTGTGCCAATGTTCACTTTTTGTGTTTTTATTGGTCTAGTCATATCTGGGATTTCCAATGGAGGTGCTTCTACCTCACGTGTGCCTTCTAACTCTGGTATATCTATGTTACGCAGGTCCTCCTCATTGTCTTCATTTGTATCATTGGTATCTTTAGCTAAGTTGTAACACTCAATAAAGTGCTCTTCATGTTCCTTCCATTCTAACTGTAGGTGCGTAGTAACACACTCTGTCCCAAAAAACTCCTGCAATGTTATGTTTTGATGAGGGCAGTCATCTTGGAATATGCACTTCTTGATTAGTTGTAATGCTTCATGGATTAATGGATTCTCGTCTTCAAAACTGAAGTGCTTCCGAAAGTTTGCAGCGAGCAGCTCCCAATCAGTGAGTTCACTACACAGCTCCAGGTCAAGGTACCATTTCTCTGGGATACCTGCATCCAATGTATGTACAAATAAATGTACTCATTCTGTAAGTGGTCTTTCCACCCATGCCTTTGAACATATTTCAATGTGCCGACTAGGGTCTGTCTGTCCATTATACTTTTCAAAGGGTAAAGTAACCTTTTTGGCGAACCAAATCTGCATCTTAGTTCTGCATTGATCCCAAGTGGTCAATGTTTTCTTATGTGCATTCCACCATATGGAAGGTGTATCGTGCAATGCTATATCTAAAGCTGGTAGTTTATTCTCATCTAGTATAGCTGCAGTATATTCCCTTATGAAACTATAAACATTAGCAAAACCATCATATGTGGGGATAGGACTCACCTCTTTTCCGATCCAGCGCAGTGATTTCGTAACCTGCGCACATCTTCTTGCTGATACTTCATGCATGTCGCTTTTTCCAATTCTCCAGTCCTGTATCTGAGTCAGAGATACAAGAAGTGTCACATTGCCAGCTGAGCGTACTATCCACGGTAGGATTAATGTAGTCTTCCTTGTTCGCAGTCAACTGGCATAGTTAGTCTAAATCTTTATCTTGGAATTCCTCCCGAATCGGCTCACTATATCTATCACCATCTTTAGGATCCAATGGTGAGATGACCCTAAGCTGCTTCCCTTCAAATATCATCTTATTTGTCTTCAAGTTTATGATAGCCAAGTTATCCATAGCCCAATCAATTCCCAATATTGCTAGAAAAGGTTGACTATCATCCATAAATTCAACAACCTCAAAGTCTGCATGACTTTGTACTCCGTCGATGTCAACTACTACATTAGCTAAGCGGCCAAAAGGTATGACCTTCTCCTAATTAGCCATTCGTAACTGGATAGGTGACTAGAGCAACTTTGGTCGACCCATCTGCTGCCATGTCTGCTTAGTCAAGACATTCACTTCTAATCCCAGATCAAGGATGACTTCATCCATTTCAAAATCTCCTATCTGCGCAGTAAGCCTCATCTCTTGGCCTGTTATTTTGTGCTTCCGTATACGATGTACAGCGCTATCTGGATTCTCTGTTGCAATCTGAGGTTCACACTGGCTGATGAGCTTCTGGAGTACTACTATGGATTTTTTTGCTTTTTAGTAACTTTATGCAGCTTCGCAAGAACTGCACAACAGAAGTACAGACATCTGTCGCAGTACTTGTTTTGTCATACGGAGCTAGCATGTCTTCAACATGTGGTGTTTCACTACGCAACGGGATCCTTGATGACTTATCTACTGGTTCTCTAAAGGTATCCCTCTCGTCAATGAAGATCTACTTGTTCTTTTGTAAGTTAAGAGGGGGTGCTTTTCCTGGAGCTTTCCTTATCCATACTGTTTCAAGGGGATCCTTCTTCGTATGTGCCTCTCCTGATGTTGAAGCTTCCGATCCTCTGTCGCGGCCTGTCTAACCGCCACTTCACGTGCCCACATTAATGCTCGGATCCACTAGTCTATTTTCTACTACGATCCACTGGACATTTGGATTCAGAGCCTCTGTTCGTCTTCTCTTCTTAATTTCCACCTCTAATACTGGGCAATCTTCAATGACATGCTCAAATGATTTACAATAATTGCACGTAGTGCATGGATTAACACAATCTCTAGACAGGTTCCTGAGATGGCCACAATTATAACAAATGACTTGGCCAAGGCCTCTTCCTTGTGCCGGACCAGCATTTCTTCCTCTGCCATGGTATCCGCTACCATGACCTCTGTATCCTCCTTAGTCATATTGTGCATTTTCTTGTTTCGGCTGGGTATCTTCTTGTACATGGTACAAGCCAGCACCTCGCATTGAGTCCATATCCCTTTTTCTTTCATTCATTAATTCATATTCGCGCAGTTGGATTCATCATGTCCAACTGATTTACAGAAATTGCAGTATAAATTCTTAGGAATTTTCGCATATTTCTAGATGAGGTAACGGTCTTCAGGTCTGTGTCCTGTGGTTATGCAAATTTCACACCATGGGGCTTGATTATAATTTAATGGGTTAGGTGCACCACTATTAATATAGTCACTGAATAGAGGGAAATGCTCGCGGTCATGACCTTCTCCTTTACAACTTGTACACCAGACCTCCTTTCTACGTTCATATCTTTGTTCTTTACCCTTTTTCATACTTTGCAGTTCAAGTGTCAGGGTGGTCAACTGGTTCTGGATCTGAGACATCCCAGAACTAGTATGACCAAACGGTGAAGCTTCCAAATTGGTGAAGCTTCCAGCTTCATTGCAATTTCCAAGCCCTCTTCCTGGGATATAACCTTCTGCTACATCAATGGTAATCTGATATGAGGTAAGAGTGCAACAATGAACCATTATTTATGCTGTTCTAGTGGTATAAAAAAACTTACTTGGTCTAGTAAGGTCTTAAATTTTTTATCAAATTCCCAGACTTTTTCAGTTGGTCTCTGCTTTATTTCCTTCAGCTCAGTTATACACTGAGACTCAGACTTAGGTTTCTTGAACTCCACCACCAATGCGACTTTAATTTCTGCGAGGGTTCTCAGCTGTACGGTAGAGTATTTCATAAACCAATGTAGAGATCTATCCCTGAAAGTGGTGATGAGCTGTGCTTGCTTTAAGACATTGTTCTAGATTTGTCTTACACTCCATACGACTTCACAAAGGAACCAATGTTGATCAGGGTCTTCTAGGCTAGTTCCTCTGAATATTGGCAGTTTCCTATCCGTGTTTTCCATTGTGTTATTAGGTCGTGGGGCACCGCGATTAGTGCACGGCTGTTGTGAAGGGATCTGCGTGGTAAATACAAATGGGACTATCGGGAGAGATGGACTAGGCTGAGTCTTCTGCGGGGTGGGCTGCGTAGCGGGTGGGTTCTGCGATACGGGTGGCGCGGTTTGTGCAGCCGACAGATTCTCAGGGGTAAATGGTTGTGCAACTTCGCTATCAAGTTCGTAGGGGATCTCAGTATCTATATGATTTTTAGGGCCTTCCAAATTCTTATTAATTTTATATCTCTTACCACTTCTAAGAGTATGTGTCTCTCCGTCATAATCAATACATGTACTGTTTATCATGACAAACTTCAAGAATATTACTGCTTTCTTAGAACACCTTTCTTAGCTAACAGCATCTTAATGTATAGACTGGTATTGTTCAGAAGCATACCTTGGAATCCTCTGAAAAAGTGTGCTTCTACTTAGCTGTAGGATTTGAGTGTGCCTGCAACAAATTCTGTTACAAAACCTTCTAGCATATGATCGACCCAATAATCAACTATGCATGAAAAAAGGGTTGTGTAACGCTTTAAGCTGCGCTGTGAGCTCGGGAGTCCACTCTTTAGGAACTCCTCCTTGGAAATAGTTTTTCTTTTCTGCATGTAGTGAGATCCACGCATGCAGCTCATTTGGAAACGATGCCCAAAAGATCTCGTGAATGTTGTCCAACAGATATCTATCCGACCACTGTGTGTCGCTTATACGTGGATGTCTATTTTCTTGTCTGTTAAAATCGCTTATGGTCCTATCCCACCAAGCTTGGATTTCTGTCTTTTAAGGATGCCAATGGTTAGATCCTTCATGGAACTGATATTCTTCTTCACACATCATGATTGCAACTCATCATGGATTCTAGTGTGGCAACGGAACCATTTGTTGGATTAAAATGACCCAGAGGTTTCCAATTAGACCCAGGTCCTTTGCGGTTCTCCCTTTGACCAACAAAACTCATTCGCACTGGCCCTTTCGGCAACAACCTGTGAGCAGGTTGAGGTCTCACCCGAGTTGTATCTTATGGGGTACTGTAGAATCAGGTTTCCACAGTAAATGATGAGTTATTTATATCAACAAGCTGCGCAGCACAGGACAGAAGGAGTGCACTGCGGGGCAAATTGATGTGGTACGCAGCAAGATCTACGATGCAAGCAGTACTGCGTGGTGGAGGCAACACTACGGGCTTCACTAAGGTTTTTTTATTGCTGCGAATCTTCTACTGGAACTGCGAATTACCCACACTTCTCGTCTACTTGGAAGATCTCGGAAATGTTAAGGCCCTGAAATGAATATCACTCATCCATTCATTCAGGCACTTATGGGTCATCTTTCTAGCATTCATTCTAGAACTTGGATTATTACTACGTGAACTGAAATGATAGACATGAATAACTGTGCTGCATTCCTTCACTTTGTTTAAGAAAGTATTTAAACTTAAATGATTGATTCACGATCTTAACATAGAATTGAAATGTTTGGCATTCATCTGCTCCGTGGAACCTAGCATATCATTCCCAAACTTCTCCTATTGGTAAATGCATATCAAAGTTCTCATACTACAGCATGCAAGGAAACATTCAAGCATTCATTCTACAAAAAATACAGATAGTCATTCATTCATAAACATCATCACAGAACACAGGATTTAACATGGTTCACTTCCCCGGATGGAAAGCTACGTCCACAAGAACGATTGGTAATATATTTCTTTCAAAAGGGATGGGGCATCTGTTCTTAGTCTGTGCACTTAGCTGCAGACTCTCCTTTCTCTCGGCCAGGTCTTTGCGCACACACCTGCAGATCCTTTACAATATTCTCAGCTCAGAGAGATTTTACAATACAAATATGTTATCTCAAGATTACTCTAATAACTAGAATCTAGTATCCAAAATAGAGAAACTCAAGAACAACCCTGAATCTTAAGAAACCCTGAACTCTAATCCACAATCAACCAACCCCCATCCCATACAAAAGTTTCTTCTTAACTAGATCATGTCCGAAGGTCATGTCTGTACAATGTCGAAGACCTAAGACCCAAAACCCTAAGGGTTTCCAAAACTGCGCCGGTTTTCCAAACTGGCTTGCTGGCTCCTGGTAGTGTCTGCTTGATCATGGCGGATCTCCACATCCTCATTCTATCGCTATCGGCCTTCCTATCACACGCATGCCTACAGGATGCTTCTGCCGAACCATTTCCCTCTAACAGTTTTACCTTCCAAGCGTGCCAAAATTCACTTTCCTTATCAACCCATGCGTGGCTGCCTTCCTATTTTGCTTATGTCTGCCGCTCGGCAATCTAGAATATCTTTCCAAAAATTGCTACTACCGGTCGAGCCGGTAGCTACACTTGATACTTGTCCAGCACACTGCTTTGTTGGGTCCACGTTGTTCATTTATATGTAACTTCGGAATGTATTTCATATATGTATGTTGTATGTACTCCTATAGAGATGGTATTATTCCTCTATACGGAAGTGTCGTCATTTATATTGTAAATGTCGTAACTTATACTTGATGGGTTATTAGACCACCTTGTTGGGGTCGGCCCTGTATAAGTCATGTGGGTCAAAGGGTTATTAGACCACCCTATTGGGGGTCGGCCATGTGGGTCAAAGGGTTATTAGACCACTTATGGAGGAGGAGGATCTGCTGCTAGTATATGTCTATCTCTTATGGTTTGGTTTTATCATTGCTCTATCTATCTCTGAGGAAGTTATTGGGGTTTTTCACCTTTATGGTTTTCCCCAAGTAAATCTTTGTGTCTCTTATGTCCTTTCATTATTGTCTCCATGATTGATATGCTGTAGATATGCTATACATGTTGTTCTCTCAGTTAAGATCCTAGATCAGATTGAAGTAAATTCTGAAAATTTTACATGGTATCAGAGCTACCCTGAAAGAAGGCATGATATGGCATGTATGACACTTGTTGCGCTTACGATGCTAGGGCTTGATAAAGCAAAAACCAGTCATCGTAACACTTTCTCTATAAATCCGTTTTGGCAAAGTTTTCGGATCTGAAACCTTTACAGGTCACAGATTAAATCCCCATGTACCTTGTATCCAAAGGAAAACCTCAAATTCGTTGTACTTTGGGATTTATGATCTGTACAATATAAGGTTTCTGCCTCTTCCAGATCTGAGTCAAAATCAGGTGACCTTGGGAAAAAGGTCATAACCTGGGATAGGAAGCTCCAAATGAAATTTCGTAAAATGGGACAGGTAGTACACAGACTGCAATAGCTCAGGAGAATTTTTCAGAAGCCAAAGTTGAACCAGTGACATGTGGCATGCCATACAATTTTTCTCTCCTGTATTATCCCATAAACAGGTCACGTTGCGACACTTGGAATAACTCTCTCTCAGAGAGTCCAATTGCAGTCAGACCTATCAAGATGTAAATATAACAGGGCAAGCTATCTTAGGAAACATTTTTAGTGGCCGAAGTTGAAACAGTGACACATGACACGCCGTACAAGTTCGCTCTCTTGTATTATCCCATAAACAGGTCACGTTGCGACACTTGGCATAACTCTCTCTCAGAGAATCCAATTGAGGTCAGACCTGTCAGGATGGAAATCTAACAGGTCAGGCTATCTCAGGAAATGTTTTCAGACCCTGTGGATTGAAAAGTTTGGAGGTACACCAAAAACAATCAAATACATATTTATGTCAAAAACAGAATTATTTTTTAGTACCTTCATTCATGGCTTCCGGAATTTAGGGCTTCAGAAAAAAGTTGGAATTTTTGTAATTAGAGACCATGGTTGGATGCTACTCATCAAAATCAAAATTTAGAGACCAAGATCAGAATTTTTGGTTGGGCAGAAGGCTGGGCTTGATCAGACCCTAGTTCAGGACTTTGATCAGAAAAGTGGAAAATTAGGGCTTCTGTAAAAATGGAAATTTTTGAAATCTGCAACCACGGTTGTAAGCTCCTCAGAAAAATAGAAGCTTAGAGCTTTGGATCAAACCTTTTGATTGGCCAGAAGAGTGGGCTTCATCAAACCCCAGTTCAGGGTCGCGTCTAGTGAATCTAGAAGTTTCAAAGGCAAAATTGAGGAGTGAAACTTTGCAGTTTTCAAATTCTGAATATACCAGCTTGATCAGGTCATCAAGGCGCATATTTCTATCCTTTCAGAAGTTTGAAATTGAAAGTTTGAATTTTCAGGGTTTCTCTGACAAACCCATATCCAACTCCACGTCCAGTTCTTGCAAATCAAGTGGATTGGGTTAATCCTAGAAGAAGATGGATTGGTCACCTACATAAGTAAAGAAGTTCCTGTTTCAGAGGGAGATGAGGCTAAGGCCTTACATAAGAATATTACAAGCAATGTCGATAGGTATGACTCATTGAGGTATGTTTTGAGATTTGTTCATGATTAAGTTTATGGTATGTTTGTCTTCATGTTATTACGGTTAGTACAATCTTGATTTTAGACTTGTCATAAAATTATGAATGCACGATAGAAAATATTCATTGATTAGGGTGTTGACACTTATGATTGTACTAATGCATTATGGTGTTGTATGAGGTTTATGTTGTCTACTAACTTGAAAGGTACACCAAGAAAGACAAATCATGTTCTGGTTCAAGAACATATGATCATGATGACATGAGGACAAAGATTCATCCATTGTCATGGATCTCATAGAAGATCCATCTATGAGGTATGTATAACTTGGTTTTATAATTGTTAACCTATGAGATATACAGGTTACTAGCACAAGTCATTGAAGAAGAACAAGAAGACATCATGTGAGTATGTTAGACATAACTAGCTAGCATGCTAATCCAGGTATGTTTTTCCTATATCAAGATAGAATCCTACCTTGTGTTAGGATCTTATACTGTTGTGTTGTTGATAATAATTATTCATGAAGTCATAGGTTTGAATATTCATGGTTGTATGCATATTGTAATTGATGATATGACTAACCAGAAGAATCATGAAGGTATAGGTTTGAGTAATCATGTATTTTATGCATATTATATCTCTTATCTTGATTGATGATTTAACTAACTAAAAGAGTCCTATGATCAAATAAGAATATGCATGAGTAAAAGAAGACTTCCCTGAAACCTTGAACACTAATGTTTATTATCTGTGTTTGAAATGATCCTGACTATACATGCTTGATATTATTGTGATTATACTAATGAATGTTTGATTACGTATGAGACCTAGAGGATAGCACAATGGTGATACTAACAAGCATGCATAGGGATCGAGAATGAATATAAGTTCAAGGACAAGTAATCCAGGAAGCAAAGATCAAGAGGGAGTACACTCCAGTGGTTTCTGCAAGGATGCGGATATTCAGAGGGAGTTGACCATCTCTCTACATTCCACATCAAAAGGTGTAGAAGAAGCTACTTCAGATTAGGACTCCAGTAGCTCCTGCAAGGAAGCGAAGATCCAGAGGGAGTCCACCCAATGAACAAACAAAGATAAGTATTTGAATTGTCATTTCTTAAATAATACTGTTCAATAATGTATATACTGATGTTCCTAGAATTAGGTTGTGTATTATGCATATTAGAATAATTGCATTGATGAACAGTATACTACTAATATGCATGGGTAAGTGGCCTATGACACTGTACAACATTCCATTGCTACTTATCTAGAATGAAACCTCTTTGCTGACATGTTGGGAGTTGTGCACACTCTTAACAATGTTCTGGTAGAGATTGGAAGGCATCTAGAAAGTTACGGGATATGGACAAATGTTGTATTGAAGAATTGGCTAAGATAATTGCATGACTGTATGACATATTTCTTTATGTATAAGAATTTGTTCTGAAAACTATTTGATGTTTTCTAATCATGCAATTTAACTTGTTGTGTGGGAAAGATCATATGCCATCTCCTACAAAAGAAGAACTACAACATTTGTTCCAGCAACAAATATATCTATTGAAGATATTGAAGATATTGAAGTTCCCAAGATCTGGGATGAAGAAATGGAATGCCATGATCCGTCGATCATGAAGAATGTTGTTTGGGATGTAGTACCAAGACGTGAAGGGAAGTTTGTTATGACTTCCAAATGGAACTATCAGATCAAGCATGTTGCAGATGGCAGCATTGAGAAATATAAAAGTGATGAAATAGAAGATGCACCAAATGGATTTCAAGACAGCATGGTGTAGTCATATATGTGTGCAGAACTTGGTATGGTAGGATAAACATCTTTCTATCTAGTTTGGGCTTTACCAAGAATAAAGCGGATTCCAACCTTTTCTACAAGGTTGAGGAAGGAAATCCAGTGATACTACTTTGTATGTGGATAACCTGTTTGTTACAGGTGAAGATAGATTGATTGCCGACACGTAGCAGAAGCTTGCTGCCAAGTTCGAGTTGAAGAACTTCGGGATGATGCACTATTTGTTTTTGGCATGGAGGTGTGGCAGAGTGCAGATGGAATCTTCCTTGGAAAAGGGAAGTATGCAGTAGAGATCCTGAAGAGGTTTGGGATGATGGATGGCAAGGATATGGCCACACCTATGGCATCAAACCTGAAGCTTGTATGTGATGCTTCATCTAATCCAGTTGATGTCATAATGTATCGTCCGATGATTGGGTCCTCTATGTACCTAACGAACACGAGACCAAATATTTTCTTTGCTGTAAACACATTGAGCCAGTTCCCGATGGATCCAAGGAGTGTTCACCTGGTTGCTATAAAGCATGTTCTGAGGTACCTGAAGGGTATAGTGGATTTTGGGCTCAAGTATGAAGCGAATCAAAAATTTAACCTGCAGGGTTATGTTGATTCAGATTGGGCTGGCAGTGCTGCAGATAGGAAGAGCACATCTGGGTGCTGCTTCAGTATGGGATCAGGTGTGATCTCATGGTTTAGTAGGAAGCAATCCTGCGTGGCACTGAGTACAGTTGAGGCAGAGTATGTTGCAGCCTGTTCAGCTAGTTGTGAGGCAGTATGGCTACGGAAGCTACTGTTTGAGTTATTTGATCTCCCGTTGGATGCTACTGGTATCTTCTGTGATAACCAAAGTTGTGTGAAGTTGTCTGAGAACCCAGTGTTTCATGACAAGTCAAAACACATAGAGATCAAATATCACTATATCAGGGATATGGTTCAGATAGGAGCTGTGAAGCTCCTGTATGTTGCGACGGATGAGCAGATTGTAGATGTGCTGACGAAGCCACTAGCCAGGGTGAAGTTCGAGTACTTCAGAGAGAGGCTTGGCATTCTTCAGATCGAGGACACTTCGAGGAAGAAGTGATGGACACATTTGCTGAAGCCATTCCAAGCATGTTGGAAGGAGGATCCTTCACATGTCTGTGGATGTAAGCACTGAATGATGAGCATCAGGATGATGTTCTAGTTTCTGCTAGATATGATCAGTTGGATCATTTTTATGTATGTATGAATGCATCATGTTGGATGCTGGATATGATCAGTTGGATCATTTATATGTATGTAGGCATCATGTTGGATGTTGGATATGATCGGTTGGATCATGTGTATGTATTTTTGTATATGCATCATGTAGGATGCTTGGACCATGTATCTGTATATGTATCAGGTTGATACAATGTATGATCCGGTAGATCATGTATGTTGATGGATACATTGTGTGGATCATGTATCTATGTATCAGGTGGATACACTATGTATATTGATATGTATCAGGCATGATCAGGTAGATCATGTATGTTGATGGATACATTGTGTGGATCATGTATCTATGTATCAGGTGAATACACTATATATGATGATATGTATCAGGTAGATACTTGGTGTGCATCAGATGGATGCATTGTATGATTATGGTGATCGTGGATGACAAGCTTCTCTAGATGACATGCAGCAGGATGTTGCAGTGATGATGATCAGGATGATCATGTGTACATCAGGATGATGTATGGTGAGTATCAAAAGATACTTTGTGCCCGTGGATCAGGTTGTGCAGGTAAGCATGTAATTTGTTCCCTGGGAGATTTGCAGATGGTCTTTCGAGGTTTTGCCTATGGCATGTAATTCAGTGCCCTGGGACATTTGGCAAATGCTCTTTCAAGGTTTTGCTTGGGAGGACATATAATTTGTGCCCTGGGAGATCTGCAGATAGTCTTTCGAGGTTTTTCCTATGGCATGTAATTCGTTTCCCTGGGATATCTCGCAGATGCTCTTTCGAGGTTTTGTCCTATGGCATGTAATTTGCTCCTGGGAGATCTTGACAGGATGAAAAAGGCCTCAGATGCTTTAGCCAAGTTTTTCCATGACCACATGTAATTTGCTCCTGGGAGATCTGGACAGGATGAAAAAGGCCTCAGATGCTTCAGCTAAGTTTTGTGGTGGACCACATGTAATGTGCTCTTGGGAGATCTGACAAGTAGAGCTGTGTGCTCGTAACAGCCTAGGATGGTTCAGCCAGGTTTTGTGGTGAGATCCGACAGGTAGAGCCGTGTGCTTGTAACAGCCTGGGATGCTTCAGCCAGGTTTTGTGATGGGTCACATGTAATGTGCTCCTGGGAGATCCTACAGGTAGAGCTGTGTGCTCGTAATAGCCTGGGATGCTGCAACCAGGTTTTGTGACGCACGTAATAAGTCCTGAGGATTCCACAGTATGGCCAGTGATGATGAAGACCTGCAGGTGGTGGGCCTACATCCAGTATTAAAAAGGACTGGCTCTGTAGAACATCCTATGACGAGTAGATTCAGATATTTATTGAGATAGCAGCAACAGTGACGATGATCCAAAAAAGATGACTTGTGCTAGAAGACCTGTGCTGAGAAATACCTTCCTAGTTAAGAGGGAGTGTTGATGTATATGTAACTTCGGAATGTATTTCATATATGTATGTTGTATGTACTCCTATAGAGATGGTATTATTCCTATATACGGAAGTGTCGTCATTTATATTGTAAATGTCGTAACTTATACTTGATGGGTTATTGGACCACCTTGTTGGGGTCGGCCCTGTAAAAGTCATGTGGGTCAAAGGGTTATTAGACCACCCTATTGGGGGTCGACCCAGTCAGCATTATGTTATGTGGTTAAGTTCGAGCCTACATGATTTATGTAAAAGGAAAGTCAAGTCAAGTATAAATAGAGTGCGGGAGGCACTCTATTTGTTCACTCACTTCTCACTTATGCACTCAAGGAGGAGTGGCACACTTATGGAGGAGGAGGATCTGCTGCTAGGATATGTCTATCTCTTATGGTTGGGTTGTATCATTGCTCTATCTATCTCTGAGGAAGTTATTGGGTTTTTTCACTTTTATGGTTTTCCCCAAGTAAATCTTTGTGTCTCTTGTGTGCTTGCATTATTGTCTCCATGATTGATATGCTGTACATGGTGTTCTCTCAGTTAAGATTTTAGATGAGATTGAAGTAAATTCTAAAAATTTAACACACGTGGCCTCCTGACTCCGCAGCACTGCTTCGGCGCAGTACTGGTCTTTGCATCACGACCAAAACTTCGATGCTGTGTGCAACTCCGCAGTCTGGTCAAAAGTTGATGCTGCGCATAACTTCACAGCATCCTCAATACTTAGCCAAAATTGTATTTCTCAGCTGCACTCAGCTCAACTTTCCCTGCTTGCCTAAAAAAGGTGCTTCCAAAACTTTATCTCAACCTGGGCCCAACACTTGCTTACAGACAATGTGGCCAAGTAAAATTCCATAGGGCACACAGAAAATACACTTCTTCAAATTCAAGGATATTTGATGCTGACAACACTTCTCGAGCATCATGCAGAGATTTGCGCAATGATTTTTCAATAGACCAAATACAGTCCAATCATCAAAATATGCTTCTAAAAACTTGTGCATAAAATATTTAAATGTTGCGACGACGACTCTAAAGAATATGGAAGGTGCGTTCTTCAGCCCAAAAGGCATGACGGTATACTAGAATGACCCCCATTCTGTAACAAATGTTGTCTTATGCCTATCCGCATGATCAATCCTGATGTGATGGTAACCAGAGAAACCAACAGTGAAAGAATATGCCTCATGTCCTCCAACGTTATCAAGCACTTCATCTATGAATGGAGTAGGAAATGGGTCGTGCATGGAAGCATCATTCAGCTTTCTGAGATCCACACAAATCCTAATCTCGCCTTTTGCTTTCTTGTCTTGAACAACCATGGGGCTAATCCATTCAGATTCCTCGACTGGTTCAATGATTCCTGCTTCTAGCATCTTATCCAACTTTGAGCGGAATTTTTCCTTATAGCGCGGATTCAATCTGTATGGTCTATGCTTGACAGGATTAGCACCTAGCTTTAAAGGTATTTTCATGACCCCTAGGTCTCCTAAAATTCCTTTCATCTTTGTGAATTTTGTTGGAAACAGTTCCTGATACTCATGTAAGGTATCTGCGATCTCGGCAATATTCTAATCGTCCCAATAATCTCCTATTGATGCGAACTTCGGCTCTTTGTTTATGCCAATGTTCACTTTTTGTGTTTTGACTGGTCCAATCATATTTGGGATTTCCAACGGAGGTGCTTCTACCTCATGCACGCCTTCTGACTCTGGTATATCTATGTTGCACAGGTCCTCCTCATCATCTTCATTTGTATCATTGGTATCTTCAACAAAGTTGTAACACTTGATAAAGTGCTCTTCATGTTCCTTCCATTCTGACTCTAGGTGCGCAGGAGCTCACTCTGTCCCAAAAAAATCCTGGAATGTTATGTTTTGATGAGGACAATCATCCTAGAGTATGTGCTTCTTGATTAGTTGTAATGCTTCATGGATTAATGGATTCTCATCTTCAAAACTGAAGTCCTTCTAGAAATTCGCAGCGAGCAGCTCCCAATCAGTGAGTTCACTGCGCAGCTCCAGGTCGAGGTACCATTTATCGGGGATACCTGCATCCAATGTATGTACAAATAAATATACCCATTCTGTAAGTGGTCTTTCCACCCATGCCTTTGAACATATTTCAATGTGCTGACTAGGGTCTGTCTGTCCATTATACTTTTCAAAGGGTAAAGAAACCTTTTCGGCGAACCGGATTTCAATCTTAGTTCTGCATTGATCCCAAGTGGTCAATGTTTTCTTATGTGCATTCCACCCTCTGGAAAGTGTATCACGCAATGTTATATCTAAAGCTGGAAGTCTATGCTCATCTGGTATAGCTGCAGTGGGAATAGGACTCACCTCTTTTTCAATCCATCGCAGTGATTTCGTAACTTGTGCACATCTTCTTGCTGATACTTCATGCATGCGGATTTTCCAATTCTCTAGTCATGTATCCAAGTCAAAGATACAAGAAGTGTCACATCGCCAGCTAAGCGTACCGTCCGCAGTAGGATTAATGTAGTCTTCCTTGTTCGCAGTCAGCTGGTATAGTCGGTCTAAGTCTTGAGCTTGGGATTCCTCCTGAATTGGCTCACTATATCTATCACCATATTTAGGATCCAATGGTGCGATGACCCTAAGATGATTCCCTTCAAAGATCATCTTCTTTGTCTTCGATTTTATGATAGCCAAGTTATCCATAGCCCAATCAATTCTCAATATTGCTGGAAAAGGTTGACTATCATCCACAATTTCAATAACTTCAAAGTCTGCATGACTCTGTACTCCGTCAATGTCAACTACTACATTAGCTAAGCAGCCAAAAGGTATGACATTCTCTTGATTAGCCATTCATAACTGGATAGGTGACCAGCGCAACTTTGGTTGACCCATCTGCTGCCATGTTTGCTTAGTCAAGACATTCACTTATGATCCCAGATCAAGGATGACTAGATCCATTTCAAAATAACATATCTGCGCAGTAGGCCTCATCTCTCAGCCTATTCTTTTGTGCTTACTTATATGATGTACAACACTATCTGGAGAATCTGTTGCAATCTGAGGTTCATACTGGCTGATGAGCTTTTGGAGCTCTACTATGGCTTTTTCACTTTTTAGTAACTTCATGCAGCTTTGCAAGAACTGTACAATAGAACTACAAACATCTGTCGTAGTACTTGTTTTGTCATACGGAGCCGGCATGTCTTCAACATGTGGTGTTTCACTGCGCAGCGGGATCCTTGATGACTTATCTGCTGGTTCTCTAAAGGTATCCCGCGCGTCAATGAAGATCTCCTTGTTCTTTTGTAAGTTAAGAGGGGGTGCTTTTCTTGGAGCTTTCCTTATCCATACTGTTTCAAGGGGATCCTTCTTCGCATGTGCCTCTCCTGATGTTGAAGCTTCTGCTCCTCTGTCGTGGCCTTTCTCAGTGCCACTGCACGTGACCACATTAATTCTCATATTTACTGGTCTATTTTCTAGTGTGATCCACTAGACATTTAGATTCAGAGCCTCTGTTCGTCTTCTCTTCTGCATTTCCACCTGTAATACTTTGCAATCTTCAATGACATGCTCAAATGATTTACAATAATTGCTTGTAGTGCATGGGTTAACACAATCTCTAGATACGTTCTCAGGTAGGCCACAGTTATAACAAATGACTTGGCTATGGCCTCTTCCCTGTGTCGGACCATCATTTCTTCCTCTTCCACAATATCCACCACCACGACCTCTGTATCCTCTTTGGTCATATTGTGCATTTTGTTGTTTCGGCTAGGTATCTTCTTGTACGCGGTACAAGCCAGCGCCTCGCATTGAGTCCATATCCCTTTTTCTTTCATTCATTAATTCATATGCGCAGTAGTTGGATTCATCATGTCCAACTGATTTACAGAAATTGCAGTATAAATTCTTAGGAGTTTTCACATATTTCTGGATGAGTTAACAGTCTTTAGGTTTGTGTTCCCTAGCAACTCCACTCGTAAAGATCCACATTCAAGAAATACTCCAGTGAGGAAGATCAATGTGTCAAGTTCATTTTTGAAGATATCTCGAAATGGACATCCTAGCCTCAAGAAAGAACCATATGAGAGGTAATCCTATTTCCAAAATTCTGTTAAGTGTGGAAAACACAGAAAGAATACTTAGACATAAGACCAGAAAGGATAAAGCTAGTGCTTCTTCTAACATTAAAAGAATTCGGTCTAAAGAGGAGCTCCCTATTCTTCTAGAATTGTCTATAGAGATAGATATTGGAAAGACCTTTTTAAGATCAAGATCCAAGTCTTATCTAAGTCTAGGCGAAGAAGGTCTGAATGCCCCTGAATCCTATTTGTTAGATCCTGTTTGGCTCCAATTGTGGAATATTATCAAAGTAGAAAAAGCTATATCCAGCTCTCAGATCCTAAAACCCATACCATGATCCCTGCAAGTAATCCTACCCAGAATATCCATCCCCAAGCTCAAAATTCACTCAGACCCATGGCTGCTGGTTTTGCACCATTGGCCCTACCAGTTGTCTTGCATGATCTCCCTCAGAATTACGCCCAGAGAATAGTCTCTTATGATGGAGAGGGAGGATTCTCTGCCAAGCAACATGTAGACAGATTTGAATATTTTATTGATTTTAAAGAAGTAGATCATGATGATGCTAAAATAAGGTTGTTTGCTCAGAGTTTGTTTGGAGAACCTAAGAAATGGTTCAGACAGTTACTAAATGCTTCTATCAACGGTTTCGC
The DNA here is from genome assembly GCA_027924585.1 of Larix kaempferi. Taxonomy (NCBI): domain Eukaryota; kingdom Viridiplantae; phylum Streptophyta; class Pinopsida; order Pinales; family Pinaceae; genus Larix; species Larix kaempferi. The sequence goes on from BSBM01001023.1 coordinate 21,182,100, forward strand.
AGCCTTTAAGACATTGTTCTTAGAGAGGTGGGAAACGATAGGGAGTCCTTCCCTAGTCTTATCCCAGTACAACCATATAAAGAAAGGAGGTTTTGAATTTGTTCATGAGTTTTCAGCTAGGTGTATGAAGGCCTATAATTCAATCCCAGATGATCTAAGACCCTCAGTAGGCACCACAAAGCTCCATTATGCAGATGCCTTTGATGGAGATTTCTCATGTACTTTAAGGGAGAGAAATTTTGCTACCTTGCCCGCTATGCTAAAGAATTCCATAGAGGTGGAAGCCAACATGATAGCCTCAGGAAAAATAAAGTGTAAAACAGAAGCAAATAAAAAGAAGCAAGAAAACCTAGCCTCTACCTCCTCATCCTTTAGTGATGCCAAGTTTGATACTATGATGAAAACTATGGAAAAGCTGATGGATGGGTTGGCCATGGAAAATAAACTTCCTCCTAGAGAACATCCTGAAAATCAGATAAGAAATCTTAACTTCAGAAGGCCACACCCTCCAAGAAATCCAAGAAATCAAGAAGACCACCAGATGAGACCTCCCTTCCCTCAAAATTTGGTGGACGAGGAAGGACCTGAAGAGCCTACTGGAGATCAGATCCATCTCCTTGATACCCTAGACCATGAAGTACATTTAACCCAAAGGGAGCATGAATTTTTCAATGGGGGGAATGCTAGTAAAGCTGTTGAGTTTGATTCTGAGCAGTACCAAATGGGTTACATGAATGTTGTAGATGAAATCCAAAGAAAGATGAAGTTAAGAAGTAGGGAGATACCAATAAGTGAAGGGAATTCTGCCCATATTCAGTTATCCAAGACACAATAGAATATGGAGAAGCTAAAGGAAAAACAACGAGATGTTATTGCGTAGAAAACCTTGGAAGATAAGGGGAAGCATTCTAAAGAGGGTAGGAAACCAGAGGTCATTGAAGTAGTAAGGACAACTTCGAATTTCAGTCTAAAAGCTGAAATGTCTAAGGTGAAGATCTCTATTGCCTTGAATGAGTTGTTGAGAAACAATGAATATAGGGAAGAGATAACTAGCATGGTAAAGGGACAAGCAGAAGGTATGTAAGACATATTGGAAATAACAAATTACGCCCCCACTATAATATTTGGTTCCAAGATCGAAGAACTGGACGATGAAGAAGTCCCTCCTTTCTATCTGAGTTTGAATATCCATGGTAAGCTGTTACACAATGCCCTGATAGATTCTAGGGCTTCACACAACCTAATGCCAAAATCATTGGTGGATTAGTTGGGGTTAGAAGTCACTAGACCATACAAAGACCGGTATTCTTTTGATTCCAAAAAGGTACCATGTTTGGGTTTAATTAAAGATGTAGTAGTGACCCTTTCCCAAATTCTAGTTAAGAGCATGATGATCGATGTAATAGTGGTAGTGGTGCCCGCTAAGTTTGGACTGTTTTTATCAAGATCCTGGGTAAAGAAGCTGAAAGGAACCATGCAGATGGAATTATCTTACACCACTATACCACTTTTTGGAAGCAGTAGAAATTTATATAGAGAAAAGAGAATGGCTTATGTGGTTAGCGGTGACGACAAACCTAAAAATCACCTAGTTTATGCTATAGACACGGGTGTAGGTTCCTCTATCTTCTTTAATGCTGGCCCACATACCTATATTGTTCCCCCATTTTTCCACAAGGTCCAAGAAGACAAGGAGTTTTCCGCAAGGTATGAGGCCTCAAAGAAACAAAAAAATGAGGAAGGGCTATGGAAGATGTACTTTGATGGATCACTGAGCAAGAATGGTGCAGGTGCAGGTGTTTGGATTATACCTCCCGATCAAGAGTCTAGAGCTTTATCATACATGATAAATTTTGAGTGTACTAATAATGTGGTTGAGTATGAAGCTCTACTTTTGGGACTAAGAACTTTGAAAGATTTGGGGGCCAAAAGGATATATGTTTTTGGAGATTCAGAATTGGTGGTCAATCAAGTAAATGACAGTTATCAGGAAAAACACCCCAGGATGAGGGCCTATAGCAATGAAGTTTGGGATATGTTTGGGAACGTTTTCACCGAACAAAAGAGCTGGGTGATCATGAGATATGAAAATCAGGTGGCAGAATCTTTGGCCACCATTGCCAATGGTTTTAAACCTCCTATTTTCTCTCAAGAAAAATACGAGGTAGAGGTGGTGAATGGGCCATCTATTCCAGACAATGCTAAATACTGGCAAGTATTTGAAGATGATTTACAAATTAAAAGATTTTTGGAATTATCTGATGAGTTTGCTAATGTTCAGATTGATACTGAAAATGAGAACATAGAAGGATTAATAGACCAAGAGCAATCAGAAGAAGAAGAAAGAGAAAGAAAACAATCGAAAAACATGTTGGGTGGGAAAGGTATCGTTCAATTGAAAAGTAATTATATCCCCAAAGGATTGATACCCTTAGAGAGGTTGTTTGACTAGAATGATGTAGCAAAAAAACCGAAGTTTGAGCCCCCCAAAGAAGCAGTAGAATACCAAAACTTGGGTACTAAAGAATAGCCTGGAATAGTACACTTGTCTAAGAAGCTACCTGCTGCAAAGAAGAAGCAATATGTAGAGTTGATGAAGAAATATATCATTGCATTTGCATGGAGTTATGAAGAACTGAAGGAATATGATACTTCAATAATACAACATTCTATTCAAATCAGACCAAGAGAGAAACCTTTCAACAAAAAATTGAGGAGGATAAACCCTAAGCTGGTGCCTGTGATAGAAAAAGAGATTAAAAGGTTATTTAATGCAAAAATCATTGTCACCTTGAGATTCTCTCAATGGATAGCAAATCTAGTCCCCATAAGGAAGAAGAATGGCGAAGTTAGAATTTGCATAGATTTTAGGAACTTGAACAAGGCTTTACTAAAGGATAATTACACCCTGCCCAAAATGGAGCATATCTTACAAAAGGTAGTAGGGGCAGAAAGGATCTTTACTATGGATGGTTTCTCCGAATACAACCAAATCAAGGTCTATCCTAAAGACCAAGAGAATATTGCTTTCACCACTCCTTGGGGTACTTTCATGTATTTTAAGATGCCCTTTGGGCTGATGAATGCAGGAGCTACCTTCCAGTGGGTGTTGGGCCAAGGTTGAGATGAAGTTTTGGAAGCACCTTTTCGAGGCAAGTAGGGAAAGCTAAGCTGAGCGCAGCTTAGAAACACAATTTTGGCTAAGTATTGAGGATGTTGTGAAGTTGCGCACAACATCCAACTTTTGACAAGACTGCGGATTTGCACGCAGCGTCAAATTTTTGGCCATGATGCGAAGACTAGTACTGCGTAGAAGCAGTGCTGCGGAGTTAGGAGGCCACGTGGAGCCAAAAAAGCAGTGTGCTAGACAAGTATCAAGTGTAGCTACCGGCTCGACTAATAGCAGCCATTTTTGGAAATATATTTTAGGATTGCCGAGCAGCGGACCTAGGCAAAATAGGAAGGCAACCACGCATGGATTGTTAAGGAAAGTGACGTTTGGAATGCTTAGAAGGAAAAACCGTTAGAGAGAAACGGTTCGGTATAAGCATCCTGTAGGCACGCATGCGACAGGAAGGTTGATAACGAAAAAATGGGGACGTGGAGATCCACCATGATCAAGCAAATGCTGCCAGGAGCCAGCAAGCCGGTTTGGAAAACCAACATAGTTTTGGGAACCCTTAGGATTTTTGGGTTTTAGGTCTTCAACATTGTATAGACATGACCTTCGGGCATGATCTATTTAAGAAGACATTTTGTATGGGATGGGGGTTCTCGGTGTTGTTATCTTTTGGATTATTGTTATTCTTTTGTGGTTGCTGAGAACTTAAGGAGATAACCTTTTTGTATTGTAAAATCTCTCTGAGCTGAGAATATTGTAAAGGCTATGCAACTGTGTGCGCAGAGACCTAGCCGAGTGAAGGGAGAGTCTACAGCTGAGTGCGCAGACTAAGAATGGTTTCCCCATCCCTCTTGAAAGAAATATATTACCAACTGTTCTTGTGGATGTAGCTTTCCATCCGGGGAAGTGAACCACTTTAAATCATGTGTTATGAGATGATGTTTATCAATGAATGACTGTCTGTATTTTCTATAGAATGAATGCTTGAATGTTTCCTTACATGCTGTAATATGAGAACTTTGATATGCCTTTACCAATAGGAGAAGTTTGGGAATGATATGCTAGGTTCCACGGAAGCAAATGAATGGAAAACATTTCAATTCTATGTTAAGGTCGTTAATCAGTCATTTAAGTTTAAATACTTTCTTAAGCACAGTGAAGGAATGCAGCACAGTTAATCATGTTTATCACTTCGGTTCACATTGTAATAATCCAAGTTCTAGAATGAACTCTAGAAAGATAACCAGTAAGTGCTTGAATGAATGGATGAGTGATATTTATCTCAGTGCCTTAACGCTTCCGAGATTTTCCAAGTGAAGGATAATTGTGAATGATTCGCAACTCCAGTAGAATATTGGCAGTAGTAAGAAACCCTTGGTGCAGCCCGCAGTGTTTCTCGCACCACGCAGTACTGCTTGCAGCATAGATCCTGCTGCATACCGCATCACTTGCCCCGCAGCGCACTCCTTCTGTCCTGCGCTGTGCAACCTGTTCAGATAAACAACTCATCATTTACTGTAGAAACCTGATTCCGTAGTACCCCATAAAGATACACCTCGGGTGAGACCTCAACCTACTTGCAGGTTGTTGTGGAAAGGGCCGGTGCAAAGGGGTTTTGTTGGTCAAAGGGAGAACCGCAAAAAACCTGGGTCTAATTGGAAACCTCTAGGTCATTTCAAGCCAATAAATGGTTCTGTTGCCACGCTAGAATCCATGATGACTTGAAATGGTTCCGTTAAATTGTAATCACGATGTGTGAAGAAGAATATCAGTTCCCCAAAGGATCTGACTATTGGCATCCTGAAAAGACATAAATTCAAGCTTGGTGGGATAAGACCATAAGCGATTTTAATAGACAAGAAAATAGACATCCGCGTCTAAGCAACACACAGTGGTCGGATAGATATCTGTTAGATGACATTCACGAGATCTTTTGGGCATCGTTTCCAAACAAGCTGCATGTGTGGATCTCACGGCTCGCAGAGAAGAAAAACTGTTTCCAAGGAGGAGTTCCTACGGAGTGGACTCCCGAGCTCATAACGCAGCTTAAAGCATTAGACAACCCATTGTCAAGTGCAGTTGATTATTGGGTCGATCATATGCTAAAAGGCTTTGTAACAGAATCTGTTGTAGACACACTCAAATCCTATAGCCAAGCATAAGCACATTTTTTCGGAGGATTCCAAGGTAAGTTTCTGAACAATCTCAGTCTATACATTAAGATGTTGTTAGATGAGAAAGGTGTTCTAAGAATGCAGTAATATGCTTGACGTTTGTCATGATAAAAAGTACATATATTGATTCTGACGAAGAGACACATATTCTTAGAAGTGGTAAGAGATATAAAATTAATAATAATCCAGAAGGCCCTAAACTCCATATAGATACCAAGATCCCATGCTATCTTGATAGCGAAGTTGCACAACCAATTACCCCTGAGAAGCCACTGGCTGCACAAACCACGCCACCCTTATCGTAGAATCCACACGCTATGTAGCCCACCCCGCAGAAGAATCATCCTAGTCCATCTCTCCCAATAGTCCCATTTGTATTTACTGCACAGATCCCTTGTAATGTCCCTTGTTAGGAATTTTATTAAAGTTGCAATTTTCCACTTTTTTCCCTTGTTCGACCTTTGACTAGTTTTGATCTCTAGGTCCCAAATTTGCCCAAAATGATCCCAAATCTTCTGAGAAGGTGTATGAATGATATTATAACATAAATATGTGTTTCAAGGATGCCTTTGGACCTTTAAAATACTTCTGCAAATCCTCTTTCAATTCCGATCAATGTAGGTAACTTTACTAGTGATTTTCCTTTGACTAGTATTGGTCTCTGGGTCTCAAATTGACTCCAAATGCCTTCAAATATTCAAGGAAAGTGTATGAATGATATTAGAACTTGAATATGATGTTTATGGATGACATATGGCCACCAAAATACCTCTGCAAACTCTCTTAATATTCTGGACCAATTATGCAATTTTACTAGTAATTTGGGGTTCAAATCCCCCTGGGGTAAACAATGAAAATGGCTTCCCAAATGCCTCCAAACCCACTCAAATTTCTGAACAGAGGTATGTAATGTGTTAAGTATGTTATTAAAGTCTCATATGCACCATTAATGGATTATTACAACTGTTCTCACCCTCTCCCATTCGACTGCAAAAATCCCCAATTCGACCCTTGGGGAAATGTCACTATTTCACCTCCCAATGCAACTAAATTGAGTAAAAATGCTTCAAATGCTCAAGTACAGTACATGAAACTTGTAGAAGACATCCATGGCAGTATATTTATCACAAATATATCAGAGAATCATCCATTCATTCGAAATCATCATCAACACATTGGCTCACAACAAGGTAGTGGGGAAATGGCATTGTTCTTCCATTAAAAATGAGATTTATACATTTCTACTTGGAATTTCGACCTGAAACTTTTTGGAGATGAAGAACAGAGTATTTAATTCATATTACAAAAGAAATGGGGCATTAAAAGCTTCCCCAAAGAGTACAATAGCTCACCAAAAACGCCCTCCCTCAAGGATCAAGAATATGCCATCAAAAATGGAAATGGTTGAAGGAGTGAGCTGCAATAGAAGAAACCATGAGCTGCCCTGTAGCTTACACCTGCAAATAAAGACTCCATTAAAGCTCCAAATGAAAGGTCTGAATGGCCTTTCCAATTACCAACTTGGATGGGAATCTTTCACCCTCGAAATTGGCTAAGGCAAGAAACTAGTCATCCACTAGCTCTCCCTCTTCACAAATGCAATTGCAAATTCTACAAATGATCAAAAGCTGGTTTCATTCTTTGTTATTGACATTTATAAAGTTCTAATGGCCTCCATGGGTCGAATTCCTTCCAAGAGACTCATGCCAACTCAAGTTGGGAAGAGATTCCAAAGAATGCCACTTGTACAACAATTCCTAGTCTCCCACTTCCACCAAATCACATGTGGAAGCATCTTAGCTGCCCTAACACCCTTGAGCGCCCTCTTGGAGTCTATTTTTAGCCCTGACATGTCATATATGTCATATGTCAGCCTTCAGGTCTGATTTGTGTCATAGGTGTCATAGCATCTTCATCATTGTTGTCATAGAGCTAGGGAATCTAGCCCAAGTGTCTCACTAGCTCCAAATTGCCTCTTCCTCTTCCATGGGAGTTACTCTTCCTCTATATTTCGACCTTGGATGAGTTATGCCATGAATAATACCTTTTGGACTTCCCCAAGTATGTTACCATTCACCTTGAATTCGAATTGGTGAGAGAATGATGCCAAATGTAGTGGGGAAATCTAGCCATATGTGGGTCCCACTTCCTCCATGTGTCTTCATGATGAAATGACACTTTGATTTTCACTTGTATATATTTATTTAGCTCCTTTATTAAATATTTATGCCATTCTAATGTTCAAACATCATTTATTATCCCCATTATTCCAAATCCCAAAGCTTCCACCCCAAACCTAGGAAACTAGTAATTTTCCTCCTTGGCAATTATTTGACCCTTAACATCAACTTTGCAAACTCTAATGAATATGGCTAATGTGATTAGGCCATTGTGACCCAATTCCAAATTTGGGACATGACAAATCCTCCCTTCCCAATATTGCTTGTCCTCAAGCAATTTCAAACATGGGTGTTGAAGAACCTGCTTTCTGTATAATTCTTTGAAGTTGCCATTGAATTGCCAAACCTTGAGTCTTTGAGTTTCCATGAATATTTTAGAGAGGAACCAACATGCTTGCTGCTGCACTACTCTGATAAAAATCACTTTATTAAGTGGGGAAATCCATCTCCCATACTGCTTGTTTCCCCAAAAAATTTGAAACCAATGAGATAAAAATTATTCCAGGGTCCCATTGCTTGTATTGCACCCGAACAATTAAGAGTGCTCTCCAACCCATACCATCATATAAGAGGATTCCTGGATCCCATTTTCTTGTATGCATTCTTCCAAACATCATGAGTACAAAATATATATCATCAAAGTACATAACTACATAATGAAAATTAGTATCAAGGAGGTGCTTCATCAAAGAATCATGAAAGTGCTTATACCTCCAAGCAAGTAGACCACCGTTTTCCAAGTGCATACAAGCTTCAAGTGACCAATCAAATCTGCTCCAATGACATAGGTGAGGATCCCATGTCCTATAAAGCTGCTCCAAAAGGATGTGATATGCATCAAAATATTCAGCCATGTATTCTTTCATCCAAGAAGTGAATGAAGAATCTCCACTAAAATCTGAACCAAATAATGAGCAGAAAAAACAAGGAGACTTCAAATGACTCAAAGAAGTCTCACCCATACATCCCTGAATGTGATTATCATAAAAATATAACAAAGTATGTGGCTTCCAACAAAAATGTTCTCCAATCATAAATCTATTCACCCAAGTGTTGGATGAAGTTCCTCCAACATCAAATGAATCAAGTGTTGAGCAAGAAAAACCATGAGTCTTCAAGTGACTCAAATGCATATCATAGGTGCATCCATGTAGATGTGCATCATCATAAAGTAATAAAGTATCCTGCTGCAAATGTGAATAAGAATGTGCTCCAACCATATCATACTCCTCATGTGGCACCATCAAAAAGAACCCTTTCACCCATACTTCATTGAGACTAATGTTGCAAAACATGGAATTGTAGGATGTAGGAGAATGAACCAAATCACCCAAATGATCAAAAAGTACAGAAGTTTCATCATGGGGAGGATCCATATGGGTAGTATCATGCAGCTCCTTCAAAAGTGTGAACTCTTTGTCATAGTTTGGTTCCAATGTAGATGAATCATGCTCTTCTTTAAAAATTGCACAACCTTCATCAAGAGGCAATTCAAATTCTTCTTCCACCACATCAAGTGTTTGGATCTCTTCAAGTTCATCTCCAAACACATCAAGAACATTCAAATTTTCACATTTCTCATGATCCACCATGTCATGAGAATCCTCCAAACAATCTACCATTTGACAATCTGAAACATAGGAGGAAAAACAAGTATCTTGCAACTTTTCAAGAAGTTGCTCATTTTGAATTGTGAGCTTATGAATATCCTCATTATTCTTCAAGTATGAATCATGTAACAATTCATTAAGCTCAAACAAATGGTTTCTATCAAAAAGCAAAGACATGAAATTACCTTTGATGTGGCACATTGCTCTTTGAATCTTCTCCATATCTTCAAGGAAGGATGTTTCCTCCAATGAAGTAGCTCTCCAACAAGAATTTGACACCAATGCTTGAGTCTCATGGAGAATGCTGAGGGACTCTTGGATATTATTTTCATTCATCTTTAAGGACCCTTCAAGAAAATGAGGCTCTTGCAAATGAACCTCCTCATCTTCTTCAATTTTGCTTGGACCAACTTCATGAAGCTCAAGTGGTGATGGGGAAGTTGATCTTGGTTCTTCTTCAACCGCTACAAGGTCTTCATTATCATGCTTAATGAAACTTGTACTTGTAGAAACACTTTCAAACGTGATCTCTATGTCACCAACATAGAGGTGTGAGCACCCATCAGTAGGTACTCCTTCATAGTTTAAGCATCCATCAGTAGATGCTCTTTGGTTCATGTCTAAGCTAGAAGGTGTCTCGAAATGATCTTCCATATTTTCAATAGAATCTTCTTCATGATCTTGTGATGTCTCTTCCTTTTGCTCCTTCAAGCAAGCTGATGCATTTTGCCCCTTGGTTTCCTTAAAATCAATAATTTTTTCCACAAGTTCGATAGAAAACAATTCGAATCCTTCCTTAATTTGCTTGGTCATATCTTCGAATATTGTTTTCATAATTTTTATATGCTCCTCACCATCATATGAGGCTCCCTTTTCATCCCTAGTCATAGTTTCCTCAAAAAATTTGCTCTTCTTCTCCTACTTTTTTTTTTCTTCAACAAAAGCACTTTTGGTTTCAATATCTAATGGTGGTACCTGAATTATTGTCCTCATGAATATTATACCACATCAGGTGCCAAGATCATGCTCTGATACCACTGTAATGTCCCTTGTTAGGAATTTTATTAAAGTTGCAATTTTCCACTTTTTTCCCTTGTTCGACCTTTGACTAGTTTTGATCTCTAGGTCCCAAATTTGCCCAAAATGATCCCAAATCTTCTGAGAAGGTGTATGAATGATATTATAACATAAATATGTGTTTCAAGGATGCCTTTGGACCTTTAAAATACTTCTGCAAATCCTCTTTCAATTCCGATCAATGTAGGTAACTTTACTAGTGATTTTCCTTTGACTAGTATTGGTCTCTGGGTCTCAAATTGACTCCAAATGCCTTCAAATATTCAAGGAAAGTGTATGAATGATATTAGAACTTGAATATGATGTTTATGGATGACATATGGCCACCAAAATACCTCTGCAAACTCTCTTAATATTCTGGACCAATTATGCAATTTTACTAGTAATTTGGGGTTCAAATCCCCCTGGGGTAAACAATGAAAATGGCTTCCCAAATGCCTCCAAACCCACTCAAATTTCTGAACAGAGGTATGTAATGTGTTAAGTATGTTATTAAAGTCTCATATGCACCATTAATGGATTATTACAACTGTTCTCACCCTCTCCCATTCGACTGCAAAAATCCCCAATTCGACCCTTGGGGAAATGTCACTATTTCACCTCCCAATGCAACTAAATTGAGTAAAAATGCTTCAAATGCTCAAGTACAGTACATGAAACTTGTAGAAGACATCCATGGCAGTATATTTATCACAAATATATCAGAGAATCATCCATTCATTCGAAATCATCATCAACACATTGGCTCACAACAAGGTAGTGGGGAAATGGCATTGTTCTTCCATTAAAAATGAGATTTATACATTTCTACTTGGAATTTCGACCTGAAACTTTTTGGAGATGAAGAACAGAGTATTTACTTCATATTACAAAAGAAATGGGGCATTAAAAGCTTCCCCAAAGAGTACAATAGCTCACCAAAAACGCCCTCCCTCAAGGATCAAGAATATGCCATCAAAAATGGAAATGGTTGAAGGAGTGAGCTGCAATAGAAGAAACCATGAGCTGCCCTGTAGCTTACACCTGCAAATAAAGACTCCATTAAAGCTCCAAATGAAAGGTCTGAATGGCCTTTCCAATTACCAACTTGGATGGGAATCTTTCACCCTCGAAATTGGCTAAGGCAAGAAACTAGTCATCCACTAGCTCTCCCTCTTCACAAATGCAATTGCAAATTCTACAAATGATCAAAAGCTGGTTTCATTCTTTGTTATTGACATTTATAAAGTTCTAATGGCCTCCATGGGTCGAATTCCTTCCAAGAGACTCATGCCAACTCAAGTTGGGAAGAGATTCCAAAGAATGCCACTTGTACAACAATTCCTAGTCTCCCACTTCCACCAAATCACATGTGGAAGCATCTTAGCTGCCCTAACACCCTTGAGCGCCCTCTTGGAGTCTATTTTTAGCCCTGACATGTCATATATGTCATATGTCAGCCTTCAGGTCTGATTTGTGTCATAGGTGTCATAGCATCTTCATCATTGTTGTCATAGAGCTAGGGAATCTAGCCCAAGTGTCTCACTAGCTCCAAATTGCCTCTTCCTCTTCCATGGGAGTTACTCTTCCTCTATATTTCGACCTTGGATGAGTTATGCCATGAATAATACCTTTTGGACTTCCCCAAGTATGTTACCATTCACCTTGAATTCGAATTGGTGAGAGAATGATGCCAAATGTAGTGGGGAAATCTAGCCATATGTGGGTCCCACTTCCTCCATGTGTCTTCATGATGAAATGACACTTTGATTTTCACTTGTATATATTTATTTAGCTCCTTTATTAAATATTTATGCCATTCTAATGTTCAAACATCATTTATTATCCCCATTATTCCAAATCCCAAAGCTTCCACCCCAAACCTAGGAAACTAGTAATTTTCCTCCTTGGCAATTATTTGACCCTTAACATCAACTTTGCAAACTCTAATGAATATGGCTAATGTGATTAGGCCATTGTGACCCAATTCCAAATTTGGGACATGACATCCCTTTACAGCAGCTGCGCACTAATCTCGACACTCCACCACCTTGTAGCATAATGGCGAACACTGATATGAAACTGTGAATATTCAGAGGAACTGGCCTAGAAGACCCTAATCAGCATTGGTTCCTTTGTGAAGCTGTATGGAGTGTAAGACAAATCCAGGACGATGCTATGAAGCAAGCACAACTCATCACCACTTTCAGGGATAGAGCGCTACATTGGTTTATGAAATACTCTACCATACAGCCAAGAACCCTCGCAGAAATTAAAGTCGCACTGGTGGAAGAGTTCAAGAAACGTAAGTCTGAGTCTCAGTGTATAACTGAGTTGAAGGAAATAAAGCAGAGACCAACTGAAATGGTCTGGGAATTTGATCAGAAATTTAAGACCTTACTAGACCAAGTAAGTTTTGTTATACCACCAGAACAGCATAAAAAATGGTTTATTGTTGTGCTGTTACCCCATATTAGATTACCATTGATGTAGCAGAAGGTTCTATCCCAGGCAGAGGCCTTGGAAATTGAAATGAAGCTGGAAGCTTCATCGATTGGTGATACTAGTTCAGGGATCTCTCAGATCCAGAACCAGCTCACCACCTTGACACTTGAACTGCAAAGTATGAAAAATGGTAAAGAACAATGATATGAACCTAGACAGGAGGTCTAGTGTACAAGTTGTAAGGGAGAAGGTCTTGACCGTGAGCATTGTCGTCTATTCCGCGACTATATTAATAGTGGTGCGCCTAACCCATTAAATCAGAATCAGGCCCCATGGTGTGAAATTTGCAAAACCACAGGACATAGACCTGAAGACTGTTACCTCATCCAAAAATATGTGAAAACTCCTTAGAATTTATACTGCAATTTCTATAAATCAGTTGGACATGATGAATCCAACTGTTGTGCATATGAATTAATGAATGAAAGAAAAAGGGATATCGACTCAATGCGAGGCGCTGGCTTGTAGTGCGTACAAGAAGAGACCCAGCCGAAACAAGAAAATGCACAATATGACCAAGGAGGATATAGAGGTCGTGGTGGTGGATACTGCAGCAGAGGAAGAAATGTTGGTCCGACACAAGGAAGAGGCCATGGCCAAGTCATTTGTTATAACGGTGGCCAACCCGAGCACGTGTCTAGTGATTGTGTTAACCCATGCACTGCGTGCAACTATTGTAAATTGTTTGAACATGTCATTGAAGATTTCCCATTTTTAGAGGTGGAAATGCAGAAGAGAAGATGAACAGAGGCTCCGAATCCAAACATCCAATGGATTTCAGTAAAGAATATACAAGTGGATCGAAGCATTAATGTGGTTATGTGCAGTGGTCCTGAGACAGGCCGCGACAGAGGAGCGGAACCTTCAACGTCAGGGGAAGCACATACGAAGAAGGATCGCCTTGAAACAGTATGGATAAGGAAAGCTCCAGGAAAAGCAACCCCTCTTAACCTATAGAAGAACAAGAATATCTTCATTGATGCGTGGGATACCTTTAGAGAACCAGTGGATAAGTCATCAAGGATCCCACTGCGCAATGAAACACCGCATGTTGAAGACATGTCGGCTCCATATGACAAAACAAGTACTGCAATAGATGTCCTACTTCTGTTGCGTAGTTCTTGCGAAGCTGCATGAAGTTACTAAAAAGTGAAAAAGCCAGAGTAGAGCTGCAGAAGCTTATTAGCCAGTACGAACCTCAGATTGCAACAAAGAATCCAAATAGCACTGTACACCATATAAGGAAGCACAGAAGAATAGGTGAAGAGATGAGGCTTACTACGTAGATAGGAGATTTTGAAATGGATGAAGTCATCCTAGATCTCGGATCAGAAGTGAATGTCTTGACTAAGCAGACATGGCAGCAGATGGGTCGACCAAAGTTGCTCTAGTCACCTATCCAGTAACGAATGGCTAATCAGAAGAAGGTCATACCTTTTGGCCGCTTAGCTAATGTAGTAGTTGACATTGACGGAGTATAGACTCATGCAGAATTTGAGGTTATTGAAATTGTGGATGATAGTCAACCTTTTGCAGCAATGTTGGGAATTGATTGGGGTACAGATAACTTGTCTATCATAAAGTTGAAGACAAAGAAGATGATCTTTGAAGGGAAGCATCTTAGTGTCAACGCACCATTGGATCCTAAAGATGGTGATAGATACAGTGAGCCGATTCAGTAGGAATCCCAAGCTGAAGACTTAGATCTATTATACCAGCTAACTACGAACAAGGAAGACTACATTAATCCTACTGCTGATGGTACACTCAACTGGCGATGTAACACTTCTTGTATCTCTGACTTGGATAAAGGACTAGAGAATTGGCAAAGCCATATGCATGAAGTATCAACAAGAAGATGTGCGCAGGTTACAAAATCACTGTGTTGGATCGGAAAATAGGTGAGTCCTATTCCCACATATGATGGTTCTGCTAATGTTTACAGTTTCATAAGGGAATATACTGCAGCTATACCAGATGAGCATAGACTGCCAACTTTAGATATAGCATTGCATGATACACCTGCCAGAAGGTGGAATGCACATAAGAAAACATTGACCACTTAGGATCAATGCAGAACTAAGATGCAAATCCAATTCGCTGAAAAGGTTACTTTATCCTTTCAAAAGTATAATGGACAGACAGACCCTAGTAAGCACATTGAAATCTGTTCAAATGCATGGGTGGAAAGACCACTTACAGAATGGGTACATTTATTTGTACATACATTGGATGCGTATATCCCAAAAAAATGGTACCTCGACTTGGAGTTGCGCAGTAAACTCACTGATTGGGATTTGCTTGCTGCGAACTTCCAGAAGGACTTCAGTTTTGAAGACGAGAATCCATTAATCCACGAAGCATTACAGCTAATCAAGAAGAACATATTCTAGGACGACTGTCATCATCAAAACATAACATTGCAGGATTTTTTTGGGACAGAGTGCGTTCCTGCGAACCTATAGTCAGAATGGAAGGAACATGAAGAGCACTTGATCGAGTGTTACAACTTAGCTGAAGATACCAATGATACAAATGAAGATGATGAGGAGGACCCGCGCAACATAGATATACCAGAGTCAGAAGGTGCGTGTGAGGTAGAAGGACCTCTGTTGGAAATCCCAGATATAACTGGACCAGTGAAAACACAAAAAGTGAACATTGGCAAAGACAAAGAGCCGAAGTTCGCATCAATAGGAGATTATTGGGACGATCAGACTATTGCAGAGATTGCAGATACCTTACATGAGTATCAGGAACTATTTCCAACAAAATTGACAGAGATGAAAGGAATTTTGGGAGACCTAGGGGTTATGAAAATACCTTTAAAGCCAGGTGCTAACCCTGTCAAGTAGAGGCCATACAAATTGAATCCGCGCTATAAGGAAAAAGTCCGCATAGAACTAGATAAGATGGTAGAAGTAGGAATCATTGAACCAGTTGAAGAATCCGAATGGATTACCCCATGGTTGTTCAAGACAAGAAAGCAAAAGGCGAGATCAGGATTTGTGTGGATCTCAGAAAGTTGAACGATGATTCCATGCACGACCCATTCCATGCTTGATAACGTTGGAGGAAATGAGGCATATTCTTTCACTGATGGTTTCTCTGGTTATCATGAGATTAGGATTGATCCTGCGGATAGGCATAAGACGACATTTGCTACAGAATGGGGGTCATTCCAGTACACCGTCATGCCTTTTGGGATGAAGAACGCACTTGCCATATTCTCTAGAGTCGTCATCGCAACATTTAAATATTTTATACACAAGTTTTTAGAAGCGTATTTTGATGATTGGATTGTATTAGGTCTATTGAAAAATCATTGCGTGAATCTCCACATGATGCTCGAGAAGTGTCGACAGCATCAAATATCCTTGAATTTGAAAAAGTGCATTTTCTGTGTGCCTTATGGAATTTTACTTGGCCACATTGTCTGTAAGCAAGGATTGATGGTAGACCCTGCGAAGATTGCAGTTATTGCAAACTTACCGACACCAAATCTAGTCAAGATGTTGCAATCTACATTAGGCCATACTGGATATTACCGGAAATTTATAAAGGGTTATGCACAGATAACCGCAGCAATGGAAAAGTTGCTGAAGAAAGACACACAGTTCATTTGGAATGCAGAATGCGAACAGGGTTTTGACACATTAAAAGAAAATATGGTCACTGCGCCGCTTCTAGTCTTTCCAGACTGGAGAAAGCCATTCCATGTCCATCTTGATGCATCATGTATTTCCCTGGGGATCATGTTACCTCAGCTAGGAGAGGGAGGTATTGACCACCCTATTGCATTTTCTAGCAGAAAGCTTTCAATAGCAGTAAAGAACTATACTACTACTGAGAGGGAAGGTCTTGCGATGGTATATGCCCTACAGAAATTTAGACGCTACTTGCTGGGATCGCACTTCCTTATGTTTACTGACCATTCTGCATTGAAATATTTGGTCAATAAGCCAATGTTAGGGGGACACATATGTCGATGGCTATTGCTATTCCAGGAATATGACTCTGAAATTATTGTCAAGCCAGGTAGACTGAACTTGGGACCTGATCATCTGTCAAGGATCGAGTCAGGAGAGGAGCCGACGAATATTGAAGACAGTCTACCTGATGTGTAGTTATTTAGTATACAGGTTGCCGATGATTATTACAAGGATATCATTGACTTCCTAACCACAGGGCTGGCAGCCCATGAATTCTTGGTCCAGCAGAAAAAACAGTTAATGGTGGATGCTACGGACTTCACTATAATTGTAGGTCAGTTATACAAACTTGGGCCAGATGAGGTTCTGCGCAGGTGCATACTCGATCATGAGAAGCCATTTATTCTAGCCGACACACACTCAGGAATCGTGGGAGGTCACTATGCAGGAAGGGCTACTGCACAGAAGATATTGCACGCAGGGCTATGGTTTCCTATGATCCATAAAGATGCCAAAGAACATTGCAGGAACTGCGATGTATGTCAGAGGATAGGAAAACGATCACGCCAAGATGAGATGCCATTGAATCCACAGTTAACACTGCAACCATTTGAAAAATGGGCAATAGACTTTGTGGGTCGTATAAACCCACCAGGAAAAAGAATGAGTGCAAGGTATATTATTACTGCTACGGATTACCTCACCAGATTGGTAGAAGCAAAACCAGTTAAGGACTGTAGCACTAGTACTGTAGCACTAGTACTGTTGCGCAGTTTATTTTTGAAGAAATACTTACTAGATTTGGTTGTCCGAAGATTTTGATGAGTCGTAGCTAGGGTTTTCACCCTAGCTTGTGCGAATGAGCACCTACTAAGGAGAAGGGACTCCTTAGTAGCAGTTCAATAAACAGTAATTAAAAGACAAGATATTTAAAATGAAAATTATACTAAGCATGTGCATGAAACATAAAAAGACAAGAGATAATGTAAATGGTTTTTTGTATTAAAGCTTTACCTCCAATATGAAGGTTGGTGAAGTTGTTGCAATGATCCAATAGGGTTGCTCCAAGCTTCAGCTTTGCTCCTTCTCTTTCTCCAAATGGTTGGGAATGGGCCAAAAGGGGCTCTCAATGGTGAAAGTAGCTCAAGGGTGAGCTAGGGTTTCAAGAGAGATTTTGGCAGAGTAAGGGTATACTTGATTGTGGATATGAAATGAGGGGTCTAAATCACCTATTTATAGTTTTTTGGTGGTGGAGTGCTGGCCCATGGTTTTGGGAACCAAATGGTTTAGGTTAGCTGTATAGGGTTTTTTCCTCCTTTTTCCTCATTATTTTATATTTTTTATTCCCTCTTTAGAGGGTTTTTTCTATTTTAGAGGAATTTTGGATATTTTTGGAGGGAAAAGGGGTTTTTTAGCCTTTTTGAGGCTTTTTTGATGGTTTTGTGGCCTTTTGGAGGCTTTTTAGTGGGATTTTCAAGGTTTTTAAGGGAAATATGGTAGGAAAATTGACAAATGAGTCATGTAATGGGGTAGATGAGGTAGTGAGCACTTTTTGGGTGTTAACAGATTGCCCCCTGATGTGTGAGGGCAGGAGCTCATCGTATGGCCGATAGACATCATAAGTCGTGTATGGTTTTCCTGGGGTGTGGAGAAGAGAAGAAACAAACTGGAGCCCGGAACAACGATCCCAAACCAACTGCAAAAACTAAAAGTACATAACCTCAATAATGGATGAGGAATAATCTGATCATATGGACGAGGCGGGCATTCCCATGCTCGTATCAAGATATAATAACAATGGGGTCCAAAATATGGGGACCTAACATATACATGACCTCAAAGAATGAATGAGGAAGAATCTCAATATATGGACGAGGCGGGCATACCCATGCTCGTATCAAGATATAAAAATAACTGTGAGGCCCGAAAAAGGGGGGCCTGTAGGATACATAGAGAACCACTTTGTACATCATAAGGGTCCAGAGAGGACACAAATCTGGGACATACTGCTGGGATGACCATGTCTGAGATGAAGTACTGATACACTGGAATGACAAAAGTGCTACTGAGTGTGGTACCAAAGGAACTGATGAGCTGTTGGATCAGAATGACAAGGGGTCATACTCTCAATGGTACACTAAACTGGGACGGAACTGGGACTAAACTGGGTACTCAAGGAAGCATATAACTAGATGGCTTCCGAATACAATCACCAACGCAACCCGGACATCCACAGGAACATATAACTGGGTGTTCCGAAGTGACTCACCAATGTGCTAGAGTCGGGGGAGATCCAGGGTCTTCTACCAAAAATGGAAGGGATATAAACCTTGCGCGATTCTCAACGATGCGATCAAGGTGTTGAAGTCGAGCATGTGAGAAACAACCATTCGGAGAGGCAATGATGACTCCTCTCAAAATGATCCATAGGAACTCACCACAGATGGTGATGGGTCCAAGGCGCAGCGACCTCTAGGTCTATCCTATGGAATAGAGGGGCTGTCGTCGATAGAGGGAGACCTACAACTAGCAAGGCAATGATGTTTCCTTGATAGGAGCACAAGGTATAGAACCAAAGTGTGATAGTACTGATGGTAGGACTGACAAACTGTGGGGGATAACTGGGCAAGTAGAGGGGGTGGACTCAAACTTCCTTCGTTCAGAGTATGATGGCGAGGATGATCGGGTAGCATATGAAACTGACTAATGGCAAAGGGATCATAGCTGGAATGGATCAAGGATAGTGACGGGGATGAGGGGTACTCAAGCTGGTGTAAAATGGCAGGAGACTGCAAACTACTCTGAACAAAGGCGACCTAATTGGGGGTGCTGTTAAAATTTAATATGCTAAGACAGAAAATAGCAGCATTACATTCCATTTCACAATAATAGCATATACAGGATCACTGAAGAAACAACAAGCATAGCATAAACACAAGAGACACAGATTTATCCTGGGAAACCCTCATGGGGTAGAAAACCCAGTAAAGCTTCCTCAATATAGATGACTAGCAATATACAAAGATGCAAACCCAAGACATGATCTCCTTCTCCACCATAGCAGACCTCTCCTCCATAAGTGCGCCTCTCTCAAGTGTGTGTGTATCAAATGAGGAACATACCTCCTCTATTTATACATTACACTGACATGTATTTTACACAAGTACATGTAGGCTCGTATTTAACCATTAGGTTAAATACCCTATTATAACTGACTAGGACGACACCCACATGGTGGGTCTAATAACCCTAGTTACCATAACCAATTCGGAGGAATAAACATCTCTGGATTCATAGTATAATCACATCAGAGGTATGGAACATCTCCGGAATAAATAATATACAAATATAATATTCTTAGAAGTTACAATATTCAACACTCCCCCTTAACGAGAAGGATATTATAACAACATCTGCAGGAGCAATGAGGCATACATCATACATGATACATCTATAAATCATTGGAAGCTTTCTTAACATCATCAGTAACTCAACCAATTACCGGAACATCAACATCTTCAGTACTGAGTCTTTATCTTCTGCAGCACTCGAACAACTATAGCAACATCAACGTCTGGATCCTCACGATCATCAACATCGTCATCTAGACCATCACGATCAGCATCATCGTCATCATACGATCATCAGCATCATCATTACACGATCATGACCATCATCATCTCACGATCATCAACATCGTCATCACACGATCAGCAGCATCGTCATCACACGATCATCAGCATCGTTATCACACGATCATCAGCATCGTCATCACATGATCATTAGCATCATCATCACACGATCATCAGCATCGTCATATCACGATTAGCAGCATCATCATCACACGATCAGCAGCATCATCATCACACGATCATCAGCATCGTCATCACACGATCATCAGCATCGTCATCACACGATCAGCAGCATCGTCATCACACGATCATCAGCATCGTCATCTATATACATGATCCTTCCTTTCGGAATTACTGGATCAATCTCATCACAATCATATTTAAGACTATCCTTCCTTTCGGAATTACTGGATTTATTGTCTAAGGATGATTAGTCCAACCACAATCATATTTAAGACTATCCTTCCTTTCGGAATTACTGGATTTACTGTCTAAGTATGATTAGTCCAACCACAATCATATTTAAGACTATCCTTCCTTGCGGAATTACTGGATTTACTGTCTAAGGATGATCAATCCAACCACAATCACATTTAAGACTATCCTTCCTGGATTTACTGTCTAAGGATGATTAATCCAACCACAATCGCATTTAAGACTATCCTTCCTGGATTTACTGTCTAAGGATGATTAATCCAACCACAATCGCATTTAAGACTATCCTTCCTGGATTTACTGTCTAAGGATGATTAATCCAACCACAATCGCATTTAAGACTATCCTTCCTGGATTTACTGTCTAAGGATGATTAATCCAACCACAATCGCATTTCAGACTATCCTTTCTGGATTTACTGTCTAAGGATGATTAATCCAACCACAATCGCATTTAAGACTATCCTTCCTGGATTTACTATCTAAGGATGATTAATCCAAGCACAATCACATTTAATACTATCCTTCCTAGATTTACTGTCTAAGGGTGATTAATCCAATCACGTGCATTTTGAACCAAGGTTCAGGGACGATGCAGTCCTATCCTCTATTCTCGGAGACACCTGTCTACGGCTCACTTTAGAACTTGAGTTCAAGGATGATCCAATCCTCTCAAGTCCACCAAGGACTTCATTCTCGGAGACCTCACGTCTATGGCTCTCTTTAGGACTGAAAGTCCAGGGATGATCCAATCCCCTCAAGTCCACCAAGGACTTCATTCTCGGAGACCTCACATCTACGGCTCTCTTTAGGACTGAAAGTCCAGGGATGATCCAATCCCCTCAAGTCCACCAAGGACTTCATTCTCGGAGACCTCACGTCTACGGCTCTCTTTAGGACTGAAAGTCCAGGGATGATCCAATCCCCTCAAGTCCACCAAGGACTTCATTCTCGAAGACCTCACGTCTACGGCTCTCTTTAGGACTGAAAGTCCAGGGATGATCCAATCCCCTCAAGTCCACCAAGGACTTCATTCTCGGAGACCTCACGTCTATGGCTCTCTTTAGGACTGAAAGTCCAGGGATGATCCAATCCCCTCAAGTGTCCACTAAGGACTTCATTTTCGGAGACCTCACGTCTACGGCTCTCTTTAGGACTGAAAGTCCAGGGATGATCCAATCCCCTCAAGTGTCCACTAAGGACTTCATTTTCGGAGACCTCACGTCTACGGCTCTCTTTAGGACTGAAAGTCTAGGGATGATCCAATCCCCTCAACTGTCCACTAAGGACTTCATTTTCGGAGACCTCACGTCTACGGCTCTCTTTAGGATTGAAAGTCCAGGGATGATCCAATCCCCTCAACTGTCCACTAAGGACTTCATTCTCGGAGACCTCACGTCTACGGCTCACTTTAGAACTTAAGTTCAAGGATGATCCAATCCTCATCTGTATTCACATCTATACAGGTACAAATGTCCAAGAGCATGTATCACATCAAAACATGTATACATTACTAATCAAAACATGTATACATCTAGCATGTATTCTCACTAATACATCTAACATCAAAACATGTATACATCACATCAAAACATGTATACATCTAGCATGTATTCTCACTAATACATCTAACATCAAAACATATATACATCACATCAAAACATGTATACATCTAGCATGTATTCTCACTAATACATCTAACATCAAAGCATGTATACATCACATCAAAACATGTATACATCTAGCATGTATTCTCACTAATACATCTAACATCAAAGCATGTATACATCACCTCAAAACATGTATACATCTAGCATGCATTCTCACTAATACATCTATGTATACATCACATCAAAACATGTATACATCTAAAATAAAAGATATATAAGAGTTCTAAATCTAAATAATTGTAAGTAGCTAAGTACAACAAAATAAAATTTAAGGGACAGAATTGTTATCAAATACTATACTACTCCCCCTTTCGAGGAGGGTCCTTATGGACTATACCAAGCTTGTCTCGGAAGTATTCAAACTTTACTCGAGACAAAGGTTTAGTCAGGATATCGGCAATCTGATCCTCAGTGCTTATATACTTGAGCTTGATAGCTCCTCTCTGCACCATGTCTCGTATATAGAAGTAACGGATCTCAATGTGTTTTGACTTATCATGGAACACAGGATTTTCAGTCATCTTAATGCAGCTTTGATTATCACACATAATCACAGTGCGATCCATTTCTAAGTCAAACACCCCATATAAAAGCTTCTGAATCCATACTGCTTCACAGCTGGCAGAGCAGACAGCCATATATTCTACTTCAGCAGTACTGAGAGCCACTCTAGAATGTTTCTTGCTGAACCATGAGATCATGGCAGATTCAAGACTATAACATCCACCTGATGTACTCTTTCTATCTGAGACACTTCCTGCCCAATCAGAATCTGAGTAACCATGTAAACAGAGTTCATGACCTCCAAGATAACATAGACCAAAAATCTAATGTACCTTTTAGGTACCTCACTACATGCTTTGTAGCTATTAAGTGAACCTTTCTAGGTTCTACTAGATACTGACTTAGGGTATTTACAGCAAAGCATATATCTGGCCTAGTATTTGTTAAATACATCAATGACCCAATGATTTGTCTATATAGGGTTAGGTCCACTAAATACGATGAGTCATTAACTAACAACTTCAAGTTGGAGTCCATGGGAGTGGCCATGGCTTTATACTCCAACATATCAAATTTTTTTTTAGAAACTTCACAGCATACTTACCTTGATTTAAAAGATTCCTTTTGGATCTTGCCATACTTCTAGACCTAAGAAGTAGTGCATTAATTCGAGATCTTTCATTTTCATTTCTGCAGCCATTTTCATGACCTGTTTCTCATTCCTTGTCAGAAAGAGATCATCGTCATACAATAATGGTATGAAAGGTTCATCATCCACAACCTTAAGGTAAAGGTTAGGAACAGTTTTACTTCTGGTAAAGCCCAAGCTTTGTCATGAAACTGTCAATTGTCCATTATTCACACTCAGCATTGAGTGATCTTCTGCATATCTATCTGTGCCATCTCTCGTCAGATGGGTCTACTAATATGAGCCTCAAAATCATTCGAACTCTGTGGTGAGTTCCTTCTTGCATCCATGTCATATGTGTATAGAACCCATATTCAACCTTGTAGAAAAGGTTGAGATCCACATCACCCATGATGATCATTAATCTCATCAATTGACTACCGATCCTGGGAACCCATATAGAACCTGATTACATTATTAAGAGAATGGTCTTATCTAGTCCCTTGGAGCAAAACATCTCATCATGATTCTCTTCCTCTTTCTAAGAGAATCTCTTAACCACAAGCTTTCTATAGTGTGTTTGATTTGTAAATCTTTCGTTGAACATCCATCGCTTGTTCAGAGTTCATCATTCATCATGATCTTTCCTACAAATCAAAATTAATTACATGATTAGTAATACTTCATAATCATCAAATCATATGATAACCTATTATGCATACAGATATCATTTACATAGTTATGCAACTATTTTGACCAATACTTTGGCACAACACTTTCCCATATCCTGTATGCATACAGTGGCTATCTAGATGCCTTCCATCTTTACTAGAACATACTATCGAGAGTGTGCACAACTCTCAGTATGTCAGCAAAGAGGTTTCATTCTAGATAAGCAACAATGGAATGTTTGTCCAATTTACCAATCATATGCATATTAGTAGTATATTGTTCAATGCTTTATGAATGTTTACACTCAGCATGATATATCCTAGGAATACAAATATGCATACAAGCAATATCATTTACTATTTCTAATAACAACTCAAATACTTATCTTTTATGTTTGTGTGGTTGTCTCCCGCTTGATCTTCTGTATGTCTTCTGAACTTCTATTCATTCTGTACCACTGTGCATGCTCAAGTGTACACTAGTGTCATCCTCATGATCTCATACACAAACATACATTCATTAGTATATTCTCAATATTATCAAAACATTCTAATTCTAAATAATCTTGAATATGTATAGTCATGATTATTAGTATTCAGGGTTTCAAGGAAGTCTTCTTTTACTCATGCATATTCTTGTTTGATCTAGTATGCATAAACCCTTGATTACTAACCAATCATACCAAGTATACTTACACAAGGTAAGATTCTAACATGACATAGGAAAACATACCTGGATTAGTATACCTGCTTAGTTATGTACAACATACCTAAACAATCTCTTCAATGATTTAGAGATCCTGAGCTAGAACCTGCATGTCTCGTAGGTTAAACATAATACAACAAAGTCATACATACCTCGTGAGTCTTTGTCTTCATGTTGTCATGGTCATGGAACTTGATTTGTCTTTTGTGATGTACCTGTGTCTTGTTAGCAGACAACATCAACCTTACACAACACCATAATGCATAAGTACAATCATATAGCCCTAATCAATGAATGTCTTCGATCATTCACATGCATTCATATTGTTACTAGGGTGATAAGACAATTAATAACATTTATCAAGATTGTACAAATAAATAACATGAAGACAAACACATTATGAACTTAATCAAGAATCAGATTTCAAGGCATACATGAACCTCCTTAAGTCATACCCGTTGAGAGCTTTTGTAGTCTTCTTATGTAAGGCCTTAGCCTCAACTCCCCCTGAAACTTGATCTGGAGCTTGATTAGGGTTTGCTAGAGAAACCTTAAAAATTCAATATTTGACTTTCACACTTCTGAATGGATGGAAGAATGTGTCTTGCTGAGCTGATCAACCTAGCATTCTTCAATTTTGAAATCTCCAAAATTTGACCCCTCAAAATTGCCTTCGAAACTTCTGGATCTTCTGGACAGGAACCCGAACTAGGGTTTGATGAAGCCCGGTCTTCTGCCCAACCAAAAATTTGATCTTGGTCTCTAAATTTCAATTTTCCTGAGTAGCATTCAGCTCTGGACTCCGATTCCAAAAATTCTAACTTTCTCCGAAACCCTAAATTCCGGAAGCCATGAATAAAGGTGCTCCAAAAATAATTCTGTTTTGACAGAAATATGCACCTGATTGTTTCTGCTATAACTCTGAAATTTATTCTCCACAGGGTCTAAAATTTTTTTCTGCAGTAGCCTGACCTGTCATCTTTCCATCCTGACAGGTCTGACCTCAATTGGATTTTCTGAGAGAGAGTTATGCCAAGTGTCGCAACGTGACCTGTTTATGGGATAAAACAGGAGAGCAAACTTGTACGGCATGCCACGTGTCACTGTTTGAACTTCAGCCTCTGAAAACGTTTCCTGAGATAGCTCACCCTGTTATCTTTCCATCTTGACAGGTATGACCTCAATTGGACTCTCTGAGAGACAGTTATGCCAATTGTCGCAACGTGACCTGTTTATGGGATAAAACAGGAGAGCGAACTTGTACGGCGTGCCACGTGTTACTGGTTCACCTTCGGCCTCTGAAAATGTTTTATGAGATAGTACAGTATGTGTACTACCTGTCACTTTTTACGAAATTTCATTTGGAGTTTCCTAGCCCAAGTTATGACCTTTTTTCCAAGGTGACCTGATTTTGATTGAGATCTGGAAGAGGCAGAAACCCTAACTTGTAATGATCATAACTCATAAAGTACAACGAATCTGAGGGTGCCCTTTGGACACAAGGTACCTGGGGATGTTATATTCGACCTGTAAACTTTTCAGACCATGAACCTTCGCATAAATGGATTTATAGATAACATTCCACGATGACTGGTTTTTGCTATGTAAAACCCTAACCTTCAAATTGTCGTAAGTAAAGCAAGTGTCGTAAGTGCCATACCTTGTCTTCCTTCAGGTTAGCTATGATACCATGTTAAAATTTAATATGATAAGACAGAAAATAGCAGCATTACATTCCATTTCACAATAATAGCATATACAGGATCACTGAAGAAACAACAAGCATAGCATAAACACAAGAGACACAAATTTATCCTGGGAAACCCTCATGGGGTAGAAAACCCAGTAAAGCTTCCTCAATATAGATGACCAGCAATATACAAAGATGCAAACCAAAGACATGATCTCCTTCTCCACCATAGCAGACCTCTCCTCCATAAGTGCGCCTCTCTCAAGTGTGTGTGTATCAAATGAGGAACATACCTCCTCTATTTATACACTACACTGACATGTATTTTACACAAGTACATGTAGGCTCGTATTTAACCATTAGGTTAAATACCCTATTATAACTGACTGGGCCGACCCCCACATGGTGGGTCTAATAACCCTAGTTACCATAACCAATTCGAAGGAATAAACATCTCTGGATTCATAGTATAATCACATCGGAGGTATGGAACATCTCCGGAATAAATAATATACAAATATAATATTCTTAGAAGTTACAATATTCAACAGGTGCTGTCGAGATGATCGATCATAGTGCCAAGAGGCATGGGGGAGCTTCTTCATGGGTTAAGGAACTAGAAGAAGTGAGTGTAAAATGGTACTGTCGTGTGGATTTATACGAGCCTAGGACAGTTCATGCTCATGATTGCTTTCAATTTTAAGGAGTCTGAAAGCGATAAGAAGACTCTGAAATAATGGAATGGTACTGTCGTGTGGATTTTACGAGCCCAGGACAGTTCATGCTCGTGGGTGCTTTCAATTTTAGAGAGTCTGAAAGCAATAAGAAGACTCCAAGGGGTTGTTTTTTCGTGTGGTAGTCTCCAAGGCCCAAAGAAGCATAAAAGGATGCAATGAAGAACTCTTCTAGCCGGTGTGACTAGAGTATTCCTTTTTCGTAATTAGTCTACCAGGTCCGTAAAAGGGGTAAACTTATACCAGATAGACGCCCTTTCAAGTACTTTAACGAGCATGAAAGGAAGCAAGATTGCTCGGCAATCTTTTCATTGTTTTAGGAGTCAGAAAAGAGCTTAATAGAAACTCCCTAAGTGCCTTTTTCATAAAGGACTTGTCTGGCCCGAAAAAGGGATAAAATTATACCGAAGAAAAGGAATGGCCAGGCAAGGAGGAAGTGCTCAATCAAGGAACATTTATGATGACCAAGAACGAGGGTGGGTGGGAACACTGGTGGGCCTCCTTGCGGGGTAATGAATGGTGGAAAAATAACGCAATAGTTACAGTATGAAAGGAGTGAATGGCTCATGTAAAAATGTGGAACAATTCGATGGCGGCCGATGTGGCGCGCAAACCAAGGCAGCAAGGTGTCAAGACACAGTCTTGAAACTGTACCAAGTGAGAGGGAGAAATAATCTCAAGCGTCATAACGAGCTCAGAAAAATGAATCCGATGATATAAAGAGTGTCAAGAAATGGATAATGGCCAATGTGGCACGTAAACCGAGGCGACAGGGGGTGTTTTGGAAAAAATACCCGAAAAATCTGGGGGGTGAGAGCGAGAAATGATCTCAGGCATCATCACCGGCTCAGAAAAATGAATTCAATGATATAAAATATGCAAAAAATATAGAGCATCCGAAGTGGCATTCAAACCGAGGCAACTAGTGGCGTCTAAAAAAGTGCAAAAAATGACGTGGAAAAAATAAGGCAGCGAGTTGACCATCATGATGGTCTCGTTGTGTTGATTCCAGTGGTGGAAACAGTTCGAAAAATGGACTCCGTATGAGTTCAGAATGGCCAAAACAAGAAAAAGTCAACAGACTATAAATAATGAGTGGGTCCAATATGACAAGTGTCATTTGTACTATTTGACTTTGACTAGTGATTAGAGTTGACCAGAGCATAGTTGGTGTTTCTGACGATCCGACCGGCCGATTTCAGATCCGGGAGAAACAGGTATTCCGTCAAAATCATACCTACATGTTTTTTGGGTTCGGGGGGTGGGTAGTGGGTTCCAGGGGGTATTTGTACGGGCCACGTGGGGTGGACCGCGGGTTTGTAGGAGGGAGCCGCGGTCGGAGCCTGCGGGTTTCACGGTGGATGACGCATGTGGAGACTGCGGGGCTCAGGTCGGAACACATGGTCTGGGACCGCGTGTTTCGAGGCTGAACATGCGGTTTGGTACCGCGTGTTTGGGATTGACAGTTGCGGTTTTGGACCGCGACTGTGGGCCAAACAGCCGCGGTCGGAAACCGCGGCAAGGGGGCCTAAAGCCGCGTTTTTGAGCGAACTGTTAGGACTTCCCCGGGGGGGGGTCAAGGTTTATTTTTTTGACATGAGTCTTATGAGTTTGCCTAGCATGTTTGACAAGATACCATTGGTACTATGGAGAGAGCGGGAGATCCCAGATGAGATAGTGGCTTTCATCCGGGACGATCGTCATGTGTGGGCGGTGTTGGGATTGTGCGGACTGCTGAAGTTCACGCAGGTACCTATGATGCGTTCGGCAGGGTTACTACTGAACAGTCTAGTGAGTTTCTGGGAGCCAGACATACAGGCTTTCAGGGTGCAGGGTGAGAGGGTGGACCTCACCCTTACAGATGTATATTTCCTGACGGGGTTGCCCTGTGTGGGTAGGGTGGCAGATACACAGCCGCGAGTATCTGCCGATGTGGATATGGAGGACATGCTGGAGTGGTATTGTGCTCCAGAGGCTAGGGTGCATAGGAATGCACTCCGGGTGATAGACCTACAGGAGCCGGCAGTGCAGGCTATTGCAGCATGCGTGGTTCGTGTGTTGGGGTCCTAGTCACCGGAGAAGGTGTCTGGGGGCCAGATGTAGTTGGTGGAGCCGGTACTGGATGGGGTCTACTATGCATGGGGCCAGATGTTCCTCACCTGTGTGAAGCGGCAGTTGACATCGGCGAAGGAATCTGGGAAGGGATTCTGTTACGGATCCTTTCTATGTGCATTTTTATGGAGCGGGTACCGACACTGCGGCCGTGGGTACCGGTCCGGGCAGGAGGGCTGAGGGAGCCGCGCATGGTGCGGTGGGGGGAGATGATGCGCCACCGGGGTGGCGTTGAGGTGGGTAGGTACTTTACCCAGGAGTTGTACCTGCAGTGGTTACAGATGCCGCTTCCACTGGATGACTACCCATATAGGGATATGGACTACACTGGGGACCCAGGGGCACCACGGGCACCAGGACAGGCATGGGGACCAGATGGTACATATTGATTTACTTGTATGTTATGAATGTCAAGATTTATGTATGATGTGTGTTATGATATAGACTGTGACTGACTGATGTGTGATCTACAGATGTGGGTCTGAGACCACCACCAGGGCATGTGGTGCGTAGGGGACATGTGGCGATACCAGCCCTACCCGGTCGAGGCGAGGTGCATTGGCAGGATGCAGAGGGGACTTTTGAGTCTGTACGAGTGTTGCTGGATCGGTTACTAGTTGGAGTGACCGACGAGGGATGGCAGGACGTGGATCCAGATGTGATACAGGATTGCATGAAGGCGCCCCGGGAGTTCCAGTCGATTGCGATCCGGGTGGCTATTTTGGCGGACAAGGCTCGGGCACAGGAGCCTGCAGGGGATGAGGAGATGCCGGAGGAGGAGCGAGGGGAGGACTTGAAGGCTGCTGATGCAGGCAGTGATGCAGGGTATGAATCTCATTAGGGAGTGCAGGGGAATCCCCCCGAGTTTTGTAGCTCCGACATGTATCTTATGAGATGTATAGATATCTTTTGTGTATAGATGAGTACGGGGGTACTCAGGACATGTTCAGCCGATGAAAATGTATTTTTTTATATATATATATGCACGTGGATGCACCTTTTTACGATGATATTTGAGTTGTACGCACGTGGATGCACTTATGGTTTGTGATATGTTTGTACTGCACGTGGATGCAAGTAGTATAGGATGGTGGGAATATGGATGCCCCTTGTGTATGTTATGTGTTTTTATTTTTTATTGCACATGGATGCAAATGTTTATGTGATGATAGGCACGTAGATGCCCCTTGCAATCTTTTTGGGTTTTTATATATTTCTATGAGATGTTATGCATGATGGAGGTTTTACATGGTGTGATTGATGTGCCAATCTAGGATGTTGTTGGCCATTTGACTTGGGACACTATTTTGAGCTCTTGGGACATGGGTGAATGTTATGGATTCAAACTGTCGGCTGAGTTGTTTTGTGCGTAGGAATTTTCTAAAGAGGAAGGGATGACGCACCTGGTAGCAGCTGTTGAGCTGGGAGACAAGTAGCTAGGAGTCAAGGAACACATGAAGGTGACATATGCCCATCTGGAGGGCATCAGTCAGGAGACCGGTCATAGTGTCATACTCCGCCTGGTTATTGGTAGCAGCGCCTATACATATTCCGTCAAGGTGAATCAAGTCGTGTGAAGGGGAATATAAGACCCATGCTGTAGAAGCCAGGTTTGGAGACCAGTGGCTTGCTCCATCAGCGAAGCCAATGTAATGAGGTGGAAGAGGGTCCATCTGTGATCATGCAAAAATAATGAATGTAAGATTGCGGTAAAAAAGGTGAAAAACAAAAAGAAAGCAAACTGTACAATGCGGACCGATGGGGCCGCGAGTTATTCTAGGGATAGAAATACTTAAGATACAACCCATTACGGGGGTTGAGCAAAGGGTGACCTTCTGAGGCAGTTAAAATGTATGCCCCCTTGCCGAGGCAGGTCTGCACGATGTAAGGGCCTTGCCACATTGATTCAAACTTTCCTTTGTCAGTTTTGTCGTGGGCTTGATCATAGGTGAGGATGAGGTCCCCTTCATGGAAAGTTCGAGGGTGTACATGTTTGTCGTAACCATCCTTGGAGCGGTTCTTGGCGGCTTCATTGGTCTGGAGAGTGGCACGACAGTCTTCATCAGCTTGTTCGAGGGATAGCAGACGTTGCTCAAGTGGGGAGGTGTCGGGGAGAAGCTCGACGGCGATGTGTAAGGCAGGTATCTGACACTCGATGGGGAGGAGAGACTCTACACTGTGAGCTAAACGAAATGGGGTAAAACCAGTGGCAATCTTGGTAGAGGTACGGTAAGCCCATAAGGCGGGGAAAAACATGTGGTTCCAATTGGACTTATGGCGGTGAACAGTGCGTTGAAGGATGGTTTTAAGAATTTTGTTAATGGCCTTTACTTGGCCGTTCCCTTGGGGGTAGTAAGCAGAGGAGAACTGATGTTCGAATTTGAGGAGGGTGGATAACTCGTGCCAAACGGAATCTTTGAAGTGTGAACCATGGTCTCAGACCAAGTGTTTAGGAACCCCGGATCTAGTGATAACGTGTTTAAAAAATAAACAGGCAGCGGTGTTAGCGGTACAATTGAAGGTAGGCATGGTTTCGGCCCATTTGGTGAAATAATCGACGGCGACAATGATGTATTTATGGCCATTGGCCGATGGGGGTCGACACTCCATGAAGTCGATGGCCCACTTACAAAATGGACCAACGATGATGACTAGATGTAACGGAGCAGGTGGTGTCTGGGCTTTGGGGGTGAAAAGTTGGTAATTATGGCAATGCTTGACCGCAGTGATGCAGTCGGTAAAAAGTGGGCCAGAAGTATCCGGCGTGGATGACCTTTTGGGCGGTGGCCATCCCAAGCAAATGGCCACTGCAGGCGCCGCTATGACAGTCATTGAGGACATGTTCAGCTTCCTCGTGTGTAAGGAAATGACGAAGAATCGTTTCGACCCCTCACCGGTAAAGGACATCGCCTAAGAGGAGATATCGAGAGGCCTGGTGGCGGATACGATGGCGTCCTACTCGAGTAACGTTGGATCTAAACTTTTGGGTACGAAGGTATAACAAAATGTCACCGTACCATGGGTCATCAGATGAGATGGTGAACAAGTGGTTGTTGGGTAACTCATCGGAGATTTGGGGGGATTGTAAAAGGGATGGGAGATCGGTGATGAGCTGGGAAAGCGCGAGGACTTTGGTGCTCTTAGGGGTTCTGAAAGTGAGGTCATATTTCTGGAGGATGATGACCCATTTAGAAACACGACCCTGCAGTAGTTTTCGGGTTAAGAGATAGACCATAGGGTTGGAGTCGGCGACGACTGTGGTATGACTGAGCAGAATGTAGTGTCGCAATTTTTGTACGAAAAAGATGACAGCGAGGGCTAACCTTTCCTCATATGGGTAACATAGGGGTGGGCCAGACAAGGTATGGCTAACGTAATAAATGACATGCTCTTGGTGAGAGGCATCTTCTTGAACCAAGACTCCAGACATGGCAGGTTCGGATGTCGAGACGTAAAGGATGAAGTCCTGAGAGAAATTCGGAGGGGAAATCAAAGGGGCTTGTGTGAGAGCTTTCTTGAGGGATTCGAACGCAGCTTCTGCTTGCTCATCCCAAACAAAGGGTACATGGGTATGAAGCAGGCGTAAAAATCCATGAACTTTAGTGTCGTAATCAGGAACGAAGCATCGAAAGAAATTGGACCGCCCCTGCAGAATCTGGAGTTGCCGAAGCGTGCGAGGGGAGGGAAGGTCTAAAATGGATTGAACCTTTAGGGGATTGACAGCAATTCCTTTTTGGGAAACAATGAAACCTAAAAATTGGCCTGCCAGAATGCAAAAGACACACTTGTGTGGGTTCAAGCGGATTTTATATTTGCGACAACGCAGGAAAACCTGCCAGAGGTCTTTAAGGTGGTCTGATCGTTTCCGAGAACAAGCTGTAAGGTCATCAAGATAGACTAGCAGGATATGGACCAAGTCGTGAAAACAATAGGTCATGGCCCGCTGGAAGGTGGCACCAGCATTTTTGAGGCTGAAAGGAATGACGCGGTAGGAAAAGGTGCCCCATGGGGTAGTAAAGGCGGTCTTGTACTGATCCTCCTTACAGATCTGAATCTGGTTGTATCCGAAAAAACCATCCATGAACGAGAGAACTTCATGCCACGCACACGCATCGATGAGTTGGTCAATAAATGGCGTGGGAAAGTTGTCCTTGGGACAAGCTCGGCTTAAATCAAGGAAGCCAATGCATACTCTAATGGTGCCTTGTTTTTTGTTAACTGGAACAGGGTTTGAAACCCAGGTGGTATAAACAATAGGATAAATGAATCGTGCTTTGTGAAGTTTCTTGACCTCGGCTTTAACAGCGGGTAGCTTGGAAGGATGAATGGGACGCTGTTTCTGACGAACAGGGGGTACATCAGGCTAGGTGTGAATGTGGTGCTCTATAATGGCGGGGTCAAGACTGGGCATCTCGGTATAGGACCAGGCAAAGACATCACGGAATTCTTGGAAGAGTTTTTTGTACTCCTCAATCTCAGACTCACTGCAGGAGGCTCCTAAGGTAATGATTTCAAGAGCACCAGGTGGGTTAGAGATATCAATGTGGATGACGGGTGAGATATTGGCCATGTTACCTTCCTCAAAGGCATTAGGAGCAGGAATAGGATCCTTAAACTAGTCGACTTTGGTGGGAAGGAAATCTTTGGATTCAACCGCGAATTGGGTAGCTGTTTTAAAGGAAGATTCTTCTGGGAGGAAATACGAACGATGGTGCATGTCGTCCCAGGGATAATCCGGGGTAGTCAGAGCCTCTAGGATCTCCTCATCAGTACGGAAAGTGTGGGTTGTCAAATCGGTTGACGAGGGAATGGTAGTTGAAGAGATCATATAAAGGGTGTTGATCTCACTGGATGGGGGTGAGATCGGGGGGTGAATCTCCTCAATGGTGGGAGGTGCTGTCTCAAGATCCACATTATTCATCTCATAGAGAGCTGCCCTGTAATCGGGGAGATTAGGACAGTGATATGAATAATGGCCATAGACACTGCATATTGCACAAGGGTGGTTAGTGCGTAATGATTTATCACGAGGCTTAGGGGTTGGATCTAGTTTTACAACTGGGATATTGGGGTCATCGTTAAGCATCTGCATGTGTTCCTGTAATGCAGGTAATTGTGGACATTGGTGATTTGGATGGCCTAACTCATCGCACAATAAGCATTTGGGCGGAGCACGAAAAATGAGAGGGGTTTTAACTATCTTGGGAGGAGGTACAACAGTATATGGTTATGGGCCTCTGCCCCCAGTGTGCTTGATAAGAGGGGGGGGATTCATAGAGGATGAAGGGGTATTGACACCGGGAGGTGGTTGACTAGTAGTAGCCATGGGTTGCACCGGCTGTAGAAAGACGTTTGGTGTCGACGGGGGAACGGGAGGCGAAAGATACCACATGGGTAATCCCAAGGTTAACCCAGGGAGGCTAAGGGTAGCCATGACCGGGGTGCTTAGTACTCCCGAGGGAGGGACTAGGAAGGGGATTGTGTGGATAGGTGTAACACCAATGTGGTTAGGTACCAATGATGGTTTAGGCAACAAGGACGGTTGATTGTTAGGTGTTTGTGTATCGTGGGAAAGGGTACATAGGTCAGATACGTCGGGCGCAGATGACGGGGGAGGAATGGATTGGAAGGTGGATGTCATCGACAGATCTAAATACACTCCAGGTCCCAAGGAGGAAACAAACGAGGTAGCGGCACCACTAACAAGTTGTTCAACCATGGGGAGAACATTTTTGGGTGCAGCGGGGGCATTTGGATCGTAGTAGGTAAGTTGGTCAACCTTGACCACGCGTCCGTCATGGGGGAACATCATGGTACGAAAAACAGAGGAGGCAACCGCCTTCATGGCATACATGTAGCTGCGGACAAGTAAGAGGTTATAATCAAGTTGGGCATTGATGACCTCGATGTCAATGAGAATGGTTTTACCAGCCAACTGGATGGGGACGTTATCCAATAGGCCTTGGGGTTGAGCTGAACGGCCGTCGTAGGATCGTAATGCAGTGGTGAACTACTGGAGATTCGGGGATCCCAACTTCTGCAAGATGAAGGTGGAGATAACACATGTAGAGGCACCTTCATCGATAATGCACCGATGGATGACAAAATTCTGAATGGAAACAAAAACTTGGAATGCTAAAGTGGAAGGCAGGCGTGGTTCGGAGTGGTCCAAATCGAATGCCATCAGTTGTGAATAATTTGGGTCAATAGCACCAATGGCGGAGAGCAACTTCTTGCGCTGTGAAGGACAGTTTTTCAAGACTTCCAATGCAGACATGGCTGCGGGAGACTGGGCTAAGTCATCTACAACGTTGTAATTTGATGCAGCGTGAGCATTGCGATTATTATTGATTCGACGAAGTGGGAAACGAGGTGCTTTGACAGTGCCATCTAGTGGAGCCGGAGGTATACGTAACGTTTGATCGGTGGGATGAGCGTTAATGTTTTTATCGGTGGGAGGGGCTTCAAAGGTGGAGCCATATTGGTTCCATCAGGTTTGGAGATTGACATCAGAGGATGACATCATCAGCAAGTGGTGGGTACCTGAGTCAAACATGTGTTGATCAGGAGCAGCGTATGTGATCTGTTGTTGTTGTGGTGGTGCGTTGACTTGAGGGGGAGCCAACGGCTGAGCATTCACTACACCTTGGGTTGGTAAGGGGTTTTGTAGCACCAAAGCTTGTTGCTGGGGGGGCTGGGGGTTGGGTTGCGCTTCAGGAGCTGCATGCCCTTGGCGATGGGCATCATCGACCCAGAGTTGCTGAGCTCGCTCCAAATGTGGGAAAGCGTGTGTGTAGTGGCCATAGACCCTGCAAATAAAACAAGGATGGTTTGTTCGCAAGTTAGGGTTTTTGGCCTATTTGGGTGGTCGATCAGGGTTTTGGTTGGGAGGTGCCGCATTATTATTGTCTGGGGGATTTGGAGGTTGACCACCTTGGTCTAGCGGAGGGTTATTCCCATGGTTACGGCCTTTGCCATGGTTTTGCTGGCCTTATTGGCGCTGGTTGTTTTGGTTTTCCTGCTGATTTTGTTGGGCATATACTTGCCCTTGGGCAGCAGGTGGGTTTGGGGTTGTGCAGGTGTGAGAGAAGGCTGCGGTGGATAATATGTAGGTGGAGGCTGCGCAGGTGCTGACCCTTGTGGGGGTTGCGGATATGCCTGCGGAGTGGGTTGTGGGTTGGCCGCAGGAGCATCCTGTGGATGGTAATACGGCTGAGGTGCGACCGATGGGGCATAGGCGGGGGAGGCGTTCCCAAAGCATTGAGGTTGACATGAGGGTCCATGGGAATGGTGATGATGTGCCATGGGAGCATACGAATTAGTAGCTCTAGATTGTGATGTCGCCCGCGAAAGGTCGGGACCATGGCTAGGGCGTGCTATGGAAAAGGGTTGGGGATGCGAGGTGATACGACCAATGATGCTGTCTGCGGTGTGGGATGCCCTCGGCGCATCGTGTTGGGAGGACTCGCCACGAGGGGCATCAGGTATAATGGTATAGAGGTAACCTGACTGGGCGTATATGAGGTCAAATTGTTGGGCTTTGAGGATGGCCTCTTCCTCAGACTAGGGTTGTTCGAATTCCACATCCTTGGCAATGACAGGAAGGAGGGATTTGAGGAACCAATCTAGGAAGATACGGTCATCTAGCTTGATCTTGCAGAGGCTGCGACGTCGATGCCACTCATGAATGTGGTTAGTGATGTGAGTAGCCGTGTTCTGTCTGCAAGACAGTAAGATCTCAACTCCCGCATCATAGCGGACAGGTAACTGAAAGAACTGAAGGAAGGTCGAGGCAAGGGAGGTAAAGGTGGCATGGGTCCCATGGGGTTGCTCGATATACCACTTAGCTGCAGAGCCAGTGAAGGTGTGCTATAACAGACAGAGGTGGACAGAGTCATCCACTATGGAGTTGGAGGAACACCATAGATGGAAGGACATAATGTGGTTCTGGGGGTCCTCACCGGCCTTGCCCTCAAACTTAGGGATGTCAGAGGGGAGTTTAGTAGGCATGTGAGGCCATGTAGGGTCGTGTCTGATAGGATCGTTAGTCAGTCTCGCTAGGTCAGTGGGGTTGAGGCTAGCCATGAATCGCAAACTAGTAGAAGGATGTGACATACTAGCGGGTGTGACCAAGTTGGGGCCAATGCCCCCAAGTGGAGGGGCAGGGTTTTGGATGTTGCCCCCAAGGGGGGGAACGAAGGTGGTATAGGATGGTCCTGCACCACCAAGGGTAGCGTGAGTCACTGGTGGAGTAGTGATAGGTATGCCAGCTACTAGAATGGGTATGGTGACCGGAATGGTGGACGTGGCCCCCATCAAGGGCATACCCAAAGCAGGTGTGGTAACTGGTGTAGTGGTGGATGTGCCACCAATGGTCCCTACAATGAAAAAATTGGAAGTCGTGCTAGCCATGGGGCTAGTAGGGGCAGTGTAAATGGGGTTCTCAGACTTTGCCTCATAATCGAAGGTAAAGTAAGGGGCGTCAATATCTGGTGACAGAGTCCTATGCCGTTGATGAGTGGAGCCAAGTGACAAGGCTCAAGATCTATGATGAGTGGTATCAAGTGATGATGATATAAGTCTATGACGGGTGGTGTCAAGTGAACCGTGCTATGGAGGCTCGCCCCTGAGGCACCGAGAATGTCTCGAGGACTCAATGGTGACAGATGGTGTCAAATATCTGGGGGTTGTGTTGAGTGAAAAACAACTCAAAAACCCTAATGCAACCGAGTGTGCAGAAGGAGAGCTCAAAAAATATGGCACTCAAGCCAAAAACCAACTCAAAACACTTACTGTAACAACTGTGCTACAATAAGTGGACTATCAACAGAAATGGTCGGAATACCAACAAGCAGCAGGTTTCCTAGAAAATAAAAATAGTGGACTCAATAGACCAAAAGGAGGTAAAGGAGCATGCAAACACCTGACTAAATAGTATTCTAAATCAACTAGACATATCCTCTGCAAGGTGATGAAATCCAAGTCCGATAATATGGATAGGAGAACCAAGTGGCTAAAAATATCCCCCTACCGGGAGGGACACAGGGTAGTCAATCCTTGTAGAAAGGAAACTAAGATACCCCGTTCATGACACGTCCAGAGAGGTGAATCTGCCGTTTGGTCCTTTTACCGCAGTACCCCCATACAGGGATACTCTGAGAACTGCGAAAGGTAGCCCTATGGATTGCGGTATTCCACTCAGGCCTCCAGAACCAGTCTGGCGACTTCAACCCTCCTAGGGGAGAGGCCCTCTGATAAACTGGTTGTGACCATGCCAAAAAATACTAGGGGATTTTGGTTCCCTAAATGCAAAAATTCTTATGTGTTCCCCAAGTGGGGTTAGAATGTTGGTTGTG
Organism: Larix kaempferi; assembly: GCA_027924585.1. Taxonomy (NCBI): domain Eukaryota; kingdom Viridiplantae; phylum Streptophyta; class Pinopsida; order Pinales; family Pinaceae; genus Larix; species Larix kaempferi. Next base: position 21,220,815 of record BSBM01001023.1, read on the forward strand.
TTAAGTACTTTTTAAGGCTCACTTGAATTAGGTGACAGAGTGTGTGCATGTGAGATAATGATGAACCCAAGTAGAAAGTTCCACTAGGGAGGGCAACTTTCTAACTAGCAATAACAAGACAAAAATTAACTTTTGAAATGCACAATTTTCTTTTTTCAATTTAAAATGCTGAAAATGTAAAAACGATTCTGTAAATGAAACAGAAATAAAAACTGCAGAAAAAGGTTGTCAGAAAGGGTGGCTGCAGGTAGGACAGATGGCTGTGCTAGTGCAGAAAATAGTGCAGCAAAGTGCTGGGTTCAAAGCAGAGAAAAATGCAGAAAACAGACGGCGGGTTTTTGGCAAATCTGAGTGGTCGGACCGTGGAAAATAGAAGAACAGTCGCAGTCGGGTTGCGGGTTTTAGGCTGAAAAACGCAGTCAGTATGCAGGAAAAACGCCGAAAGTCGCCAACAAGTCGCGGGAAAATGGTCGAAAGCCGCAGGTGGGACGCAGGAAAAGTGTTGAAAGGCGCCGGCAGGTTGCGGGAAACTGGTCGAAAGCCGCAGGAGGGATGCAAGAAAAATGCCAAAAGGCGCCGATGGGTTGTGGGAAATTGGCCGAAAGCCGTAGGCGAGACGCAGGAAAAACGCCAAAAGGCGCCGGCAGGTTGCGGGAAACTGGCCGAAAGCCGTAGGAGGGACGCAGGAAAAGGGTTAATAGCCGCAGTCGGACCGTCCCAAACAGGGTAATAGCCGCGGTCGGATCTCAGGTAACAGACAGAAAACGGCCGGCAGGTCGCCGGAAAAAGTCTAAGAGCCACGGTCGGGTCGCAGGTAAGTGCCTGAAAGACGCGGTCGGGATGCAACTGTAGGGGGAAAAGATGCGGTTTACGATGGCCGAAAGGGACAGCCGAATAGAAAAAATTTAAAAATTGTAACCAGAAATTCAAACCTAGGGGAGTCGCCAAAACTATAGGTAGGGTTTTCACCCTAGCTTGTGCGAATGAGCACCTACTAAGGAGAAGGGACTCCTTAGTAGCAGTTCAATAAACAGTAATTAAAAGACAAGATATTTAAAATGAAAATTATACTAAGCATGTGCATGAAACATAAAAAGACAAGAGATAATGTAAATGGTTTTTTGTATTAAAGCTTTACCTCCAATGTGAAGGTTGGTGAAGTTGTTGCAATGATCCAATAGGGTTGCTCCAAGCTCCAGCTTTGCTCCTTCTCTTTCTCCAAATGGTTGGGAATGGGCCAAAAGGGGCTCTCAATGGTGAAAGTAGCTCAAGGGTGAGCTAGGGTTTCAAGAGAGATTTTGGCAGAGTAAGGGTATACTTGATTGTGGATATGAAATGAGGGGTCTCCATCACCTATTTATAGTTTTTTGGTGGTGGAGTGCTGGCCCATGGTTTTGGGAACGAAATGGTTTAGGTCAGATGTATAGGGTTTTTTCCTCCTTTTTCCTCATTATTTTATATTTTTTATTCCCTCTTTAGAGGGTTTTTGCTATTTTAGAGGAATTTTGGATATTTTTGGAGGGAAAAGGGGTTTTTTAGCCTTTTTGAGGCTTTGTGGATGGCTTTGTGGCCTTTTGGAGGCTTTTTAGTGGGATTTTCAGGGTTTTTAAGGGAAATATGGTAGGAAAATGGACAAATGAGTCATGTAATGGGGTATATGAGGTAGTGAGAACTTTTTGGGTTTTAACATGAGTGACCAAGGTACTCTCTTTTTGAACTAAACGATTGAGGTGCTTACAGAAGAATTCTACATTCATCATCAGCGTAGTACTCCATATCATCCACAGGCGAATGGTACTGTAGAGGCTTTCAATAAAATATTGGAGAATGCACTCACTAAGGTGTGCAATGTAAATAGAGACAATTGGGACTTGCGCGTCTCATCTGTGCTATGGGCATACAGGACCACATGCAAGAAATTGACAGGACAGACATCCTTTCGGTTGGTTTATGGGAAGGAGGCTACAATGCCTATGGAATATATTGTCCCTAGTTTGAGAATCGCTGCATTTACAGGGATGGCAGGCTATGAAGCTCTAGAAGAAAGATTACTACATTTACTGGGCTTGGAGGAAGATCGCTTCATCGCAGGCTTCCACCAGCAAGCTTAGAAGGACCACGAGAAAGCATGGCATGATCGCCATATAAAGAACAAGTGTTTTTCGGTAGGTGATCTAGTCATCCTGTATGATAGAAAATTCATGAAATTCCTTGGTAAATTTAAGATGCATTGGATTGGCCCATATATTGTTATACATGTTACTAACACTGGGGCAGTCCAGTTAGCCAATTTAGCTGGTGATACTTTGCCAACATTGATAAATGGAAGCAGGCTAAAGCTATACCATGATAGCACTGCTTCGCAGAACCTTGAATAATGAACCAAGGAAGGAAGTTCTAAGTGTCAAGTATAGTTGAAAGTGGACACTAGAAATCTAAAGGACCCTAAACATGTATGATAAAAGGAAGAAGGTATGATAAGAAGAATGATCTATGAACCACGCAGCAATGTTGAAGCTGCGCGGAAAAGAAAAAGAAAAAGAAAAAAATAAAATAAAATAATATATATATATATAAATAGTGGAAGCCACATAGTTGGAAATTTTTGGCACTGCGAAGTAGCTGCGCAGTTTGAAATTTTTGGTACTGCGAAGTAGTCGTGTAGGGTTGCAGATGGCTGGCTGCGTAGTTCGGCGCAGCACCCAGAGAAAAATAACCGTTGCATGGATTTTCAGAAAAATAGCCTTTAGATGACCGTTGCAGCAACCGCTTCACCATTTAAAGCAAAGATAGCCATTCTGAGCACGCCGACGACAGAAAAGACCGAAGGATCCACTCAAATTCACTAACGGACACCACATTAAATGCTTATCTAGCCATTGAAGGGCGCGGGAGAGGGTCTGCTGCGCCTATAAATAACACCATTGGGAGACTCGTGGGCCTTACCAAGCACTTAGAATTTTCTTGTGATTAACCTCTCTGAGCTAGTAGTGAGCTAGTAGACATCTGTATTCTATGCGCGTTAGCCGCTACCTCATTTGTGAATGTCTGGACCTTCCTTTAGAAAAGAAGAACTAACCCTTGAAGAAGCCTTGAGGATCTTTCAGCAAGGAGGGATTCAAGATTTAATGAAAACCCCAGTTAAGAAGGTCGTCGTAGAACAAGGTGAAGGATCCCACAGATCACCAAGAAGTAATCCCACGATGCAACAAAAACCAAAAGATAAGGGAAAAGTTGTAACTCCACCTCGATCCAACATCATAAAGTTGGGATCCTCGGCACAGAAAGCACCAGTCTTTCAGACAGAAGCTTTGAAGATGACACCTGAATATATCTCCCCGCGGGCACTGAATGCCCCTGTGTTTAAATTATCCAAGAATGCGAGATATGACATCCCGATGTTTCCTATGTCAAAGCATGTAAACGTTGCTAAGAATCTATTGGGAAAGATAGCAGATTGTAAATGGGAGGATTATGACCTCTTGGGAATGAAGAAAGACGAGCCAAATGTTCCCAAATACCCGGATTTTCAACCAGACCAGTATATGTGCTCGAAAAAGGATGCTAAGGGAACTCTGAACCTGGTAGCTGATAATTGGTTAGCACTTATCGTTCAGTCAGGACTACTGAACTTGGTGATACTACCACATTTTGACCGCTCTCCAGAATTGAATGTCCTGGTTTGCACACTCATGGTGTGAATCCATCAAGGTTATTTGTGGCTAGATAGAAACATTGACATTAACATTGATTTGATCCATCGCATCACCGGGCTAAGCAAGCGTGGTAAGGATCCAAAGCAATTCTTCCAGGGGCAGAGCAAATAAAAATAGGCTGTTGAGAAGATGAATAAGACACACTCGGTGGTGAAGGAAAAAAGAGGATTCCTGATAGAAGATATAGAGGACCGAGAAACAAGATTTGTAACGCAGTTGCTCGCAAGAAAGATGCTCAAAATAGCTAGGCCTTCAGAGGTGCTTGCGGGCACAATACTCCTTGTTGCCGCAATGGTCGAAGGCAACAACTTCAATTGGTGTCAGTTTCTGTTGAATGAGTTCCTTGAAGAACTCAACGACACTCAGGTGAATGGAGGCCAGTTCCATTTCACCTAGCTCATCGTCCTGATTGCTTTGTGCGGATGGAAGGAGCCACGAGATTATGCGGGCATCATGATGGACACCAAGGATCCTAGAGTATTTAAGTTCGTCAACCTCTGGGAAAACACAAATGCAGAGCGCCAGCATGCAACAACATAAGTATTTTACCAATACTATATCCAGCTGCGTGACGCAATCATGAAGACACCCCGTATTACAAAGCAGGTCACGACGAAGTATATTCGCATCATCGACTTTGAGGTGGATATGAAATGTATATTCATATCGCCGAAAGCAAAAATGAGGAAACTGGAGTGGTTCCTAGGAAAGTACATCATGTATGAGCAGGATATTGAGGACCTCATGAAAGATTGGCTAGCAGAGTTCCACATAGAGGTCATGGACGTGGAGACAGATTCAACAAAAGATGAGTCAATCCCGCTCTCATGCCCAATTATTGAAGAAACAGGGAAGAGAAAAGAAGCTGAGACTTCGGAGAAGCCAAAGTCAAGGAAAAAGGTGAAGGCTTCAAAGATTCAATCAGAGGCAATCCTCAATGATGATGACTACGAGATAATAGCCGAAATAGTCTTAAAGCAGATGAAGGAGCTTATGGTGGCTAAGGAAAAGAAGGACAAGGTCATGCACGATGACATGCACCAGACGAGGCTCGCAATGCAAGGCCTAATGAAGAAAATGGACGATGTCCAGAAAAGCCTTATTGTGCTGAAAGAAGCAGGGGCTGAAAGGCGGTCTGTAGGAACCTCGCAGCAAGGAAGCCAATAACTAGCAATAGCGCTGCCATCGAAGAATAGGATTGTCCATGTCGACCCATTGTTTGTTGTGTTGCCAATGGCAGAGCAAGTGGTCTTAGACACAAAGGGAGTCGAGAGGGTAGAGCTCGGCTTAGCCAAAATCCCTTTACCAGGATTGCACTTCATCAACACGTAGATCGTGGAGGAGATGCATGAATGAATGGTTGAAGCGATGAAGTTACAAGCAGAACTCACCACAGCAAATAGACAAATTTAGCAGAAGGAAGAAGTACAGCTACGCAACGAACAGGACCACCGAAAAAATTTGGAGACCACCATATCCAATGTGGTGAAGGATATCAAAGACATAGAAATCTAGGATGATCCTGCAGGCACGGTTCTAAGGATCGAAGATAAGATGAGATCCTTGCAGTCGGAGATGCAGGATAAAGAGATTTATTACGAGGCTGATATTGCCACATTGAAGGAGAAGCTGAATAAGCAGGTGCCATTAACTGAACAGCAAGTCAAAGAGAAAGCAGTGAGCACCACCTCGAAAAGCATCACAACTGAGATGGCTAAGTGCTAATCTCTCCTGGATAAGGTTTCGTAAGCAATCACGACCCTTGAAGAGGATCAAGGGTTGCTGTAGGTCAAGACCGCGGTACAAGAAAAACAGACCGTGCTGGATAAGTTGAACGCAGAGGTGAAAGCTCTGCCACCTCGAGAAAGGCTTCCGAGATACAAGGAGATATCCAGCTTAAAGAAAGAAGTATAGGAATTACGACAAAAAGAGACTGAGACGGATAATCAATCACAACAGCTCCTAGAGAATGCCATGGCAGTATCGCAGCATATTAAAGATAAGTTAGTAGAACTGCACGATAACCAGGAGCAGGTACAAGATCAAATTGGACAAGAAATAACTCCAACACTACTTGAGACAATTAAATAGGTTGAGGAGGATACAAGAGAAGTAGCGGTGCATTTGTGTAGTACATATGACAAGTTCGCGGCCAAGTTCGTCCCACCAATCGTGGCGCAGAGTGAGACAGCTGAAACAATTAGTGGCTTGGGGACGAGCCACATGTAAGTGTTAGGGGCATGTTGGTCCTAGTTTGAGATGAAGTTTTGGAAGCACCTTTTTTAGGAAAGCAGGGAAAGCTGAGTTGAGCATAGCTCAGAAACACAATTTTGGCTAAGTATTGAGGATGCTATGAAGTTGTGCGCAGCATCCAACTTTTGACGAGACTGCGGAGTTGTGCGCGGCATCGAAGTTTTGGCCATGATGCGAAGACCAGTACTGCACAGAAGCAATGCTACGGAGTTAGGAGGCCACGTGGAGCCAACAAAGTAGTTTTGTAGACAAGTATCAAGTGTAGCTACGAGCTCGACTGGTAGAAACCATTTTTGGAAAGATATTTCAGGATTGCCGAGCGGCGGACGTAGGCAAAACAAGAAGGCAGCCACATGTGGATTGTCAAGAAAAGCGACGTTTGGCACGCTTAGAAGGAAAAACTGTTAGAGAGAAATGGTTCGGCAGAAGCAGCCTATAGGCACGCATGTGACAGGAAGGTCGATAGTGACAGAATGGGGACGTGGAGATCCGCCATGATCAAGCAGATGCTACCAGGAGCCCGTAAGCTGGTTTGGAAAACCGACGCGGTTTTGGAAACCCTTTGGGTTTTTTGGTTTTAGGTCTTTGGCATTGTACAGACATGACCTTCAGGCATGATCTATTTAGGAAGACATTTTGTATGGGATGGGGGTTGTCGGTGTTGTTCTCTTTTGGATTATTGTTATTCTTTTGTGGTTGCTGAGAACATAAGGAGATAACATTTTTGTATTGTAAAATCTCTCTTAGCTGAGAATATTGTAAAGGCTCTACAGTTGTGTGCATAGAGACCTAGCCGAGAGAAGGGAGAGTCTGCAGCTAAGTGCATAGACTAAGAACGGTTGCCCCATCCCTTTTGAAAGAAATATATTACGAACTGTTCTTGTGGACGTAGCTTTCCATCCAGGGAAGTGAACCGCGTTAAATCCTGTGTTATGAGATGATGTTTATGAATGAATGACTGTTTGTATTTTTTGTAGAATGAATGCTTGAATGTTTCCTTGCATGCTACAATATGAGAACTTTAATATGCATTTACCTAGGAGAAGTTTGGGAATGATATGCTAGGTTGCACGAAAGCAGATGAATGGCAAACATTTCAATTCTATGTTAAGGTCGTGAATCAGTCATTTAAGTTTAAATACTTTCTTAAGCACAGTGAAGGAACGCAGCACAGTTAATGATGTTTATCACTTCGGTTCACATTGTAATAATCCAAGTTCTAGAATGAATGCTAGAAAGATAACCAGTAAGTGCCTGAATGAATGGATGAGTGATATTCATCTCAGTGCCTTAACGTTTCTGAGATTTTCCAAGTGAAGGACAATTGTGGGTTATTCGCAGCTCTAGTAGAAGATTCGCAGCAGTAAGAAAACCTTGGTGCGGCCCGCAGTGGTGCCTGCACTGCGTAGTACTGCTCGCAGCATAGATCTTGCTGCGTACCGCATCACTTGCCCGCAGCGCACTCCTTCTGTCCTGCGCTGCACAGCCTGTTCAAATAAACAACTCATCATTTACTGTAGAAACCTGATTCTGCAGTACCCCATAAAGATACACCTCGGGTGAGACCTCAACCTGCTCGCAGGTTGTTGCCGAAAGGGTCAGTGCGAAGGGGTTTTGTTGGTGAAAGGGAGAACCGAAAAGAACCTAGGTCTAATTGGAAACCTCTGGGTTAGTTCAAGCCAATAGCGAGTGATGGACATAGCATTCGTTGAAGAAAAATATACGTTTGTAGTTGCATACATGGATGACATAACTATGTACTCAAAATCTGATGAAGAGCACCTGAAGCATTTGGAACAAGTTTTTAAGAAATGTCTAAAATACGGTATTTCCCTTAATCCTAAGAAATCACAATTTGCATTAGAAGAAGCTAAGCTCTTGGGTCATATTATTTCCATGGGAGGTATCAAGATCTATCCTAAAAGGGTTAGTGCCATCCAGAATGTTTGCGAGCCAAGAAGAAAAAAGGAAGTGCAGTCTTTCATTGGACAAGTGGGTTTTTTGAGAACGTTCATTCCAAGTTTTGCAGAAATTATGATGAATATTACTAATATGTTAAGAAAGGAAAATCAGGTAAAATGAACTGAGGAAGCAAGAGATTATTTCAAAGGGATTAAAATCTTTATCACTGAAGCCCCGGTATTAGCCAGTCCATATTTTTCTAAAGAATTTTTTATTTTCTCCTATGCTTCAGAACACACAGTAGCGGGGGTGATGTTACAGAAAAATGCTGAGAACGCTGAACAACCAATTGCTTTTTTCAGCAAGGTATTGAGAGATGCAGAACTGAAATACGACATCATGGAAAAGCAGGCTTATTATTTGATCACGTCACTAAAGGATTTCAGGGTTTACATCCTCCATTCACACATCATTTCTCATCTACCAAACAATGCTGTGAAGGGTATCCTCACCCAAGCAGACCCTGGAGGAAGAAGAGCCCAATGGATTCCTATATTGCTGGAATATGACCTGGAGATAAATCCCATTCAATTGGTAAAGGAGCAAGGGTTAGCAAAATTAATGACCAAGACCAACTGTGACTCTTTGCAACTAAATTTCTTACAAGATTATCCTAATCAGCTGGATGTAGGAGTGTAGGTGAGGCCAGAATTCTATGCATCCCCTTGGTATGCTAACGTTGTGTATGTATTACAAAAATTACAAGCTCCTCTAGGGTTAAACAAACGCAGGGCTAGAGCCATGAAGCTAAAGGCTGCGAAGTACTGTATTATGAATCAATTCTTATATTGGAAGGACACCGAAGGTGTACTACTGAACTGCTTGCTTGAGGAAGAGGCTAAACATACAAAGCAGGAATTTCACAAGGGAGATTGTGGTGGAGATCATTCTTGGAAGGTGACAGTCAACAAGATCTTGAGGGATGGTTTCTACTAGCCCACCATGTTTTCAGATGTATATAAAGAAACTTTTGTTTGTCACCAGTGTCATATCTTTGAAGGAAAAATAAAAGTTTTTTCACTACCCCTACACCCTATCATAGTAGAAGCACCTTTCCAATAGTGGGGTTTAGACTTCATCGAAGAAATAAATCCTAACTCCTTAGGGAAACATAAATGGGTATTGACAACCATTGATTATTTCACTAAGTGGATAGAGGCCATACCAACAATGCAAGCAACAGAAGATGTTATCATGGATTTTCTGGAAGATAATATCCTGTCAAGATTTGGATGCCCAAAAAGGATAGTGACAGACAACACACCTGCATTATGTTCCAAGAAAATGATAAATTTTTGTCACAAATACCATATCAGTATGAATCATTCCACTGCTTACTACCCTCAGTGAAATGGACTAGCAGAGTCATCTAACAAAATCTTAGTAAGAATCGTAAATAAGTTGTTAGAGGACAATAAGAGAGCGTGGCACACAAAGCTGAAATATGCTCGATGAGCTGATAGAATAAGTACAAAAAGGGCCATCGAGATGTCTCGTTTCCAACTGGTATACAGAGTTGAGGTGGTTTTTCTGGCATCTCTAGGGTTATTAGTTATGAGATTGCTGTAGGGGATGGAAGAAGAACCGAATCACATACAGAGAAGAGTAAGCCAGATAATAGAGTTGAATGAGCTAAGGACCAAGGCGTATGACAGAATACAGGGGCATTAGGAGAAGGTAAAGGAAGCTTTTGACAAGAAAACCAAAGAGGATGAATTTCAGGTGAATGATTTGGTCATGAAGTGGGACGCTCCTACGGAGGATAAACATGGAAAATTTGACCATATGTGGAAGGGGCCATATATTATTGCAGCAAATAGAGGAATAAATTCCTTTATCTTGGAACACCAAGATGGATCTGCCTGGTCAGGAGGTCCAGTCAATGGGAGGTTTTCAAAACATTACCTGTCCTAAAGGAAATAGGTAACTCATGTACCATAGCTTGTGTATACCTTTCATTTTTCACATTTTGTTTTGAGGTTTTAACGGTGAACCAGAAAGACTTGAAGCCCGAAGTGAAGGCTCTAAGGTCTGGAAGGGGAAGCCATGTGTTTGTTTTTGAATTTCCATCCTAGATATGAAAAGCACCTGCCGGTTCAGTTTCAGTTTCTAGAGAAATTTTTTGGCTTAGCGTTTGGAAGATCCACCAAATGGATCAGGCACTTAGTCTATGGATTTCTTTGCTACCTCAGTGAGAGGATAGCATCCCCGATTGGAGCCAGTTGTAAGCACCTATATTTTGTGCTCTTTTTCAGCACAAAAAACTATATATGAAAGGTGGAAAGTCAAACAACTACTTGAGGAAAAGCTGGAAGTGGTCTCCATCCTCGAGGGCTAGGTGCTAAGACATGAGAAAGAATGATCTAGAATGGGTCCAAAGCAATAAAATGGGCTAATTTCAAGGGCTAAGTATTAATAGGAAAAAAGGGATGAGTTAAGGCAAGCTGAGAGCACCCTAAAACCCATAGTCCATGGGAAAATGATGAAAAATTAAGTGTTGCAGAGGTTGGCACCATTGATCAAGAGGTTGGCACCATTGATCAAGAGCGGGATCAAGATCTACGGTTTTAAATAGACCGTTGCATGGCCAAGTTCTAAGGAAGAAAAAGAATATGTGAATGCGATGGGTCAGGGCCCACTGGACAGGTGTCGGCTTAGGAGTGCATCACAAGGAGAAAGGAGCAGCTAGCAATGCCATATTGGACGCATGCAATGGTAGGGACAAATGCAAGGATCTACGATGGAGGTTGTCCTTTTGAGATCCAAAGGTTCGGGTTCATTTACCATAGAAAGGACCTAAGTCTCTAGTAGATATATGGTTCAGATGGGAAGGAGAGCCACATTGACGGTCGGTGGAAGTCTAAGATGCACAGGATATAATGGGGAGGACCCCATTATCAGACGAGAGATCTAAAACCTAAGTCGAGTATGAGGACTCACCATAGATACACGTTTGAGAATAAATGGGCACTTCTCATACATCGTCACATCAAGAAGTAACACGATGGATAGTGGCAGGGCAGATGCGATGAGCCGAGCCCCGCCGAATAGGTGTCAACTCCATAGTCGGTCAGGGTAATTTTTAGGGGCGAAATTTCGCCAATTGGCTATTTTTTGGGCTTTTTTTCAAAAAATAAATTCGCTATTTGGTCATTTTTAGTCTCTAATATCGCCTATAGTTACATAAAATGTGTTTTTTTATCATAATATTCACCAAATTTTACACGTTTTAGTAGTAAATTGTATGTTTCATATTTTATATCGGCCTACCTATCTATATACATGTTTTTTTCAATCCAAAATAATCGCCTAGGATAGTATACTTAAGTATAATATTAGAATCCTTAAAAAATACCCTACAGCTGGTTGCATAGAGAAAGGGTGATATAGGAAAGGCTTTTGGGTGCATACGATACTACCCCATAGGCGCATACAAATGAGATTAACGGCCCAAATGAGAAATAACGGAGATGATCCGACAGTGGAAATAGATAGGTTGGCAAATCAATCGGTAAGAGGGAAACTCAGATCCGACGATGGAAAATGAGCACATGAGAGTTCAAATAGTTGAGATCAAAGGACAACGGGCCAAAGAAGCCGTAAGTTATGGAAACACGGTTATATATATAAATACGGTCGCGAAAGTTGAAATTTGTTTCCAAAGCCTGTCAAGGTTAGAAAGTCTCTCGGCGTGTGGCAGACAATGAAGGCGACAGAACCTTCGACAGGGTGCGTATAGAGGTTCCAAAGTGACAGGTGCGATCTATAACTGCCATTCTTTTAAAATTGTAAGTCTTTTATTATATAAGATGGGGAAGAGGAATCTTCTACCAGTTCTACGGTTAAGGTTTCCTTGGAGCACAAAGACGTCGATGTATTTGATACATGCATTCGACTCCCAATTTCGGAAATTAAGAAGAGGTTGGAAGCCTTGCATGAACATGGACTAGATATACATGGAATCTTTAGGTCATCATTCATTTTCTTTTACCTTGATCAAGTGTTCTCTCTCCCTGAGTTTGTAACATGGTGTTCTTCAAACTACTCAGAACCCCAAAGATTCATTATGGACACCCATAAGTCCAAATTCGTTTGTAATATAGATGCCTCAGTTGTTAGGAATTCTTTTTTCATTCCGGAGTCTCAATACCAAGAGTTGGAGGGTTTTTTCTGAAGAGTCTGTGGTTTCCTTGTACCGCCATGTCAACCCCGAAAGCCGTCAAGCTTTCTTAGCCACATGCCTGAAACCCAACTCTGAAATCTCCAAAGAACCCTACCCCCTAGATGTCATCCTTTTTTATGACAATTCTCAGTTGGTTCTTTCTTTCTTAGCTTAGTTTCAGGGTTGGATACTGATTTGTGGGTGACTGAAGTCCAATTAAGTTTACTCCTTAGGATTAGCATCAATTTGGCCAGGTCGGAAAGTGTGCTCATCCCATCCTTGAGGTTTGATGATTTTTTGGATGAAAAGATACATGTACAATTGAGCGATTTCTCGAGTACTAGTTTTTTTAGATATCAGGTGCAGTTAATGAAAATGATTATGTACAGCAGTGTCGAAATCCCACATTTCTCCTCACTGCTTGATACATATGTTTTGGTAGACAATGTTTTCAATTATTGGAACTATGATTTTCCCCCTGTTTATAAAATCATCTTTGGGGAAGAATTGCCTACAGTGTTGCTTGAAATGCAAACAATGATGCAGTTGAAGGACAAACTGGCTATCAGTGATTGGTTTTTGTTGAAAGAAGCTATAGTCATTAGGTTTTATGGTTTTGTACAGGATCCCTATGTGTTACCCTCTTTTCTAACATTGCGGATCTTTGCTCTTGAATCTATCAAACAGAAATTGGCTCTGGAGGAGGTGCAATTCCTAAAACATAAGAAGGGCATAGATTTCAAATAACCTTGGAAGGTAGGCCCTTTCATTTGGAATAGTAAAGAAGCTTTGTCAGAGGTTGACTAATTACTGAAGACGCTAAGGATCAAGAAAGAGGTAGCCATCAAATACGACCCCTTGCACAATATTTCCAAGAGAAGGAAAGAATGTAAAATCAATGCTTTTGAGCATACAGAACCAGAAGGGGTGCTGAAGGGGCAAAATTTGTTGCATTGGGAACCCAAGGCGGGATAAGACATAGAGACACAGGGAGGAGATCTCATGTTATCTGATTTATCAATGGATTTAGATCAAGTGTTGGACACTGTGGAGGTGGGCCGGAAAAGGGACTTAGAAGAAGTCAGAGATATGGATACTGAAGAAGGTAACGGTGACAAGCAGCCTAAATTAGAAGTACATAATGAGTTAGTTGTTGCGGCTACTCAAGCTGAGTCAATTGCGTCCCCAACTAAAGGGAAGTTGGTTGTTGCAACGGCTCAAGAAGAATTGGCTTCCCAAATGGATAGTGGAGAGGTAGATGATGAGGAGTCTTCGGCTTTTGAGATCTAAGTTATAAAATATAAGTTTCAAGATGTTCAAGAGGGAGATATTGGTAATACATTTCGGTCCAATGCCGACCTCTGTAAACAATACGATCAAAACAAGTGAGCCTCGGCCGAAAAGCTGTTTGATTCGATGCCTATAGCCATAGGTTTGTCCAAGACTTCCTTGATGACCAGCAGAGGTATAAATGATAACATCTTAAACTTATCAGTATTGACGGAAGATGGAGTGACCGAAACAAATATCAAGTGGCAAAAGATACCAGTACCAGATAAAATCTACTTTCACAAGTAGGTTAGTGATCTTGTATATGATGATTTTGTGAAAGCAACATTGAAAAGCGACAACTTGCTGGGTAGCGTGAAAAAGTTAGAAAACCAATTAAAGCAAGAGAAAAGTGAAAACCGAGCCCTTCAAAATCAAGTAAAAAAGGTACAATATGACCTAGTTATAAGTGATGGTGGAGGTAAAAGCATGAGCAAGCTATTGGCAGAGAAAGATAAGCTGATTCTTAAACTACAGAAGAAGGAAAAGGTTCCAAATATCCAGCTAATCGAACCTCCCAAAGAGACAGACTTTGAAATACAAAAAGAAGACTTGTCTAAAGAAATAAGTGAATGTAAAGCAGATTTGCTGAAGTTTGCAGAGAAGGAAGATAGCTGGAAAAAAGAGAGAATAAACTTAGAAAAACAGCTTGATGACTTGAAAAGTAACTTGTCCAAATTGGACATGCGGCCTACCAATTTGAACCAAACTAGGGAAAGCAATAGTACTGACAGTCTTGTGTAGGTTATGTCTCACATTAGCCTTAAAGATGTGGAAATCAAGGAGCTGAAAGAAAAAGCTCAAAGGTTGGAAGAAGAGAATAATAAAAAGGAAGAAGAAGCAAAGGTCCTCCAAAATAAACACAAAGAATTAATTGACATCGATAAAAAGCTCACTCATCAGGTTACTGGGCAAGCAGCGTTGCAGGGATGCAAACATTTGGTGTGGGACCGCATCATTAAAGAAGCTGAGAACTTTAGACGCTACTTAGAGTTCATAAAAATAAAGGATAAGACTATTATTGACGCTCTCACATGTTGTAAAGTTGCAAGGGAGACCCTAACCCAAATACCTAAAGAAACAACACTAAATGTTATCACTTTCCTGAATGATATATCTTAAGAGGAAAGGACTAAGCTGAATATTGGGAATCAGATCACAACACTTGCAGCGGCACAAAGGGTCCTGGGGAAATATGCACAGATTGAGAGTGTGGGAGCTAAAGTCGAAGAAATGAAAGGTCAGGTCGGGGAATTCAAAGGGTTGTTTGATAAGCTGGTTGAAATGGGGCTACCTTCATTCTGGAATGATGACGAGGAACTAATCTCCCATAATGGTTATAAAAACTTATTGTTGACGATACAGATGGATCATACAAAGTTCAAACCTCTGAACCAGCTACCTATAGGAAGGACTCTGATGGAGATGGTCGAAGAGGACTTTGAAATATTTAATAGGTTGATATCCATTGGTGAGAGGCTTACCCCATTTTCCTACACAGAGCATATCGAGATGCAAGTGATGGTAAAGGAGATGGTGGACTATGACTTCCCATGTGTAGACCAATGGGCTAATGCAGAAAAATATAGCAAATCGCTATACTATCTCCATCTTCCACATTGATATTTGACTTTTTATAGTTGTTGATGCTTGTTTGGAATCAGAGACTTCTAAAAAACCTTCCTATTATTGAGAAATTTGTAATATTTTTTGAGGCGGCCATATAAATAGCCAGCTGGAACTATTACTTTACTATATTTACTTTTTTACTTGAAGTAAATGTTAGTAATAATACTGATGGATTATAAGAAGCAATTAGGTCGGTTCTACCTGTTTCTGTTTTGTAGTGATAGTGGCAAAACAACCTGCAAGAGGTGTCACTCCGATATAACTATTTTTGGTTTAGATGAGTCGAGCAAAAGTACTCCCGGCATCTATATATGCGAAGGAATGGAATGGAAAAGGGTTGAAAACTTTTATGGGATTTTTGTGTATTGTTCTGTAAGTAATTTTTGAGCTATATTTTGAATAAAGATTTGCAGAGATGAGCCAATGTTTTTCAGGGATTCTTGTGTAACCACTCTTGTAGTCTGTTCTTTCTTTTTCCATGTGAATTGTGTATCTCTCATTGTTAATTCCAGTCTGTAACATTCTTTCATACTTCGTGCAGTATGATAGTTAAGTAGAATTCATAGAAATATGCTCTGCTTACCTTTTTCCAAGTATTTCACCATTACTCTTTCTGCTAAAATTGATGTAGGATTCATCATTACATGCCTTATATCAATGGATTGTTTCTTTTTCTTCTATTTCACCAATTAAAATCACTTTGACTATGAGCTGTTTACTACCTCGCCTCTGTGTTAATCCACTTGCGAAGCATTTGTAAATGAATTTTCAGAGTTTGTTTAAATATGACTCCATTGCCCAAATAGAGATTCATATGTTTCAGCCAAACAATGTTTAAACCATTTTGTTCCAACAGAAATCTGATCTTTTGTATTGTTGTAATTGAATATTTTGAGTATGAATGCTGGTGTATGTTTTCATTATTGAAAATCTTGATTATTTCCAGTTTTTTATGAGTTTGATGAGAGAGCCCCCTCAGACTAAGCTGGGTTAGTAGCTTAAGTCTAAAGCTGGTTAGTGGTTACCCCTAATTGCCTTCTCGACAACCTAGGGGGTTAATTTGGGTGTTAACAAGTTCGACACTGCAAGAAGGGTTGGTCGATCCTTCTTATGTTGTCCATTATGGATATAGTTGAATTGCTGGATAGAGGTTTTCACAATTATCTACGAAAAGAAGGGGCGGCCGATCCTTCTAGTCAAAAAATAAGGATCGAAGACAAAAGTCATCAGAAACCATTTTTATATGTTATAACTTGCAAGGTGTTCTATTTTTACAATTCCCTCGCAATTGAATGGTCGACTGCCCCATCTTATTCCCAATATTATTTTTATAATAGTTCGACACTCTCAAAAGGGTCGACCGACCCTTTTTATTCCCAATATTATTTTCATATTAGTTTGACACTACAAGAAGGGTCGCTCGATCCTTCTTGTGTTATCCATTATGGATATAGTTGAATTGTTGGATAAATGTTTTCATAACTAACTACGAAAAGAACGAGCGACCGATCATTCTTGTCAAAAAACGAAAGTTGGGACAACCATTTTTATAACTTTTCGCCTTACATTTTGAACATTTCCAAATGCAAATTTAAATTTTCAAATAAAAAATTGAATTTTCTGATTTGAAATCCACACATTTCAAATAAAAAATTGCATTTTTTAATTTTAAATCCATAGTTTCCAAATGAAAATTGTCATTTTTTTATTTGAAATTCACCCTTTTAAAATCAAATTTTGCATTTTTTTATTTGAAATTCAAACTTTTCAAATCAAAATTTGCATTTTTTGATTTGAAATTCACACTTTCTAAATTGAAATTCATAGTTTTATAAGAAAAAATTGCAATTTTAAGGTTCATAGGTAGTAAAAAAGCACATTGTTTGAATTGAAAAACACACTTTTCAAAGACAATATTGCCACTTTCAGAACCTGTTTTTGCACTTTAGAAAGGTTGATATTGACACTTTCAAAGGCTAAAGTTGCTCAACATTTTAGATTGTCCTTGTCAGTCGCTGAACATTAGCGAAATCTTTTATTCAGTCAGATGCAGGCTCATTTGAAGGGATGGTAGTGGAGTTGCTGCAGTTAATACTCTGTAGCCCAATGCTTAGCTTTTGCTGTCTACACCTCTATCAACCATCATGACAGTACTATTCAGATAGATGCAGGCTGGTTTGAAGGGACGGTAGTGGAGGATGACACGGGGAAGGGGTCAACTAGATGCCCTGTAACGTCATGCCTCAATAAATTACACCCTCAATCCTTATGCTGATGCCGATTTACACAATTTGTTTCTATCATTGTTTCCTTATGCATAATTGCCTCTGTGCTGAAGGCAGTAATTCTAGTTGTATCGCTCTGCTAAGCAATTACTGTAAATTGATTTTCAATTGTACGAGATGGCCTTTTACATGGATTTTGAGTCATTCAATCTCTACAAAGCCATTAATTGCAATCCTCTTGTATGTGTGGGATTCTATGAAAATTTTTGGGAGTCCAGTCGGCTCTCCGCCCTGCTTTGCATAGAAATTCCAATAATAATTTCAATGGAGTAGGCAACCTCCATTTGAGTGACCTGCAATTTAAAGCTTGGCTGAACTTCTAGGTGGATTGTGGTGGTTATGTTTTTCTAATTAGTATATCATGGCTGCACGTATGAGGGCGTGTAGATGTAGGGGATCCAGCAGGGGTGTAGGGTCTTCACAACCTGGGGGGAACGTTTCTCTCAGGGAGAAGGCTCATCTCAACAGCACACCATGGGGATGGAAGAGTCTTCCCCGCAGACCTTCAATTGGGGGGCTCAGTATCTAGCAGAGATACCTGCTGCGATAGAGGTGTAGATAAAACACCGCGAATTATCCCTTCTCTAGGAATACGAAGCCCACTTGGGCCGTAAATTAATATCCAACCCCTACTGGGTGGTGAGGATCTTGTTCGCTCACGAAATTCAAGTGGGGAACCAGTTGGCTCACAGCCTCCGTGAAGCGCTCCAAATTATAAAAGGTGGCCAAAAAACTCATTCTACCGATGTTCGCTTGCTCAAGTCTTCTCTAAAAAATTACATGGATAGTACCTCGAGGGACTTCCATCATGAAGAACCAGTTTCCCCACAGGGGCAGCACACTTCTACTTGATTAGTCTTCCCAGTCTGCGTTCGTGCCAGTCTTGGTGGTTAGTGTCCGACTCGCTGGTGGCTCGCTATTTTTTCTGTGTATTTTTCCATGTCTTTGGAAGTTCAGTCTCGGTGCAGACTCCGAATGTTAGCGTGGTTTTGTTATGGGGGCTGCTCGGTCTATATTCAATTATCAAAATCGGTCAATATGGACCATTGAATATCATATAAATAGATTCAGTAAAATGTAATCCTAAGGGCAGATTAGAAGAGACAGAGATAGTGGAGAAATCCTCTTTTTGGTCTAATTTGGATCCAACAACATTATGTTTTGACTGATCCCGTGACGGGTTTACTGCAGAGTTTAATGAATGCATGAATATGTCCGATTATGGTTCTAATTATGTCTCGGTCTTTGTCTCTGTGCGGTGGTGAATGTTGCCTTATGTCTATTATGCTCTAGATTGAATGATAATGGTTCATGCGATTAAGTAGAATGGATATGTTATTGTGAGTGTTTACTTTATGTTGAATATGTGAATTGCTTACATAATATGCGAATTATTAGTAAATAGTATGCTGTCAAGTTGATGATATCTGGTTAAATTTTTGCAATAAGAGATTTGTGGGGAAAGCATATTCTCAATGCCACTACGGAAACTTGGTTCCTGCAGCACCCTCCACAGGTGTTGCTGGGAAGGATAACTCCTTTCCGGGCTGGTGTATAAGGGATTGTTGGTGCTTGTTGAGGATAGTGGGAACCCCTGTCGAGAAGAATTGAGTCAACACAGGTTTTATCTGCAGTTAGCCTAGTTGTATGCTCCTCAATTTGATGTACTCTGGCTTTTTGACCGTACTCAGTATGGCACGAGCTACTGAGCGCTCGTTTGTAATTGTATTCAGTAATTGTGTCTTCCATTTTGATTCTTTCCAACTTGTTGGATGCACCAACATTTTTTTTTAAATAGAAACATTTTACTTTTTATACAGAAACATTCTTTATTTTACTTTTTAAACAGAAACATTCTTTATTTTTGTTTTTTTTAAATAGAAACATTTCAGTTTTCAAAGAGAGCCATTCTTTCCATTTTGTTTTTTTTAAATACAAACATTTTACTTTTTATTGCAATGGTGTAGATACAAAATCAGCGACAATTATATTCAACACTGATTCGATGTATAATTTCAAAAACAAGCAATACATGCATGCATTCCGAGAGACACCATAAATCTAATTAAAATTTAAGCAGGATATTGTGTTGGAAAAGGACATTCCGAGACGACAATGCAGATAGTGATGCCATTAGTTGGAATGATTCTGACTGCGATTAACCAGACATAAACATTCTTTTTTCTTTTTTTCTTTTTTTTTAAAATAGAAACAATATACTTTTGGGTCTACTCAAAGTTCCAAATCAAATATGCCACTTGTCACAATATTTTCATTCCACGTGTCACCCTAGGATACCACATATAAAAATTTTAACAACAAAATTTATATAATTTTTGCTTTAAACACTTTGCTGGCAAGTGGAAATATTCTCAGAGAAAGAGCGGCCACTCTTTCTCCAAGGTTTTCTATTGTTACAATATCCTCTTAAATGAAGGGTCAGCCGACCCTTCTTATTCCCAATATTCATTTCATAATAGTTTGACACTTCAAGAAGGGTTGGCCGATACTTCTTGTATTCTTCGTTATGGTGAATTGTTGGATAAATCTTTTCACAATTAATTACGAAAGAAGGGGCGACCAATCCTTCTTGTCAGAAAATGGAAGTCAGGACAAATAGTTTTTATATGTTATAACTTTTCACCTTAAAACTTTGAACATTTAGAAATGGAAATTGCAATTTACAAATAAAAAATTCCCCATATTATTTTCATAATATTTTGACACTGCAATAAGGGTTGGTCGACCCTTCTTATTACCAATATTCTTTTCATAATATTTCGACACTATAAGAAGGGTCGGTCGATCCTTCTTGTGTTCTCCATTATGGTATAATTGAATTGTTGGATAAAGGTTTTCACAGTTAACTACGAAAATAAGGGGTGGTCGATCCTTCTTGTTGGAAAATGGAAGTCGCGACAAACTATTTTTATATGTTGAACACTACAAGAAGGGTCGTTCGATCCTTCTTGTGTTATCCTTTAATATTGGGCATTGGTCATAAATGAATCCAATATAAATTTTAGCATAAAATTGGTGAATACTTAGATGCGTTAAACCAAAGCATAAACATATGAATTCTGATTTAATATTACTTTCATCCAAGCATGAAGAATAGCACAATGGAAAATATCTAATGGAAATAATAATTAACAGAGAAAGGAAGGAAATTTATAGACACACATAATTTACTGCAATTAACAATTAACAAAGAAAGGAAGGAAATTTATAGACTGTCATTGCGGGTTCAATAAAAATTAACAGAGAAAGGAAGGAAATTTACAGACTGTCATTACTGAATAGTTTTTTCATCAGTGGTACAATTATATTCAACACATTCCATGTATAATTTCAAAAACAAGCAACTCATGCATGCCTTCCCAGACACTAATGCTAATTACAATTTAACATTGATCGACACGACGGTTTGACATGTTCTCTGAAGTGGTAGAACAGAGGACCTAGTCGGGAAGCCGACCTAAGATCCTCCAACATCTCCCCCATAAACAATATGTTTCTTCATCCCGAAGAAGTCAAAAAATAACTGAAGTTGAATGAACAGAACGTTGCTGACTATGAAAGCATATTCCTTCTACCTTCTACTTGGCACAGTAAGAAGAAGCTGACAACATGGTCTGGTACTAAAACAACATTCAACGACTGCTGCAACTATTGACGATCACATGTGACAATGGCTCCATCCCATCCTTACATCCATATATCGCAGATCTATCTCACCGGTCACGGTTTCAGGTCGAATTATTGCGCATCGTCACATGTATTGTCCCATAGTCGCATATTCTTCCTGGATTTCAGTGATTATAAGTTTTGTAGGCGAATTCAGATCCTCTTTTATAAAATGATGGCTCCATTCTGTCCATATATCCATCAATGGTAGACCTACCAATCTCTTCCGATCATGTTGTCAGATGCCTAACATTCCAAGATCAACATTTATGTGTACAAATAATGGTTCTTAACAGAGATGAAATGGGTTGCTTCGCAACTATGTTAAGCTTTTCATTTAATTATTGCCTGTAGTTGAGTATAAGTTTTTCCCGTGAGCCTTACAGCTCCATCCCCTCCTCGTTGCATATTCGAGAACATAACAACAAATCCATGCATACCCAGGAACATAATGACAAATCCAGTTATTGAGAGAAGAGTGATGGACGAAAAAGTGATTGGTTCCAAGGAACATAATGACAAATTTTTGTATTGGGACTTGGCTCGAAATGCCCATATATCAACTACGAGCAATAAAATAAACAAAAAGCTTAACGTAGTTGTGAAGAAACCCATTGCATATGTGTTAGGAACCATCATTTGTACACAGAACTGCTCATCTTGGAATGTTAGACATCTGACAACATGACTGGAAGAGATTTGTAGGTCTGCCATTGATGGTCATATGGACAGAATGGAGCCATCATTTTCTAACAGAGGTCCGACATGAATTCATCCGAAAAACTTATAATCACTAACATCTAGAATGAATATGCAAATATGAAACAATAATGACAAATACAGGAAATAATTAAACAAAATGCTCCATCGTTCACAAGAAAAAGTTATAATCAACTACGGGCAATAAGAACAATACATGTGACCAATACATGTGACAACATGCAATAATTCGACCTGACAATGTGACCGGTGAGATAGATCTGCGATAGATGGATGTAAGGATGGGATGGAGCTGTCGTCACATGTGGTCGTCAACAATTGCAGCAGTCATCGAGATAGATAATTAAATGAAATGCTCCATCTTTCATGGGAAAAAGTTATAATCAACTACGGGAAATAATTAAATGAAAAGGTTCACAGGAAAAACTTATAATAAACTATGAGTAATAATTAAATGAAAAGGTTCGCAGTAAAAACTCATATATCATGAGGAGAACTAGGGAGCGATCATAAGACTCAAGCATTTCTCATAAAACAAGAGAGGATGTAAAAGAAAATTCCATGGCTTCCCGAACGATTTTAGTTTGCTATTATATGAGGCATGGTTAGCCTATATATAGTGGGTGGCCACTATGTTGATGCATTAAAAATATTTTACTGGATTAATCATACACGTATCACTCCAATCGATTCCCTGAAAATCCAATGGCCAACATGCCTGCTGCCAGCGTATTAAATGGCTGACAACAGGCTCCTATAGTAGGATGAATAATATTCGCCATAAGTTTCAACGTATGTGCATCAAGTATACCATATATTAAATTATGCAATTACTTCACATGATTATTTTTAACAAACAAAATTGTTTATGTGAATCAAGTATACCATATATTAACCCTATATGCAGGCGTCACCATTATACAGGGGGCCATGTGTTGGACACGAGGAGGGCACTTGGTGGAGGAGCCTTGACCTAGGCGCCCATAACATGGCACGCGTGCCCCATGCAATATACATCCCTTGCTTCCACTTGCCTGCCCTCACATGTGTGGCTTTATGGCTCCTTCTCGATTCTTTGCTCACAATTACCTTCACCGGCTAGCTAGCTGCAAATATGGTACCTTGTCCCTCTATGCATTCAAAGTAATCTTAAATTTGGGGGAGATCCATGTCTACTGGGGAGATGCCCCATTCTCTCTGCTCTGTCTACTAGGGAGCTACCCCATTCTCTCTTCTCTATCTACTGGGGAGTTGCCCCATTCTCGAGGAATAATGGGGTAGCTCAAATATTATCAGTTTTAAACTTCGTTAAGGAACTTCTACTTAGCAACTCAACCATAAATTCCTTACACCATCTTCATCTCCAACTACTTCTCATTTATCCACAAACTACAAGCTATACTTCTCTTTTGGACCCCAGTCATATAACATCCTCATTACTGGTTCAGAAAATGCAGGAGCTTAAAGTAGTCCCCAAACGTTAAATGGTACCATTAATTTCCTTAATATTCGTTTAAACAACTTTAAACTAATTTTAAAAATCAAATATGCCACGTGTCACAATATAAGCATTCCACGTGTCGCAAAATTTATAGAATTTTTGCTTTAAAGACTTTGCTAGCAAGTAGAAATATTCTCAGAGAAAGAGCGGCTACTCTTTCTACAAGGTGTTCTATTGCTACAATTCCCTCCTAGATGAAGGGTCGACTGACCCTTCTTATTCCTAATATTATTTTCATAATAGTTCAACACTACAAGAAGGGTTGGTCGATCCTTCTTGTATTATTCACTATGGCTATAGTTGAATTGATGGATAAATGCTTTGACAATTAACTATGAAAAGAAGGGGCGGCCGATCCTTGTTGTCATAAAATAGAAGTCTGGACAAACCATTTTTATATGATATAAATTCTGAGGTGTTCTATTTTTACAATTCCCTCGTAATTGAAGGGTCGGACGACCCTTCTTTTTCCCCATATTATTTTCATAATAGTTCAAGACTGAAATAAGGGTCGACCGACCCTTCTTATTACCAATATTCTTTTCATAATATTTCGACCTTGCAAGAAGGGTCGGCCGATCGTTCTTGTGTTCTCCATTATGGATATAGCTGAATTCTTGGATAAAGGTTTTCACAATTAACTACAAAAAAAGGGGCGGCGGATCCTTCTTCTTGTAAAACAGAAGTCGAGACAAACTATTTTTATATGTTATAAAATCCAAGGTGTTCTAGTTTAACAATTCCTTCGAAATTGAAGGGTCGACCGACCCTTCTTATTCCCAATATGATTTTCATAATAGCTCGAGACTGCAAGAAGGGTTGGTCAATCCTTCTTCTGTTCTCCATTATGGATATAGCTGAATTGCTGGATAAATGTTTTCACAATTAACTACGAAAAGAAGGGGCGGACGATCCTTCTTCTCGGAAAATAGAAGTCGGGACAAACCATTTTTATATGTTATAACTTAGCGGATTGACTTGTTATTGTAACAATGATTGGATATTTTAAACATTGAATTTTTCACATAAATATTTTGAACATTTACAAATGAAAATTGCAATTTTCAAATAAAAAATTGTAGTTTTTTTATTTGAAATTCACACTTTTCAAATCCGAAATTGCATTTTTGTATTTTAAATTTACACTTTTCAAATCAAAATTGACATTTTTTTATTTGAAATTCACACTTTTCAAATCAAAATTTGCATTTTTATATTTTAAATTCACACTTTTCAAATCAAAATTTCCATTTTTTGATTTGAAATTCACTAAATTGAAATTCATAGTTTCATAACAGAAAAAATGCAATTTTAAGGTACATAAGTAGTCAAAAAACACACTATTCGAATGGAAAAACACACTTTTCAAATCCAATATTTCCACTTTCAAAACCCATTTTTTCACTTTAGAAAGGTTGATATTGACACTTTCAGAGTCTAAATTCACACTTTCTTAGTCCAAAATTTGCCTAATTTGTCCAAATTTAATGAAATAAGCATTGAAAATCCTTTCTTTAAGCATAATAGTAAGAAAGTCACGCTTCATATTATATTATCCACACATAATTATTTGAAATGAACATCCAGTTTTGGTCCCTTATTCTCATCATTACAACATGGTTCACCAAGAGTAAGATACAAATTGAATTTTTCTTGGCACATTATTTCCTAGGAAACCATGTGCATACAATAAAACTCATTATAGATTCCTTAACTTCCTAATACTTCACGATAACCTCCTTTCTTACTACGCACAACTAGCTTACCAGGATGACACAATACCTTGAACTCGAAATAGCATTCTTTCTTTGATGACCCATGGGACAATATGACCACTTAACCCCAACTTTTAGCTATCATCCCCTTCAAATATAATTTATACAACTTTTAAGCTTATACTTACAATTAATAACGATAGGAAGTTCTAAACTGAACATAATTAGGTTAAGTAATAAAATTTTATCATTTAACAAAAATGTCAAATTTTATTATATAAAAATAATAGTCAAACACATCATCCAACTTGCCACATGAATTCATTCACATTTTCTTTATGTCGCAACCTAATATGTCAAATTCATTCTTTCCATCAATACTCAAGAATAACAATCACTTAGGTTATGTTTTACACAAAACTTTTGTAACAACTATGGAATATCAAAAATAAAATGTAGCTTTATATTTTGAAGATGTTCAAGTGGATTCACCTACTGAGCCATATACAACGAACCTAATATTATTTTATTTCTCTTCCCAGACAACAACAAGGATATTAGTCTAGACATAGAAGGACATGATGCTTCAAAAACTTATTAAATAAAAGAGTAATCAAACATCAAAATTATAGAATAATATAACACCTGAAAACCAGACAACCTCTATGATTAGGTCCTAAAAGTGCACATAACATTCGAATAGTGTTCACATGAACAAAGGCTATTCGACCTTTAGACTGTATAAATAATCTTATCCAACTTTTAGTAAAATTTAAACTGATACTGATATTCATTTATGAGTCTATATTTCTTGATATATCCTTTTATGAAACTCTCGTAACCATTAAGCATTATCAACTAGTATGTAACTATTTAAAATTCAAAATATACAATTGACCTTTCCTACTCTAACAAACTCACTCTTATTTGGAGTATACCAATAGTACTTCATTCTGAAACTTATAGGTAGTGTTCTTAATCATTCATAATAGAATACCAACAACTATAATGCACATTTTAATTGATACACTATGCAATTTGAAAACACTATTAAAAAATCTTTGTTTGATCGAGGTAATAACAAGTTTCGCCAAAGCTTTCATATCTTTACTTTTCTTTAGAATAGTACTTACTGAATGATATAGAATTACAAATCAATCCAACATAAAAGATTATGACGCTTCCTTTCTTTTTAACAAAATTAATCAATCCTGATATATAATCATTACATTTCACAAAAATTTCCGAAAGGTCATAAAAAACAACATCTAGATCGATGCATCCTTCTTATGCGATAATTACATCCTAGTGTTCCTTTGCTTCTTTCAAACTTGTCATGTATTCATATGTACATGCCTCAACTAGTTTGATCTTTATAGTTATGTCTTAGAATGTGTTTTTCATTCTATTATTGATTATATCATTTTGTAACATAACTAATTGCTTCAATAATTTATGAATCATTCTTTTAGGCAAGGAAATCATTTTCTTGTACACATAGTATGTGATTAGAGTATTAATTTATGCATTATAGTAGATCACTCATATACTTGTATAAAATCAATCTAAATATAAGTAATTCATACTTAATGTAAATTTCATAACCCTTTGTACATATACTAAAATCGTTTAAGCATTATACTACTTTCCATAACAATACTAGACAACCATGTAAGTATTTATATCTTCTATGTATCAAGGGAAGACTCTGGACATATACCTGACTTATAACAATGATGAAAGTACTTATCTTTACTCCTTTGGATAACTTTGAAGTTTGAACTTTTGAAAGACATTACTCCTCGTCTATTCCAGTTCCATGCATCCAAAGTGAAACAAAAACAATTGATTAGTAAAATTAACAACCTTCATACTTACTTATCGCATGTTGAGCTCATTAAGCCCACGTGTTGTAACCTAATGCTCTGATACCATATGTAACATACCCAAATAACCGAGTTAAGAAATTAGGTAAAATTAAAAAAAAAAAATTACTCACATTAAAGAACTCCATAAGTGGAAATCATTAGATTTGTGCATGACTTTGGTGGATGTCACTAATGTTGTATTTTTATTCTTTATTATATTTATCATCGTAATTTATACTACAACATATATCACTTATTCTCTAGCTAACACTTAGTTTTATTTTTCATATGTATATAATCATATATCTTCGTATATAGATATATCGTTGTTTATAGGAATAGTTTTCTTTCCTATACAGAATCGTAATTCTAAGGATTTAATCTAAGGAAAGTAACCATTACTTCCCTTCGAGTGCCTACAGCACCAGTGTGACATTCAACATCCATACTCAAATGTCTTATGGCTAACTAGTCGACTTTTTTTTTTCCTGGTGGTTTTAGTTGCTCGTTGCTTCACAATTTTTAGTCTCCTAAATTCACAACTTAGGAAATAAATAATGATACTTCCAAGGTCCACTGGTGGGGCCTTGGCCTTGAGCTCCTCACCAGGGCTACATACACAATTACAATTTCTTTTACAAAAATAATAAGGGTGAAAAAGGGGGATGTTACATTTGAAAATATGTTGGAGCTTATTTCATATCAAAGGAAGTTAAACGGTAGATGACGGAGTCTTTTCTACAATTTTTTCTAAAATATGGTAACGTGATTTCTTGTTCAAATTGCAATTTTGTTTGTTCAAATTTCAATTTTAATTGCATAAATGGATTCAACGCCCTTGATTATCTTGGGGTGTTCTGATTGTGGAATTCCAACAACTCAAAACTGTCCTTCCAACAATATCAACCAAATTTTGGCTAGAAAAATTGTCATGTTTTGGGTGCAAATTGTCTAGATTTTAGCTCACTCCCTTCATACCCAATTCTCATATGATTATTTTGAAAAACAAATACAAGAATAAAATATATAAAATTGTTGTTATGAACATATAGCTATATTTTTTTACAATATGATTTTTAAAATATTTTAAAAAATTGAATGGATAATTTAAGAAGGAAGTTGTATAAATATAAATATTATGCACATTAAAAGGCTTGGTATTATAAGCAATTTATAAATGAATATCTCACTCCAAAATTCCAAGACGAATTAGGAAAGGATGTCCAAAAGGTAAAAGAAGCTAGGAAGGAAGGAAAGTCTGCTCTAATTATAAATAGAAGAGTTGTTATCTAGGATAGAAACCAAAAAGATAACAATCAATAGAAATTACACATGTTCTAGTCCTCTCTTCAAACTGTGAAGGTTTCCCATGGAAAAAAGGCCCCAAGCTAAGTTAGATCCTGAATGAAATTGCTATTATTCTTATTCCATGAAACCTAGGAGTATGAATATTCTAATGTTCCTAGTATAGAAGGATTTGTTCTTTTGGTCGATTTGGAACAAGAGATCCTCTCATAAAGGCACTGGAGGTATAGTCTGTAACTATGAAAGAAATATATTCCCCCATGATAAGCTCTTTAAGAAAGACCCCACAACTAGTATATGTGGATATAGATAGTTGATGTTAATAATAAGAAAACATACATTGCAATATTCTATCTCTCCCCTACTAATTCTAACTTTTATAAGAAAATCAACATAGATAAAAATTGCCTTTAGATTAGTTTATAAAATGGTACTTGTATCCTATAAAATGAGGGAAATATCCTCTTAATGGGTGATATTTAACGTTCATATTTAACATTCATAAAAATTGCCTTTAGATTGGTTTATAAAATGATACATGTATCCTAAAAAATGAGGGAAATATCATCTTAATGGGTGATATTTAACGTTCATACTTCCAATAACCAAGCTATTCTTCTAATAAATTATTCCAACCCTAATCCTCTTTGGTTGGATGAAGACCATGTTCTAGATAGTCAGTATAAAATAAGTTATGTGGATCTAGGTAAAAATTTGTTCAGCTTTGATTTAGTCAAGATGTGTAATTCTCAAGACCTTATAATTTGTAATGGGATAAAGAAGTCGCCAAACTCTAGTTAGATGATGTGCACTCATAGGATCAATAATAGTCTGGTATATTATGTGATATATAATCTCTATTCATATAACAGTATGATAAATTTAGACATTCCTCTTGACCATGAACCTCACTCAGATCATAGTACTCTAACTGTAACCCTCACCCTCAATTTTCTCATGCATAGATATCCTAAAGAAGACAATTCTCACAGTCAAAAGCATCTAACCTTTGATAGAAATAAGGACGATATTTCCGTAAATGATTTAAAAAATGACTTGTTTGCTCTTTCTAGTACATACAATATAGAATACCCCTATCAAAATTTCACTACAATCCTCTCTTCTCCCATTGACAAGTTCTCCATAGAAATTTTGGGTAAAAATAATAACAGGAAAACTAACCCCTGCTATGACAATGAATCCAAAAATGCCAGAAGAGACATCAAGAAAGTGACTGAAGAGTCTCTAAAAATTGATAAGATAAATAGTTAAAAATCTCTAATTAAAAGAAAAAAGATGCATTATATAAATCAAAAGTGGGGAAACATTTTACACCTCTCATAGGTGCCCCCTAAGAAACTATGGAGACTAATTCTAACTAGTAAAAATGAAGAGAATAATAAGATTTCTTTGAAAGATTGGGATTCCTATATTCAAAACATATAGCAATCGTCTAATGCCATTACTAACACTATGAACCTTTTTACAAAGAAATAAGTTTTCTTATTAGAAGAAGAAATCCTGAAAATTAGAGGAACAATTTTCATTCCTTACATCCATAATCTTTTCAATCTAGTGGTCAAGCAAGGTTTCCCTATTCCTTGGACTCAAAGCCTCATTATTCCTATCTTTAAAAGCGACTATAAAAATAGCCTGTTTAATTATTGAACGACTATGACTATCCCTCTCTCAGCCAATATATATGGTATTATTTTAGAACATAAAATTAGCATATGGCTTGAAAGCGAACGTAAGTGGGCTAAAGGCCAGTTAGGATTTATAAGACGTCACTTTACTATGGACCACCTCATTACTCTTAAGATGGTTGCAGATGAATTTTGTAATATTAAATAAAATAGATTAGGTTCCTTTGTGGACTTTAGGAAATATTTTGATCTGGTGACTAGAAATAACTTGTGGAATAGATTAGAAGACCTAAAATTTCCTTTAGAATTGAGAGTTGCAGCGATAAGGTTGTACGAGAATTCCATTGCCAATTTTAAGAGGACTAAAGCATGTTTGAAAGATGTTAGTTGTAATATTGGATTTAAACAAGGATTCCCCCTCTCCCCCACCCTTTTTGGCATATACATTTATAAGTTAGAAATTTATTTAGAAGAAGTAGGTTGTGCTAGAACGACCTTAGCTAGTCGAATAGTCATTATCCTCCTTCTCTATGTTGATGATATTCTTCTTATGGCAAGGTATCCATGTGGCCTTGATAAACAATTAAGGATTCTCAAGGATTTCTTCTCTAACATGGGTGTTCATGTTAACACGGACAAAACTAAAGTTATGATTATCAAATGCAAGAAACACACTTAAACGCCAATTTTGAGTATGGTAATAAAAACTTGGAGGAAGTGTCCTCTTACAAATATCTCAACATTAATATCCATCACAATCTCAATTGGAACTATAGCATTGAGAAAAGGGTTAATGGAGGGTGGAAAGCTTATTTTGGCTTAGAAAACAATTGTAAATAATTAAACCTAGTTATGTGGGATAAAAAGAAGTTCCTTTTCAAAAATCTCATCACTCTTGTTATATTGTACGGTTTTGAAGTTCGGGGTTGTAGAGTCTCCCGAGAATCCTGGATAACTATTGAGCAAATTCAAAAATGTTTTATCATGTATAACCTCAAAATTAAAAGTAATATTGCCTACACTATTCTCCTTATAAAAGAGGGTCTCCCCCCCATCGAAAGCATCGCTATGAATAGGTACTTAATTTACAAGAACAAGATAAATTATGTGGAAGACCAGAGACTACCTAATATTGCTTTAAATTCTAGTCAAGACCATCTATGACTTAAGAGAGGATGGTATGAAAATGTCATAACCTGGTTAAACTAATGGGGTTTGACGAAAATGCCACCTTGAAAAATATCAAAACCCTAAAATACATTATCACATCTATGTTTAAAGAGAAAATGTGGGACAAGAAAGATTTAGAGGTTCAAATAAAACTAAGATATTTCAAGGAGGTCATTAACCCTAATCTGGAAGATAAAAAATATATATGTGTTGTTTCCATCTTGAAGAACAAAATTAATATAGCCAAGATAAGAATGAACTCCCATGAGCTTCATATCAAAATGGGGTGTTGGGAAATTCCTAAAACACCATGGGTGGAAAGGATTTTCCAGCTCTGTGAGTTTATGGGATTTGAGGACGAATGTCATTTTCTTTTAGAGTGCTCTAGGGCACACACCCACATTCATTCACAATTTACTAATCTCTGCTACAATTGTAACCTTCATGACATTTTAACATGTGAAAGCTATGGTGACCTAGGAACGCTTACTTCCAAGCTTTTCCATCATAGGAAAAACATTTTACAACATTCCAAATAATTTCTATCACTTTTTTTAAGATGCCGAGATTAATATTCATCATTGTCATCATGAGAAACTATGAAACTATCAATTAATTTTAGTTATTACTTCTATCCAATGCAAATATTATTAATGTAAGTGATTAAAACTCTACTGGTTTATAATTTTCTTAAAAATGTGGACTCTCACACATATGCACACAAATATATATAAGTCCTTTAATGAAGGCAAAGCTTTAAAATAGAAGAGATCCCATATCTAACTAATCAATACTTGAGATAACTTTTAAAAATAGGTAAATAGATAGATACTAATTGATAAATTTTAAATATGTAAAACTTGAGTGGTGTCTAGATTGATAATGCAAAATATGAGATCATGTGATTTTATACTATAGAGATTAATAAAAATATTATATGATTTTTTTTTATGAATGATTTCAATAATTTTTATAATCAATTAGAAATATAAATTGAAAATTGATGTGATTTAATACTATAGAGTTTAATAAGAATATTATATAAAAAATTTTAAGAACGATTTTCGTAATTTTTATAAATAATTAAAAATATAAATTGAAAACTGAAAATTTAAGTAATTTAGACATTCCAATTTACAAAGAGACAATAAGACCCACAAAACCTATGTCAAATATTATTTAAAAATAATAATTTATAAAAGAAATTAAACATGAAAACAAATATAATAACTAATGTTATTATAAACCTTAATCAGGGATATAAAACCATATAACATACAATTCAAGGTATCTAGTAATTAACTAAAAATTGATTACAATCGAAAATTGATTTCATAATTACAAATTTAGAAAATGAATTCAAAAAATAAGTACGATTTTAATTTATAGGGGTTTTTTTTGGGCATCCAAAATTTTAAAGTTAGATATTTAAAAAATTGAAGAAAGCAAATGAAATAAAAAATACATTGTAAACTAAATATATAAAGCAAATAACTTTTTCTTTTCTTTAAAACAAATATATCTTCAAATTAATTATATATTAAACAAGTTAACTACTAGATTCAATTTCCATTATAGGTGAGCTAGGAGCTAGTTAAGAAGAGCCGGTAGATACAATCTCATAAACAAAAAAATAAAATAAAATAAAAACCTCAAGCATTCATGGTTAGGATACTGTCAAGATGTAAAGATATTGTAAGGTGAGTCGGTCAACCACCCTAGTTAAGATGAAATTAACACCTAAATTTTAATGAAGGTTAACCACACCAGCTAAGCTAAAATTAACATCTAAACTAAAAATGAATTGTAAAGAAAAACATAAACAATCTTCCATTTTTCTTCCAACTTTCTTTCTTTTTCAAATCATCCACCTATTAGTTTATTCATAATTTTTTTCCAAATAATATTCAAACCAAATTAATAATAATATTGTTTGAAACCTCCTACATATCACTGAGTAATGTATGAATTGTAAAGAAAAACATGAACAACCTTTCATTTTTCTCCCAAATTTCTTTCTTTTTCAAGAAAGAAAATAATCAACCTATTAGTTTATTCATAAAAAATTTCCAAACAATATTCAAACCAAATCAATAATAATATTGTTTGAATCCCCCTACATGTATCCTCACTCGGTAATGTATGAATCGTAAAGAGTTCAACATGAACAACCTTCCAATTTTCTCCTAATTTTTTTTCTTTTTCAACCGAGAAAATCATCAACCTATTAGTTTATTCATAATTTTTTTCCGAACAATATTCAAACATAATCAATAATAATATTGTTTCCATGTATCATCCCTTCATAATGTATGAATTGTAAATAAAAATATGAACAACCTTCCATTTTTATCCCAATTACCTATTAGTTTATTGACAAACTTGTTCAAAACAATATTCAAACCAAAGCAATAATAATATTGTTTGAAACCCCCTACATCTATCCTCACTATGTAATGTATGAATTGTAAATAAAAAACATGAACAACTTTTCATTTTTCTCCCAATTTTCTTTCTTTTTCAACCGAGAAAAACTTATTAGTTTATTCATAAACATTTTCTAAACAATATTCAAACCAAATCAATAGTAATATTGTTTTAAACCTCCTACATGTATCCTTGCTGAGTAATGTATGAATTCTAAGGAAAAACATGAACAACCTTCCATTTTTCTCCTATTTTTCATTCTTTTTTAATGGAGAAAATCATCAACCTAGTAGTTTATTCATAAAAAATTTCCAAGAAATATTCAAACCAAATCAATAATAATATTGTTTGAAACCCCTACATGTATCCTCACTCACTAATGTGTTGTAATATCCCGAATTTTGATTTGAGTATATTGATGTTATATATTGGGATTAAGCCCCAACACATATGATTTATTTTGATATATTGGTCGTAAGCCCCAATGCACATGTTTTTACTTTTATTATATGATGGGCGTAAGCCCCGATGAACATGATGTATTTTGTTGTAGATATACATATTTGGGCATGGACTCTAACAGTTGCAGGTTATTGTTATATACTGGGCAGAAGCCCCAATGTATTTGATTGATGTTTTATTATGAGATTGGGTATAGAAACCCTAATATACTAAGATGATCTTTGTTACATATTGTGTAGATTTATGATATGCATGATTGACTTTTATATGTATTGAGCATGGAACCTGGAGCACATGGATGGACTATGTGCTGGGCATAAGCCCCGATGTATATAAAGGATTTTTATTATGTATTGGGCGTAATCCCTGATGTACATAGAGTGTTGGGCATAATCCCTGGAGTACTCCAAGCTTGATAATATATACCAGATCCGAGGCCATTTGTATATTCTATATGTGCTTCACAACCACATTCTAGTACTAGTGTTGAGCGGGATGCTCTGGAATTGCACTAGTGTAATTCCCATGTGAGAGTGTTGAACCAAATCTCTCAAGAGCACTCCAGGTTACTTGATCTTAAAAAGTGCTGAGTCAAGAAGACTCTGAATAGCACTGCTAATCATCACAATCATTTAATTGGTTGAATGAATCATTTCTATCTCTCATCAAAGGACTGTAGGAACTACCATGTTAAATGAGGGAATCTAACATGCAAGAGGGACCTAGAGTTACCTAACCTAGTCGACTATCCAAACCTACCCAAAATGAACTTGTCCAAAGGTTGGACCATGTATTAAAAGATTACCAAAGAGTTATTATACTATTTAATTAAATAAATAATCAAGATGATTGTTCATAAAATAAGTCTCACTTATGTATAAATAGTATGCAGAAAACTATGCATAAGATATCATTTATATTATATGTAAATTATGTATAAATAGTATGCAGAAAATGTATGCACAAGATATTTATTTATATTATATATAAAGAAAAGGTTGTGATCTAAATTAATAGAAACACCTAGTTATAAACAAAGTAAATAAAATATAAAGGTTCCTTTAAAACAAATCATAGAGGAACAAGTTAAAAGTCCTAGATAAACTAGGAGTAAAGAATTAATTAAATATTCTTTATTTATATTATAATTCAAAACTAAAATAAAACTCGAGTTAATATTAAAAATATATTACTATTAACTCAACAGCTATAAAACGTTCACCTATATAAAGAAGGGAAATTCCAAAGGGAGGGGCATCTTTTTCTTTCTATCATTCTCTTATGGTAAGTGGAGAGAATTTCTCCAAGACCTGATTATCATCAGCAGTCTTCCCTAGGTCATCTATTGTCCTATTGCATGTTGGAACCAACTCGGGGGGGATCCATTAGTGAACTAGGAACGGTTCAGGGTCAAGGTAGGGAGGAACGTGGTAGACCCAAAGTCATTCGATTCAAATATTTCTACAGGTCAGCCAGATCAATACATAATTATTTTCAATAACTAGTGTTGGAAAGTGTCCATGTCTGTACCATCAGAAGGATCAAGCTGCAACTGTCCAGGTATGAGATACTCTTATGTTCTTTTCAATTTATTATTAGGCTGCTAAACTTAGAAATTTAATTATGTCAATTCTTTTCATCATAATATAGTAGCAGTAGTTAATGAGAGAAAGGGCCTATGTCATTGGCTCTCCTGGGTTATTCTTCATATTTCGAAAGTTAAAATTATGGTCTAAATATTACAAACCCTACTAGAATTGAAATAGTATAGAACCTCATAAACAAATTTAAATTAAATATGTTTTGAGCAGAATCAACTCCTAAAAGGAGATCAATTCGCTTTATTTAGTTCTAAGCTTATAATCTTAACCTTTCCATTCTAGCTAGATTCAATTTGCATGCTACATCGGAACTTTTCATTTAAAACTCTCACAAGTTTCGTAGGGTCTATTTCTTTTTTTTCCTTTACACTTAACTAGAACATTTAAAAAAAACACATCATGTAAAATATTAATCAATAAAGCTAAAGAACATCAACTATAAAGAATTTATCAACACAACCTTTCCCTTAACGTCGCCTTTGAAAATGAAACTGCATTTTTAATGCTAAAGATCTCCCATAAAATCCACATAAAGATTAAATAAAACAAGATTTCTATTCATGCCCTTTGTAACGCTCATATTTTGATTAGGCATATTTATCAGTTAGACACACCATACTTTATTTTCTTATATTTTCTGTTGAACTCAGCTCGACTGAGTAAACTATATTACGATATGATGGACCTCATTATATGATGTTAATTTGTTTTATGATTTCACTATGATTATGATGTTACTATGTTATGTGGTTACAATGTCATGATTATCATATGATTTCTTTATTTTACGATTACAGTATATGTTCATATGTTTTCATTAATAAGATGTGAAATATATGATTCGGTACGTGGATACCATCTTCTTGTATGAATTATTGAAGTGTTATATGTCATACGCATCTATGATGAACTAGAAAGGTTACATGAAATAAAATGATTTTGATAACATGGATCAATTGGCAATCAATGGGAAATGCTTTCTATAAAAAAAAAAATTGTGAAATACTAACCTACAGGACACAAGGGCTATGGGATAGCCAGTTACTTGATCTGATATATTGGAAAAAAAAACATGTTCGTACAGTAAACCTTAGCAGCCAATAAAATGATGATATGATAACACAAACTGATAATCCCGATAACAGCAAAGTATGAGTCGATAAGGGCATAGGCCCAATATGTTGAGAGGGATGGATGTGTTTCTCGCCCTATGTTTCCATGAGACCCATGGTCGTGGGAGGGCTGTGATGAGACACGCTCCCCATGTTGTTGTGATGACGATGGTCGGATGCCTACTAGGGGAGGATAGGTCCGCTGTTCAGCCGACGCTATCGCTCTCAGGTTCTATGTGGTTAGGTCGGTGAGTCCGACATCCACTTTTGTACTAGCAGAGAAAGGATAGGGAGGATGGAGGACATAGGTTATGATGGGAGGATATGTTAGTTAGTACTGTTGAGGGTTGGGTATTCCTTGATTGTGAGTTAGTGGTAGTAGGTACCCTTCCATGTACATGATTGATTAAACTAATGTAAATATAAAAATAATAGTAAAGGGTTAAATGTTAAATAACTGAGGATGTTAAAATGATTGTACTATATATATTGTGGTTGTTCTTCTACATGGGGGTAAATACTACTATTAGTTAGAAGCTATGCATAGGCGGGATGGGGTTTGTCTATAGTACATTTCTGATCTGTGCATACGCTGGCCACGCATGCACGCTTTGCACATGTACACTAGTATCGATATACAAACACTCAACATATTGAATAAATGTTGAAGTCGTGATAAGTAATTATGTTAATCATGCATTGATCGAACTCAGATAATGAGTATAAAGTTATTTAAGATGTGTAAAACAAATCAATTAAGCTATGTATTACTTGTTGGTAAACATCGTGATAAACAATTGAGACAAGTGTCATCAGTTAACATTCTCATTTGAGAATTGTTGTAAATAAGGTAATGGTACTGTCTGATTAATTAGTAAGATTGTTTAAGCCCTTAAGGGTGCTTTGTTTAGAAGAACGAGGATACTATGTTGACGTTAGGGTTCTCATGTGATAACAAATGATTTA
Organism: Larix kaempferi; assembly: GCA_027924585.1. NCBI lineage: Eukaryota > Viridiplantae > Streptophyta > Pinopsida > Pinales > Pinaceae > Larix > Larix kaempferi. The sequence continues at coordinate 21,258,331 of BSBM01001023.1, forward strand.
AAAAAAAACATTTTTACTAATTCACCATTTATTACTTTGTGGTGATCTAATTAATATTATTCCTTAATTAATGTTATTCTAAAAATGTTACTATCCATGTCATTACATAATATTACTTAGGGAAATTACATGGAACCCAATGCATAAATTTATGTAGAGTTGTTTAGTAGATTTGGTACAAGGTTGCCTCAAGATGGCGTAATCAAAACACCCCAAACTATAGAATTTTTCGGAAATGCACCTCTTGAGAATCCACCAACAAACTAATAATATGATGTTTTACTCCATGAATCAGGATCAATCATGGTAACAACATGCAAAGGTCGAGGTTAGGGTCAAGGTCGATCACTGCCACCGTCATCGCTGCCAACACCACCACGATCAACCTTAACACCTGAAATGCAAATCACAATGGCGTCTTTGGAGGCTATTATGACCATGATGAACAGGAAGTCGGAAAGGGCCGTCAAGGTGAAAACCACTCAAGTGAGTCGAGAGAACTCTGAAAGGGCACATGGCCCAAGATAGGAACCGCTTCAGGACATATCGAGGGAGTTGCAAAAGATAAAGGTTCCAGAGTTTTCAGGAGGATGACCCGGTAAGCATGCCGAAGCATGGCTGGAAGGCATGAAGAGATGCTTCACATTGAATGAGTATACATATAGTTCCAAGGCTAGGATGGCCGTCTTTCAACTTAAAGGTGATGCTTTGAATTGGTGGTTAGATCTCGAGAGGCAGTTGCACCTTACTCGTCTTACGACTTCTTGGGAACTGTTCGAGGAGAGGTTCCACAAGAAGTATTTGCCAAATTATTACAAGGAAGAGAAGGCAGGCACACTCCATGCCTTAGTACAGGGAGACAAGACGGTGGAGGAGTATGAATCTCAGTTTATGGAACTAGTAAAATATGTTCCTTACCTAGATGCAGATGATTGTCAGGTAGAGCGTTTTGTGTATGGAATTAACTACAATATTAGGGCTGCTGTGCGGATGTGGAAGCCAACTTCAGTTGCCATGGCAGTTGAGTATGCGCATTATGCAACTGATATGTTAGATGGAAAATGGGGTAGTAAGTTGACAGGAACCAATCAGTATGTTTCAGGGAAGGCCTCACGTCCTTACTTCAGGGTAGGACAATCTAGACCTCCTCCTTACGGTAACAGGTTCACACCGAGGGGTAATACTTCAGTTAACTCAGTCTCGCAGGAATCGTCCGCAACCCACCAAAGCCAAGGGCATACACAAGGAAGTTTCTATAGAGGATCAAGGGGTTTTAGAGGACCCAGGGGAAGGAACTCATCTCAGAGGATTCCTTTGAGCAAAATCCAAGCCCCTCCCAATCTCTTTTGGTGGGGATGCGGAGGTCCTCATTTCCAGCGATGTTGTCCCAAGGGTTAATCAAGCAGCAGGCACAGGGAAGGAAAAGCACCCATGGATAGTTCGGGTAACAGTCATTGGATTCATGCAGCAGTTCATAACCACCAAGAAGAACATCAGTCTACCGTAGTATAATCCACTGGTAAAGTAAACAATGTCAAACTTAAAATTTTGTTTGATCCGGGAGCAACTGGTAGTTTTATTTCACCATTTGCATTAGATAAATGTGGGTTGGCAGCCTACGAGCACAATGATTTCAAACTGGTTGAAATGGCTTCAGGATCTAAGCAAACAGTAGGTCTTAAAGTGAGGAGTTGTGAGGTTGACTTAGGAGTGTGCACCACTAAGTTGGATGCTTATGTCACCAATTTGGGGACTTATGACCTCATTATTGGCATGGATTGGTTAGAATGCCATAGAGCTTTCTTAGACTGCTATGCGAAGAAGGTGTTGTGCCTCGATGACAAGGGAAGGACAATTCAAATCCAAGGCTTGAAGAGGAAGGTATCCCTCTATTTCATCTCTATGGTGAAAGCTAAGCGGTGCCTAAGACAAGGATGCCAGTTGTTCGTAGTGGAGGTCATGAGTGATAGTAAAGGACCTTCCTTGAATTCTTACCTAGTACTTTCCAAGTTCGAGGATGTCTTTCCAAAGGAATTGCCAGGACTACCTCCAGAAAGAGAGCTCGATTTCACAATCGAACTAAAACCTGGTGCAGAGCCTATCTCAAAAACTCCTTATAGAATGACAACTCCAGAGCTCCGTGAGTTACAGATCCAGTTAAAAGAGTTGCTAGATTTGCGACTGATTAGACCTAGTATCTCGCCATGGGGAGCACCAGTGATCTTCGTTAAGAAGAAGGATGGACCTCTACGACTGTGCATAGATTACAGAGATTTGAACAAAGCCAGAGTGAAGAACAGGTATCCCATATCAAGAATTGATAACCTCTTTGATCAAATGAAAGGTGCGTCAATCTTCTCAAAGATTGATTTACGATCAGGGTATCACCAGTTGAGGATCAAGGAAGGCGACATTCCTAAGACTGCCTTTCGAACTCGATTTGGGCATTACGATTTTGTAGTGGTACCATTTGGTTTGACCAATGCTCCAGCTGTATTCATGAGCCTCATGAATGGTGTCTTCCGAAAATACTTGGACCGCTTTGTTCAGGTCTTCTTAGATGATATTCTTATCTATTCTAAGAATGAGAAGGAGCATGAGGAACACTTGCGGTTGGTTTTGACATGCTTAAGGGAACATTAACTTTATGGTAAATTATCAAAGTGTTCCTTCTTCCAAAAAGAGATTCACTACTTGGGGCACATCATCTCAGGTGAAGGGATCTCTGTAGACCCGGAAAAGGTTAAGGCCATTGAAGATTGGCCAATTTCAAGGAATGCTCATGAGGTGCATAGCTTCATGGGGTTAGCAGGCTATTACCGGAGGTTTGTGGAAGGATTTTCTAAAATTGCAAAACCCATTACCACCTTGCAACGCAAGGGAATCCGATATGAATGGACCGATGAATGTGATGCCTCTTTTACAGAGTTAAAGAGATTGTTGACAAGTGCACCGATCTTGCGGGTACCAGACATGGATAAATATTTCATGGTATGCATCGATGCCTCGAAGCAAGGACTAGGAGTGGTGTTGATGCAGGAAGGTGGGGTAATAACTTATGCATCTTTAAAGTTGAAACCTCATGAGGAGTAGTATGCCACGCATGATCTAGAATTGGTAGCAGTAATGTTGGCACTAAAATTATCGAGGCACTACCTAGTTGGTAGAAGCTTCACCCTTAAAACAAACCATCAGAGCTTGCAGTGCATCTTTACCCAAAGGGATTTGAACACTAGGCAAAGGCGATGGAGTGAGTTCATGAGTGAGTATGACTTCGGTATCTCTTACATCAAAGGAAAGGAGAATGTGGTGGCAGACGCTCTAAGCTGAAGATCGAAACTTTTCTCCTTAATTCCCTTGAAGGTTGACTTGAGGGAAAGAGTACTAGGACAACTATTGGGTGATAGTTGGTACCTAAAGGTAACCTCAGCTATTCAGAATGGAAAGGAACAGGAATTGAAGTATGATGGGTACCATCTTGAGGAAGATGGATTGTTGCGGTATCAGGGAAGGATGTATGTTCCTAAGGAAGGTGATATCAGGGAAACGATCTTTAGAGAGGGCCATAGATCACATTACTATGTGCACCCAAGGGTGAAGAAGATGTATACTGACATCAAGAAACTCTTCTTCTGGCCAGGTATGAAGATGGATGTAGTGGATTTTGTTTCGAAGTGCCTTGAGTGTCAACAAGTTAAGGCAGATCATTGTCACCCAGCCGGTCTCCTACAACCGCATGATATTCCTATGACTAAATGGGAAGTCATTTCCATGGACTTCGTTGTAGAATTACCACTCACATCTATGAGACATAGTGCTATTTTGGTGGTAGTCGACAAACTGACCAAAAGCGCTCACTTCATTCCATTCATAGACACCTATGATGTGACAGATGTGGCAAGGGTATTCGTAAATGAGATTGTACGTCTTCATGGAGTTCCTAAAAAGATAATCTCTAACAGAGACCCTAAGTTCACCTCAAGATTTTGGACAAGCATGCAATCAGCATTGGGGACACAGTTGAACTTAAGCTCAGCTTATCACCCCGAGACAGATGGACAGACAAAGAGGGTGAATCAAGTGATGGAGGACATGCTTAGGATGTATGTTATGGATCAACAGACACAGTGGGAGAAATATCTTCCTTTAGTGGAGGTTGCATACAACAATAGTCATCACAACTCCATTGGTATGTCGCCATATCAAGCATTGTATGGGAGGCCGTGCAGGACATCACTTACTTGGGAAAAGTTAGAGGATCGAGTTTTAATTGGGCCTGAATTGATTCAGGAAATGGAGGAACAAGTGTTACGGATTAGGCAGCGGTTGAAGGAAGCGCAGGATAGGCAAAAGAGTTACGCTGATGCACACAGATCAGATAGAAGTTATGGAGTAGGGGATCGTGTATTTATTCGCATCAGACCAAATAAAAGTACCATTTGGTTTGGGAAGGGTACCAAGTTGTCACCTCGCTTTATAGGTCCATTTGAGATTCTTGAGAAAATCGAACCAGTTGCTTATCGTCTTGCGCTTCCACCCCACTTGCATAAAACTCATAATGTATTTCATGTTTCTGTATTATGACATTACATAGCTGACGAGACTCACAAAATTCATTGGAAGGAATTGTAGGTCTTGGACGAGGGAACCTTCAGGGTTGAACCATTACGTATACTTGATCGTAGGGTTCGACAGCTCCGTAGTCGCCATGTGGACCAAGTTAAGGTCCAATGGGACAAGTATAGCCCACGGTCTGCTACCTGGGAGGATGCAGAGACCATGCGTCGATATTTTCCCTCACTATTTTTACCATGACTTCGGGATGAAGTTTCCCGAAGGGTGGGTGTATGTAACGCCCATATTTTGATTAGGCATTTTTATCAGTTAGACACACCATACTTTATTCTCTTATATTTTCTGTTGAACTCAGCTCGACTGAGTAAACTATATTACGATATGATGGACCTCATTATATGATGTTACTTTGTTTTAAGTTTTCACTATGATTATGATGTTACTATGTTATGCGGCTACAATGTCATGATTATCATATGATTTCTTTATTTTACGATTACAGTATATGTTCATATGTTTTCATTAATAAGATGTGAAATATATGATTCGGTACATGGATACCATCTTCTTGTATGAATTATTGAAGTGTTATATGTCATACGCATCTATGATGAACTAAAAAGGTTACATGAAATAAAATGATTTTGATAACATGGATCAATTGGCGATCAATGGGAAATGCTTTCTATAAATTTGTATTTTGCGAAATACTAACCTACAGGACACAAGGGCTATGGGATAGCCAGTTACTTGATCTAATATATTGGAAAAAAATACATGTTCGTACATTAAACCTTAGCTGCCAAAAAATGATGATACGATAACACAAACTGATAATCCCGATAGCAGCAAAGTATGAGTCGATAAGGGCGTAGGCCCAGTATGTTGAGAGGGATGGATGTGTTTCCCGCCCTATGTTTCCATGAGACCCGAGGTCGTGGGAGGGCCATGCTGAGACACACTCCCCATGTTGTTGTGATGACAACGGTCGGATGCCTGCTATGGGAGGATAGGTACGATGTTCATCCGATGCTATCACTCTCAGGTTCTATGTGGTTAGGTCGGTGAGTCCGACATCCACTTTTCTACTAGCAGAGGAAGGATAGGGAGGATGGAGGACGTAGGTTATGATGGGAGGATATGTTAGTTAGTACTGTCGAGGGTTGGGTATTCCTTGATTGTGAGTTAGTGGTAGTAGGTACCCTTCCTTGTACATGATTGATTAAACTAATGTAAACATAAAATAATTGTAAAGGGTTAAATGTTAAATAACTGAGGATGTTAAAGTGATTGTACTATATATATTATGCTTGTTCTTCTACATGGGGGTAAATACTACTATTAGTTAGCACGTATGCATAGGCGAGATGGGGTTTGTTTATAGTACATTTCTTATATGTGCATACACTGGCCACACATGCACGCTTTGCACATGTACACTAGTATCGATATACAAACACTCAACATATTGAATAAATGTATAAGTCGTCATAAGTAATTATGTTAATCATGCATTGATCGAACTCAGATAATGAATATATAGTTATTTAAGATATGTAAAACAAATCAATTAAGCTAGGTATTACTTGTTGGTAAACATCGTGATAAACAATTGAGACATGTGTCATCAGTTAACATTGTCATCTGAGAATTGTTGTAAATAAGGTAATGGTACTGTCTAATTAATTAGTAAGATTGTTTAAGCCCTTAAGGGTGCTTTGTTTAGAAGAACAAGGATACTATGTTGACGTTAGGGTTCTCATGTGATAAACAAATGATTTAGAAAAAAACATTTTTACTAATTCACCATTTATTATTACTTTGTGGTGATCTAATTAATATTATTACTTAATTAATGTTATTCTAATAATATTACTATCCATGTCATAACAATTGCAATATAGGTAAAATTTAAATATTGATTAATAAATGATTAGAGTGTGATTATTTCCATTTCTAAGTTAGACATAATAGGATAACAATTTTGGAATGGATGTGATGTGATGGGAAATGGTTTATTACTATTTAATTATTCAATACGAATCTTAGAATTTAAATCTCAAGATAAGTTATCTTGACGGATGAGGTAGACCATTAAGACACACCATGTCCAAATTGAAAAGTCAACTATTTATATATTATTTTATTATTTTATCCTAAAAACACTAAATACAAAGGTGGTGAATAGACTAGTAGTTAATAAACTTAGTATCGAATAGATAACCTTTGGGTAATGATTCCTACCATAATAAATACTTACAACCATCAATCAAAATCAAATAAATTTACCATGAGTGTAATTGATTATTCGGTACATTGAGTGTGAAAAATATATTTTTATAATGTAACGTGTATGAATGAACTAAGTGAAAGGAGTAAATGTTTGAGGGGCTCGGGAGGGGGAGTTTGGGGTGGTGGAGTAAGCCCAAGGTCTTCTCGAGGAAGGAAATGTACATAGAGAGGATTTTGGGGGAAGAAATGAGATTGGGAGAAAGTGGAAGGTAATGAGGGGATAGCTCTAAGTGGAGAGAAAGGTTTGAGAACAGAAAAAGGTTTGAGAACAGAGAAATGTTTTGAGAACCTAAGTAAATACTGCTCTCAGGATTATCAGATTGTGAGCTCGGGGGCTTGGAAATCCTTTGATTTCCAAGGGATAGCAAGATAATAGTTGGTCAGTTGGGTGGACACATTATCTTGGCTGACTAAGAGAATATAAACATAACCTGCTACAACCTACGGTCTACTAAGCATCAGCATCAAGTAATTTCCTTGTTATTTATTTTATTTGATTATTATGCTGAAACTTACTCGGAAACATACATATAACTTGCTATTTATTGATTTATTAGTGTGAAACATATTCTTATGCTGAAAACAAATTGTTGAAGGAAAATATTGATATGTTAGTTTATTTTTAAAATACGAATGTATGGTTGATAAAGACAAAATAGTATACTAAATTTCATTTAGAAGCATAGAAATTTTATTAGAAATTTACTCACATATACCTGAACAAGTTTAATACATAGAAAAGTAACATAGAATACGACTTAGGCTCTCTCGAAAAAATAGAGTGCTACACCCTTTCCTTCACAGTCAACACATTATCGTTCTACTACTTTTCCCTGGGTAGCTATAGCCACCTAAAAACATGACAGAGATAGAATTTCACCCAAACCTTGTATCCATTTCAAAACCCCAAATACCATCTCTGCAATCATAAAATCTTAACACGAAACATTGGTTTTAACCTCATGTAGGAATAAATTGAGAATACGCATAACCAATCATGGCTTTTCCCTTGCTAAATACATTAATTCTCAATGCAACGAATAACTTAAAAGACAAAAGGATAACTAAGATTGCATTGAAAGAACAAACAAAGATAAGGGCTTCACGCCGAGCTTGAGCTTACATTCCAACGAACTCATAAACCTAGGTTGAATATAAATGATTCCTTTAAATATTATTTAGCCATAATCATCGAAAACACATACAGAGATTTATAAAAACCCAACGGTGCTAGATTCAGTATTGAAAAGCATACAGAGCCAAAGTAAAGTATTAAAACAATTTTATTACATCTACCAACCATGACATAGATTCGGATGAGAATAGTTTCTTTCATTCAAACAAAACAGTTCTTCCAAGTGCCAAAACCACAACCATCATTTATAGGAGCCAAGTTAGGGCTTCTTCCCACCAAAATGCCATACATGCTAACACAGAGTCAGTTACAAATTTTCACATTACAGAGCATGCCTTAAAACTTAAGCCACGATTTTCTCTCCACTGAGACTCGACATCACCAGAAATTCGAATGAGTCATTCATCCCCATCCACTTAGCAAACATTCTTTATAGGAAAAACATATGTGTGAGAGGAGAAGTTGGCCACAAGGGACCAAGCTTACCGTATCCTCCATAGCTAAGAAATACCCCCTTCATGCCAAGATTCAAGCTCCAAGCAACGTAACCTTGTCGACATTAAACATTCAAACCTTAGTACCATTGTCCAGCAAAAACGAAGGAGAAATCGATTTAGTAAAATGAAGAAGAGTCTGAGATCCTACCTCATAAAGGAGAAGCTCATTTTCATGTTGTGGGAGTAGGCCCAGGTTAGAGCACCATGCCCATGGCCAAATGCTACCCTCATGGCTTCATCTCATGGCTCGAAGAGTACCACAAACCCTACCATCGATTTCGAATAGGAGAGCACTCCAAACCCAAAACGAAAGCCAACATAGTTGCTTAGGACCCTAATGCAATCCAACTGGATAGCATTCATTAACGTAGGAGCATTAAAGACCAAGAAAAACCACTTCTCTATAGTTGAGACTATTAGTCTTATGGAGCCGAATTCTTTTAGTCAATTGGCATGTATTCACTTTTGTTTTGGATTGACCTTTAGCACCTTAGTAATATTTTGGGATTTCCATCCTAGACTTTAACCAACCCTTCTTTTTATGAAATAAATCTTTTACATAGCTCTAAACCTTAAAAACCTACATAAACAAAGGTAGAAATAACCATTAGCATAATGCTAAGTAAGCCGAGGCATGCCACCAGTTTTCCCAATACAAGCTTCTTTAAAAACATCCATAAGGAACACACAAGACTTTAAAAGGAACACAAGTATTTTTGTGAGGCTATTCATACGAACTGAAATATATTTACATAGTTCAACTATACATCATTTTATTCCATCGCTTCCCCAAAACTACAAAGTCGCAAATAAACTACATCCAATTCATTCAAACAGTGAATCGTAAACAATTTTATAAACCATGAAATATCATTTTGTAGATAAGTCTTATATTTAAAGTCGAGTGTTGAAGTTAATTTGATAAATATATACCGAATAGACAATGTTAGCCGTAAGTGGAAAAATTTTAAATTTGTATAGTTTAGGGACATTACAGGTATGAATTTTAAAGAACAACGTGAACAACCCTTCATTTTTCTCCTAATTTTGTTTCTTTTTCAACCGAGGAAATCATTAACTTATTAGTTTATTCACAACCTTTTTCCAAAAAATATTCAAGCCAAATCAATAATAATATTTTTTGAAACCCCCTACATGTATCCTCACTCAGTAATGTATGAATTGTAAATAAAAACATGAACGACCTTCCATTTTTCTCCCAATTTTCTTTCTTTTTCAACATAGAAAATCATGAACTTATTAATCTATTCATAAAAAATTTCCCAACAATTTTTAATCCAAATCAATAATAATATTGTTTGAAACCCTCTACATGTATCCTCACTGAGTAATGTATGAAATGTAAAGAAAAACATGAACAACCTCCCAGTTTTCTCCCAATTTTCTTTCTTTTTCAACCCAAAAAATCATCAACCTAATAGTTTATTTATAAAAAAATTCGAAACAATATTCAAACCAAATCAATAAGATTATTGTTTTTAACCCGTGACTACATGTATCCTCACTAACTAATGTATGAATTGTAAGGAAAAATACAAACAAACTTCCAATTTTTCTATTAGTTTCTTCATAAACTTTTTCCAAACAATATTCACAATAAATCAATAATAATATTGTTTGAAACACCCTACATGTATCCTCAATAATAATATTGTTTGAAACACCCTACATGCATCCTCACTCGGCAATGTATGAATTGTAAAGAAAAACATGAACAACCTTCCATTTTTCTCCCAATTTTCTTTCTTTTTCAACCGATGAAATCATGAACCTATTAGTTTATTCATAAACTTTGTCTAAACAAAATTCAAACCAAATCAATAGTAATATTGTTTGAAACCCTCTACATGTATCCTCACTCAGTAATGTATGAATTGTAAAGAAAACATGAACAACCTTCCATTTTTCTCCCAATTTTATTTCTTTTTCAATGGAGAAAACCATCAACCTATTAGTTGATTCTTAAATATTTTACAAACAAAATTCAAACCAAATCAATAATAATATTTTTTGAAACCCCTACATGTATCCTCACTCAATAATGTATGAATTGTAAAGAAAAACATGAACAACCTTCCATTTTTCTCCTAATTTTCTTTCTTTTTCAACAGAGAAAATCATCAGCCTATTAGTTTATTCATAAAAAATTTCCAAACAATATTCAAACCAAATCAATAATAATATTTTTGGAAACCTCTACATGTATCCTCACTCAGCAATGTATGAATTGTAAATAAAAAGATGAACAACCTTCCATTTTTCTCCCAATTTTCTTTGTTTTTCAATAGAGAAAATTATTGACCTATTAGTTTATTCATAAACGTTTTCCAAACAATATTCAAACCAAATCAATACTAATATTTTTTTAAACCCCCTACATGTATCCTTGCTCAGTAATGTATGAATTCTAAATAAAAACATGAACAACCTTCCATATGTCTCCCAATTTTCTTTATTTTTCAATCGAGAAAATCATAAACCTATTAATTTATTAATACAAATTTTCAAAAAAATATTCAAACCAAATCAGTCAGAATATTGTTTGAAAGCCACTGCATGTATAGTGAATCACTAATGTATGAATTGTAAAGAAAAATACAAACAACCTTCCATTTTTCGCACAATTTACTTTCTTTTTCAACCTAGAAAATCATCAACCTATTAGTTTATTCATAATCCCTTTCCAAACAATATTCAAACAAAATCAATAATAATATTGTTTGAAATCCCCTACATGTATCCTCACTCGGTAATGTATGAACTGTAAAGAAAAACATGAAAAACCTTCCATTGTTCTCCCAAATTCTATCTTGAGAAAGTCATCAACCTACTAGATTATTCATAGAAAATTTCTAAAAAATATTCAAACCAAATCAATAATAATAATGTTTGAAACCCCCTACATGTATCCCCACTCACTAATGTATGAATTGTAAAGAAAAATACAAACAATATTCCATTCTTCTCCCAATTTTCTTTCTTTGTCAACACAAAAAATCATCAACCTATTAGATTATTCATAAAAAATTTCCAAACAATATTAATACCAAATCAATAATAATATTTTTTGAAAACCCCCTACATGTATCCTCACTCACTCAGTAATGTATGAGTTTTAAAGAAAAACATGAACAACCTTCCATTTTTCTCTCAAATTTCTTTCTTTTTCAAGAGAGAAAATCATCAACCTATTAGTTTGTTCATAAACTTTTCCCAAACAATATTCAAACCAAATCAATAATAATATTGTTTGAAACCCCCTACACGTATCACCACTTTTCAAAACAATATTGAAACCAAATTGATAAGAATATTGTTTGAAACCCACTATATGTATCATCACTCACTAATGCATGAATTGCAAAGAAAAATATAAACAACCTTCCATTCTTCTCCCAATTTTCTTTGTTTTTCAACCGAGAAAATCATCAACCTATTAGTTTATTCATAAAATTTTTCCAAACAATATTCAGAACAAATCAATAATAATATTGTTTGAAGCCTCCTACAGATATCTTCACTTATTAATGCATGAATTGTAAAGAATAACATAAACAACCTTCCTTCTTTCTTTCTCAATCGAGAAAATCATCAACCTATTAGTTTATTCATAAAAAATTTCCAAACAATATTTAAACCAAATCAATAATAGTATTGTTTGAAACTCCCTACATGTATCCTCACTCACTAATGTATGAATTGTAAAGAAAAACATGAACAAGCTTTCATTTTTATGCCAATTTACTTTCTTTTTCAACCCAGAAAATCATCAACCTATTAGTTTATTCATAAAAGTTTTCCAAACAATATTCAAACCAAATACATAATAATATTATTTGAAACCTCTTACATCTATTCTTCGTCACCCATCATAATATTGTTTGAAACCTCCTCAGTCACTAATGTATCACTCACGTAATCCACATATCGTCCATTTAATAATCCTCCTCTACCCTTTCCACCCTTTCCAGATATAGCCACGGAGGGTGTTGCCTCTAGGCATGGGTTTTAGCAGGATACACTGAGGCGAGTGCCTGAGTGGTGGATACTCCCGTACCCGGACTACCCCTTAAGCACTCTCAATCTCTACCTGCATCGAATCAGGATTTGAAGTTGGTTTTGCAGCATCTTGTATAATGTCAGCCAGAGTACTGCACTCATGCCAAGACTCATCCATCAACCAAGAACTGGAAATATCACGATCTGCCGCAGATGACGAAATACGGCCTGGTTGCCAATGCTGAACCTGCGGATTAATTTTATTCATAGCCTCTTGTTGATCATCATGTATCTGTGCTCGCGGTTGGTGCATGCTACTACTAAAATCTCTAATGCTACCTGTAGCATGGGCCGCGACCTTTATCTGTTGCGTCACTTCGAATGGTACTACTGGGAAATCAACATTACTAGTCGAATAGAAAATACTTGTAGTCGAGGAGATTGTTGGAGTTGAAGAATCACCAGATGTGGCAGCTAGGATTTGGGACAAAACATCCATTCCCTCATCCTAAGGGTCTAGACTAATGAGCAAGGAAAATTCTAATCCATGATCCACTAGACTAAAGTTGGCGTTAGATACTCATAAATCAGTATTACTAGTCGAATAGGGCATACCTATATTGGTAGACATCATTGGAGGTGACATAGCATTAGAGCTGGCATCTCGTATTGGGGCTGAGATTTCTAATCCCCAGTCCCTCACCAGAGGGGCCAAGTAATTTGGGCCCTTCTTCATGTTACACAACATATCAAGAAATATATATAAAATAGATAAGGAGAGACATGAAGACGAACATGGCAGAAAAGACTATATATTAATGAGCTGCTAAGCTATTTAGCATATGTACAAAGATGTACATATATATTACACAAACACCTTAACTGTTATGTAACCACATAACATTTAGGTTAAACTAATTAATAATGATTAATATTTAACATCCCCCTTTAATCATAAGTTAGTTAGCACCTCATCAAAAACTGCCTCTACTTGACAATCCACAATGTGTTAAGCAAATTCAGAGAGTAATAGCTGAAAATCTCTCTAACATAAAAACTAGCAAAACCCCAATTTTTTGCTAAATAGGTGGTTTTAGGATGACCACAAACCAACATGGCTCTGACTCTCGCTCTGACTTTGGCTAGGAGGCTCTGGCTCAAGGCTGTGGCTACTGACACAAGTTCTAGCTCTGGCTCAAGTTCTGGTTTCCTTCTCTATTGATAGGGCTTCGACACTAAACTATCAATCAATATGCAATCCATCAAACTTTGAAACTTTAAGTTTGACAATCATCATTGTGTTCCCCCCTTTCAGTTGAAAGAGGAGAAGTTCTCTGAAAATGTAAACAAGCATAACTTCATGTTTTATGCTTAATGCCACATAGTTATTCAAAGATTGCTAGTGCAGATGGAGGTTCTTCTATTGAACCCACAAACATTGAAGAGGGAGGAAACCCCGTGGCTGATGACGGTGGTTTGGCGCAAATTAGTACAGAAGCCAAGCAAGAAGTTCGTCCAACAGGTGTTGGAGATCATAATGGGAAAATTATAATGGGAAAATTACATAGGTGTGGGGCGTGGTGAGGCCAATTGGAATGCCCGAGTTTGTAATGGAATGGATGCCCAGGGAAAGAAAAAGTGGGTCCATCTTGGAACGTTCCGTACACCACAAATAGCTGCAATTGCATTCGACACAACCGTCTTACACTTGAAGGGAGATCATGGATTAGAATTTTACACAGCTGTCTTGCAATCTCTACCAATATAGGTATGCCCTATTCGACTAGTAATACTGATTTTCCGAGTATCTAATGCCAACTTAAAGCTTGTAGCGAAGTGTTAAAGATTAATCATTATTAGTTAGTTTAATTTAAGTGTTATGCGGTTACATGACAATTAAGGTGTTTGTGTAATATATATGTACATCTTTGTACATATGTTAGATATCTTAGAAGCTCATTAATATATAGCCTTTTCTACCATGTTCGTCTTCATGTCTCTCCTTATCTATTTTATATATATTTCATGATATGTTGTGTAACAGTGGTATCAGAGAGTATTAGGGGCTCATTAATATATAGCCTTTTCTACCATGTTCGTCTTCATGTCTCTCCTTATCTATTTTATATATATTTCATGATATGTTGTGTAACAGTGTTATCAAATAGCATAAAGATCGATGAGGCCAAGAGAATAGTATTGATCAGGCCAAGAGAGAAGAAATATAGAGCGGCATGGAGACTCGTGAGGAGAGACTCATGAGGAGATTGTAATGCCACCATTAGGTTCCAGAGTGGAAAAGTTCTGAGTCTTTTTTTTATTGAGTGTGATGAAGAAACTATGAAAGATTCAAGATTATGCATCTATAGCAAAGGAGGTTGCCTCCATGCTGCAATCGAACATGAATGATGGTTGATAAAGAAATATTTTCAAAGAGAAGTCCGCCCACCGTAAGGAGAAAGAGACTTTTAGAGGATTTGAAATCAGAAAATATATATGTGATTGTTAGCATCAAGTTATTCTTTTTGTTAACAAAATTTGAATCATTATCATATGGTGTGAAAACATCTAAAAAAGGAGTTGGAGATAAATATTTTTATCTCGTTATTTTCATTAAGAAAAAGCTATTTACATTAAAAATGTTTGATTATATATTCAAAAGAAAGTCTTTTGGCAAAGACTGTGAGGAGGGAGTTGCCACGCCACAGTAAAGGAGCCGGCTACACTAGTTTGATTCATATTTTGTTTAATGTTTACAACTGAAGAGGGGAGTTACTGTATTGTTCCACTTGAGACATCATCATGATCTCAACGTATCGATTGCTGACTCAAAAAAGAAATGATTAAAAGGTGGTAACGCTGACTGGAGGCCCTCCGAATAAACAAATTGTTGGTGATTTCGAGAGATATACTATGTCTTTCAATGACTGTTCTTCAAGACATTGAACATTTCTGGAGAAGAAATATTGCATTTATCTTTTTATATTGTGCTAACTCCCAGAACTCGAGAAATTCTGGTGAACCATTAAGACCATCATAGCTCAGGTGAAGAGCAGAAGGTTGGAGAGAACAAGAGGAGCCACCGCCATCTACAGTGGGAGCCCGAGCACACCGAGAAGAGACACCGTTCGAGAGGCTATAGGTGATCCAGACCAGCCATCGTTGTGAATTGATCCACGGGTTCCAGAGGCTGTAGATATCCACGCATGAAGTGAGACTGGGAGTGGTTCAGTAACGCAGAAGAGAGGTCCGTGACACCAGTAGTCCGTGGAGGCTATGCGTGAAGAGGAGTTGATTACTCCAGGTGCTGGAAGTGAAGGCAAAGAATCAGAGTGCAACCAGAGGTATTTTTTCTTTGTTTTTCTGAGAAAAGATTCTGGTTATATATAATATTTGGAAGTCTGCATTGGAGAATATAGTACCGGTTTTGGTCTATTATTGTTGGAGTTACAGCTACCAATATGAAGGTAGTAAAATGTTTGTGAGAAGAATGCAAGCCACTGTATCTAGCTGTCATATCAAAGATTGAAACATGTTGTTGAGTTGCGTTATCTAAAGAATCTTCCAAGGATGTTGTTTGCAAGGTAAAGTGTTTGAAGTCAAGATCGAAGAAGTTTGGACCAACCCCTGCACAACTGGTTGCAATTGTGACTGTTTATGTTTCGGAATTTCAAGTTTTTCATAGTAAAGGCTCAAAGAATGCCATCTTTGAAGGAACAACATTTATACTTTCAAAAAACTTTATTGAGCACAGATTAAAGTTATTGCCGCCAAATTGAAAATTACAGCCATTGGCAGAGAATTTAAAACAAAGTTTCTAACATCGTGAATTTTACAAACAATTCAACACTTCTTTTCTGAACTTGTTCCTATTTAGAAACTAAACTTTTTACTTGCATTCTGTGTTTTTTGCAAGTTGTTCTTTGGTACTTACTAGTGTAAGTATCTTTATGTTGTTGAATTGTAGTATGACTGTAATTGGGTGCATTATTGGTTGAACCCAACACTCTTTTGAGTTTAAATTTTCTATTATTGAGTTGGATTATTATAATTGGGTGAAAAAAGCCCTGCAACAAAAGAAAAGTACACATTCTGAACCTGTTAATGCAATTGATAACTTGTCACTCATAGGGGAGATATCAATGCCAATGTCATGTTCCAAGTTTGTTTTAAAGACTCTGAACATACCATCAAATAGGAAACAAGTAATGACGCTTGTTCATGAACATAAAAATTGATTGACATGGTTAGTGGTCATCCTAAAACCACCACTTAAGCATAAAAATGAGGGTTATGCTTGTTGCAAATTCATTGACATGGTTAGTGGTAATCCTAAAACCACCTCATTGTTGATTGATATGGTTAGTGGTAATCCTAAAACAACCACATTGTTGTTGACATGGTTAGTGGTAATCCAAAAACCATCTCTTGGTTAGTGGTCATCCTAAAACCAACAATTAAGCAGAAAACATGAAGTTCTTCTTGTTTACATTTTCAGAGAACTTCTCCTCTTTTAGCTGACACGAAGGAACACAATGATGATTGTCATTATTCAAGTTTCGAAGTTTGATGGATTGCAGATTGATTGATAGTTTAGTGTCGAAGCCCCATCAATCGAGAAAGAAACCATAACCTGAGCTAGAACTTGTGCTAGTAGCCAGAGCCTCCTAGCCAAAGTCACAGCAATAGCAAGAGTCAGAGTCAGAGCCATGTTGGTTTGTGGTCATCCTAAAACCACCCACTTAACAAAAAATTGGGGTTCTGCTAAATTTTATGTCAAAGAGATTTTCATGTATTACTCTCTCAATTTGCTTGACACATTGTGGATTGTCAAATAGAGGCAGTTTTTCAGGTGCTAACTAACTTATGATTAATGGTCGATGTTAAATATTAATCATTACTAGTTAGTTTAACCTAACTATTATGTGGTTACATGACAATTAAGTTGTTTGTGTAATATATATGTACATCTTTGTACATATGCTAGATAGCTTAGCAGCTCATTAATATATAGCCTGTTCTACCATGTTCGTCTTCATGTCTCTCCTTATCTATTTTATATATATTTCATGATATGTTGTGTAACATGAAGAAGGGTGCAAATTACTTGGCCCCTCTGGTGAAGAGGGACTGGGGATTAGAAGTCTCATCCCAATGCGAGATGCCAGCTCTAATGCTACGTCAGCTCCAATGATGTCTACCAATACAGATATTCCCTATTCGACTAGTAATACTGATTTATGAGTATCTAACGCCAACTTTAGTTTGGTGAATCATGGATTAGAAGTTTCCTCGCTCATTAGTCTAGACCCTTACGATGAGGGAATGGATGTTTTGGCCCAAATCCTAGCTGCCACATCTGGTGCTCCTTCAACTCCAATGATCTGCTCGAATACAGGTATTTTCAATTCGACTAGTAATGTTGATTTCCTAGTAGTACCATTCCAAGTGAAGAAACGGATAAAGGTCGTGGCCCATGCTGCAGGTAGCATTAGATACGTTAGTAGTAGCGTGCACCAATCGCGAGCACAGATACATGATGATCAACAAGAGGCTATGAATAAAATTAATCCGCAGGTTCAGCATTGGCATCCAGGCCATATTTCGTCAACTGCGGTAGATCGTGATATTTCTAGTTCCTGGTTGATGGATGAGTCTTGGCATGAGTGTAGTACTCCAGTTGAAATTGTACAAGATGCTGCAAAACCAACTTCAAATCTTGACTCGATGCAGGTAGAGATCGAGAGTGCTCGAGGGGTAGTCATGGTACGGGAGTATCCACCACTCAGGCACTTGCCTCAGTGTGTCCTGCTAAAACTCGTGCTTGGAGCCAACACCCACCCCGAGTATATCTGGAAAGGGTGGAAAGGGTAGAGGAGGATTATTAAATGCACGATATGTTGATTACCTGAGTGATACATTAGTGACCGAGGAGGTTTCAAACAATATTATGATGAGTGACGGAGGATACATGTAAGAGGTTTCAAATATTATTATTATGTATTTGGTTTGAATATTGTTTGGAAAACTTTTATGAACAAACCAATAGGTTGATGATTTTTTGGGTTGAAAAAGAAAGTAAATTGGCATAAAAATGGAAGCTTGTTCATGTTTTTCTTTACAATTCATACATTAGTGAGTGAAGATACATGTAGGGAGTTTCAAACAATACTATTATTGATTTGGTTTAAATATTGTTTGGAAACATTTTATGAATAAACTAATAGGTTGATGATTTTCTCGGTTGAGAAAGAAAGAAGGAAGGTTGTTTAAGTTATTCTTTACAATTCATGCATTAATAAGTGAGGATATATGTAGGAGGCTTCAAAGAGTATTATTATTGATTTGTTTTGAATATTGTTTGGAAAACGTTTATGAATAAACTAATAGGTTGATGAGTTTCTCGGTTGAAAAACAAAGAAAATTGGGAGAAGAATGGAAGGTTGTTTATATTTTTCTTTGCAATTCATGCATTAGTGAGTGAGGATACATATACTAGGTTTCAAACAATATTCTTATTAATTTGGCTTCAATATTGTTTTGAAAAGCGATGATATGTGTAGGGGGTTTCAAACAATATTATTATTAATTTGGTTTGAATATTGTTTGGGAAAAGTTTATGAACTAATAGGTTGATGATTTTCTCTCTTGAAAAAGAAAGAAAATTGAGAGAAAAATGGAAAGTTGTTCATGTTTTTCTTTAAAATTCATACATTACTGAGTGAGTGAGGATATATGTAGGGGGTTTTCAAACAATATTATTATTGATTTGGTTTTAATATTGTTTGGAAAATTTTTACCAATAAACTAATAGGTTGATGATTTTTTGGGTTGAAAAAGAAAGAAAATTGGGAGAAGAATGGAAGGTTGTTTGTATTTTTCTTTACAATTCATACATTAGTGAGTGAGGGTACATGTAGTGGGTTTCAAACAATAATCTTATTGATTTGGTTTGAATATCATTTCGAGAAAGGTTATCAATAAACTTATACATTCATGATTTTCTCTCTTGAAAAAGAAAAAAAGTTGGGAGAAAAATGGAAGGTTGTTAATGTTTTTCTTTACAATTCATACATTACTAAGCGAGGATACATGTAGGGGGTTTCAAACAATATTAGTATTTAATGTTTTGCATAATATTTGGAAACAGTTTATGAATAAACTAATAGGTTTATGATTTTATGGGTTGAAAAAGAAAGAAATTTGGGAGAAAAATGGAAGGTTTTTCATGTTTTTCTTTACAGTTCATACATTACCGAGTGAGGATACATGTAGGGGATTTCAAACAATATTATTATCGATTTGGTTTGAATATTGTTTGGAAAGGGATTATGAATAAACTAATAGGTTGATGATTTTCTAAGTTGAAAAAGAAAGTAAATTGTGCGAAAAATGGAAGGTGGTTTGTATTTTTCTTTAGAATTCATACATTAGTGATTCACTATACATGCAGTGGCTTTCAAACAATATTCTTATTGATTTGG